>OX336885.1:3573266-4773266 GCA_946959425.1 Argyrosomus regius
ACACTAAGTGTCTCACAAGGACCACCAATAGTCCAACATGGAAACCCCCAAAAGGACACTTTGACAGGACCAGTGGCTGGTCAGATTTTCAAAGCACTGACACTTATTTTTTTTTAATCTTCTGTTCCTCTGTTACTTTTAGGAGCTCCTATGTGAGGCTAAGGCACTTGTGCACCAACACATGGGTTCACAGCACCAACAACCCCATTGACAAAGAGGAGGAGAAACCTGTTATGTTACGGGTGAGTAGCTGATGGCGAGGTCAGGCTGAAGTTTTCTGAACAAATAAACTAAAAACAATTAATTTTTTTCCAGATTGGAACATCAGCAGTGAAGGAGGACAAGGAAGCATTTGCCATTGTACCAGTGCCACCAGCAGAAGTACGTGATTTAGACTTTGCCAATGATGCAAGTAAAGTGTTGGCATCCATCGCTGGCAAGCTTGAAAAGGGCACCATTACACAAAATGAAAGAAGGTATGTGGGGACAAATATCAACTGCAGACTTCTACATTATTATGTGTTATGTATATAGTGTACTGGAAGGAAACCCAGATCTATAAATATAAAGTAGATGTTGTTTTTAATTCAGCCTGTAATACTGTTTATTGTTTGTGTTTGACTTGTACATTCACACATGTACACTCTTCAGGTTTGTGACCAAGCTCCTGGAAGATCTAGTTTTTTTTGTGGTGGACATCCCCAACAGTGGGCAGGATGTTTTGGAGATTAAGGGTAACAAACCCAACAGAGAGAGACAGAAACTCATGAGAGAGCAGAATATCCTGAAGCAGGTTGGTCTCATGTCTCAGTGACTGTAGGAATTGAAGTTCATGATTAACTACATTATTGGATATTCATTTCCAATATTCATTTCCATTTCAGATTTTCAAACTTCTCCAGGCCCCTTTCACAGACAGCGGTGATGGTCCCATGTTACGACTGGAGGAGCTTGGAGACCAGCGCCACGCTCCTTTTAGACATATTTGCAGGCTTTGCTACAGAGTGTTACGCCACTCCCAGCAGGATTACAGGAAGAACCAAGTAAGTGGTCACAACAACCCCACCTTGACCCCGCATATGACTTTTTCTTTCCAATAATCACCCCCCTTATTTCTTCTCTTTACAGGAATATATAGCCAAACAATTCCGCTTCATGCAGAAGCAGATAGGATACGATGTGCTGGCAGAAGACACAATAACCGCTCTGCTCCACAACAACCGGAAGCTGCTGGAGAAGCATATCACTGCTGCTGAGATAGACACATTTGTCACTCTAGTGAGGAAGAACCGGGAGCCGAGGTGAGGCCCACAGGAAGGGACAGGCCCTCGCTGGTATCATAAACTGGCATAGAAGAAACGACTGTGGCCAGTTTGGGTCAGATTTGTTTGTATAACAGCTGCTGAGGAATGTAAATTTATGTAAATGTATTCAAATATATGCAGAGAAGTATGAGTGGAACTGCTTGTGCATGACCTTGGCGCAGCAGGTAATTTGCTGAGAGTGTGTGTTTGTGTTGTGTTCAAGTCCTGTCAGATGTTGTTAATGATACGTGAATCAGGCTGATCCAGTAGTTTGGACAAAGGACGCCCTCACTGTTAGAGTACTGAGAGAGTGGGAGCAAAGCAAAGCATTTGTAGTTTAACTTTGTGTACTTCCTGACGTACACCTCTAGTATAATCTGAAATTGACCTTGTGTACATATCTTAACTCCCCAAATGTAATATATTGTAATGTGTCCCCAGGTTTCTGGACTACCTCTCAGATCTCTGCGTGTCCATGCAGAAGTCCATCCCTGTGACTCAGGAGCTCATCTGCAATGCAGTACTGGACCCTACCAATGCTGACATCCTCATCGAAACAAAGTTAGCTTTTTTCTTGATTATTTGATGTTTTGCAAAACTGAAACGACCACTTATAAATAATATTTGTGCTGTTCACCAGATTGGTCCTGTCGAGGTTCGAGATTGAGACAGCGTCAAATGGAGAGAGTCCAGTGGAGGCAGAAGATGAAGAGGAGGTCTGGCTGTTCTGGAAAGACAACTGTAAGGAGATCCGAAGTAAGAGCATCCGGGAGCTGGCCCAGGATGCAAAGGAGGGCCAGAAGGAGGACCAGGAGGTGGTCAGCTACTACAGGTGAGCTGTCTTTGACTATACACATACACATATAATTTATCTGCACTGACTGATTTTTTTATGAATCTGAAGGGATTGTTTGTAAGATACAGTGCAATAGAATCAGTTCAAACATGCATAAACATGGAATTTCCCATTCAAGTGTAATTTTGAAATATTCATGAAAAACTATGATGTTCTGCTTTCATGGTTAGATATTTAACTACAAAAAACAATAACACCACACAGGCAGAAACTAACATTCAAAAATGATGACAACTCAAATCTCGATAGACACAACTAATTATTCTCAATTTGAATAATATTTCCTCACAGGTGCCAGCTGAACCTCTTCGCCCGGATGTGTCTGGACCGTCAGTACCTGGCCATCAATAAGATCTCTGGTCAGCTGGATGTGGATTTGATCCTGCGCTGTATGTCTGATGAGGACCTACCCTTTGACTTGCGGGCGTCTTTCTGCCGCCTGATGTTGCACATGCATGTGGACCGTGACCCTCAGGAGCAGGTCACACCTGTCAAATATGCCCGTCTTTGGTCTGAGATTCCCTCTAAGATCACTATTGATGAGTGAGTTTGTCTCATTAATACTTTTAAACTAATCATGTTCCTGTGGGACAAAATAAGGAACTCCTGGTGACTAACAACAGCTAAATATAGTATGATACAGAAATTGTTGTATCCCAAAAACAATAAGGACGTATATCAAATGCTTTGTACCATTGGATTTAAAAATTCCAATGAGGATTTTTTTTTGTCATTAATGGGTTCATTGAATTGTATTGCTGTTCCAAAGACATCACAGCATCTCTTAGATGTGATTCTCTGTTCATTTTCCAGCTACGACAACGATGGAACCACCAGAGATGAGATCAAAGAGCGGTTCTGCCTCACTATGGATTTTGTGGAGAACTACCTGAGAGAGGTGGTGTCACAGAACATTCCCTTCTCTGACAAGGAGAAAAACAAGCTAACCTTTGAGGTAATATCTCTTTGGGGATGGTAAGATGAACAAATGAGAAGTCACGTTGGTTTAATTAAGTTATAAGTCATCGTTTTGCTTTTTCTTGTCCGTAGGTAGTGAACCTGGCAAGGAACCTCATATACTTTGGTTTCTACAACTTTAGCGACCTTCTGCGACTGACAAAGATCTTACTGAACATTTTAGACTGTGTCCATGTCAGCACCATTTACCCTATCAACAAGATGGAGAAGGGAGAGGAAAACAAAGGTAAACATCCGGCTCCTCAGGCTTAACTCGCATTACTGTACATCAGGGAAGAATGCTTTCCTTTATTATCTTTTTTGTTGGAGTCAGGATAAGTAATTTTAGTTGTCACAGCAGCCAAACAAATTGTTCTAACTTCCACAGGTTTTAATGTTGTTATTGGTCTGTTTCTGCATGTACTGAAGCTGGCAGTAATGTGATGAAGTCCATTCATGGAGTTGGGGAGCTGATGACCCAGGTAGTGCTGCGAGGAGGCGGCCTGTTGCCCACCACGCCAACTCATCAGCCAGAGGGTGATGTGGTTAAAACACAGACTGAACCAGAGAGAGAAGACATCATGGTCATGGACACGAAGCTCAAGATCATTGAGATTCTTCAGGTAAGACATCAGTAAGCTGTTTCTTTCTTTATGGCAAATATTTATTTTTTACAGTTTGTAATGTAACTTTTTGTCTTTTCCTTAAGTTCATATTGAATGTACGGCTAGACTACAGGATCTCCTGCCTGCTGTGTATTTTCAAAAGTGAGTTTGATGAGAACAACCCACAAGCAGACAACACCGCCACTCAGAATGGAACCAATAATGTCACAGGTCAGATGCCAGGTATGATGCCACTTTGTTTTAATAGACCTTTTTTTCATAGCAGACATTGTGGATTGTCATAGTAGGAAAATCACAGGTTTAACTAATAACACAAATAATGAGGGCATTCCATTTAGGTGAGCTACTTCCTGTTTCTTGGTATTGTGGCTCTCTGTCATGTACACAGCTTTACTTTTCCTGCTAAGTCAAAATGTCTGCTATGGTCTATCATAAAGCCTGAATTAAACCCTTGAAGTAAATGTTATTATTTTGTCTCATCAAAGTTGAAATTGATTTATTTATTTAAATAACTACAGGAAACCTGGACTTCGAGAATATTGAAGAACAGGCAGAGGGGATTTTTGGAGGAAGGTAACTCATAGTTCACTATTTCTTAAACTATTCTGAAGCAAGATAAAACAAGAAAAGGTTTGTGTAATTTCTGTTCCAATTACCTTGAATTATTACCTTAGTGAAGAGAACACTCCACTAGACCTGGACGACCACGGAGGCCGTACCTTCCTAAGGGTCCTGCTGCACCTTACCATGCATGATTACCCTCCTCTCGTGTCTGGAGCACTTCCCCTGCTCTTCAGACACTTTAGCCAGAGGCAGGAAGTCCTCATGGCTTTCAAACAAGTAGGCCTTTCCACTTTCTATTATTTCATTTTAATATCTGATAATGCACTCATCTGGGTTAGTTCAAGAGTTTAGGTTAACGCAAATCACACTCTTCCCCATAAATTTAGGTCCAGCTGCTGGTGACCAGTCAGGATGTGGATAACTACAAGCAGATCAAGTCAGATCTGGACCAGCTGCGTTCTATTGTGGAGAAGTCTGAACTGTGGGTTTATAAGAGACAAGGAGAAGATGGCAATGATGGAGATGGACCTTCAGAGTCTGACAACAAAAAGAAGGTACAGTGTACGAGAACTTGAAAATATAAAACATCTGATGAAGAAAGAAAGTTCATTAAAAGGCTAACATGCCTCAATATTTATTATATTAGTCTTAATAGTAGCGCTAATGCTAAGATTCAAATGACTTCTCCTTATTGCTCTTTACTTTACAGGGAGACTCACCTGGTTCAGACAAGAAGAAGACAGAAAGCACCAGCAGTTACAACTACAGAGTTGTAAAAGAGGTTAGCTCTTTTATTTTTTAATATTGTATTTTCACGTTTGTGATCTGGTACCTGTGCTTAAACTTCTCCTGCTGTGTTTGTTCAGATCCTGCTGCGTCTTAGTAAGCTGTGCGTCCAGGAGGGCAGCTCAGGGAAGAAAAGCAAGAAACAGCAGCAAAGGCTGCTGAGGAACATGGGAGCCCACAGTGTGGTGCTGGAGCTCCTACAGATCCCCTATGAGAAGGTGCGACACTGCAACTGAATCTCTGCATAGCTCCTACACATTTTTAGTTCCACATTAATGTAATGTTATTAGAAAGTGTGACTGTGTGTTATGTGCATTAGGGAGAGGATGTCAGGATGCAGGAGATCATGAAACTGGCTCATGAGTTCCTGCAGAATTTCTGTGCAGGGAATCAACAGAATCAGGCTCTTCTCCACAAGCACATCAACTTGTTTCTTAACCCAGGGGTTAGTAGTACTGGTTTCTCAGGTTCATTCTCAGTTTCCAGAATGTGATCTTTTGGGAAAACAATCTGAATTTGTTCTTTTTATCTCCTCTTTTTCCAACTCTTTCAGATCTTGGAGGCAGTCACCATGCAGCACATCTTCATGAATAACTTCCAGCTGTGCAGTGAGATCAACGAGCGAGTGGTTCAGCACTTTGTCCACTGTACTGAGACACATGGCCGACATGTCCAATACCTCAAATTCCTGCAGACCATTGTGAAGGCTGAAAACAAGTTCATCAAGAAGTGTCAGGACATTGTCATGGCCGAGGTCAGTTCTATGATCTTTACACCAGAAGAAAGGTAGCAGCACTGTGTGTTATTTGGATATGCGTAGTGAATTATAAGGCATTCATAACGCTTTGATTATTCTCATAAACAAACCTAATGCTTTCTGATGCAGAAAGATAACACTGCATAGACTGTTATAGCATACCATCCTTACAAGTTGATTATTGAGGCGTGAGTATACTGTAGGTAGTCATAATGTATTAGAAGCCCCATCAGTCAACATCTAGTTTATAAGCATTGGTAAGACACTTGTTCTCATAATTCATTATAAGTCACATCTGTAATATTTTATGACTGTTGATATAGTGCATCAGAAAGCCTTATGTGTGTTTGAGTGTGTGAGATGTTGGTAATGTCATGCTAACTGACAGATGTAATGTACTGACAAGATCTTTTGACTTTGACTCTCCGACACTCAGCTGGTAAACTCAGGTGAGGACGTCCTGGTCTTCTACAACGACCGTGCCTCCTTCCAGACTCTAGTCCAG
The DNA here is from genome assembly GCA_946959425.1 of Argyrosomus regius. Classification (NCBI taxonomy): domain Eukaryota; kingdom Metazoa; phylum Chordata; class Actinopteri; family Sciaenidae; genus Argyrosomus; species Argyrosomus regius. The sequence continues at coordinate 3,579,622 of OX336885.1, forward strand.
ATGATGCGTTCAGAGCGGGACCGCATGGATGAAAACAGCCCTCTCATGTATCACATCCACCTTGTGGAACTGCTGGCTGTGTGCACTGAGGGCAAGAACGTTTACACTGAGATCAAGTGTAACTCCCTGCTGCCCCTCGATGATATTGTACGGGTCGTCACCCATGAAGACTGTATCCCTGAGGTATGAATAATGAGTTTTATTTGTTTGCTTTTTTCAGCTGAAATGTGTCTTAGTTAGTATTCAGAGTCTTTGTGCACTAAAACAAACTGATAGCAATTAGAGCTAAGGTTAGTGTGTGTGGGTGTGTGTGATTCAGCTCTTGTATATATGAAAAAAAAAAACCTGTACAATGTAGTCTCTGTTGTAGTGATTTTGTTTTGTTTTTTAGGCTCTCCAAAAACACTGAAGTTGAAATGAAACTGTTCAAATGAGGTGCAGATTGTTAACTCTGAACTGAGAGTGTTTAAAAAACAAATATCTATATCCTCATTTTAGGAGACTAAAAGTAATTTTACGATCTAACTGAACAAACGAGAGAGATCATTCTAAAGAGATGTCATAAAGCTACATATTGCTCCAAATAGCTATTTCGGCAACAAGGAGGCAGTTTAGCACAGCAGTATATTGTAGATGCAAATGGTCACCTCTGAGTCTGACTCATCTAATCTGGATTACAACATTATAATTATATAACAACATTCTCATTAAAGTGTCATCATCTGGTTTTGTGGCACATGTTGGATCAGGAATCAGAATGTGCTTCATGACAGTCGTTGTCAAAGATGATGGCTAAATACACAGACTTTCACCAAATATGACTTATTCTTGTTGTCACGGGGATTGTGTTCAAAGATTTGTAGTCTGTCCTGTAGTTTTTAATGTGTGGAGCTGTAGTCCTCCAACAAACCACCACAAGACTATGATCAATTTCTCTGTTTACTGTAGTGGACGACACGCGGCAGCTTGAATGTGCAGCCAGACGTCTACAAATGTGATGCTGTTGAGTTAGCCTGGACCAAACCTTATAATAAACATTTGCAGGACCTTGTTAAATGCATGCCTCTAAAAATTCAGACCGTTCATAAAACAGATGGGCGTCCTACCTTAAACTATGCAGGTGTTCCAGATAACAATAAATGAAGATTATAATATTTACAGTGACACAGCATGTGTATCTTATAGTTTTATAGGTTCTTCTGTCCCTGTTATTAAAATTCTGAGGAACTAACACATCTATGTACACTGAACGTAACGTGTTTACAGTACTGTATGTGTTTGAGAGCTAGTTTCCGTCCACCCTTGAAAAATGTATCTTATTCCTTTTTTGTTTGGATCCTAATAGGTGAAAATTGCCTATATCAACTTCCTGAACCACTGCTATGTCGACACAGAGGTAGAGATGAAGGAGATTTATACGTCCAACCATATGTGGAAGCTGTTTGAGAACTTCCTGGTGGATATTTGTAGGGTAAGTGGCAATGTATTTGACATCTCAAAGTGAAGCTGACTGCTATCAGACAATGCGACCAGTAGATGGACAGTGTTATCCTGTTTTGTAATTACATCGTGGGTTTGGGTGATTATGGCAACTCAGCATGCAGTGTTTTACCTGTTGTCCACATGCAGGAAATGTGACCCAGTGGCTGTGAGTCATGCTAATATCTTTTCTGTCCTTGCCTAGGTGTGCAACAACACCAGTGACAGGAAGCATGCAGATACCACGCTGGAGCGTTATGTAACTGAGACAGTCATGAGCATTGTCACATGTTTCTTTAGCTCTCCTTTCTCTGACCAGAGCACAAGCCTGCAGGTAATCTGAACTATGGACCACAGAATTTGAATTACAAGCAGTCTTTCTTTGTTGTTTGCAGTCTGTAAATCATGCATATACTTGGGTTGAGTTGTTTGACAGAGAGAAACCCTGCTCATCTACATGTGTATATAAATACATGATTCTCCCCTCTACTTAGATGGCATGCCATATGTATGTAAGTAACAGTGACTATTCCCTGCATTTTGTTTCCCAACCCCTGGGTGATTATCAACAGGCTCTGAATCTTAAGAAGTATCATCACTGTGTGGGTTTCACATTTATAGCTTAGTCAGCACACAGACTCTCTTGTTCCCAGATCTGTGGGAGTGTTGCACAAGGTTCTGCTGGGACATGGTGCACATGATGTCTCACACAACGTGCTCCATTCCTTCGACCTTGATGTAGCGGTGTGATGTCGCCCACAGCCTTCCTTATAAATCATGACCAATACAGTCTATAGATTGCCAAATCCATCAAACAGTAACTCTGTGATGTAGTATTACATACAGCTGTCTAATTGACTCCCCATTCCCTTGGTATGTGGAGTTGTTTTGTTCAAAGTTGGCCCCAGTAGAACTTGTTTTTCTTCTCTGTAAGCCTTTGAATATTCTGAGAGTTCTGCTTGTTGAGGTTTACCAATACATGATGACGTCACAACCCTCTTTCTCTTGCAACAGGCCATCATTCTTGGAAAGATAACTGAGGTATTTATTTTACTGTAGGGCTGTGGTCAGCTGATAGATTGCTCTTTCATCGTGGTGATAGATCAGTTGTCCTCTCTGTTAAACACTGATTTGTTGTGATGCGTTGGGACTGCACATGATCGTAAACAGCTGGCCGACTGGACCCAAAGCTGTAGACCCCTTCACCATAGGTGCTATAGTATCCTCACAGTGACATCTCTAGCACAAAGTGGGTTAAGAGGTTCAATCTAGTCAATTAACACAATAGTCACATTGTTTCTTATTAAGTTGTTATTCACAGTTTTTCCCACCTATATTCTACACGTGTTTTCCTTTTATTCTTTACTCTCTCTCATTCTTATCTCCTGCTCTCTCTTTGTCTTACAGACTCGTCAGCCAGTATTCGTACAACTGCTTCAGGGAGTGTTCAGAGTATACCACTGTAACTGGCTTAACCCTGTTCAGAAGGCCTCAGTGGAAGCTTGCATTAAAGTACTCTCAGACGTTGGTAAGATACTGGGTTAACACCAACCTCCAGTCTCTGTTATTACATTAGAAAGGGCATTACGGCACATTTTAAAAGCATTAAACAGAACCATCTACATTGTTACCTCTACCCAGCTAAGAGCAGAGCTATTGCCATCCCAGTGGACTTGGACAGTCAGGTGAACAACTTGTTTGTCAAGTCCAATAATGTCGTGCAGAAGAGCATCCTCAGCTGGAGACTGTCTGCTAAAAACACTTCTAGACGAGACTCCGGCCTGACTACCTCCAAAGACTACAGAAACATCATTGAGAGGCTACAGGTCAGTAGCAAGACTACTTTTTTTTTCTTAAGAATTCAATCTAATTAATTACATTTTTCTTAATTTATTTAATAATCTAACCAGACAACTCGTCTAACAGTTCCTTCAAGCAGGAAAGAGGTGGGTTAGGGTGACAAAAAAAAAAAAAAAAAAAAAAAGAAAGAGATAGGGGGGAAAAAGAAACAACACTAGTTTAATAAAACAGTGGTAGAAAAATATATTTACTCATTGAAATACATTTACAGTTGATTTTTAATTATCTATATCTCTGTCAGCTGTGTGCAGGCTAGTTTATGTAGGAGAACATGGGGTGGCACTGGCTTTCATAAAGAGCATTAGTGACACATCTGATGGCAGAGTGGTACAGGACATCAAGTTCTTTCAGTAGTGGTTATGTGGTCATTTGCACCATAGTCAGTTTGGCAGAGAGGAGCTTGAATTGGAATAAAGGTGGTGAAAGTACTTCAAACCACCAACTGCACAGCATGCACATGCAGCTTTTGTTGTTTTTTACTGTGTTGGTCAGATACATGATTGAATAATACCTCTGTGTTTATACTAATGATCCAGTTTTAGTCACATTTTTTTAATCCACAAAAAAATAAAATAAAAGTAAAGTTCTATCTCTGATAGAACAAAAGTGTTTTGTAATTGTTCTATTAGAACAATTCTCCTGGAAGAGCACATTGTCCCCAATCTAAAAAATGTTTTATTGATCACGTATAGTGTTTGAGACCATTTTTTTTTCAACCACAGGGAAAAAAAACAAGCCCACACAAAGCCACACTGACACAGCTGTGAATCAAAATATAATACTGTACTTGATTACTTGATTTCTTTGATTGTGTCCAGGCTTTTCTTTGAGCAGACAGTTGATTGTGAATTATTTTTTTTTATGCATATGACTATAAAATGTCATCTAATATTCTCCTGCCTGGAATGCTGAGCTCTTATCCAGCAGCCATCTGGTGTGTCTCAGCCACATACTGTAGAACAATAAAACATTTCAGTTCACAGTTAGTCAGGCCCTCAGAAAAGTCCTTTCTACAGTATTTATAAACAAATAGTGCTACATAGTAATGCAAAAACTTTATTGGTCTCTGTGACCTGTGAACACCAGAGATTACTGCTCTGATTGAAGTGCTGTGGCACAAAAACAATAATTGGACTAAGTGTGCCATTACATATTATTTTTGCTGTTCGGCATAGATATAGAAAGACCACGATGGGCCTATCAAGACTCCCCACCAGTGTTGTTAATTTTGAGGAGTGACGTAACTCTTTTCGTAAATGTAAGGCAAACACAATTCTGTAGAAGCTGTTTTTAGTCACATGCCTGGCTGTTCCACCCTTTTTTCTTGTAACACATGACTCACTCAGTTTTCACTGGAAGCCTGAAAAACTCGGTTTGGTCCAGTGAAGTTGTTATCTCTATTGCGACAGGAAATCCAGGGCTGAAAAGTCAAGATCGTTTTTAATATAAGTCATAATGTTATTGTAGAGTTGTCCAAGACTGTTTTGGGTTATTCACCAACCCTTTCCCAGACAGAGGGTAATGTGGTTCCCATAGTAATATCCGACCCATTTCTTTCTTGCCTTTATTTGGGGAATAGCATTTCTCTGAATGTATGCTTCAACACATTCAGTGTCTGTTAAGTTTCTTTAACATCCCAGTGGCACTTTTGTTAGCCACTAGACAGCCCACACAGTACTAAAATCAGCACCAGACCAGGAGTCTTTATGATGCAACTTCACATATTTCCGTATTTTCACACTAATCATCAGCAGACATGACAGTAAGTGAGGCTGAAATGCCGTAGGAGTAATCCTTTCATTCTGCACAACACACTGACTAAAATATGAGATTCTGTAACTGATTGTTAGATTATTACACCTTTACTTGATACTTATACCTATTACTTTTTTTAAAAGATATTTTTTGGACTTTTTGAACCTTTATTAAATAGTAGCAGCTGAATAGTGACAGTGAAGCGGGGGAGAGAGAGAGAGATAGGGGATGACATGCAGTGGATGGTCACGGGTCAGATTAATAGCGTGGGCCGCTGCAGCAAAGACTGAGCCTCTTGGACATGGGGAGCACACTCTACCTAGAGAGCTAACCAGCACCCCACTTATACTTATTACTTTATAAAAAGAAAGAATAGGGTGGCAGGGATGAGGTCGTATGAACAGGATGGCAAAACTTTAATTACATCCACAACGTCGTCAACTGCAGAACATTCAAAACCAACTTCCATTTTACATTTCATAATAGGAGACCTAGAAATATGCTATACACCGCTTATCAAAAGGAACTTCAATTAAGCCCTGGCATTGCAATAAAATCAATAAAATAGTGTACACTACTATAATTGTATATACCAAATGTAAATCTTAATCTTGTACTTTTTAACATATGAGAATATATGATAATGTATTATATATGTTACATTTAACTTAAGATTTTTTTATGCTTTAAGTGGATTCAGTCCTTCAGTTCCCCTTGTTATACATTGATACTATGTCAACAGTCAGTAAGTGATGATCAGGTGTGTGTGTGGGGGTGTAATGATAAGTTTATTTACATTTTAAATAAAAAGTTCAGGACTAATAAATATTCAAGACTGTGGTTTCATCAGGTCTGTGAACTCACCACAGCTTTCTTTAGTCTTTTGTCTTTAAAGTACAGTGTCTGGTCACATCTAAGCTGTTGTTGTATGTCACGGTGCTCTGTAGGACATAGTGTCGGCACTGGAGGACCGTCTGAGGCCGCTGGTCCAAGCTGAGCTCTCAGTGCTGGTCGATGTCCTGCATCGTCCAGAGCTGCTCTTCCCTGAAAACACAGAAGCTCGCAAGAAATGTGAGAGTGGAGGTTTCATATCAAAGTAAGTCTAAATCTGCAATCACCAAGTTATCTTTGTCTAACCTGTGCTCAGAGAATATTTCTATTTTATTTATTTTATTCTTGTACTATTTATGCTTTTAGTAGCCTAGATCTGTTTTTCTACATTCCAGACAGCAATCCATTTTTATTTTTATCGTTACAGTGTAAAAATCAATAAATAAAAAAACTAGGCAGAGGTTGATCTGGGCATGACTGCAGCCCAGTGTTGTTGTGTCAGTGAATCCTTTTAACATGATAGCACAGCCTCAGAGAAAGTGCTAACTGAGAGACTGAACGGTGGCAGCCGGTGCCCATTTTTGTGTTTGGTTTTGTTTTGTTCTTTGGATTTAACTTTACAACAAAATGATGTGCATATACATTTCAGTTTTAAATGCAACAAAGAGCACTAGAAAGCATATTTACTTTTCAAACCAAGTTTCCCGAAAGCGCTAATGGATCCATTAGATGTCTTATTGACCATAAATTAGTTGTTTGTGTTGTAGAAAAAATGAGAAACACACATAAGAAAGTCTTAAGTGAGATCCGGAAAGTGCTCAGTAGTAATGATAAGTATGCTTTAAATATAATAAATATTGTTGAACGTGAATTTAGTCCCTTTAAATGATGTGTTAAGCCCTTCAGTAAAGAAGTTTCACCTCTGAATAACCCATTGCTTTGCAGTTCATTTCATTTACAGTACATCTAAGACATTTAAATATGCTGCCAGGCTGTTTTGAGCTAAAAGATCACTGTATGATGGAAATCAGCCAATATAATAATAATAATAATAATAATATTAATAATAATAATAATAATAATAATAATAATAATAATAATAATAATAATAATGTTGTGATTTTCACAGTTGAGGTGTATTCAGTGGTGCAGTTAGGTGGTTGGAGAACTGTGACTTTCATCAAACCATTTGTATGTCCTCACTTTTCTTTCTCCTCTCCTGACCAGACTGATCAAACACACCAAGCAGTTGCTGGAAGAGAATGAAGAGCGTCTGTGCATCAAAGTGCTGCAGACACTGAGGGAAATGATGACAAAAGACCGGGGCTATGGGGAGAAGGTACGTACCTCCTGCATTCCTGTTTCTCATCATCTGCTTGTAGTCGTGCCCAAGATTCACCCACACATGAGATAAAAACACTTCACTGACATCTCAGGGTGCAGCATCCCTGTCCCACTGCAGCAAACGTACTGTAAGACCTGAGATCAAAAAGCTGTACAATAAAAGAAGAGGCTGCTTGGTTGCCTCTGGAGCCTGTGGAGCATGCTAAAAAGGAAAAAAGTATTTAAAATCACTGTAGCGAGGGCAGTTTATGTATACTCTGCATCGTGTCTAGTTTTATGTTCGGCAAACACTGGTACATATTTAATAAAAAAATAGATTCCCTCGATGCTTTCTTCCAAAGTACTTTATCAAAACAGTAAGTCCAAATGATTTAAGTAACAAATATCAACATTATTAACACTATTAACAACATGCATGACTCTCTCACTCAATATTCATTGGTTACTAATGACCTGATTTACTAATCTCTAATTGGTTGCTTCAACTGTCTTGTTTCAACAACAATAGCAGAATGTCATCACAGGCTGAAACAAAGTCAACTCATAACTGCAATTTGATACGTGAAATTGAAGGTGATACAGTGGTTATGTTTTCAAGGTACCTGTGTGGAGTTTCTAAACAGTAGTGGCTTGTGATGAGCAAATCTCTGCTCTGTTTGTATCTCATGTGCAATAAGATGCACACGCTACCAAAAGTAGGTGGTAAAAAGGAAGGAAAGAAGACTGCTATGGTGAACAGGTATGTCAACAGAGCAGGTTTCAAATTATTACAAAAAACATCTCTTTAATGCGAGAAAGGCATTCAATGCATTTGAGGCTTTAAGAATACACTTACACTGTGTGTTTTGGGGAGAATGGAAATACACTGTAACTGTTTGTGAACAAAAACTCCACAGGGTACCTTTACTCGAAAAGATTAGCCTTCGTTTATGAGTCACCCCTCAGCACACACACAAGCGCAGAGGTCTATTAAATCTTGGTGCATACAGAATGGCAACATACTTGACAACAAACGCCGGCTTTCTCTTCTCATGTTACAAGCACTGAAGCCCAATTTAAACCGATGCAGTTTAGAGCTGTGGTATTACTGAATGTATTTGTACTTTGCCAACACCCAAATAATATGCTATAATAACCTCTGCTCTCTGTTTTACTGCTGTCTGAAGTCATTAGCCCTATAGCACATCAACACACATTTTAGCAATGCTTTTAAAGCAACAGGGCATAGAAATTGGTATTTTTGTGCTTTAGCACCCCCGGTGTCAGAGTGCCACTGTCATAAATATGGACACTTGTAGTAGTGTATTTATTATGATTACATTACTTATGATAAAAAATTAGCAAGTTGACAGCCATGAAACAAGTGTAACAACACAAGACATACAGTAGCAGCACGCTAATATTACTTACTAGTCCAACAGCAGTCAGCCCAGCTCGACGTCTGTCTTTCAGCCTTTTATTTCACCAAGTTCTCGCCAACGATGGCCTTTTGCTCAGTTAGTTTTCCTCAACATTTGCATTTAAGCCATAAAGGAATATGAGTTAACCACAGAACTTAAATGCAGTGACTGATTATAGGAAGCCCTGTATGCAATACAACCTTTTTGCTGTTTTCATGGGAAAGACACTGTTGAAAAACCTCACAGAAAATTTGGGCTAGTGTTTGCTAGAGGACATGAAGGAATATAAGCAAAGTTTTAAGAGACATATCATGTTAAATACCTCTACGTAATATCTAATTAAAGACAACAACTATTTCATATAATGTTTTTCTGTAATCATATCAATCAAGCTTAATGTGATGTGTGATTCCAATGTTGTAAAACAATAAAACATGAAAGTCAGATGGATCTTTTTACAATTATTCATCATTATACTTACAAATTCATATGGCCAAACGTGTTCTGTTTGAGCTTTAACATGCTATCCTTCCACATGTTTCACTACCTTGACATACTGCTTGTGTGACAAGCTTTACACTCTTCTGACCAAGCTTTACTGTAACTCACTAATCTAGCTCTACTAACTCTGCCCCCTATACTTTTTCTCTTGCAGCTGATTGCCTTTGATGATGAAATGGATGTGGCTGAGGTTGATCATTTTAATTACTATTGTGGTGTACATCTGATTTGTCTCCCACTAACAACATAGACATGCTTGTGCTGCAAGTAGACTTTCTAGCACCACATTCTCATCTGTGACACCTGTCAGTAGTGTAGTCCATCGCTCCCTGTATTGTGCCTGTAAGAGTTGCTCCTAATCTCCATCCTAAAATGTAGCATACTGCTAGCATGTCGAGCTCACATTATGCTCGCAATACGCTTGTCTGTTGTGCAACATATGGATGTGTACTTACTGTACTGAAGTGCACTCTTTAAGGAAGAAATGAGCTTTTAGAGGAATACTGTTTTGCTGAATGTATTCTGGGGAATTACACAAGTTACGCAATATTACTGCTGATTTTAGCTTACCTATCACAGCACCTGTATGCAGCTAAGATTGCTCATCACAAATTGTGTGGGACTTTCGGGCCCTGGAACTTCCGTGCAGAGACAGAGGGTGATTTTTAAAATGTTTTTATTTATTTATTTATTTTTATGTCACCTATTTTGTTCACGCTGTAACAGTTGGAATCTTTTCTCTTTGAACTTTATACTCCTGTCACAGTTGATCTTGGTGTTAATCTTAAAATTCAATTAATCTTTTTAATCTTATTTTATTTTATTTTTTTTAGCTCAGTCAACTGTTCAGTTGTATTCTACTGTGTCCAATCATGATGGTCTAAATGTTGTTTCAAAGACTTCTTCACATTGCCAGGAGTAAAATTGTAATCTGACTGAAATATTGAATTTATAAATAATCCATGCACCATGCCAGGTTTTAGTTTTAATAACTTTTAATCGTGATGTATACTCCTTCCTCATTAAACCCCCCCAATGGCCCTGTTGAAAATATAATCTTACTAAGTGAACATCCATCAACTTTAGTAGTCTTTTTAAAAACTGAGTATGGTAAGATGCTATTTATTAGGGTCATTGTGTTACATTGCATTACATCAACGAGCTCTTTCTATTTTTCTGGACACTTAATCTACAATCCGCACAGCCCCCTTATGATGGATGGTGGTAAGCGAGCATATTCTTCTAAGCCCTTTGGCACCACTGCAAGAGCAGGTGTGAGTGTATATATAGTTGGGGATACTCCATCTAACAGATAGTTCATAACACAGGGGGCCGGAGTGTGTGTGGCAGCTTGCATGTCATGAGTGTGCATTGCGAAAATAAGTTAGTGGTCATGACCTGTGGCCTTAAATGTACTACGAGGAGTTCTTAACTGGTTATGAAACTGTATCAGTTTAATACTGATGCCCATGTATGACCTAAATAAACTCACAAGACCATCAACGAGAATATTGGCTGATTTAGTTATTCTTGATGTCGGCCACCGGATCAGATTTGGTCAGATTCCCCTTGAAAACCTCGGAACAGACGAAACGAGAAGGTAGAAACACTACCGCCTTCGTCCACAGGGGGCACCAGAATGAACACAAAATAAAAGCTCCTTGTAGAGTCTTAAAGGAAGTAGATGAAACAGGTTTGTCCTTTCCGTTTTTGATTATGGGAATTTTAGGTGTGACTACAGTTCAACCTCTCACGTCACTGGTGACTAACATCATAGGATTTAATTGTAGTCTGTACAGAGTTTTTGTTTTAATTAAACCATTAGTTAGTTAGTTTGTTTTTTATTCTGTAGGTGTGATATTTTGAAAAGGCAGGCCATGCTTCTGTTTCCTCTCATTTGGACGGCTACCGTTCTCGTTATTCAGACCAGAACTCAATTCACTCACCTTTAGCTTACTCAAGGAAGCCACTGGTCCTCTTAAACTCCTATTTATCTGAAATGTTTTTCATAGTTTGATCAGGTCCTCTAATCATTTTTTAACTTTTCTTTACTCAAAAGATGCAAATGTATTTATTAAAAAGCACTCTGAAAAATTGGAAAAAAACTTTTTTCCTGGAGAAAACCATATCCAACCATATCGCAAGTTCTTCATCAGCACATGGAGTTGACAGTAAACGCAGCATGCATTATGATTTCATTTGTAGCACTTTTAGGACATGTTGTCCTTGTTGGCTAAAAGTTAAGAATCAAATTTCTTTACTGACATTTACTGGCTCGCAGCATGACGTTCATCTCCATGACAATTCTGTCCACTGATGAGGACTGTGTAATGTGGTTGAAAGCTCCAGAGAACAGCTGGTAAGATGGACCTTTAGTTGTTTTTACTAGCTTTGTTTTGGTATGAAACATTTTAATGTTTGCAGCCAACTTGGTAGCTTCTCTTGAATTGAATACATTTGTCAAAGCTGTAAGTACACCATGTCAGAGCAGGAGAATCTGTGCCAGTGGGAAAAAAAAACCCTGAAGAGTGAAAAACAGGCCAACAGTCATTAGTCACCTAATCAAGAGCGTGGTGAGTGCAAGGGAAGTGAACAATGATGATAGTTGGGGGAATGGAGAAATTGTCGGAAAGGGTCTTTCCAGAGTTGCCAGGAAGCAACAAGCTCTCAGTTTCTCTGTTATGTCTCTCTGTCTTATTTTCCCTCCTTCCCTCCCTCCTTGTATATGCTGTTTGGTACTGTAGCAATGGAAATCCCCGGCTTCCACAAAAACAGGGCTGTTCTCAGAGACGGGCCTTTTGTTCCATCAACTCCTCCCATATGCATTTTAAGAATGTACACATACGCCCGCACCCCCGCAGCACATGCTGTATGTCACTCATTCATGCACACACTCATATTAGCAGCAGCATATAGTGCCCTGACTGTTGGCTGGCAGCATGTGTGTGTGGATGTCATTCAGATGGAAGACAGGCGGGCCAAAACCCCAACTTCCTCTCAACAACGGCAAGATAAACTGCCATTATAGCTGTTATGTAACCCCGCTGTTTAGCCTGCTGCTGCTCTCTGACCTACCATAACACACCCCAACTCCCACCCAAAGGTCTCGTAGAATGAGTGCAGCTGTCAGTTTCACTACTCTTTGACAGAGCCCATCATACTTCTAGTTGGTGCATGCCCAGTCTGCGGGCTGTGTGTGTGTGTGTTGTGTGTGTGCGTGTGTGTATGTGTGTGTGTGTGTATCCATGGAGAATGATGAGAGAGCAGGATAAAACGGAGTGATGGTTCACCCATTAGCAGAGGTTATCTCACTCTTCCAGAAATAGAAATGTGATAAAATGCGAGCCAGGGGAAAACAAGACACGACTAGCCTGCCACCCTCATTGTCAGGCCCGATCATATCATTCACTGCGTGTGTGTGTATGTGTGTGTTTTCTTCACGTGCATGTGGACCTCTTCGTGTGTGCGACTCTGTGAGGTCGAAAGGGTCAGCTAGAGATGATGTCTATGTCTTATTCTGGTGATGTAACATGCTTTGCCTGAGGACGGCGCTGAGTACGTAACCCATACATGTAGTTAGGGTTATATAAGAGACTATTTCTATGCTAGTGTGGTGGTCTTGTGTGTGTGTGTGTGTGTGTGTGAGAGAGAGAGAGAGAGAGAGAGAATGTGTTTCCAGTCAATCTGTTTGTGTTTATGCCAACACCCCACAATCTCCCCATTATTCTGTTTTGTTTAGCTAGAGATTTCTAGATTACCGGTTCCTCTTTTTCCCTTATGCACATTTCTGACCACATCCCCATCGATTCACAAACATTATTGTTTTGTCCATTTCACTTTCACTTTCTCCGTTATGCTTTTTATTTCTCCACTGTCTGCCACTCCCATCACTAACTCTGCCAAGCTGCCTCAGGCAGACTCTTGCTTGTCCTGGTTTATCCTCCCGCCTGCTACTGTGGGTGAAATCAGGAGACTGTGGGTTGTTGTTCTTTTCTTGGTCAACAGGGGGAGCTGCAGACGTTCCTCAGCAACATGCAGCACTGTCCCACTTTCCTTAACTTAATGCTGCACGATTCTTGGGCTCCAGCCAGCTCTCAGGAAGCAGTTACATAAGAGCCAGCAATTTTCTTTCCTTTTTTCATGTTTTTTCTGGAATTTTAAACTCTCCACTGATTTCTGACCTTCAGTGGTAATTGGCAATAAAAGTGCAGCAGAGATGTCTTTCAGGAGAGAGTAGCAGTGGTGCACCTCCATCCAGGCAGCACAAGGTAGACAAGGGGGCCATGGGAAAGTTAGCCATTTATTTCGGCATTTTAGTGTGCACTTCAGCCAACATATAACACCTGTTAATTATTTGAAGTCTGCCTCTGTTCCAGGCCAGTTTTATATTGTCAGTAGATTGCTATACAAAACCGTCCTCCTGGCCTTTCCCTAAAGACTTGTTTTCTTTAATTATGAACGGCCAATTGCCTTTATGGCTTCCTGGTGAGGTGAGGTAATGCAGTGCTCACTGTGTCTGGCTGTTTTGGGAATATGGGTTAAGGCTCTTAGTTATGTTTTGTTGAAAAAAGGAGGGATGATATGACTACTGGCAGCCCCCTGAGAGAGGAAAACATCCCCAGAGGAGTATAATGATTTTTCTTGACAGTTAGATCATACGACCTTTACTGCCTCTGTTTCTGCAAATGTCCTGATTTTCATTGTGTTTATTTGTCTAGCATTGCTATCTATTGATGTTTCATCACAGAGTCTGAGAAGCATAGCAAGTGGAAGTGGTGATTAATTATTATTCATAATCGTTATCCATTCAGGTGAGCCATCTTTTTAACCAAAACATTTTGAAGTGACAACACGGTGGATGTTAAATATAACTTCAGCTGCATATGTGATGCATCACCATTTTTCTGTGGAAATAATTGTGTTGACGTAAAAGGGGGCTTGTTGCAGGGAAATTCCTGTCCAGTTGCACAATTAATCAGCATGAACCACCATGACTGTGTTACAGAGAGAGACATATGGTCATGTTGGGTTGCATGTTTGTTATTTAGTTGTTCACAATCTCTGCAAGTTTTGTGTGTGTGCGCATATATAGAGGTGTTTTTATTAGCTTTGTCAACTAAATGAGTTGTTTACTACCGAGAATAACTTCAGTCATTTGTCAGTAGGCATCATCACATTTATTTAGTTTATATAATTTCAAATTGAGTTTTATGAATTGAGAGAGTTAGTATCATTTTTCCAAGAAAATGTCAAATCCTTTTATGTATGCTTCATTTGCATGTTATTGTCTTTATCATTATTATTTATTTTTTACCACTGTTGACTTAAGACAAACTTTCCAACAACAAACATATGTCAGTAATTAAACTGAACTGAACCAGGTCAAAAAAATCAGCTGGATAATAATAACAATACTCATAATACATATTGGTACTCAGATGAGTATGCATGTTTTTGCTTTTATTGATTTTATTAGTTCTTGTCATGTCAGGGGTGAAGCAGCTACACTTTGCAGCATGTGGTTAACAGTGAAGGACAGAATACGAAACACACCCCACTGTAGGTCTACAGTGTAGTGATGACGGCCGATTTTTATTTTATTTTATTTGTTATGGACAGAGTTTCTGCTCTGTCATATCTAGCTCATTGAAAACACATAACACGAAACATGTTGAAATGAAATTTCCTACACACTTTCAGCAATGTATTATCACCAAGATCTCAGTGAGCAACATGTTTCACCTTCTCTCTGCCCCTGGCTCTTCAAGTCACGTACATTTATGATGTGCAGGTGTGCATGTGAACGGCAATCTTAGTGAGCATGGAGAAAGCCAGATGCATCAGTAAATGAGCAGCAGCTTTTAGGTATGACAAGTTAGTTAGGTAGAGTTTTTTTTTTTTTTTTTTTTTTTTTTTTTTTTAGGGGAGGGTGCTACTCTTTGGAGGCAGAAGCAACGTAACTAATTCAACATCTTCAAACTTTGACTAACATCATCCTTTTATTTCCAATCAGCTGGCACCTCCACCCGAGCCTGAAGTCCCTGCTGAGGTGTGTTTAAGACCCATATTGCCCCGCTGCCTGCTAATATGGGTCACTGCTGATCAAAGATCATCTCTCATATTTACATACTAACTCCATCCCATTACACTTGTGTTCAGTCTTAATCTCTTTATCCGAATATATAAAGAGCCACAACCCATCCTCATGGACCACACGTGCATATTGCTCACTCTGTGGAACTTGAATTATGCTACATATCTGTTTGTGCGCCGCCTCCCAGTTGTCCACCCATCCATTCTTCCCTCCCTCCCTCCCTCCTGTCCTTCCTTCATCCTTCTATCCACCTCTTGGTTTTTGAGCAAAGTCCAATTTCCTGACCTTCTGTCAGTGGGGTGGGGGGGTCGAAGTCACGGGTAAGGTGTTTTTCCATGCCAGATTGGTGCTTACAGTGTGTGTCAGTAGCTCACGGCATCATTATGTAACCCGGACAGAGCTGTTTTTTCTTTATTTTTTTTCCCCCTCATTCTCATGGCTTGTGTTTCTCCCCCTCCGGCAGCTTGTCATTCTCTTATGCAAATCATCTTGGTTCTTTTGCCACTGTGACTGTAAATTAGTGAGAGAGTCACTACAAGACAGACTACAATGTTTGAAATGTCCTACACTGGATCGTCTGGAGAGTGCGTCTGAGTCGAAAGAAAATGTTGCTCATGTACAGCTTCAGATGATGAAATGAAGTTTTTAGTCATTTAGTGAATATTAGTCCTTCCTTGCATGAAGCCTTGCATGACTTTGACTCGACCTCACATCTTCCTCGACACAACCACTTCCCTTTTAACTGCATGATCTAATTTGCACCCAATTTCCTGCATGCTAGTAAAGTAACTAATTTGCACTGTATTAACACCCTATTTTGTTTTTCTAATTTCTTTTCCAAATTTCTTTTCCGACATTTTTATTTTCATTTTTTTTTTTTTATTGCTTTCGGCTAACTCACCGCACGTTTAAGGAGCTTGATCCCAACCAGCCACAGAAGCAACTGGAGGATCAAACGAGGGTAGGTACTGAGTTTGGTATGCTGTGGTCTGGCCCAGGATGGTTGACAACTGACTGACTGCTGCCATGCACTCACAGTCACACGGCATGCACGGCATGGACTCGCTGCTCCCCTGTCAGTTATGCGATATATAACATGCGGGGCACATCAAGCGGTGCACATTAACTCTGGGCTGGTGACATGTTTGGCCCTGAGAGATCATGTAGGTGACTGTGCTGCTCTGATTTACACCAAACCAATATGGGGAAACGCTGAATGTCAGCATGTGTTGATGTGGGAGAGGGCACAATGTCACCTTTGAACATCACTGACTGAGGTTAGAGGGCAAAGGTCAAATAAGAAGAAGCTGTGTGTTGGTCTATGATCTTCCAAAGAGGATGTCTGTATCAGGGTTAGCCTTTTTTTCTGTGCGTTTTTGTATTTCTTTAGTTTGATTTTTATTTCCCAAAATTTCTATACAACTGTAGTTACTTATTTACTTATTTCATTGCATTGAGCCGCTCTAAATGGACCAGCATTTGATGAAAGGGCAAGGCTCTCAAGTGAAGCAGAGTCACACTAAAGTTTTTTTTGTTGAATTTTTTTGTGTCCATGTAACCTTGTACTGTAACTTTACACTGCTTTTCATTGTGGGCTTTTTGACGTAGAGTTTACAATTTTTTGTGTGATTAAGTCTATCCTTGCATTCATTTTCTTGTCTTGTACTGCTACATTGGCACAGTAACACTGACTTTGGGTTCCAGCTCCAGTTCTGTGACAATGTAACTTTTAATTGGACCTAACATCCATTTTTTTACTGATAGGGCGAAGCTCTGCGACAGATCTTGGTCAATCGATATTATGGAAACGTCAAACCTGGCCAGAGGAGAGATAGCCTCACAACCTTTAGCAATGGTCCTCTCACTGCTGGAGCGCCGGGGAAATCACCTACAGGTGTGTGTCTAACAGTACAGTATCTGTGCATCTGTGCTTATGCTCATAAAGATAAGACAAGATGATTTGGAAATTATTTACTTTGGCAAAGTGAGACGGTGCTGCAACAAGCTCAACATACATCACACACAAATTTAAATCAAACCAAAATAGTTTAGTTCAGAGCTATCAGCTGCAGTATGGCAGCCAGGAACTGATCACAAAACAAGAAACTTTAGTCATGCCATTGAAACTTTATAGGAACTTCAAAAAGGGAAATAAATGTTTAAATAAATGATATATTGCATAGTTACACCAGACAGAGAACATCTTCACAAAACGTGTTCTGTAAAGCTTATAAATAAAATCTTCTGACCCTTGCTCTTGTCCAATCAGCTTAAAGAAAGAAGGCATGAGAAACATTTAAAGATAAGTTCTATTTAAGTCAGTGAAAATGCTCATGCAGAGTTTTGACAGTTATTTAAATTGATACTGGACAAATATTCAGTTAAAAGTAAAAATGTTTAAATTATTTGACGTGCCTACAGATCATGTGGAAGATCTTCTCATGTGGAAAAAGTTACTCCATTAGTTGCACAGACAGACGTCACTGACAATTTCCACTCAGTGGCAGTAAACAAAACATGTTTAGCGTGGGTCGACCTCGCTTACCTGGACCACAAAGCAGTAAACATTTTCTCACAATGCCACATTTACTGAAGGCCATATTCTGTACATCCAGAATACAATCTTTATTACAAACTGAAGCCGTCTCTCCATCCATCCATCTCCCAGTCTTTGCTCAATTCAGACTGACATTCACAAATGTATTAGATTGTTCATAACTGACATTTATTCATTCCAGCCAAGCCGCTGTGTGTCTCTCATCAGAGCTATGAGTCATCGTTCATCTCTAATGCTTTAGAGCAGAGAAAAAAATGAGATCTTATTCACAGCCATGGCCTTGTACTCCTTTAAGCCCTTGGACCTCGGCTCAGCTACTGAGCATACTGCAGGCCGTGTTGTTGCCAGGCGACCGGAGAGCCAAGCTCCGTCTAGAATGGGATGTGTTGTTGATTCAGTGGCTCGCCCAGCCAGAGATGGCTCTGATGGGTGCTGTTATCTCACCACTGCCTCTCTGGCTGGCTGTGGTAGCCAGCAGCGGCAGTAGGAGTACCTCCAAGGACTACAGACTCATCTGATGTTATTTGTGTGCTTTGGCTGAATGAACAGAAAAGACACTAGTGGCATAAACTCCTTTTTATTAAATGGCATCCTATATCAACCTGATTGAAACATCCTCTGGACTCTTTTGTTTTCTTTATACTCTCAAAAATACATTCTGCTATGAATGATTGATAACTGAACTACACTAATGCGATCAGAGTTACCCAGAGTT
The DNA here is from genome assembly GCA_946959425.1 of Argyrosomus regius. Lineage (NCBI taxonomy): Eukaryota > Metazoa > Chordata > Actinopteri > Sciaenidae > Argyrosomus > Argyrosomus regius. The sequence continues at coordinate 3,598,158 of OX336885.1, forward strand.
ACTCTGTAATTATGTATTATGTGTTTATTATATGTTATATTAGTAGACTATAACGAACAGTAACACTTTGTTAATTAACGCATTAAATATGAATGCAGACCACTGTTCTGAAGGCATCCATCAAATATGATAATAGATCTATTATGTAGCCTGTCTGAAATCTGAATACATCAGTATGAATATAGATGATAATCATTTCCACCTTTGTGATCGTAGTTGTCAGCTCCGGGGTCGGAGGTCGAGGTGAGCTGAGTTTAGCGGAGGTCCAGTGCCACCTGGACAAAGAAGGCGCTTCTGATCTGGTCATTGACCTCATCATGAACGCAACCAGCGACCGGATCTTCCAGGAGAGCATACTGTTGGCCATCGCACTGCTGGAGGGTGGAAATACGGTCATCCAGGTAAGTGGGGGGTTACTGGGTTCAAGAGTACGCGTCACAAACAGTGCAGAGGAGTGTGGGTGTGAAGTGTTAATGAGTTCCAATGCTCACACGTCTGGTCTGCAATTAAATGGGACCACTAAAAGTACTCCCTTCAGAGAGGCATGAGTAGAATCTCAACAAGGAGATGTTATCTCAGCAGTACAAAGCTGTGCCTTGAGGAATTTAAGTTATTGCCCCAGAGCTCCATTCTGTCAGCTGAAAAAAATAAAGTGACCAACGATGGCTTCAGAAGGGGAAAGGGGAGATGATCAACTGTCAGTGTGGTGATCTGTAGGCATTTTGATATCTAGACTCAAACAGTCAGCATCCTGACATGTTTGAACTTATTGACATTTTAAATGTGAAAAAAAGGGAAAGTGGAGGAGAGGAGAAAGGGAAGTCAGAAAGGAAGAGGAACAGTAGTCTGCTGGGAGAGGTCAAAGCTGTGCAGCCAAACACGTCATCGCCTCCCCACAGCCAGCCAGAGGTTGCTAAGGCAACACTAACTCTTTGCAAACCTCACAGCAAGCAGGTTGAAAGGGGGGGAGAAAGAGCTGCTGTGTTTGCAACTGCATGTTTTCATCTTTGCAGGCTAGTGTTTGTATGTTTGTTTGTGTGCATGTACGTATGCATGTATTTCTGACCAAGTGTGTGAATGCAGGCTGCTTGTGAGCCATCTATCATTGTATTCTGGTTTTGTGGTTTTTGTGCTCTTGTGTATGTTCTGTTGCATAAACCTGTTGCATAATAAGCTCTTATTTGCATTGTGTTGTTTCTAGGCGTGTGAATCTCACGGATCGATCCTTGGTGTCCCGTTTCTCTGCGGTGTCATTAATGTTGTTATTAAGATTATGTCTCCAGTGGTGGAGGACATCCTCTCTGCTGAAACATTAGTACCAGAGAAAAGCCTTGTTATCCAAAAAACACTGTGCGGGTCTTTTGAAATGAACCAGACTGCGTATCAAGTTAGTTTCTTTACAAGCCCAAGTTGGCTGGGAGCCTTTGTAAAGTGCTGCAGTGTGAGTTGGTCAGCTTGTGTGTTTTTTTTCTGGAGTACGGTGCTAATGTCTGCTAGTCTCCATAAAATGCTTGACTTTCATCACGGAAATCTAATTATTAAGTCATTAAAGATAAGATAACTCTGGCATGTGCATGCTGCACTATGCTCCTGCAGTTGATTTCTGCCTTTTTCCCAGCATCAACATAACTTTATCAACAACGTACAAAGTTTTCTGCACTTGTGAGTCAATGTAGAATTGTAAAGTAAGATTCCTCAATGAATCAACACCCCCCCCCCCACCTCTAGTCATTACCTGACAAGGCCTGACACATACACAAAGGCACTCACATGACTCCTGTTACATAAGTTGCTGCCTGCCTCTCTGCCTGCCTGGGTGAATGACGCTTAGAGCCCTAGGGCTCCTAACATTCCTACTGGACTCTTAAGTGGGTCATGCTTTGCTGGTGGAAAGAAGGCAGTAAAAGGCACAATGCCTCAGAGGCCTTAGGAGAGATCCAGTAGATTTCAGTAGCTCTGTGGTGCTACCTAAGGAAAAGCCACTCCCTACAGCCTCCTTTAGGAGAGCTCAGCTCCTCTGACATCTTGACTTAGCTGTTATTTCATGTGCTGATTTTTAAGTTTAAGGCATGATAAAGAAGCTCAGTGTCCATTGCTGAAAGTAGCCTGTGGCATACGCTTTGAACTGGGCGTGGAGCTTTTGTCTCATGTACCCCAGGCCGTCATAAATATTTGCAAAAGTTCTTTGTGTTGTTTGAGTCACAGTTTTGAATGTAAATGTTTCATACAGACAGTACATTGTCATGTGATTGTGCTATCCAGGGAAATAGCACCAGGTTATTTGAATTACAAAGAATCTAGGTACATTTCTGCTACATAACCTACTTTTGCTTTTAGAAACGAGCCTCAAAGTAACCCTGATACGCAGAGCAGTTTATTGACTTGAACAAGGAGAAGACAGCATTATAAAAAAGATTCTTGTTTCAGAGTTTTAAGTTAGGTGTTTTTCTGCTTCTTTGGCATGGCACAGGGACAAGTGAGCTTTGTTGAAGTATCATGCATGGTTCAGAGTGAATTTACAACATATCAGCAGATGCACCACATTTCCCTGTCTTACATAACGATGGGTTGCCTGCCCCCTTTTCAGGACAGAAGGCTTCTTGTTGTCTAAATGAAAAGCAGGACAAAAACATGCCCTCACATTTCTCCAAGCAGTCTGTTTGTTTGTTTTTGAGGTAATCCAGGGTCGTAGCCTAGCCAACAAATTTTCTGGGGGGAAAGCAAGTATGAGAGGAGAGAGAGATGGAGAGCTGTTAGCTGGCTTCAGTATGAATTTATCCAGAGGCCCAGAGCTTGATGATAGCTGGACTTGATGTTGCAGCCCAAAGGGACATGGTAAGTGTGTTACTGAACACAAAAGGAAATGGGTCAGGAGACAGTCCTACCAGACTTTTCCAGGTTTACCCCGTGCACGATGTGTGAGAGTCGCACAGTGAGCGGGCCACCACTGCCGCCATCCCCAGAGACGTTTATCTGTTGCTCAAAATAATTCAATAATTAAAAGAGTTGCAGGATTCAGCCCTTTCAGCAAATTTGTTGATTTATATGTAAATTGGCCTTATTTAGGTGTTCCAGATAGATACAGTAATGCCTGGGTTAAATACCTTTGATGTGAGTGCAGACACAACGAGGGAGTTTCACATATTAGAAATCTCTCCCTGTATGCTAATCAGCCTGTCTAGTCCTGCAGATCTCTGATAACTTTGTGCAGTAGAAATCAGACCCACTGATGCCACTGATGCGCCTCATCAATACACAACCAGTAGTGGGCGAACATGAAATGTTTTGATGCAATCTCAATCACTTCCGTTAAACTTCAGGCTTTCAACTTTTGTCTTTCATCTTTGTAATTTCATATCTTGACATCTGCACATACACTAAATAATCCTTTGGTGATTTGCACATCAGAAGTCAAATGACTGTATTAAAGGGTACCAGTGTAAACCCACCCTTCACACCCACATTGCATTCATTACTTATGTTTCGCAGTCACGTAGTAGCAGCCCTTGCTTAGTTAGTCTAATTGAAAATAAACGAGATGTACTGACTTTTTGGCAAAGTTTGGCTTTGAAGAAATCTGGCAATAAATGGCACACTGCTTATATAAAGTCGGACACACGTCAAACATTACTTATTGGCCTATATAACCTTCCATGGATAAGGTCGTCATGGACAAGATAACATGTTCTCTGACACGTATGCTCAAAGCCTTCGGGTTTCTGTCTTGTGATACACGGCAAATGGTGCAACACTACTAGTGTAACTTAAGCAGACATGTACCACACGTACTGTATCATAGCAAAATAAAACTACACTCTTGCATCTGCACACCCCATTAGCACATGCACACATGCACGCACACACTCCTGGATATACTTAGAGGCTTATTCCAAAAACAGCCCTCAGCGAAAGAGTGTGTGTGTTTGTGTGTGTTATGTAAGAGTAGAAGTGTAGAAGCTCTGCTCCTCCCAGCCCACCATCCATCTACTCAACGCCGTCTTCCTGACCTCAGATCCATAACTGTCACAGGAGCAAACAGGTGCCACCACTCTTACTCAATAGGCTTGTTGTGGCAAGCCGTTACCGTCGGCCCCTTCCAAACATGATTTACTCCCCCCCTCCCCATCTCGGCTCAGTTCAAGTTCACTTTACAGCTACCTCTTGGAAAGCTTTAAAAAGCTTCTGCAAAGTGAGTTTCCAGGCACCAGCGTCATCAAAATACCAGCTCTCTTCTAACTACAGAGTGGGCAGGGGATTCTCCTTTTACACCCAGTTTATAGAAGTTTAATTATTCCAATGCTGCCCTGTTTAGTCAGATCACTGCATTTACTTCTGTTGTTGTTGTTGTTGTTGTCACTGCATACGTTTGAGACTTTGTTTGGTTTCTTGCCTCTGCGGAACCTTGATCATACACGCACACGTGTATTTCTCTTTTATTTCAGCCTCCTATCTGGCAAGTCTTGTCGTAGCTTCAAAGAACAGATCTCTGTGGTTACCAGCTGGGCGTGGCACAGTACGCCGCTGAAGCCCTCCAATAAGCACTGAAATGGCTTTGTCACTCACTAAGGTGTCAGGCTGGTAAGGCGGGAGACGGATAAAAAGAAAGGGAGAGCTGTTGGTATAAACAGGCCTTACATAACTGGCCCGTGTTGATGCCAGGAGGCAGCCTGACAGCTGACAGGGAATGGAGGGAAAAAATGGAAGCACAGAATAATCAGAAAGGAGGCTACCGCTGTGCCACCATGTTGAATCTGTAGAACAGGAGAGTGAATCATGAGTCGACGTAAACCTGCTGAGCTGAACATGACTGACAGCCGCAGGATCAGCAGAGCTCCCAGGGGGATTAATGGCTCTGTAGTGGGACACGTAGAGGGCTAAACTGCCTCAGGGGGAAAAGCTGATTGGCTGACTGACCATTTTCTTTAAAGAATGACTCAGCAGTCAATGGGGAGAAGCAGGGGCTATGTTTTGTACACATTGTTCAAAATGGTTGTTATCCAAGCTGTTATCTGAACCTGTTTCCTTCTCCAAGATAGCGCATCTTTGAATTTTGTCTTATCACATTTCGTAATCTCTCGCCAGCTCAAAAGCAACAATGAGGCAGTTAGCTGCACAAGTACAGCATGAACAGTGTTCTCTTCCTCACTGATTGTTGACCAAGTATTTATGAATTTACTTCAGACATAGTCAGACCTTAAACCAGTAGATGTTGAAATGAATTATAGATCCAAAAGTAAATTACCTATAAACCATATTCTCATGATTCACAAATAGGCCAAAAGCTGATTTGTCATGTTTATCTTCATGTCAATCCCTGAGCTGTATCTCGACTTCATACTGGTTCTGATGCAATACCTGCAATTTAGTGCAGATCCAGACTTTTTCAGTAACTTACAATACAATACAAAAAATGTTGTTCTCTAAAAATCCCTTTTTCATTACAAATTCTTATTTATCAAACTTCTTAAAGGTTAAATGTTTTGAACACAGCATGCACAAGCAGCTATGCAAGAACTCCTAACTACCTAAATGAAATATGAACTGAAATTGACAAAATAGTGATTTATCTGAGTAGGTATTTGATGCCAACTTCTAGTATTTGGCAGTTTTTGATACTCTGTGCCACACACACACTTTGATAGAAGCCAACAAGTACTGAGGTTTTATGCCCAACCCTAGTTTAACTGACTCTGCAGGCAGTGCAAAGAGCAACAGTTGTTGCATGCTTTACCTTTTTTGCCTTCGGCATGTATGACAGACAAGTGTTGACAAAATGATTCACTTTGCATAAAAGACTTTTTACGGCCATAGTCATGAGTTCTATTTAATATGGTAATCTTGTAAAGCTGCTATCCTGGAGCTGCAGTCGGGCTGCTTGCATAAGTCTTCTGCTGACTCTTAATCAGATCATTATCAATGAATGGCCCCATCTTGTCAACAACATGATGTTAACAGCTTGAAAAACAAGCAAGAAGAGACTGTTGCATAAAAGAGGGAAGGAAAACAACTCAGATTTGCTTAATGCATTAAGTGTTCTGCATCCCTCAGGACTTGAATCAGGCGACTCAGAGATTCTCACTAAATAGGTTTTCAAAGAGATTCTGCGCAGATAATATCACTTGCCGTGCATCGCATGTCTTTCTCCTATTTCAGAAACAAGTTGAGCTAAACCTGGAAAGAGTCTTGTGTAACAGACTTTCAGAACTGCCCCAGAATCTATGTGATAACCCCCCCACACACACACACACACACACACACACTCACGCACCAACCCACCTCCCTCTTTCGGACCCACCCTCCTCTCTCTCACACCACACGCTCACTTCGTGCCGTTCTGGCACCGAAAAGTAGGGCAGGGTTTTCCTCTCTCCAATGCTCACCCTCAGTGGGCTGATGTAACAGTGTTAGAGCTGAGGCGCTGTGTGCCCTCACTGTAACCACTCAGCTGATTACAGGTCTTATGTAAGGAGGGATTGTCGAGAGGAAAATGGGACAGAACATATGAGCCTGTAGCAGAAAAACAACAGCTCGGTGCATACAAGGCTTTCGAACAAGACGGCCCTTTGTGTAGTTCAGCTATAGGCAGAACATTTCCTTCATTACCTTGACTTCACAAGCTGCTTACTCATGCTGGATCAAACTTTTACTGTCACATTGTTGGAAAGCTCATAAAAGCTCATATTTGTGCAATCACACAAGTGTAGTTTTTATTGCAGTGCAAGCGAGGCCAGTTTTCTAAACATGTTTCTACAGATGTGTGTGTTTACCTGTATGTGCAAATGTGCTGTGTTGGCACGCCTTTGTTTGTGTGCATGCACTTGTAGAGTCGGTGCATGTACAGTAGCGTGTCCTCAGCAGGGTGTGTAGCTTTGTCTGTGTGTGCATGTGTTTGAGTTTGGCTGCATGTAAATCCCAAATGTTGCCTTTGCTGTTGCTTGCCTGTTAGTTAAGCGTTAACGCCCAGTATAGTTCTCAGGGTGCCAGAACCGTGTTCTGCCCAGGGAGCAGAGAGCAGATGGTGTAAAATCAGGTGAGCATGGTGAGCCCTTGCAGCATGTTTTTCTGGCGCTGTGAAAGGAGGCTTATGTAACAGCTTCTAACAGAACCTCTGGCTCTCAGCACTGCGTAGAAACTATAAGAGAGACAATGAGACATTGATAAAAATGGAGGGAAAGAACTTACTAAATAAAAAAAAAAGCCCTGACCTGGAAAATGGTCTCTGATCAATTTGGAAAAGAAATATTGCTGTTGATGCATGTTGAGAAAGCAGAAAATTATGTGTAAACTCCTCCATCTGGAGCAAAACTGTGTAAGACACGCTTTAATATGGCAGGATGAGGAGTGTATATTATATGCATTGTCCTCTTCTGTCTTATTGTTCTCCAGCGGTCATTCTTCCACCGTTTAACGGGGGACAACAAGTCCGAGAAATTCTTCAAGGTGTTTTATGAGCGCATGAAGCTGGCTCAGCAGGAGATTAAAGCCACTGTGACGGTCAATACTAGTGACCTGGGAAGCAAGAAGAAAGATGAGGAGCCACCAGACAAAGACACACCAGCACGCAAAAAAGGTGAGGGATGAGGCGTTCGGGTCACCAGCAGGATAGATTATATTCTTAATTTGAGAAGCGTTCAATCTGGGGAAACTGGACTTGGTTGTAGATCTGTGAATACGTTTCACCTCCCATGTAATATCACCTGAGATCTGGTGTGAACGACAGTCGTTAAGGTCACCTGAGCTCAGGTGTGGATGACAATCGTCAATGGTCAATAGAGGAGGAGGCCTCAGACACCACTTATCTATTCCCCACCTACAATGTTGTCCTTTGATCCCTTTCCAGGAGATTAAACAACAATTAACACTTGGCTTCATGTGACTCAAACAATTGTTGTCCACACCGGGGCTCAGCAGGCCTTAATGACTGTTGTTCACACTGGACCTCAGGTGACCTTAATGACTGTCGTTCACACTGACCTCAGGTGACCTTAGCGACTGTCATTCACACTGGACCTTAGGTTATCTTAACAATTGTCGTTCACACTGGACCTCAGGTGACCTTAGCGACTGTCGTTCACACTGGACCTCATGTGACCTCCTCAGGTGACCTTAGCGACTGTCGTTCACACTGGACCTCATGTGACCTTAGCGACTGTCGTTCACACTGGACCTCAGGTGACCTTAGCGACTGTCGTTCACACTGGACCTCAGGTGACCTTAGCGACTGTCGTTCACACTGGACCTCAGGTGACCTTAGCGACTGTCGTTCACACTGGACCTCAGGTGACCTTAGCGACTGTCGTTCACACTGGACCTCAGGTGACCTTAGCGACTGTCGTTCACACTGGACCTCAGGTGACCTTTTCACACTGGACCTCATGTGACCTTAGCGACTGTCGTTCACACTGGACCTCAGGTGACCTTAGCGACTGTCGTTCACACTGGCTATTTTAGGTCGTTCACACTGGACCTCAGGTGACCTTAGCGACTGTCGTTCACACTGGACCTTGACCTTGCGACTGTCGTACACTGGACCTGTAGCGACTGTCGACCTTGCGACTTCTCACACTGGACCTAGGTCCTTAGACTGTCGTTCACACTGGACCTCAGGTGACCTTAGCGACTGTCGTTCACACTGGACCTCAGGTGACCTTAGCGACTGTCGTTCACACTGGACCTCATGTGACCTTAGCGACTGTCGTTCACACTGGACCTCAGGTGACTTCACACTGGACCTCAGGTGACCTTAGCGACTGTCGTTCACACTGGACCTCAGGTGACCTTAGCGACTGTCGTTCACACTGGACCTCAGGTGACCTTAGCGACTGTCGTTCACACTGGACCTCAGGTGACCTTAACGACTCACACGACAGTCGTCACAACATCAAGAAGCACTAAAGAACTAAGTGGAAACAGTGGTCTGGTTAACAATCCCACCAATGACAAATACCTAGGTTTCTCCAGCAGTCAGTCAGAACTGAAGAAGCCTCTTGGATGAGAGGTAAAATGTCTTCACAGATCGACAACCAAGTCTAGTTGCCCCAGAAAGATGACCTGGACAACTGACAACCTTCACAGAATCATATTCTTCTCATCAAACTGGCTAAATAAACCTCAGTTTCTGTATTAATACATGTATACAGAAAATAACAGACCCTATGCATGTAAGTGATGATACGAATCAGAACACAAATACGTGACCTGTCAAATGAACGTTCATACAGCATGAACAGTGTACTCTGGTCTGTGTTTCACTTACTGTCCTATACCTATGCTTAGTCAAAGACATGCCAGTTGTAGCAGTGGTGACTGAGGAGGTGAAGGAGCAGCTAGTGGAAGCCTCAGCTGTCACCAAGAAGGCCTTTACAACCTACCGACGCGAGGCCGAAGCAGAGGAGCACCAAGCGGCCGCAGACGGCACTCCTGTCCCAACAGCTGATAAGAGCCAGGAGGAAGGCGAGATGAGTGTCATCATCACCATCATGCAGCCTATCTTGCGCCTGATGCAGCTGCTCTGTGAGAACCACAACAGAGATCTGCAGGTCAGCCATTACGCCGACTTGCTGTCGCTGTAGGGCTTTTGTTTTGCCTAAACCCCCACCCCCACTGCCCATGACATGTTAACATTTCCTGACCTGTGTTCTAAATTTTTTATCACCCCACATTGGTTATACAGAAATGAAACCATGTAGAAAATAGACACCAGTTGCAGAACTTCCTGATGCAGCTGTTTCCATATCTGGTATGTCTTGGTCTGGTTTCACTATGAGGAATGTGTTGTTGTTGTTTAGTAATGACTAGCAGCCCAGACAGGAGTCTTTCTTCTTGCACTGATTCTATTTACACCCCAAACCAGGGCAGGCCTTCATTAAATGATAGTTTGCTCAGTGCTGAATCACTCTGTCTTGTCCATCCTGACCTAGCGTGGGTGCAAGATATTGATTTACTGCTAGCCACACACAGATGATCAATTCATTGAGATGTTACTGTTCCTTCCAAAAATGTGGAGTAAGTGTGTGGCTGCCAACGGCTTACATAAGAAGACAACAGTAGAATGAGCCTCACAACTCTTAACTTGATATATTTATTTCTCACTTCAGTGAAAGAAAGAAAATGTTGGAAAGAAATGTGTTTTAGATTCCCTCAGTAGAAATTTAAAGGAGTGTGTCTGGTACCAACTGATTCTTCAGACACTGAGACCATAACTAATCACCTTGCTTTAACCCTGTCAGGCATTTTGTCAACATCAAGTCTGACTCTCGTCTTGTTCTTATATGTAGTTAAAAGCAACACATAGTCTCTCTGACAAACATATATCACACTGCCCAAATACATGAGAATAACATGAGTCCAGAAAGAAGGATATGTATACTTATTGTACATTTTATCTGCATCAATTTTCAGAACTTTCTGCGCAACCAGAATAACAAGAACAACTATAATCTGGTGTGTGAGACACTTCAGTTCTTGGACTGTATCTGTGGCAGCACCACAGGGGGACTGGGGCTTCTGGGACTCTACATCAACGAGAAGAACGTAGGACTCATCAACCAGACTGTGGAGAGCTTGACTGAGTATTGCCAAGGTCCCTGTCATGAGAACCAGGTGATACATGTATACACAGAACATGAGTGTACTTTTATCCATGTGTGTTTAGTCTGCAGCTTTGTCTGTGTTGTCATTTAGCTAACTGCACAGAGCCGTTTTTTTCATTTGGATGTTAAAATGTGGTTTTCTTCTAACACGTTATCTAATTATCCTCAGGTTACGTCAGAATGGCCTTTCATTTTAGTAATCATGCTGGTGGTTTTGTGTGGGTAGTACTGCAATTAGTCCTGAGCATTTGTCTTTTCATGCCCAGCGCTCAGCTGCTACACCGAAGCCATGCAGTCACTCGCCTCTCTTCAACAGTGTAATATCGGCCTACTCTGGGCAGTGTGCCCATATTTGTTCTTTGGTATGGATTAGCATCATTTGGTCTTCTCACACGATGGTGGCATCCTCTGTTCAAGCCTCCGTGGGGTCATTCTATGGCAAGTGTGAAACTGGTATGACTAAACAAGCAACAGTCTAAATGCAATCACTGTTTGAACTGTTCTCAGTTCCCTCAAACGGCGCTCGAAGGACGACTGCCAGACTAAACAAAGCTCTTTGTTCATATCTACTGAGACGGAAAAGGGAGGGGCTGAAGTTCTAAAATTATTATTTTTTTGTTTGTGGTATTAAGTGTCTTTGTTAAATGGTGTTAAGATACTTGCTCCAAACCATTTGGCTGCCACAAGCCATTGTTTAGTTTTGGGTCATGGCCCGTGCTTTGGCAAAATAAATAGATAAATAAATAAAACTGTAATTTGTGAGTCAAAGCTGATTCTCTTGAGACCTTTCCAATATTATTATGAAATATGACTCACTTCAGACAGCACATGACTGTGTTGGTAAACTTAAGAGGATTTGATTGATATGGAGCACCACAGACAGAAATCGGTCTGTTTATTACATATTTAAATGTCTGACAGATAATAGTCATATCTGGAAAGCTGTTGAGGTTCTAAGTTAGTTTGATCAAGGTTACTGTAAATGTATCACATGCCATCAATTGAAAAACGCATTTATTTTTAGCCCAATCTTCTTAACTCAGCTTGTATTTTACTGCTATTCACAGACCAGTTTGAAGTTTTCTGATGACGTAAAGCTCTTCTAAATCATCTGCCTTTGGAAATTTTTTATTCAACACTTGTTAAATAAAAATAAAAAATAAAAATAAAAATGCTAAATACAGCATATTGTTTTGCTCTTGGCAATTTAGATTCTTTAAACTTTTTGAAATGAAGATTTCTCATGCACCATTTGGAACTTTGATGACAAATGGTTCTAGCATCTGTGTTTTGACTTCAGTTTATTTAAAAGCCAGACCAGTAATTTTGTGTCATGAGTCACGAGCGTGGGAAACTGTTTGACCTCTAGATTAATAGATTAGAGACTGTGTTTATTATGTTATCATATCTGAAAATACCAGCCTCTTCCAGCAGCATCAGAAAACATTCCATCAGTATTAGAGGATCCTCACTATAATAATGATGCTGCTGCTGGTTAAAACTGGTAACTCTTGTGTTCCGGTCTGAGCTTTCATTTACTTTCATTTCATTCATTTCTCAGAACTGCATTGCTACCCATGAATGCAATGGCATTGACATCATCATCGCTCTCATCCTCAATGATATCAACCCCCTTGGCAAGAAGAGGATGGATCTCGTGCTGGAGCTCAAAGTGAGTGATTATCGATCAGGTCACAGTCTGAACTCACAGGTAAAGAAAATGAGTTGATTCTGTTCATCTGCACTCTCATCTTTTTATAGAATAATGCCTCCAAGCTCCTCCTAGCAATTATGGAGAGTCGCCATGACAGCGAGAACGCTGAGAGGATACTGTACAACATGAGGCCTAAAGAGCTGGTGCGTAAGACACCGTACAAATCATCACACAGTTTAAATGGATGTTATCTGACAGCCTTTGTTCTCGCAGGTGGAAGTGATCAAAAAGGCCTACATGCAGGGTGAGATAGAGGTGGAGGAGCCTCCAGAAGGTGAGGATGGAGAGGAGGAGCACTCTGCGTCTCCACGCAACGTTGGTCATAACATCTACATCTTGGCACATCAAGTAAGCCGGCGACTATCTGTAAAAACTGCATGTAGACAGACACGCTCATGAGTTGGCCACATAATACAGTACATAGTTAGTGGAAACTCAGTGCCCTTACGGTTACTGTCAGTTTCTGTCATTTCCTGCTAGAGGCACGTGATACCTGCCGTTCAGCTGTCATCTCCTCTTTTTTTAGCCCTCAGGCTGTGCACGGCTGAATGTCTCCGTCTGTTTAAAACATGATTTAGCTTAACAACAACAATTATAGTTACGCAACACCCACTGTCAATCCACACCCTGCAGCCTCGTGGTTGAATGGACAGAATGTCTTGCAGTCAAGCAAAGAACCCAGCATACCATCAACATTAGCTCAGTATTGCAACACATGCTAAGCTAATGAGTGAACACATTTCTGCCAGTAATAGAAACTGCTTATCTGTCATCGATCTGTTTATGATTGATTCGGCGGTGTTGTCGTTTCAGTTAGCCCGTCACAACAAGGAACTGCAGGCTATGTTGAAGCCAGGAGGGACGTATGGAGAGGGCGACGAGGCCCTGGAGTTCTATGCCAAACATACAGCTCAGATTGAGGTCAGTCATCACGTCCATGTCCGAACTTGTCCGTGCCATTTTGGATCTGCTCCTGTCATCTTTGGGTTTCATTTTCGAATTTTTTTTGTCTGCCCACTATCTGACATCTCTTCTAAGACATCTGTGTTAGCCGCGGAGGATTGCGACATGTTTTGGCGTCACAATTGACCTGAGGCATTTGATGAGGTTTTTCTTGGCCTGCTATTCAGTCTCATTGTGTACCTTGACAGAATGGCAAGCACCTTTGGCATGTTTGCACGTTTTCCTGTGTGTACTCAATGAAAGGAAGGAATGCTGATTGTTGACAGTGTTCTCAACTTAAGTTGCTGGTTCAGTTCATTAACTGCTTTTATAAACAAAACAAGAAAAAAGTACAGTTTGTCACAAGAACAAGTCAGATCATATGAATCAGTGAGTGACGACAGCTCAGTAGTGGTAATATGTGTTGATTGATGGCTGTGTCCAGATTGTACGGCTGGATCGCACCATGGAGCAGATAGTTTTTCCCGTGCCCAACATCTGCGAGTTCCTCACCCAAGAATCCAAGCTGCGTGTCTACTACACCACAGAGCGGGATGAGCAAGGCAGCAAAATCAATGACTTCTTCCTGCGCTCTGAAGACCTCTTCAATGAAATGAACTGGCAGAAGAAGCTGCGAGGTACTCAAGAGGCTACTGGTAACACAAACACAGTTCCCTGTGCGTCCATCTCCTCAACTTTTTATCTCTAGTTCCTGGTTTACACGCCATCCTCTTGCATCCCTCCAGGCCCTTAAGGCCCCCACTCCCCCCCTTGAATGGGAAGCAGATACTAAAGCCTCTTTCACACAAACACGACATAAACGTGAGGTTAATTCAGTGTGCTGTCATGATCTGCTAGTGGGAACTAGAGAAATTTTTTTTCCTGCACATCACTCTGGCAATTTGCCAAGTCAAGCACTCTTCCTCCACAGCGTGATCAAAAGCCAGAACATGCAGCACAGTAACAAAAAGGACAAAAAGGTCCCAGCCACCAAAGAAAGCTTGTTTCAGAATCTATTTCTGATGTTGTGATTATAAAAAATGGTAGGGCAGGAAATATAAAGTGTTTTAAGCCCCCTTTGAAGGTATTTCTGTGGTGTCTAACATGTTTGCAGCACTAAAGCACCATGGACGACTAGCTGTGATAAAAACCACACAGCAACAAGAGCAACCACAGTTGCAGTGCCTGGCACTCCAGGAACTTCAAATATGATGTCACAAAGAAAGAAAACTAATCACAGACACACAGATGTTAGACCCTCAGACAGGTCTAACTCATAACTAACTCATAAGTTTCAGTTGCACTAACCACAGAACTCTCAGGTTGTTCTTCTCAGAAGGTGAACAGAACACGATGTGAAAAGCCAAAACTTGACTTTCATGTCTGAGTTTTTATTAAACAATTAATTGTTCACTGAGTAAAACAAAAAAATCAACGTTTTCATATTTAAATGTTAAAATAAATTCCTGGGATTTGATAACTTGTAGGAATCTGAGACAAGTTTGTTGCCAGTGCTTCCTGTGGTTGGTATGTAATCAGTCAAAGTGTTCACCTCTAGAATCACCTTTGAAATCCATCATTTAGCCAGCATCTGTGAGACTACTGTCCTTCTTTGGTGTCCATATGTGTGAAAGAGGCTACACTCTACTCCCTTTACTCTGAACCCTGGAGAGATGGAAGTAGGGACAGCATGTAAATCATGTTAAGCAACTTATCAACTTATTAATGTAAAAGTTAATCAAAGGCTAAGATGTTATAACATAATTGTTCTAAAAAGCTGTAAATAGATGTTCTGCAGCCAGGGAAGAATGATGTGAGCTCTGTGAGTGTGATGTAGTGAATGATTGATATGTTCCACATTGTAAGCCCATTCACTATAATGTCCTTACTATGGAATTTACACAGGGTGCCTGTATGTTCTTTGTCTGTACATTTAGTAAGGAAGGATTTAACTCAAGAAGCTGGGATTCATGTGGTCACAGAATATTAACTTTTACACCATTGCCACTTTTAATGTCCTGGTACCATAAATGGTACTTTAAGAGCTAAAACTGTGAACTTTCCAGCGTTAACAATCGATCAACTTGTGTTTGAAAGGTCACACGAGTGTAGAATGTTGTTTCGTCTTGGGGAAAAAACCTATAGACGGAGCATGAAGCCTGTCCCGAGACTTTATTTTATTTAATTATTTCAATTTAATTCATTAAAAAGTTCATTTTTTGGTATGTCTGCTTTATTATGAGGAATCCACTGTAAACAGGGACAGGGGAGAGATAACAGAGTAATGGATGTGAACGTGTAATAAAGTTCCTTGGCATATCTTAGCCAACTGAGTTAGCAGGTTGCACCAAGTCTGTCGCATATTAGTGGAATTAATGGGTCGACTCGCTTCATCTACCTGCCAGTTTAAGTTCTTATGTGACACAGCTTTACTAAGAAAAAGGTCGGAACGCAACAGCTGTGAATCAGTAGGTGAGAGATCACTGTTTTTCATAGTGATGCAGACTTGAACGCTACTTTGAGTTTCCTTTCAGCAGAATAGGTCCCTGTTGACCCTTTGCCTGATTTCTCTGTCAGCTGCTAAAGTGAAGTGATGTGGTTTAGGAGCATGTTGTGGCCTGTCTCATTGTCAGGCCTGAAGGAACGCGGTTTGTCTATAATGTGATAAAAACGTGACGGCAACCACCTCTCTCCTATACGAATGAATCAGCACAGCTGGAGATCATATTGTTCTGCTGATGCTAACCACTTGCCACGGATACCGTGACTTGTGTTGCTAAAAGTCCCCACCCGCAGTTCTTCTTTTCTAATGAACAGTCAGGCTCAAAATAGTTAGCCATGATACTGATCTCCTGACCAAGGTCTGAGTAGGCTCTGTGTGGGTGTGGGTGTGTGTGTGAGACCTAAAAGTAGAAAATTGCGTAGTGTATGTGAAACTGTTAAATAGATATGATTTTTGCTAGAGTGAATCCTCTGTGTGTACTTTTGGTGCTTAACCCCTCTTTAAACCACAGAGACCTCCCTGTGATTCTGTTTGATTAATGTGTTTCACCCCAAACTGAGTACACTTCTCAGTTCACTAAAATGACTCACCACTCAACTTTGGAGTGATTAAAATTAGAGTGCACTTGATAGAACATGGCGAAAATGTTCTGTTGCACTGGAGAAACATGACAGACATTTGGCCCTAAGATTATTTATTTTAGTCAGAGCATGAAAGAAAATTCATCTTCCATCCCCATCTTTGTCTTAGCTTTGACTACAGTTAATTTAAACTGAGACGAATAGCTCAAAATGTGCATCATCTTGGTGCGAAACACTGAAGTCATTATGTGTTTTACCTTTATTGTAAACGAGTGTTCTCTTCTTTGAAACGATTACATAAATTGTGCTTGGTGTTGTGCACCATTAATGTTTGGATGCCGCAGTGTTCTCTCAGCAGTACAATGACCTGTGTTAATGTGCTTCAATACACTGTCCTCCAGCTCAGCCCATCCTGTACTGGTGCTCCAGGAACATGTCATTCTGGAGCAGTATCTCCTTCAACCTGGCTGTGCTCATGAACCTGCTCGTGGCCTTCTTCTACCCTCTGGAGGGTGTCCGCGGAGGTCAGTCTGCTAAAGTCTTCACCTTTTAAAATTTCACTTTCGTTTACCTCTTTAACACTGGGAGAGCAACAGGTTGTTTAATGGAGCCCTGGTTGTGTTTGTGTGTGTATGTGCACTGTGGTTAACACAATGAGTATGACTAATATCACACAGGAAATTGGAGTGAGTGGCACAAACATGAAATGCTCAAGCAAGGCCAGGGGTGGGGCAGGAGGCACATAGTACATATTGTGCTTTGCCTGAAACCTGTATGGCAAAGCTGAAGAAGAAAATAAACTGGGCCATGGCTTGTTAAGCTCTTTTATTTTAGGGTATGGAGGGATAGCGTTACACCCTTGCATGTTACACCCTCCAGGTGCAGCTCCTGGTTGCCAGGTTAAAAAAAAAACATCCAGTGGTTCAGTGTATATAAGCCAGCAGTCCAACATGAAGTCCATCAGAAGTTCCTTTCAAATTAGTCTGAAAGCTTCTTTCTGATGTTTGGAGAGGAAGGGGCGTTGAATCTGTCCAATTCTTCCACAGTAATTGCCAGGTGTGAAAATGAGCCGAGCTCTGTCACAGTCACCTCCTCTCCTCTGTCCATGTCTGCAAATGACACAATCAACTTAAAAAGCTTGAGCTTTGAGCTTAAATGGGTTTGTTTTCAGGTCTTGTCGAGTACCACTGCATATGTAAAATATATATCAGTATAAAGCTTTTTGTGACTCCAAAAGAAGCTGTAGAAAAATCTTGAAATAAAGTCGACGTTGGTTGGGACAGAAAACTGCGAGTTTGGAAAGAATCTGGAGGTGAGGATTTAGAACTCTGTGGTCCATTACTCATCTCTGCTTGAGTCTAGTGGCTCGAGGCTAGATTAGCCACTACTAGCATAACAAATCAGAATCTCTCACCGCTGGCAGATGAGTTGCATTTTGGGTAATGTAGATGCCAGGTTCAATATTTCTGTAAATATAATATTTTTCTTTTTTTTTAAACTGTCTAACAATGTTGCAGGGGTGCAGGAGTAGAAAACAGAGTTAAATACAATGAGTTTAAATTTGTCTGATCATCTCTTTGGTTATAAAGGGAAAAAAATGGAAAGCCTGTTGCTATTTTTTTATTAACTGATAAAAGTTTTCACTTTTTAAAAAATATTTCACTAACAGTATTGTAATTTCAACAGTAACAGTAATCTATGTAGCAATATTTTTGACTCCACAGACATCATCAGATTATTTGTTTTGTCAGTTAAACAGTTTAAAATCTCTAAAACACTGAATGTAAGATGGATAAAAGTGGTAAATTCTCATATTTTGTGAAGCAGGAAACAGTTGTGGGAAGACCCCCCTCCCCTCCCCACTGCGCTGCACGTAGGCTCACACGAGATCTTAGCGTTCCTCCACCTGCCAAATCCCACTTTAAACCTGGGCTTGAGCGTTCACATCCCAGCATTTACAATCATACATGTATTCAGTTTTTATTTATAGCAGTTGGAATTAGTCCAGATCACGTACTGTAAGATGCATTATTAGTGTTAAGTGTGTCCAGGACTTTAAAGAACACTATGTGCTCTCGTGCCTGTGGTTAGGGTGTAGCCTCACACCTCCCTAACCAAAGTGAGTTTCACCACAAGTGGAGGTGTGATGAGAATGTAATCCAAGCTCAAGATTTGGATCTTGAACTGCAGCGCTGTCACAAAAGATCAAGATGGATTTGTTCTTAATTAGGTCCTGACCTGTTTATTGATACTGTACCTTCCCTGAGCTTGACCCATGACTTAACATGTTATCAGATTTCTAGTCTCATTCTCACACTCTTGGTATGAGTAGTCTTCCTTTCCGCATGTATCACTTCTGGTAATCAGTGTGTATCTGTGTGTGTTTTGTGCGTATACAGACTCACGTAAATACTGTGGTCTCCCCAGAAGGCCAGAATCTCTAGCAGGAAACATGACGCCACGCTACTGACAGTGGAGTTTGAGATACTATTGAACGTGACACCTACCTGATAAGAGGCAGATATAAATACAACAGAAAGTCAGATGTCAGACCTCTTCCTTTACTCTCATGTTGTTCAAAATATTGGATCCTTTAATTAATCTATTCATCTGTGTCAAAACTGCTGTAGACCATGTCACAGATTCAAACTTAATGTAAACATTCAGTCAGTGTCATTAAATAAGAATGTAAAAGGTATTTTAAAATGACATGTTTCAGGCTTATAAATGCCATCAACATTCAAGGCATAATTATCACTGGAAAAACGTTGAAACATTCAACTTAACGGTCAAAAACACATCAGGGTAATTGACACCAAATAAAACGGATTTAGCATTCTATTTTTCTTTTTTAAAGATCATTTTTTGGGCTTTTTGAACCTTTATTTTGATAGTGACAGCTGAAGAGTGACAGAAAGGTAGGCAGGGAGAGAGAGAGAGGGAACCCTGGGTCACTGGAGGCTTTGTACACAAGGCTGCCCTGATTTGGCATTATATTTTCAATACACACTATTCCTATGACAGACTCTGCATATAACCATCTTGAGTTTTTAGATTCCATTAGTCGTAAACATGGAAATCTTCTACTATTCATACCATTCGATGTATACAGAGCATCACACTACATAACTTAATAATAATAGTAATGACGATAATTGGTCATTGGTATCTGTGGTCAGCTCTAATATATTAATAATTTCATCAAGGATAAAGCATTTAAGTCAATGTAATGTCAAATATACTGTAGTCTAATAAATATGTATAAAGAACTAATAGGTAAATATTTATGGTTGGGTAAATCTGGTCGTCTGTCACATGGTGCACCAGACTGCTTTAGAGATAAATATTCATTTAAAGGGATATTTCTAAGTGATACTAATTCATCTATGACAGGAGGTTTTTCACAAACCAAAGGAATGAGTGACAAACCCGAGCATGTTTTTTTATGTGCAGTTTCAGTTTTCTGTTTGTTTTGCTGTCTCCTATTCCTTCCCTTTTTTTCTCAGTTCTCCTTGAGGGCAGTATTTGTGGGGATGTGAAAAGCCGCAGCCGTTAAGGCCTGCATTGTTCCAGCGCAGAGTAGCAAAGAGAAGACACACATTGTGATTCGCATAAACTTTCAATTGTTCTGCGTGGGGTCAAACGGCGAGGTCCCTTTTGTTTGAACTTCCTCACGGCAGTATAGAGGAGACAAAAAAAGAGGTTGTTAGCTTAGCTCCAGAAACTCTATGTGGTTTTCAGTGTCAAAGGTCTTCTGAGAGCTTAGCAGTTCATTCCAGGACACACCAATGTTGGCTTCAGACTGAAGCCACTTATCAAGGGAAGAGGGGAAAAAAATCAGCCACTGTTAAGCTGCTCAAAGGGGAATATTTAATGTCTACACAGATGCAAATAAACACACACAAATTAAATGCACACGGTGCCCTGGATTCATATGCGCTCAGCCATCTCTTGTTAATATTCAAGCCAACTGCTTGTAAACCTTGAATAAACCAAACTAATCCAGTGAACTTCATTTGGGCATGAAAAGCATTTACTGCAAGTTTGACATTGAGACACATCTTACTTTAAAGGTATGTTTCATTTGCAGATTGCATGGACAATTTAAACACCGTAAAATCCCCTCAAACATTGTTGTATCAGCTGCACGCCTCACTCACATGTCGATGGTGGTTTGTTTAAAGACAAACTGTGGTTGGGAACTTTTCCCAGTAGTGGCCAGATGTGCTGAAGTCCTAGGGAAAAAAACACCTTGAATTACTCCAGGCTGTACACCTTCTGTTGGCTAATGCTGTGTTTGTTTGGGGTCAGGTAAGTCCAGTTGTAGTGCCAGAGCTACCATGCTGTCACAGGCTCTGCTCAAATGTCACATGCAAGTAAGAGCAGTCATCTGAGCTGTAGCTCAGACAGACATATGTAATGTCACATTTTCGGTTGTGTGTAGAATTTACTTTGAAGTGTAAGTGGTTCAGTGTTAAGGTCAGCCTCTATCGTCTAATAGCTGCAGAGTAAGCAACTAAGGGAGATGAATGGTCTTAGACTGGAGGTGTGTGACGTACAAGCTGCTGTGTCTGGGTTGGCTGCCAAGTCAAAGCGCCCAGGCGGCCTGCTACGATGCAGTACCAAGGACCATCCCTGATGAATGTAGCCGGAGCCAAGTGTATTTTTAGCCAACCGGGGGTTATGTAACAAGTACCTGTCATGTGATCTGTACATAGAGAGGCGAGAAGAAAGAGGCCTCAGAAGGGAGGGGATGGAGGGAGACGTTCAGAGTGGTGTTTTTGGTGCCTCAGTGAAAAGAAGAAAACCCGACTGAGGAATTAGATTAACACTAACAAGGTGACGCAGCCTTTCTGCTACATGCTGGGCAGGACTTGGCACTGAGCTAGTGCCTGGTGAGCTCATGATAATGCTCTGCTGACCTGCAATGGTTGATGTGGAATATATAAAAAGGCCAACACACACGCGCACGCGCACACACACACACACACACACACACACAGGAAAAGACTTATAGATATAAACGATTCATAAATTCATGAAGGAGAACCAGTGGGATATCTTTGTCCAGTAACAATCAGTGAAACACCATTCACAAATGATAGATAACAGCGGATCTTCTGGATCAGTCTTGGTCTGAAGACTTGTCTCAAGACCACTTTTTGAAGGTCTTGGTCTCAATGCAGAACTGACCACATGTTTACATTTGTTTGGCTCAGTCTCAGACAAAGAGACCTCATGCAAAACTTCTGCTTCAAATGAAACCAGTAACGTGACTAATTTCTAATTTGAATTTTTGTTACCGTCAATGGCTGACACCCCCCGCCCCCATGACTCCCTTCACATGCATTCCAAGAAAGTGAATGTGGGAGAAAGGAGAAGAAGCTGTGGCTGTCTGGGAGGGGATGTCAGCCATATCTTTTCTAATAAAATCTGGCTACCTAAACCATAAATACTAAATCTCCAAAAGAAAACACACAGCAATGCAACGCCTCACCCAAGTTGGGGGGGGGGGAATTGACATTTGGCAAATATTTGCTACGTACTGGCTACCTCAGTAAGCTGTATATACGGTCTTGTGTTGGTCTTGTCTCAGTCTCGATGTACTCGATGGTCTTGGTCATGACTTGGTTGTAGTTTAGGTGGTATTGGTAGTCAGCTCCATTTTCTTCATCTTGCATTCAATGTGTTGTTAAAAGTTGTGTTTTTGTAGTTGTGGTAAAAGTAGAGAAGAACGAACACTAAAAAACACAATTCTCTCTGAATATACAAAGAAGATTAATATGTAAAGTTACCTTTTCAGATTTTAAAACATCTTAAATAGGATTCTTCTCAGATTCGTTGTTCCGTTGTGTTGCACAGTTGCAGAGGAGTGGCATGTCTTGCTCATGAGTAATTGAATAAGCCTGTTGTTGTCATGGTAAAAAGAGAACAAAACACTCACATTTCACTTAAAATAGTTGGCTACTGGCTTTAATGATTGAATGGAAAGCCTCTCCCTAATGCGACCTCCTTCATCCTCAGGTACCCTGGAGCCCCATCTATCTGCCCTGCTGTGGATGGCCATGCTGGTTTCTCTGGCTATAGTCATCGTGTTGCCTCAGCCTCATGGCATCCGAGCGCTTATTGCTTCCACCATACTGCGCCTCATCTTCTCTGTAGGCCTGGAGCCCACGTTGCTCCTGCTTGGGGGTTTCAATGTAAGTGTGCATCACTGCAATGAGAATTTATACAGAGCTCACGTGCATGGTCAGATTTAGATATGTTTTATTGCCCAGTAGATGGGTGGCTGGAATGTTCCTTGGCAAAAGGCGCAGTCACATGCCAAACATTAACTAAACATTCAACTTGTTGATACAGGACGAACGTGTACACAGTGCTGGAACACAGCGACTCCCGGTAGTGTAACATCAAGCATTCACATTCAAGTGGCCATGTAGACTCACTTGGTTTAACAGTTGAGGTTACATTACAGCTGCTAATAGAAGTGTCACTCATGGCTGTTAGGTGTTGATGCATTCGGCAGGGAGATTCAACAGTATCTGGCGGTCAACCACATCCCACTTTATTTTTAATGTTCTGAACAATAAGCCTTTTGAAAATCGTACCCAAAGGTGCCAATACTGATATGTAAGCCTTCCTTTCTCAGTTTGAACGTCCTGTGCACATTCATGACACGACATGATGCTGCTGTCTCTACATGTTGTCTCTGTGGTGTCCATTGTTCCCCAGTTATGTAATAAGGTCATCTTCCTGATGAGCTTTGTCGGGAACCGTGGAACCTTCACGCGCGGCTACAAAGCCATGATGATGGATGTGGAGTTCCTGTACCACCTGCTCTACCTGATAATCTGCAGCCTGGGGGTCTTCGTCCATGTCTTCTTTTACAGCCTGCTGGTACGTGAGCACTCACAAAACATACATATGCATTACCAACATGTAACGCAAAGAAACATGAGATGAAAGTTGGATTTAGATGCTATTTGATCGGTCATAAAGGTGCATGCATCTAGGGAATCCAAACATAATGTGTCCTTTGTCCACAAGCTCAGATTTACGCACAGTTCCCTCGTTTTCTTGCACATTTTCCACACACCTACTGTCCACACATCTCTGAATCCTTCCTCTTCCTGCAGCTCTTTGATCTGGTTTACCGAGAAGAGACCTTGCTGAACGTAATAAAGAGTGTGACCCGCAACGGCCGCTCCATTGTTCTGACGGCCGTGTTGGCCCTTATTCTCGTCTACCTCTTCTCCATTGTGGGCTATATCTTCTTCAAAGATGATTTCATTTTGGCTGTCGACAGGATACCCAACAAAACACTAGGTACGTTCAAATACAGATTTATCATTTTCTTCCCACGACGAACATAAATTGCTTCCCCTCCCTGACCCAGACAGTCAGACTGAAACATGGAATGTTTTTCTGCGGCACAAACACACACACACGCACACACACACGCACTGGATGTCTGAAAATACATGTAGTCAAAGTGAAGGATATCCTGTTTAAAGTACATGCATCAACTTTTATGACTATACTTACCTTGCTTTTAGGATTACCAACAACTTGTGCACATAAAAGATGTTTCCATTAATTTGCATTGTGAATACAAATTGTGCAGTTGCGTAATGTCTTGTGTTCCCACCTGAATAGAGCATGGAGCCAGCATGGTGGGAGAGTTCTTCTCCGGTGGAGTGTGCCAGAAAGAAAATGGAGAGAACTGTTCAACAGAGGCTGTGATGGATGGTAGGTTGACAAAAGTGAAAGCTAACTTTGTGTGTGTGTGGGGGGGGACTGTGGTGGGGGGTGGTGGACAGGGTCGAAGAGTTCTTTTTTAAGTTTGAAACCACGTGTTTGTGCATACATGCACAGTTCCCAAGTCCATCTGTCTGTGTATGTAAAGTTCTTTATGTCCTCACAGACATCTGACACAGCCAGAGGAGATCCGTCCCTCCAAGCTCTAAATCTGGGAGGCAAGGTGGTCATGGGATTAAACCAGGTTGGGGCAACTGAGGGCTTTCAGGGAGCTTGGTGAAACATGGAGGGGTTTAGACTCAGGAGACGGAGCCTAAGACCTGATGCAGGGTCCCTGGGTTGAGAGGTCAGGGATTAATTACCATCAGTTACCAGCAGGTCGATGGGTCCACTAGGTGACCGCGCAGAGAGCTTCTCACCACAAACAATGAGTTCTTGTAAACCTACTGACCTTGATGGGAAAAGCCTACAAACATAGATGAACACGTGTACCACCTTAAAATTGATCAGCCAACCATGTCAAATCTTCAAACTGCCAGGGACTGACCTCGTCTAGGCTTCCCTATCCATCACCGCTTGGTTGGCTAATGATGGTAGTCTGGTGACATGTTTTTGTGTGGATAACTGAGAACATTCCCAGTCTTGTTATACCCTCACAGACCCCTAATGGGGCTGTTTTAATAAACCAGTAATACAACCAGATTTCAAAAAACAAAGTTGGGACATTGTTTAAAATGAAAATTTAGCCCAGAGGACTCAAAGTTCATGATTTCCATCAGTCCATCTCCGATGAGGAATCAAAGGTCATGAGCATGTGATTTCTCCGGATTCGCTGAATCTTTTCATGATATTATGGATTTTAGATTTCTTGTCATTGTGCTGAGAAATGTTCTTGAATTAATAAAATGATAAAAACCTGTTTACCTGTGGAATGATCAAAACAGGTGTTTCTTTGAGTATTCCACAACTTTCCAAATCTTTTGTTGCCTCTGTCTCTGAAAAGTATTGCTGGAATCAAATTCAGAATGAGTATATATTTACTAAAAAAAGAATAAAGTTTATCAGTTTGAACATACAGTAAATAACTTGTTGTGTATAGTATGTAATAAGAGTATGACGGGTTTAAATACATCTCTAGTGTCAGGATCTAAAACAGTTTTATTTTTCGTGAAGCATTTAGTGTTTCTCCTCCATGGAAAAGAGTTTAAAGGCTTTGTTGACTGTTAGTAGCAACACAGCTTACAGAGCACGCGGTTAAGCCTGATAAATAAATGACTATCTAACGCTACGGGTGTGTCTCCATAGCTTCCCTTGCTGTCCAGCCGTCAGCGGTGGTGATTGAGGACAAGGAGCGAACGTGTGACTCCTTGCTCATGTGCATTGTCACAGTATTGAGCCACGGCCTCAGGAGTGGAGGAGGCGTTGGAGACGTCCTGCGGAAGCCATCCAAAGAGGTACGGAGCACAGGAATGCAGCAACAAGGAGAATATCTTACCACCATCTGACCCCTACTTCACACTCACACACGGAGATTAAATTAACTTGAATTAAATTAAAGTGGATGGGCAAAAATTCATCAGAGATGAAGAAGATATTTAAGATTCAATGAGCCATTTAAAAAAAACAAACAAACGAAAAAAAAACATTTGGCTAATCCCATGTCAAATGGATGAGGTGGCTTGTAAGATATGTGAGGCTAGGCTATGCTGTTAGGTCAAAGAGTTTGTTTAGAGGACTTTCATAACCCCGAACATGCCAGAAAAAGCATTAATGGTACTTATCCAGGATGAAGACAAGCTTGTATGCTCCCACAACATGTGGTAGATCTGCAGCTTGATCCATACAATGAGGGCATGACTCATGCGTACTTATATAAACCTCAGTTAGCTTAACATTCATGTGAATTCTCTGTTCTGTTTTCAATTGTGTCAGGTTGTGTTTGACACACGAGGATGACTCGCGTAGAAGTGCATGGTACCCTACACGCAAAGATGGCACTATGAGTCACCCCGAAGTGACAGCAGTGAAATTAGATATGAATGGCTCCATATTTACATAAACATAGCTCCCCCCCCTCTAGTTTTAAATAAAACTCGTCATCTGATACATTTTAGCAATTAAACTTGACATCCCGCAGCTCAAATGTTAGATTTAGGACAGTTTCTAAGATGCTGTTCTCTGCTTTCAGAATGACTCATCAGCGTCTGTATACATGAAGAATCTGCTTATGAGCTAAAATCATTAATACACAGAACTAATACAAAAATATTACTAATATTACTACCTTAACATTTATTTCGTGGCTGTCCCCCGACTCACCTTAAATGACATCATGACATCATGTGTAATGCCACTTTGTGATGTCTTTATTTTATGAATATGGTCGACATGCAGCTTTGTTGTTGAGTAATAGATCAATAGGGCCCATATTCCCAGTGTAACACCAGCTGATCTTGCCTGTTTTCACGTGTTCTCTCCTGTTTGGCTTCATCAGGAGCCCCTTTTCGCAGCCAGGGTGATCTACGACCTGCTCTTCTTCTTCATGGTCATCATTATCGTCCTCAACCTTATCTTTGGTGTCATCATCGACACGTTTGCTGACCTGAGGAGCGAGAAGCAGAAGAAAGAAGAAATATTGAAGACAACGTGTTTTATTTGCGGTGAGCACATAAATGAAGATGCATTTGAAGTGTTGTTCGGCGCGGTGACTTTGCTGAATGAGTAAAAACAGTACGACCGTTTAATTTCTATCTTTGTCAAATTAACCATTAAAGCTATTCTGCCTTCTCAGCAGTAAAAGATGTGTTTTGTCAACCTCAGGGGAATGTGACTCATGACCTTTGACAGACATTTTCCTGTCTTTTTCCCATAATCACTGTATAGTAGCTGACTCCCTTCTTAGAACTGAATAAAGCGGAAATGTCTCGCAGTTCTGTTCGAGTCGAAGTTGCAATCGATACTTGACACACTGCTGAGTAGCCTTTGTTGCGCAGTACAGTCAGTAGGTGTGAACACGGAGGTTTGGAGATGATGATGATGAAATCAAGGGAAATTAAACGAGTGGTCTGCTCTGAGCCTGCTTTTGTATGAGCATGTGACTGTGGTGTTGCAGCTTCACATCAGGCCTCTGTGCAAAATGGGGGCTGTTTTTCTGGGTAGTATA
Source organism: Argyrosomus regius (assembly GCA_946959425.1). Lineage (NCBI taxonomy): Eukaryota > Metazoa > Chordata > Actinopteri > Sciaenidae > Argyrosomus > Argyrosomus regius. The sequence goes on from OX336885.1 coordinate 3,625,411, forward strand.
AACAACAAAACGCCTCCTCTTCCCAGAATGAATGGTTAGTCATGGCAGGTGCTGCTGCGGAGGAGGAGTGTTTCTTCCTGTTGCCATATGGGTCTTGACCATGTTAGACTGTACACTCACTCAGATACTGGCCTCATCCATCACTACACAGTCATTTATCGCTGTTGCATCTGTAGCATTGGTCAGTTCCGGTCATTCTTACGGCTTTGTGTTGGGCAACTCTGTTAAGGGTTATTCCTCTTTTGCAAGTGCAATGCAAGAGTGCATATGGATTAAAGGGTTTTGGTGTGAGAAACGATACATGAACATTTTTAGCAAACCTCACCTCTGACGTGTTTGCCCATTCCCTTGTGACCCCATTTCCTCTTGTTTTTTTCAGTCATCCTCCTAATCACAAGAATGATTATGTCACGTTTACCACACAAAGTGTGTGTCTTCACTCTTCCAAAGAAATGAGAGCATTGTGTTAAATTGGGCTGTGTGTGTGTGTGTGTGTGTGTGGTTGTTTGTGTGTATGCATGCGTCTGTTTGTGGGGTTACGTGCGTTCATATTTAGGTTTGGAGAGAGACAAGTTCGACAATAAGACGGTTACCTTCGAAGAACACATCAAAGTTGAGCACAACATGTGGCACTACTTGTTCTTCATCGTCCTGGTGAAGGTGAAGGATTCGACAGAGTACACCGGCCCGGAGAGCTACGTGGCCGAAATGATCAGGGTAAGAGATGTTGTCATGCACGAGCATTCTGCTTTTTTTTTTTGTTAAAAAGTCCTCCATACCAATCAAAATCTACACCACAGGGCCTATTTTAGGTCATGTTTGGAATTAATAAAATATACTTGGTGTAAACAAATCTCTCCTTCCTTTTAAAATGCAGCACCTTGTTGCTACTGCAGGTAACAATTCATGTGCCTCAGAGTTTACACATGCACAAGTACCGTGCAACACTGTATCAGCTTCGTTGTGGTTTTCACTGAGGTTAACCTTCACTACTAAACAACACTGTAGGCGCTTTTACACCGGTGATCAGGTTTATATGGGTTTGGCTGATTACTGCAAACGTTTGTTTCTCTCACCAGCGATGGCCAGCATTTTTTTTTTTTTTTTTTTTTTGTGCCCCAGATTACGAGGACTGCTGCATTATGTAATCCCCACCTCAATGACCTTGAATCCTTCCAAAGTATTTTCACATCAGTCAGCTTTGTGAATGCAGAATTAACTTTCAGACCAAGTTTGCCATTGGCGTAAAATGTGTTAATCCCCTGAAGCAGCCATGCCTTGCTAAACACACACACACACGCACTCTCTCACCCTGCACCTTTACTTCACCTCATGAGGGTTAGGGTTAGACAGACCAGAATGTAGACTCAAGACTTTTGTTAAGCAGCTGTGTGAGGATAGCATTTTAGAAACATTTTTAAAAAAAGTTTATTAAACACAAATAGAACTGTTTGTTGTCTTATATTTTACATTTGTATTCTATTATGATACATATATATAGTGATATATGTATTATACTTTTATTATAACTGATCAAAAGAACAAAAAAGTAATGCAAGTTGTAGCAAAAGTTAGATTATGATAAGCATATTGAAATCTCAACTACATTTAGTCATTTAGCCGACGCTTTTATCCAAAGCGACTTACAACTAGTAAGCGAGAGCTTGTAACGAAACAAAGGCGACGCTTCAAATACGCACATGCTCATCCAATCTGCCTCTTTATGTCACAGCTAATTCAACCAGACAAACTCTGTGGAAATTTGTCATTAGAAAATAAAATCCAGAAAGAAAATTGTTTGTTTAATTTTGAATGTTGCATCATGCTCATACCCAGTAAGCAATTAGAAAGCATTTTTAACTGCCACAGGAAAGCCCCTTCTTCTGAAGTGGTTTGCTTCCCTGACGCACTTGTGTTGCTGTTCAGTTTCTGACACAGTTACTCATTAGATGCCTTTTTTTTGCATTGATCTGCTACACTCTCAGTCTTGTGAGGGACCACCTGATTTGGGATTAACCCCCATCCTCTCGCCCATTAACCTTGCAACCCACTGAGCCAAAATTAGTTTGTCAAGGGTGCAGATTGAAGGAGCAGGCTGAGCAGAGAAGGCACACATGGTGCGAAAGACCCCGATGACCCATCAGCTGACCCAAACATTAACTCTCAGCTTCACATTCAGGGCCTCCGTGATGTGCTTGTTGTCTGAGTTGCAGTGTTCAGAGTTTTTCTCTTCTAATACATTTATTACACCACTTATTTTATATGCAAGGAATACATTTATTTCAGCTACATTTTTGTTATATATTTAATTTATTTTATCTGGCAGTGATAGCAGAGATCCAGACAGGAAATGCATGTACACTGTTGTTTATTTTAGATTTTAAATAAATAATTAAGAATTTAAGCTTAATTAGATATTATTTATTATTTATATTATTTCACGTCATGTACAGTAGTACTGAAACAGAAAAAAATCATGCAGGGATTAATGTAAATGATCTATATACTCATCTTCCTGTCTATCAAGGCACATATTTCCAACTCATTTTAAGTTAGTTAGTTAGTTAATCAGTACTGTTTGTGTTATTCCTCACATTTGAAGTTTAGTTCGTAATTATCCCCACAAATAATTTGGGGATAATTAGTTGCTCCCAAAAGTAGGGCCAAATTTAATTGTCAAGTAATTATTGGTTAAATCCCTCGGCCACTTCTTTTGCTGTTAGATCTTGTTGCTGTATTTTCTGCTACAGTGTTTACTGATGCTCTGCATCAGAAACATGTTTTGCAGGCCCGATTTCTTCAATCTGTTCTGCGTCTCTCTCTCTCCCACCATGTTTCGATTCATTTGATGCTGCAGTAACGTGGAAGAAGCAACAGGACAGAAGGGGGTGTACAAGTCAGACTACTCTGACAATGACTGGGACTGACGTCAATGGTGAAGGACTCTGAGTGAAGTGCTACATCTAAGGTGTAAAAAGATGATGCTCAGCTTGCACTCATTGCCCTGATCCTTCAACACCGCAGGACGCCCCAGCTTCATGAGCCAATTTTGAAACATCCGTAGCCACAAACATTCAAAACAGTTATTATCTGAGTATAGTAAAATATGCATAAACCATATCCGTGTGTGTGGATGTGTGATATTTTTTGGCATTTATTTGCATATTTGTTGACTGAGTGGGCTGTCTGCTCGTCAGGTGGCTTGTGGCATGACTGTGACGTTTTCTGTTGCTGTTTTAACCACACAGCATCCTGTTTCTCTGTCATGGCCGTGCGGTTTTAATAATGAAAAATGTACTTCCGTCATTTCCATTGAACCAGCGTGATGTAGAGCCTTGAGTCGTGGCTTCTTTACTCAGTTTACTGGAAGTGCTTTCATTTGTAAACACTTGGGATGGAAAGAGGGCCAGGCTGCTGCTGACAAAATCATCAAAAGCAAACACGTGCGCATTTGGCTGGTAGGCAGAATCCAAAAAGGGGAAATGACTTCTGTCATGTTTAGTTGATATTTTTTTGCCAGCGTATGAGCAAAACCGAGTGTGAGAAACACTAGTGACAGAAAAACGGAGGGGGGGGTAGGGAGTGGGGGGTGCGCAGGTGAACTAGGTAAACACAGCCTCTGTCTCTTTGCATTCAGGAAGTGGAACTTGCTCACAGCAGTCGTCTCCTCCTTTCAGAATGAGTGTGTGCTCATTATCTTAGTGTTGTGTGATTCCCCTCGGGCTGCCGTCTGACCCAGGACTGGTTTGTGGTTCGGACGGCCACCTCATTCGCCCCTGCGTCTCCAGCTAAACCACTGAAACCCAGGGACTTTTCCACACCAGTTTTTTGGCACTTTGCTGTTTCTAGCCGGTGACCTCAGTGGCTACGCAGCATCCTCCCTATTTCATTCACACTGACTGATGCTTACACTGATTGAGGCACATGACATTAGCAGGGCTGTGTCGCATGTTTATGTTATGAAGAATTAAACATAAATGCTTCCCCGTGGCTTTGACTGATTTTGAAGCAGGTTCAGACAGGGCACAATAACAATGGCATGTGGTGGTCAAGTGCTGGAGGAGATAGAAGCATGACAGAATGCAGCTGAGTGACCCTCAGCTCTGTTTGAATGTCTCTGCCATTTTTGTAAAAGTGTGTACAAGTTAGTATAGTTACAATAAAGAGTAACACGACTTCATAGTGATTTTGTTCATCAGTACTAGTTTTATTTTTTTTTAAAAGATTTTAAAGACTTCAGCCCTGCTTGATTTGGTTCTTGCACTTTAATACTACACATCCAGGACTTCTTAAAGCAGCAAACACTCATTGAGCTGCTTTAGCACTAACCTCTGTGACAAAGCCGTTAAAATCCACATAAAAGCCACTTTGTGTGACACCACTTGAATGTTTTAATATGAAGGAGCTGCAGTGAGAAATGCATTAGCTATAAGTTCACGGAGCTCTGATGCAGCAACAGGAAGGTGAACAGCAAACAATGAGGCTGGCATCAGTGTGACGATGGAATACCTTGCTTTGAATCTAGTGCAGGAATGGCCGACTCCACCACAAACAATGAGAACTACTATACAGAGGCGTAATTACTGAATGTAAATACACTAAATGGCAAGCAAATGTTGAAAAGATAAGAGATAAGATAGACTTTATTGATCCCACGCTGGGGAAATTCACTTGACAGCAGCTTATATACACAAGGTTGATAAGAAATTACTCTTAAATAATAAATATATAGAAGAAAGTCATGAAGTCATGCTGGTGTTAAAGAGTCTGTCAGCTGTTGGGATGAAGGCCTGTGGTAGCGCTTCTGCTTACATGGTGGGAGTAGCAGTCTGTATATATGTATAATACATTATCATAAACAGGGTATGATTTTGAATTTGGGGATCTGTTTTTGCTTCATTATTTCATCATACATAAAACACAGTCATGAATTTCCAAACAGTAATTCTTAATTAATACTATAATTATTAATAATTATCAGTAATCTTTTTGAATATTTCCACAACTCCCACTACCTTTTCATTCTTAACTGATATTATTGACCCATTTGTATCTATGATAAACCAGTGTTATTTGTATAATTTACCAATTATTTGTCATATAGTGGGTTCAATCAAATAACGTATCGAACAATCTGCTTTGTTTGATCTGCGTCTTCACTGACTCATTCGTTCACTGGCAGTTTATTACTGCCATTTACTTCAGAGCTCTGAAGATAACACCACCACTTTTAACCTTGATGTTTGGTTCCGACACTTTTATGTCGCTACTACAGGTGTCAAAAGTCTCATTCATTGTTGTACTGTAACTTCTGTCACTGCTGCAGCCAATTTCTAAAGTGTACTCTTAAGTTAACAAATGATAATCCTCCACCTCACACTTTAAAAACTAAACCTCGTTACACACACATAACTGCAACATCTACATCTAAGAAACTAACACCAGCTCAGCTGCAGCTCCTCTGGTTAGTATCGTCGGTTTGTTTCTCCATCTTAGTTTACAGCTTTTCGTAAGTTTTCCAGTTTTGTCATGTGTATGGTAAAGGTTAGACACGAGGGGAAACATTTCACCAATAAGTGAACTGTCTGTTACGAGTGATTTCAAGAATGCCTTCATATCCCATGTGATTCTAATATGGAAAGTCCCTCATGATTAATTAATTTTTTTTTTTTTAGAGTAGGCTTCAAATCACTGCACACAGCCGAAGAGACAAAACCAGGTCGAAGGTGAAAAACACAAATCAAATTAAAGTACATACTTGTGGTGTAATATGTAAAGCATTTCTATTACATCCCAATAAAATGCAACGATGGAGAGTATGTAAGGCTTCTAGGCCTGTCCTGTCAACTGCACTGAAAGATTAAAACAAGGGATGAGCCGGTTTGAGGAATTCAATTTAGATTAGATCTTTAGATTAGATCACTTCTTGAAAAATAAAAATAAAAATTTAGTGGTACATCAGTTTCATTATGTGTTGATGTGCTGTTGGCCATAACATTCAAATTTCTGTTGACCAGGAGCACAACTTGGACTGGTTCCCACGGATGCGGGCCATGTCCTTGGTCAGCAGCGACGCAGACGGGGAGCAGAATGAGATCAGAAGCCTGCAGGAGAAGCTGGAGTCCACCATGAAACTGGTGTCCAACCTGTCGGGCCAGCTGACCGAGCTCAAAGAACAGGTTTGTTACCTAAAGTGAAACTCTGACACAGAAAGAGTCATCACGGGGGGGACGTGAAGAGTGAGACACCAGTTTTTCTAAACATGTGGACAGCGGACGTTACTCGAGCTTTGTTTGCCGTTCGTTGCCCTTTAGGTGCAGAGCTTACTAAATGCAGAAGGTGATGAGTCATACTTCACAACACAGCTCATGGGGCTCTCAACCTGATTTTGTTTGCATCATTGAGCAATGATCTATCTAGATTTCATCATTGACCTGTTGGAGGTCTAAAATTGGAGTTTTAATTGATCTATTTATTGATTGACTGATTTACTGGATAAAGCCTTTCTTAATAATTAGAAGAGCAGATTTTGGTATTTATTCAGCAATTTCCCTTAAAAATCATTTCTCTTCATTAGTGTGGTTAGTAAGATAGTTATTCTGTGAGAGAATAACACACTGTTAGACACTTCTTGTGTAAGAATACAGTCTGCTGATATTGCATATAAAGGCAAATAAGGCTTAAGTTGCACAACTGCTGCAATCGACTGTTTCTAGTAAACAGAATTGTAAAAATGTCTTTAGCCTTGAAATGAGAACTATCTGTGAGGAAGTGAATGTTACCGAGACATTTTGACCCAGACAGGGGGAAATGATTATTGTGTTGCTGAAAGCTGTGAAGGGCACAGTGGCATCGGTCACATTTCAGTCCAGAGTCAACATTTGTAAAGCCTGTTTTGACTTAAGAAACAATTCAAAAGGCACAACGGGAAAGTGTGAGTTCATGAATTTATAGTCTCAGTCTTTTCAGGAAGACATTGGCATTCATTCAGAGGGCACAAAATTGCACAAATTATGGTACAAGCCTTCTCTGTAATGTGTCATACCAAAGAAAATTGGCTTAATTAGAAAATTGGAGTGTAAAAAAAAAGGCCAGCATTCTACTTCTAACTGAGTTTAAACTGTCCAAGTGAAGTGTTTTAATGATATTTTTCTCTAACATGTCCCTCTACGCAGAACTATTTCTCCTGGAACACTCATTACAAGACCACTTCGTCTTCTCACTTTTATTGTTGTGTTTCAGTGTTCAGGTGCAAATCACTATCTTATGTTACTTAAAGTTAATTCTTAGCAGAAAACCCGTTCTTATTCCTGTTGGTATAAAGGTCAGCACCTGTGTTATGACTCAGGCGCTTTGCTTGATCTCTGAAATTTCTTTCGCCTTGGTTTCAGTATTAGTAGTTTGTATTGTGCTGCTTCCGTCAGAACACAGAACAATGTGGATGACGAGGCTGGCAGGATTTCAAAAGCATCTGTTTCAGTCGAGCAGCGCATGCAGAGTTTGTGCAGCATTTGTTAGTTTCTGTAAAGTGATGTGAAAGAATGAATCGATGGAGGCGAAGGCAGGAGGCTGCCAGCATATTTAGCAGAACAGGACGTGGATGCCAACAGAGGTACAGGAATGATTTTTTTTTTGTCTTTTCTATGCCATTCAGATGACTGAACAGAGGAAACAGAAGCAGCGGATTGGCCTGTTGGGACACCCTCAGCACATGAATGTCAACCCCCAGCAGCCTGCGTAAGATTCAACTGACACGGCCCTGAAGAAGCTCGGCGTCGTCTGTGTGTGTCTGGACGGAGTGTGCAGCCCTCACTCAGAGGTTGCGCATAATGTATACCGCACTGAGTGTGAGTGTAACTTATAACAGTAGGGAAACACTGAAACATAGGTAGTCATAAGGCAATGTGTAGCTCTACCCCACGCGCGACGTGTTACTCCTAACAGTAACACTCACCCACCTCTTTCTGTTCAGTCCAGTTGGAATTGGTGCCAAATGTTTTCTATGTAGAAATAAATTGGACTTCTCAACTCATGGCCTTCACTGGTTGAACTTGAAACACAACATAGCTGACTGGACAGGAGGAATTAGCCCCGTTTGTGTCTCAACTTTTATTTTATTTGAATGTTTTCTATTTATAGTCCTGGCATAACAAGCAGTATTAAATGTCTTATTTTTGTATGTTGTGCAATATATTAACTTAAATATGCAACCTCATTGGTGTGTGGATTTAAGTTCCATCAATCATGTCTTATTTAATAGCGTGGGCCAATGTTTATGTTTGTACTTAATTGCCGCTGGATAAAATAGGGAGTAGTTGGTTGTCTTTACTTACGCAAATATAGAGATAATATTCAATAAGCTGGCCTTCAAAATTTTACTTTTTTCTTTTATTTCTTGAAAATGTGCATATTCTTGAGTGTCAATCGCACTCAGTAGAAATAGTATATTGTGTGGGAGCAATATATACAGATAGTTTTCTTTAACCTGTGTAAATCCAGCCATGTCATATCTCAGCGCTAACTTATTTTATGATAAATTTGCTTTCTTATTTAATTTGGGTATAAAGGACATTTAGAATGTTTGACTCGTCTGTCAAATATATACTGTATAATTTATTCGGGATCACTCATGCTATTACAATTTGCTCAGGAGTTGTGTAACTTTTACTGTAATGAACATGATTAGCATAATTTCCAGTTCTACCACAAACTTGTTCCATTTGTGCCTGTGTTGGTCCTCGTTTTAAAGTTTGATACAAGTTTGCTGCTCGTGCAGTCACTAACTTTTATGTTCATGTTAACTAAAATGTATTTGTTGGTTTTCATATTAGACACTGCCACTGTTCTTGTTTGTTGTTTTTTTTGGACTACTTTGTGTACATAAAGTTTGTTGCTTATCTTTGCTTTTGTATAGAAAACTGAGAAAAAAAAACTGTTACTCATGAATGTTAAGATTAACTAAAAATCTAAGCACTGTCAATTTGTATATTAAAGTAGAATTATTTATTAAAATTGATGTAATTATCCTTTACTTTATGCTGTGTTTGTTTATTGTTGAGGTCATATTATGGGATTAGAAATGATCCATATAAAGTAAACCAGTAATGTGCTTTATTGTTTAAAAGTGTTCAACAATGTGTTTGCCTCAAAGTGTATTTATACACCCTCATACACTGTCAGCCACTTATGTATCAGCACATCTGAGATAACTCGTGTGTTAATACTGCTGTTGAACCATTTTCAGCTCACTAGATTTGATCAGTAAAAAGTAAATAAATATAGAACACGTTGCACTCGATTGTAGGAAAATTGAGAGAAAAGTGGTCTAATATGTATCCTATAAGTCACACTTTGATTCACAACTATAAATAACACATATGACTACAAACATTATATTCTATTTCATAAATTAAATTAGGCCGTGACCTGAATTAGTCTTTTGGCTTTCAGAGAATCTTCTGTCATGTGGAAACATGCTAATGTTGGCAAATGGAATGTGTGTAATTTGATATAAAATTGCATACATCCTCATTAATGAGGGACTTTTTCTTAAAGCATCTCTGCATGCCAAGTATTTATCAAGCTCTGCTTGTGAGCTGGTCTCATGCATGTTTTGTGTTAAGTTTTTTTTTTGTCAGTCAAACTGAAACTGATTTAATAGTACGTCTGTGTTGCTAATCGGTGTGTCACCAAAGATCAGTTCACAACTATATGACATTCTACAAAAATATACTTTCACCACATTTGAGCATCAGTGCAATGTGAAAAACTGACACTGAATCAGATTACTAAATGACTTATGATAAAACACAAACGTATCGCAGCTTTAAATGTAGGATACAACAATGAAGCTCAGCTTAAGGACTCAGCAGAATTAGCAATGGGCTGTTAATTATTAAGATTATTAGCAGGCTACATCAGGCCAACAGTGTCCATATTTGTATCTTTAATGTACTGTTAAGAAAAACAGTGTTATATTAACACTATATATATATATATATATATATATATATATATACACACACTTTAACAACATGGGTAAATATTTGCAGTAATGGAAAGTCACTAGGTAATCCAGTACTGTGCTTAAGTACAATTTGAGGTACTTTACTTGAGTATTACCATTTTATGCCACTTAATATATCCACTACACCACACACAGAGGAGAATATTACACTTTTTACTTTATTCACCAGCTGTTATTTTTCAGATTAAGATTTTACATACAAAAATATGATTCATTGTTATGGATTAAATAATAAATCCACCATGACTCAATGGTAAACTTACATATTAATGTATCAATAATAAAAATCTAATATGAATACTGACAGAGTCACTCTGTTGCTAACACATTTTCATGAATGCAGCACTTTTATTTGTGATGACTCTTCTTTATAGTGTTTATTAAAATGCAGTGTGATAGTTTAATCCACCCACAGGTCTGAAATCATAAAAACGTGGGCCGGGCAAGACCCCTCATTCATATCATTCATATGTTTTTGTTTTTTCCCTCCACAGAACCAGAAAAAGCAAAAGTCTGAGGCAACTTTTATTATCTGCGACATCTCCTCTGCGTTTAAAAGTGTCGACAGAGACCTCTTTCCCGCTCCTTCGTTTCCGGCTCGGTTGTTTTGGGACTGTTTCTATCTATAGTCTCTGGCTGCTTTCGGGACGTCGGCGGTTGGAACCGGCCGACCAGTCGGGCACCCTCGGTTGACTGCGCGCGTGACGTCACCGCCAGGGATCTGCTCCTCGAGGTTTTTTTTTTTTTTTCTCTCTCCCGGCCATGAGGAGCTCAACGTGACAGCCCACTGAGGCTAAGCAGGTTTAATACTATCAGTGCGGCAGCCGGTAGAATAGAAAAAACAGAGACACACAGACACACACACAGGCACACACACACACACACACACACACACACAGCCTCGGTGTCATCCTGCTGCGGGCGCACGTGCCACACGAAAAATGGGTACAGTGTGAAATTACACGGTGCTGAGCGCGTGACACAATGAAACGCTGAAATTTATTACAAGTCACCATGGATACATAGTTTGATTCATTGTGTCTCGTTATCATTATGTGTATTATCACGTTATTATTTGTCTCTTCTGTATTCAAACTATAGGCTAAAATAAAAAACATAATAAAATGATTAAAAACGTGTCAAAACTATACGTATTAATAGCAGACCCACGCATTGGAATTATTATAATTATAATTATTATTGGATTGGCTTATTATGTTATTAGTATAAACAAACTGTGTGACACGGGTGAGTGTATTGTGACCTTATCATACTTTTCAGAGTCTCATGTTACTGCGTCGTTGTTAATAACCATACAGGCCTCGAGCTAATGGCTAACTCGCTAAACATTCTTTTCAGTGTTTGTCTCTCCAGAGGTTACAATGTTTCACGTTATTATTGTTACAGTCATATAAAGGCTGCCATGTTTGAAGTTTAATAATGTTTCGTCGCTTCGTAACTGTCGACGGGGGAACTGTTGCTCCACTTTCTGTCTTTGTAAACACGGTCGACTCTGCTGCGAACACGGTTTTGTCTCGAGGGTCGGCGCATGGTGGTACACGGGACTCGGCCCCAGTGGAGGAGTACTACAGAAAAGGGTTGTACTCTAGCAGCAGAGCAAAAGGGAGGAGGGGGGGGTGTGTGTGTGTGTGTGTGTGTGTGTGTGTGTGTGTGTGCGGGGAGGGTGAGGAGTTGAAAGCGCCGTCCAACACGTGAGGCTCATGTGACGGTGTCGAGTCTGAGTCTGTAGCCGAGAGACGTGCCTGCAGTCACAGGGTTTATTTAACACGTAGTCAGAAACCCACCCAGCTCTCTCACACATTCAGCCGGACGTGGAGCCTACCCAGACATACTACTGAGTCCGGACCTCAGGGTGACAACACCGCGCCGTGCCCAACTCCAGCTCACAGCGGGAACACACGCACACACACTGGATAACAGGAGATACTTTTTTCTTTATTTTTCTTTTTTGTACGATTTCTTTCTCGTTTTGAAGCGCGACTGAACACACACATTTGGGAGATTTTGAAGGCTCTTTGAAGTAATTTATTCGGGTTTTACAGTTAAGCGACATGGAGAGGATTACCAGTGCGCAACCACCTCCCTGTGTGCCAAAACACCCATCACTGGATATAGCTGATATGCAGGGGTAAGAAAATAAAATCTATTTAATCCTGTTCTGTCCTATCCTACTAATAAAAAAATATTTAATCTGCCCTCAAACTGAAGCCTAACTCATTTTAATCTTGTCTTTATAGAATGGAATTTCCCATTTATGTGTACAAACCCAGAAGGGGCATGAAGCGGGATGAGAACAAGGTAAATTCAAGTTGAAATGCATAATTTCTCTGCATTTATCAGTTTAAATTGAGCAGCCTGGATTTCACTGACAACATTTCAAACCCTCTCCAGGAGACATACAAGTTGCCACACCGACTGATCGAAAAGAAAAGACGTGACAGAATCAACGAATGCATTGCCCAGCTGAAGGATTTGTTGCCAGAACATCTTAAGCTTACAGTGAGTATTATCTTCTACATATGGCATGTCTGCTAACAGCCAGGGAATCTGAGACGCCACATGGTTCTGCTGAGGAGTTTGTTTGCTCCAGCCTTTGGACTTAGTTTTGGAATCTCAAAAAAGAAAAGTTTTTAAAGGATTTTTTAAAAAGTAGAAATGAACAAATATTTTATTTTCAATTTTTTTTTACTAATTTTTATATTTATTAATTTTATCATCTAAATTCTAACACGGTTTTAGATTTTAATTTGCTGTTGAGAATTTTGCGTGTGTACGTGGATTGCATGACTTCCCGGGTGTTTGAGGCTTGTCCTCTGTTCAGCTGCAGAATGTGTTACATAAGAAAGATCAACATGCTTATCGAAGGTCTTCCTGTTTTAGACGCTGGGTCATTTGGAGAAAGCTGTGGTGCTGGAACTCACTCTCAAGCATGTGAAAGCCCTGAGTACCCTCCTGGAGCAGCAGCAGCAGAAAATTATCGCGCTACAGAAGGACCTGCAAATTAGTAAGTTTGAAGCCACGCTGTTAGACATGAAATACAAACAGCTGTTTCTTATTAAGCATCCACACACTGAGCGCTCTGCGATCTGTTGTGTCCATCAGAGAAAAGTTGTGCAGTAAAAATGAATTTTAACTTTGTGCTTCTAATCGACCAGGCGATCATGGAGGCGACAGTGCAGAGAGCAGCGAGGAGATGTTCCGCTCCGGCTTTCACTTGTGTGCAAAAGAGGTCCTCCACTATGTGGCCAGCCAAGAAAGTAGCAGGGACCTGACTCCTTCCCATGTCATCAGCCACATCCAAAAAGTAGCAGCCGAAGTCCTGCAGCATCGAAGCAGTCTACACCCAGAAGAGTCCACCCCTCAAGCTTCAGAGAAACTGAAGAAACCTGCCGGACAGCCCCAAAGGGTGCTTGAGGTCCCAGCAAAGAACTGTGTTCCTGTCATACAAAGGACTTACCCACATGGGATGGGGGAGCAGAGCGGCAGTGACACAGACACTGATAGTGGCTATGGAGGAGAACATGACAAGCGTGACCCCAAAGCCCAGTGGTCAGAAAGCCATGCAAAGGATGGGGAGCTCAAGCATGTCGCGTCTGAGAGGACGGCCGGTGCTATCAAGCAGGAGGGTGACGAGCCACAGGCCAAGAAGTCGAGGTCTGACTCCCCAGAGGACGAGATTCTCTCTGGTCACGTGGCAGGCGGCCCTGGCAGCTACATGAGCTTCTCCCCCAACCAGCCCCCGTTTTGTCTCCCCTTCTACCTCATCCCCCCCGCAGCTGCACCAGTGGCAGCCTATCTGCCCATGCTGGAGAAATGCTGGTATCCCGGGGGCATGCCAGTTATGTACCCGGGCATGACCGGCTCTGCAGCGAGCTTGCCCCCAGAGACACTTCCCTCATCTCTGGTGATGTCCCCGAGGGCAGGGTCTCCAGTACCCCACCAGAACCACATGGACTCCCCATCTCTTCACAAAGCTTTAAAGCAGGTTCCTCCATTGAACCTGGAAACCAAAGACTGAAGACGTGTTTCTGTCAGAATCTTACCCTCTGAATGTTGATGGGGTTGAATGGTTGGCCCGCGGAAAAGAGGGTAAACAAACACAGACGCACTGGTATCCCTTCAAACCACAGCCGTTGTTCGGCCCATCAGAACTTTAACCCCAGCAAAGAACCCCAAAATTGCCACCACCGTCTATCATCAGCTTCTCGCATACTGAAACAGGACTTTTATGAGACTATTCGAAGGCTCGTAGCTCACCTGTGGCGTGGCTCTGAAACACTGTGAAGATGGTCAGTTTAAAGACGCTGAGTGCGCAAGAGGTCGCATAGAAGATCGCAAGAGTTTATTTTCTTTGTAGCAAGGTTCATCTTCTCTGCTCTCAGTGTTGAATGTCAGAGGTAAACCCAGAATGTAAGGCACAGATAAGCCCCCCCACCAAAATTATTTGGACCTACTTTTTTTTTGCACACACACACCAGTCTGTAATGAATGTAAAGATTGAACAAAAGCCCCTTGTAGATGCTGCTTGAGTTATTATTACCTGCTGTAGATCTGTGAATGGAGGATCTACCTTCAGTGTTTGTCGCTCCTGTAACTGCAACAACAAACTGTTGTTTAGACTAGAATGTTACCAAAAAGAAAAAGAAAAAAAAAATGTTGACCACATGTCACAAAAGACATTGCTCCTTTGACCCTTCAATTACCTTGGAGCTAATTGAACACAAGTGTTCACAATGTTCAAAGAATTCAGGGCGTTGTCACTGTATGAGGTGTGTCACTCGTATCTGTCGAAGAGTGATGTGGCCATACGTGCTTTTACAATTTAATTTGTGACTCACGACTTATTTGTGTATCTAGATGGAGTTCCTGTGAAGTCATGTCTTATAACTATGTTTTGTTAATACTACTCGTACATCTCTATTTTTGATACGTGACCCACTGAGTGTATTTGCATCGCAGGGAGGTTGAGGTAGTCATTTGCTGTATGCCAAGAGAACGTGTACAGTCTATAGCATTGTGCTCAAACAGATTTGCATCTTGCCCACCAATTCCCGGTCAAATAAAGGCCTGACCTTAGCTAATGCTGTTGCCTTTACTCGTTTAACGCAGACACAACAACGGCAGGTGTTGAAATGTATTTGCTTTAAATGTTGTGTCTGTGGCAAAGTGAGTGAATGTAAAGTTCAAATAAAAATAATAGTTTTGTATAGAAAGAGGTACTTGGGATTTTTATTTTGAAAAGTAACAAAATGTCATTTGTTGTACATATTTTGTATATAAAGTATTATTGATATATATTAAAATATTAATAAAGCTTTTTTTTCCTCCGTGGAATTTGTGTCTCACTGCCTGATGGCCGAAACGTGTTGTAGGCAGCCAACCTGACAGCTCCTCATAACAACACATACTTACGTAACACTTACATAACTCATAAAGCAGCAGAGCCTGTGTAAATCAATAGCGTGTTTTCGTTGACAGGCTGTAAATATTTTAAATTCAAAAGCATTTTGAAATGATTATCTGTAGGGACTTTGTCAGAATCTCACATTTATAAATATATTTTACTGTTAACAGTAACTTTTAGCTCATTACAATTGTTATAATCATGGACAGGATTTGACTTATGAACTACATTAATAAAAAACAGATCCCCCCAATCCACTTTTTTTTTTCTGTAAAAATAAATGAAACAAAAAGTAACCTAAACTACAAATTCACTGAATTATTATTATTATGGTTTAGTCATTTCTCTCTCATGCACTTTAAATGGTTTATATACTGTATGGCAGTCACTGTAACAATACTGAAAGTGTGTTGAGTAGGAGCAGAAAATGTGTCTGACGACTTGAGAACACCACAGTGGATAGAAATGGTATTTGAGGTTGCGGGGTAAAGGACTTCAAACCTTTGATTTACTTTCACATTTAATAATATGGAAGACCAGTCTCCACCAACCTCCAGCTGCTTTCTGACTCTCCTCGTCTCCTGCGTAATAATGCTGGTGTGATAGTGAAAATAACAAAGGCCTGCATCATATACTTATCACCCACGATACCTCCCAGAGAAATGTGGAAATGGCACTTTTTCTTTTCTAGTAATTACAACAGTATTTTGTAGTCTGCTCTGCTGATCAGTGAAATGATGTTTGCTGCTACCCCCTCAGCTTTCTTTACTGGTTTTAGTTATGTCTGTACTTCAGCAGCATTGTTCATAAAGATTCTCCTTTAACGTATATTTCGAGGATTAAAATAAATAAAATCGTAATAACGAAACAATCCCAGCACTGCATTTTGAGATTTACTCCTCACAGCCCTGTCAGTCCTCATGTGCTCAAAAATGTAGTACCGGCGCCACCTTGTGGAACTTGTGCATCCTGCCACACTGGCTGGCATTTTCACACCAAGGACTGAACATCAACATGACAATTCAGTACAAGTATAACCCTATTATCTACTAAAAACTATAGATTTCTTCGTCATATCTACTAAAAACTATAGATTTCTTCATCATATCTTTTAAAAACTTTAGAGTTCGAAGAGAACAGAAGTCTTTAGAGGTGCTCTAATCAATATTTTTATATATCAATGGATCAAATTACTTCATGCATCATGAGAAAGGGGTTGTGAGTAATGACGGACCCACAGATAATTATCACCCAACTCTTCAGTTCCTCTGTAGCGGTTTAGCGTTTTTCAGTCCATTGTTTTGGCCTTATTGCCCACATGCCTTTATTGTTTTGGTTCACTCTCACTGCTCTCATCAGTCTTGTTTCAAGACGCATCAGGAAGCTGTTCCCAGTGAAAAAGCTTTAATGAGCACCAAATAGCAAAAAAAACAACATGAGCAGCTAGCTGGTGAACATAGCAGCATTTACAGCTGAAGAGAGAGAGAGCTATTTCCCTTAGGAGTTGGTGGAACCACACCAGAGCTGAAATGAGAGAGAATACTTGACTTGGACTGGCTTTTGCAATTGGACAGAGACACAATTCAAAATGATACCTGACACCTGGTCAACTTCACAGTGCATATGGTAAAAACATGACAATGTAATGTGTACAGCTGGTTTTTGTTGCCCCAGAGACGCCAGAAATTTAGATTTGTGATCCCACTGAGGCACAAAGATAATTCATAAGATAGATGACGCAGCTACATCCACTGCTGCGGAGTCTAACTTAAAACATGTGACTGCTACAGCGGGAATCATCATTATCGTTCTCACAATGACAGCGGTGATCACGCTAACCAATAAGTTACACACAACTATGTTTTGAATGAATCTCCATTCATATTGTTTGTTTTCTGTCATCCTCAATTAGTTCACTCTCTTATCTGAATGTATCCTCTACCGACTGGAAGGAAATTCATAATTGAGCCAAGACAGGATGTGGTTGCTCTGGAGACTCACTGCCTGAAGTGGCAACCCTGATGGCTACTGCACTGAACACTGACACCAGTATAAAAGAGGCAGCGAAAACATAGCGTCACGAGATCACGACTGGTTTCCAACAAGCACGGAAATGCGATGGCATCAAAAGAATGAATGAAAGAAAGAATGCTGATATGCTGGCTAACATTAAAGCTTGGGATGATCGCAGACCTTATGTGCACGGATACGGCCTCCAAAGTCACTGTTGCTGAGAACAGTGTGTGCACTGTGAAGGACTGCAGTGGGGAGATTTCTCATAAGGCTAAAAACCCTCAGTCCTAAAAGAAAAAGGATGACCTTAAAGAGAGGTTAGAAAAACATACATTCAGTATTGTATTATCAAATACATCACACCTGAAGACCTTTTGCTGACCAGGTTTAGTCAATGAAGTATACAGTTCCTTGATGCATTTTTGTTAAAGATTTACAGGTTGTACATAAATAAACAAATAAATAAAAAAGTGTTTTGTCTGTTGACTGAATGAGCATCATTTACTTTTCATATCTAGTCAGACAGGAGCGATGAAGGTTTTGATGTACTGGGTTTAAAATGACGTGGTTATAAAGCCGCTTCATTTTTCCACTCATTACTATAAAGCTCAGATCATCAAGATGTCAAGCAATTTTTAGTTTGCATCCCTAAATTCTCGACTATTATTCAAACTTTATAGGTTATACTGATGTGCAGTGTTATAACATTAAAGCACAACAGCTTAAAATGTGTTTTCCCTGCTGTCTTTAAATGTTTGCTTAACTGAAACTGTGAAGAGTTGTTTGTTCATAGATCACAAAGTTTACTTTGTGAAGACAAAAATTCTGTTTGACAGGTTTAGAGTTGTATTACTGCATTCCACTGGCAAGAACAATTAGACTATTTCTGGTCAGATCTTTTTCAAAAATAAAAGCTTACCTTACCAAATGAACTCTAAATGGAAAACTAATTTTGTCAAAACTTGCAACAATAGCAATAAGTATGAAGCAACATGTAAACATGTACTTTATTGCAGTCGACCTGTGCAGTTGTGACAGTTTGAGAAGCGAGTGTAATAAATATCCCATGTCCTAAAAAGGCACAAATAATGAAACCTAATCCTTGCAGGAAAATCATGTCAGGGCCTCAACAACGGTGACTCTCAGACACCAAACCAAAGAGTTCCTCTTCTGACCTCAGTTACCCTGGTTCCTCTATCTGACTTCCTCTAACACTGCAGTTTACTTTTTTTGTGTCATATACTCTCACACCCTGTACTCTCAGTATATTATGAGAATATGAGACTCTATTAAGTTCCACAAGTGAGGCAAGAAAAGCACAATACTGATGAGATAATAAGGAGGTCCACTGTATAGGCCCATGGCTGCTTCTGTCACATCAGTTTTATTTCTATTCTGGTTTTATGCTGTAGTTTCTCCCATGTGCAATCTACTTAATTATTATCAATATTTAGTCAAACTAAACTTGCCCGTACTCATTCAAGGACGGTGAATTTTACTTGTAGAATTGTCAGACACAGTAGATGTTATTGAGCATATCATTTTTTAATGACCAAATGTTCCAGAATTAAATGAAGAGCAACCAAAAGGGCCCTCTGCACTCTGCACATTGAACTAAATCAAAACTACTCCAAATCTCTCTCTGTTGTCCATTGACTGTTCCAGCCAGGGAGACGATTTTGGCTGATCACGTTTAATAAGAGTGAACATCACTCAGCACTCAGCACTTCCTGAGAAACTGCACTTGCACACATGTGCAAGCTGCAGTGCTAATATTCTTAATATTTTAATTAAGCAATATTACGTGAGACTATGTGCTTTACCGTTAATATTGGCACAACAGTGCTGCCAGCGATTACCAACTTAAATAAATTTGTTGTGAAAATTAACTTTTATTTTGCTCCTGTTACCTCTGTTTCTGTAGAGATACACAAGGTTTGACTAATACCTGGAAAACAATCTGACTCCAATGAAGATAATGAAGAAAGATAAGAGAACGGCTGCATAACGTAAAAAGTGGAGAAAAGCACTGAGGAACTAATCCACTCCTCCACTAAGTCGAGATCAGGCACCAGAGCCGTACCAACAACCAGGACCATCAAGGTTAGAGCAAAGAGCAGTTAAAGAAACAGGCAACAACTTTAGGAAAGACTGAACGAAGAAATAAAACAGAAAGAAAATTACAAAAAGAGCTGCCATTGTTTAAAGAAGCATTCTGATTCACCGTGATCAAAGGTGAATGAGCTAAAAGCAAATTGCCCAGTAAACCAGGAAGATGTTGCTGGATTACCAAACACTGATTAAAGACGTCTGTAACAAACAGCAGACCACCAAAGCAAAGGGTAAGACAACTAACGGCAAAAGTGGCAACAGGGAGGATTGTCCAGAAATACAGGTTACAGAGATTTGCTGAGGATTCCCTAGGTTTTCCGAGTAAGCATTGGCAACATGAGGAGTCTTGACTTTGAAAGGAAGAAGACCAACAGGTTCACTGATAAATTTAGAACAACGCGAAGACATTGTATCTAAGAGATGATTTCAGTAAGATCACAACAGGGACCAAACAAACACTCAAAAGTCCTGAGAAGTCCAAAGAAGTTCCTGGTGGATACATGGTCTTCATGGTTAAAGATTTCAGCAGAGAATTCTGAAAAAAAGATCTCATATTCTCTGATTTGCAATCTTCAACCTTTTTGGGTCGTTAATTCGACAATGTCAGAAAGAGACACATGCATGTGTAAATTGCATGAAAATCTGAGTTTTGTGGCCGAGAAGTTCAATCAGCTGAAACGTATTGAGACTGCCAATCTTGAAAACTTGGTAGAGAAGCTACGCTGCAACAAAAGCTGCATATATTGCAAGGACAAAGAGTGTCCCAAATCTTAAGTACATTAGACAGTGCAGTAACAGAAGATCAGGAGATGGATAAAAAGAGAGAAGGAGAAGAGAGGTCAACTGTCAAAGTCACCATCAAGAAATCTATGGAGGACACACACACATGATTTAAATGGTGTCCAGTGTTGGGGTTATTTGACAGAGTTGATTAAGTTGCCCTCCACCAGTATTAACCTGGTGTTAATCAACTCTGCAGAGACGTAATTAAGCTCTGCCTCTGCCCGCACACGGTTAGAGACAGACACAAGGCAGCGCAATTAAGTTCAAACTTACTCAAACAAATATTAATTGATGCTGTGAAATGCAGTATGTACAATGAAACATCTACGTTGAATTTTTGCTTTACAAAACCTTGTTCGTTGCCAGGACTGAACAGCAAATTTGACCAAGTGACCTAACGTTGGCAGTCAACATTAGGGGCGCCACATGTCCTCACATGCAGACTCGCATGTTTCACCTGTTGTCTGTGTGACAGGGGCTTCTCTTCATTTTTACTGCTCTTCCTTTATATGTTAGTTTATTTTGTCATATTTTTTTTCATGTCCCAGTAAAATGCTACTCCAGGTGAAGTATAACCAACAGCAGAAGTATGTGAAGTTGGACGAGGTTGAAGGACAGTATAACTTTCTGCAATTTCATGAAAAGGGTATTTATTTTTTTAGGTTGGCTTAGAAAAAAGGTTAAAAAAATACATGCGTTCTTTTGAAACCTCTTTCTGCAAGCTCCTTAATGTTGTAGATGATTTATTAATGCCTTTAGCAGACTGTAATAAATAAGAGTAAAGGTTAAAACATAGTTTAATTCAGTTCTACAATATGTGCCTCATAGTGTAAAGCGTAATGTACACTATAACAGGTAATAAAAAACAAACAAACTGATCTATATACAAATTTAAGAGGGAATGGGTTTTGTGAGGGGAAAATGCTCTAGCTTACTGGGGATTCACACCGGGGACGTAAGCGCCGCGGAACTGCTGCGCCACGGTTTTGCTCCGTCCTCTGCCCGGCGTCAATTCATACCGAGCGCGTGACTGCAGCGTAACGGCAGCGTAGCGAGCCAGCCGTATTCATGCGAGATCACACGAGAATCCTGAACGTACGCGAGACCCCGCGATAAACTGTGTATAAAGGAAACAACAACAACAAACAGCTTACTTTACTTCTCCGACGTGGAAGAGATTATAAAAAGGATCTGTTGTGTCATAAATTATTGTGTGTTGTTCCACTTCAATAATTAGTCTCTCGTCGTCCATGTTGAGACCCTTTGATCGATTGAC
Organism: Argyrosomus regius; assembly: GCA_946959425.1. Classification (NCBI taxonomy): domain Eukaryota; kingdom Metazoa; phylum Chordata; class Actinopteri; family Sciaenidae; genus Argyrosomus; species Argyrosomus regius. Next base: position 3,647,047 of record OX336885.1, read on the forward strand.
TGCTGACGTGGTGCCACTGGTCATGACGTAATGTTGATGTGAAGCTGTGATAGGCTACATGAACTGCGTATTGCGTTTTATTTTGAAAGGGGGCGGAAGTGTATTACGTTGATTGTGTCGGATTTCCTGTCTGGTGCAATCTGCTCTGTTGAGATTCACGCGGTTTAGCAACGGCTCGCGTCAAAAATAGAAGTGCTATGGAATGATAGCGCTGCAGAGCGGAGAGTCGCTGCTGGGACGCTGCTGAGACGTTCCGTGGCGCGCCCTGTGTGAATGGTTTCATTGATTAGAGTGGCAGCGATCAGCTCCGGTGACCGCGGCGCAGCCGTTCCGCGGCACTTACGTCCCCTGTGTGAATAGGGCTTTAGGGCTGCATGATTTTGGTGTAACTGCAATTATGTTGACTTATATTACAGTTGTGATATGTACACCACACACCGCTAAACATCAACGGCTCCCCTGTGGAGATTGTCCAGAGCTCCAAGTTCCTGGGCATCCACATCGCAGAGGACCTCACATGGACCCTGAACACCAGACACACTGCTAAGAGAGCTCAACAGCATCTCTGTGGAGAGCTCACCTGCCACCTCTGATCCTGACCACCTTCTACAGAGGGATGATCGAGAGCATCCTCGGAAGTGTCATCACAGCGTGGTTCGGCAACTGCACCGTCTCCGACCACAAGGCCCTACAGCGCATTGTGAGGACAGCCAAAAAGATCATTGGGGTCTCTCTCCCCTCTGTCACGGACATCTACAACACGCACTGCCTGCACAAGGCCAGGAGCATTGTAGATGATCCACGTCACCCCTCCCACGGACTGTTTTCCCTGCTGCCTTCTGGAAGAAGGTTCCGCAGCTTAAGGTCTAACACTGCCAGGATGGGAAACAGTTGTTCAACAGGCAGTCAGACTGTTGAACAGCAAAATGTAAACATGCACATATATCCATGCACATTGCACCTTGTTTACCTGCTGCTGCTTAATTGTTTTTATTCAATATCTATCAATATCATACTCTCTTGAACCTTGAGCAATATTAGATGGAATGATCATTTTTAGATAATTGTTCTCATTAAGATGATTATGTTGTGATTTAATGGGGATCTGTGCACGCTACTGTTAAAGGGGAGAGTGATTAGTTAACAGTGAACAGGTGTGCTAATCATCTCCCCTTGTGCTGCTCACCTGAGCCCTCTCCACACCTCTCTCCTGCAGCGGATGCACCACGCCCCCTCCACAAGGCCATATTGTGAAATCCATGAATTGTTCAACCCGACAAGGTCAATTTAATGATTATACGGTTTCCATGAGCAGTGATTCTCTGTAGGACAAGAAAGTGTGCTGACTTCAAAAGCACAGCTTGCTGTCTTTTTCAGTCATCGAGAGATTTTGCCTGCCACCTGATGCCCAAGTTATATACAAGGATGCAACAGGGACAGAAGTTGATGCAGAACTATTCAGCGACCTTGTTGGAAAAGGCAATGTGGTGCTGACAGTTTTCTTAAATGACGGTGAGATATAAAGGCAAGTAAAATCATGCTCTCTACAGCCAACAGAATAAAATCATTAATGTTTTTTTTCTTATTCCTTTAGAATTTTCTGAGTGGTCCCTGTCTTCTGCTTCTGAGACGTCTGATTCAAGCTTTAGCCCAAGCACTATAATCATGGATGAGGTCTCTTGCAAGAGACAAAGACTTATAAGACTGACTCCACTTATATCCACATAGAAACTTGATACCGAAGCATCATTTTATGATCCATTACCCATCTTCTATAAGAAAAATTGGCCCCTTATTACGTATGTGGTCCATGAGGTTTGAAGCCAAACACAAGCTGTTTAAAGATACTTTTAAAAATTTCAAAAACATAACCAAATCACTTGCTAAAAAGCATCAGATGGCCATTGCCTATCACTGGGAAACCTTCAGTCTAAAACAAGGGCCCATTAAAACTTTTTCCCTCATGAGAATGTGGTCAACAATGAAATGCTTGAAATGATTTTGTCAAAAGATGTTTTCTCAACTACTTAAAGGGGGTTAAAGTTGATGGTGTAGAGTATAAAGTTGGACTCGTCTGCAGTGCAATGGAAGAAGAAATGCCGGTCTTTTGTCAAATAAGTGATATGATTTTAGTTGAAGATCACGTCTATTTTTTGACAAACAAGCTATTCACAGTTTTGATAACCATCATCATGCTCTCAGAGTATTGTACAAAGTGAGGAAAGGTGTATAATGAAAATATAAAACTATTTGATATTCAAAGTTCATACATTTCAGATGAAAGTTATGTCTCGTCAAGTATGTTAAATTTAGTCATGTCAGTTCATGTTCAGTGTTTTATGTTCAAGTACTTCCTGTTTTATTTTGTACTCACCTTTTCCCTCTTGTTTCAGACCCTGACTTCCTCCCTTTGTGGTATTTTCCCCCCTTTTCGGTATTTTCCCGCCTTTGTAATTGTTTGCCCCGCCCCTGATTGGTTTCACCTGTTTTCACTCCCCTCATGTATAAATAGTCCTTGTCTCCCTTTCTCTTTGTCAGTTCGTCTTGTTCAGTTCATGGAAGTGTATGTCAAGTGTGACCACCCAGTGTTCAGAGTCTAGCTTGTGTTATTAATTTGATCCTCTTTGAGAGCGCCTTTTGTATGTATTTGTATCCTCCCTGCGAGCGCCTTTCGTTTGTTCCTTGGAAAATAAATACTTTTTGTTTGATTACCTCGTCATCAGAGTCGTGCATTTGAGTCCATCAGAACTGTGTCTCAGGTCATGACAAAAGTATGTACATTATAGCTTCATTCATGTTGTTTAAATTCAGCTGACTGCAAGGGAGAAAAATAATTAGAAAGTAACATTTCTCTCTGTCTCTCTTTGTGCGTCTCCTTCTTGTCGTTATTTTGCAGCACAGACTGAAGTCAGAGTCAGACGTAGAAGCTTCTTCATTAAATAAACCTCAGTGTTTCCCCTATATCCATTCAGGAGCAGTACAGCACTGCTGCTGAAATTTCACAAGATCATCAATGCACTACTAATGATTTTTACTCACACTGTGTGAGCACAACAACACACAACGTTATTTTGGATTTGTTTTGAGTCATCAACTAGCGCATCAAATCCTCTCGGACCCTCTTCTCATTCATCAAAGGACATCTACGTGAACGTAACGTTCAAGCTTAAACACGGTCTATGCGTTAGAGTTGTGAGTAGCGTAGCTAGCATAACGTAGAGCAGCTCCTTAGGGCAGGGTGCAACAAGTGAGCAGGCAGAGAAAGCGGTAAAAGCGAATAGAGCAACAACAGTACAGAGGGAAAGATTAGCAGGAAGTTGGCAGAAAATGTAGTTTGTCAGTTAATAAATGCTACAGCTTCTCAAGCTGTAGGAAACAGTCTTATGTTGTTTCACCAACTGCTGGGAAAGTAATGGGGTTAGTCCTAGTAGCAAAGAAAGGTTAACGTTAACAGTATGTTTTTTTTTTTAGCTGCTAAGTAGCGTTAGCTACATTAATTAGCTGCTTGTCATTACTACCTATGTGTCCAGTGTTAAGATAGCTGATGATTATGTCTTATGCCTGAACTGTTTAAGTCATGTTTTAAGATTGGGAACTGTCTTTGTAATGTAAGTGCTCGAATTCAGGAAGGAAGAAACCTCACCCGTTTTACTTTTTCGTGTACACAGCAGCCATTTTGTTCAGAGAGTGCATCATTCTGTTTGGATACTAAACGGAGGGCATCCTTAACAGCTTTAGAACCAAGCATAGTGGAGTGCATTTTAATATACAGCTCTTCTAAATATTAGTGGACACAAATACCCTGGTTTCCTGGTTTGTTGCCATAAGTTGGTTGAGGAGAGTGGTATCACTTTTGTTTGTGTCGCTAAATAAGTTACAGCCAGTAGCAGGTTAGCTTAGCCTACCTATTTCTTGGCTGGCTGCAGTGACTTCCTGGAGTTAGTTGCGTCAGCTGTTGTATTTCACTGAGACTCATTACTCATTACTTTGTGTAAAGATTTTTTACACAAACTAACCAACAAGCGTGGGTACATACAGTATCATTAGATTTGACGATTTAAGACGGGAGGAACGCATCCTGACAGCTTGGAATGTGACTGCCAGATACCGTTCCCCCTCTGTTCCACAGGAAAGGAGGCTCACACATCTTTCAAATTCACACTGCTGACTTCTTTCCCCGCAACAGATAAGCCCTGTGATTTTCAGGCTGATGTCATTAGATTTGACCATTTAAGACGGGGGGAACGCATCCTGGCAGCTTGGAATGTGTCACGTTGGGTGAGCGGCGAGGTGCAGGAAAGGACCCAAATGCAGGGAATAAAACAAACTTACATTAATAACAAAAAGCGGCTGGATGTCCAGGCGAAAACACAGAAACCAAAAGGCAAATAATCCAACCAACAAAAACCAGGAACCGGAACACAGGGATGAACACCAAGAGAACACGAGAGATCACAGAGAGACATAGAAACAAACAGGGACAGGAGGGTCAGGGGCAGCAGAGGCGCCCCTCTGGAAGCCGGCAGAGAGACCGCCGGGGACGAAGACAAAGCCCCTCAGGAGGCCAGCGGAGAGGCTGGCAGCGGAGCCCTTCTGGCGGCCAGCAGCGGAGCCCCCCTGGAGGCCGGCAGGGACGAAGGCAGAGGCCCTCAGGAGGCCGGTCGGGCCAAAGGCAGAGGCCCTCAGGAGACCGGCCGGGCCGAAGGCAGAGGCCCTCAGGAGACCGGCGGAGGCGGAGGGCATTAGATTTGACCATTTCAGACGGGGGGAACGCATCCTGGCAGCTTGGAATGTGACTGCCAGATCCCGTTCCCCCCCTGTTGCACGGGAAAGGAGGCTCACACATCTTTCAAATTCACACTGCTGACTTCTTTCGCCGCAACAGATAAGCCCTGTGATTTTCAGGCTGATATCATTAGATTTGACCATTTAAGACTGGGGGAACGCATCCTGGCAGCTTGGAATGTGACTGCCAGATACCATTCCCCCTCTGTTCCACAGGAAAGGAGGCTCACACATCTTTCAAATTCACACTGCTGACTTCTTTCCCTGCAACAGATAAGCCCTGTGATTTTCAGGCTGATACTGTACATGAGTAATATACCGTAATCCAATGTAAGTAATAGGGTACATTGGATTTGCTTTTCACTATTTGTTGTTCTAATGTATTTAAGATTGGCTCACAGAAAGACGTATCTAAACGTGGAAATTTATTTGAACCCTAGGCCAAAGCATTGAAGAAAATACAAAACATTTATTACAGACCATCATGCATTTCCTTTTAAAATGAGAATAATCAATGATAGAACTACATTTGGTAAAAAGTTGGACCACAAGAAATATTATATAATACACCTTTCTTTCTTGCTTGCTTTAACAATTGTCTGGCTCCACTTTGGTGAGGCGCTACTGTGTGAAGGAGGACAGATTTTTGTTTTTCTTATTGTTGCAGATTTTATTAATGCAACTTATTAATGTCACATCCAGTAGCGCATACGCCATCTATCCTTAGACCCTTGACTCGGATGAGGAAAAACTGCAAGTCAGAGTCCTTTCCTTTTTTATGACGTCTTCAAAACACACCTTGAGCCTGTACCTTGCACTGGAGTTATGTAATGGTACATCGTTTCTCAGAGATGGTTTTGTTTTTCTCTGACATCATCTCTTGATAGCGTTCAGAGAGGGAGTTGTGTTTGGATTTTAGTTTGTCCAGTTCTGTCTCAGTAGCGTTGAATTTGGTTTTCCATTCTCAGTGTCTGCATGTCATACATCAGACGCTCTGAGCTCACAGATGACTCTCTCAACTGGTTCTTGAGGAACGTGTCAGGATCGGCTGTATTCTGCTTTTGGAAAATCATCTGGTCATAGTGTTTTTTTTCATTTTGGAGAGAAGATCTTAAACATTTCTCAGCAGTCAGACTTTTCTCTAAGGCCAGAGTCTTCTCGGCGAGCTCTTCCTTTTACATTTGAATCTTTTTACATGCCTTCAAGAACCGAGCTTTCTCCACCTGAATGGCCTCCTGAAGTCTGCTGCAAGCTTCCCCGTCTTCCTGAGGCTCTTCTTGATGAGGCTGCCTCTTGTTTAGTGCAGTGTCAAGTTTATTTTGAAGCCTTTTATTCTCAGAAGTCAGTTTCTGGTTTTCCTGAATCGGGTTATCCAGTTTTTCTTCATCCTTCTGCTGTTGGGAGATGACGGCCTCATAGTCCCTCTTGAGTTCACAGTTCTTTGTTTTCTCTTCTTTGAGGTCTGAAGCACTTTGCTCAACTTTCTGCAGTGTGGAGACTATGTTGTCCTTGGCTTCAATAGTCATTTGAAAAGTCTGAATTTTGACATGGAGATTGACTTTTCTCCTGCTGCTGAATGAGATGTTGGTTTAGCAATTTAACTTCAGCACAATTCACCGTCTGACTGTCAGCCATTTCTTTTTCATGCTGAAGAGTGGATGCCTCCAGATCTTTTTGGAGCTCAATGATCAGCTTCTTGCTCTCTTCAAATTCAGCTGTCATTGCAGTGATTGTGCATCTTTGCTTTTCATGTGTCTCCTCAAGCGACATCTGTGACTTCTTAACCCCTTCAGACCCCCATTATGTTCCAAGGTTGTGAAAAATATAATAATGACTTTTTTCCATCCTTAATGCAACCAGAAATGAGAATCAATCAAAAAAATTTTTTTATCAAAACCCTTTAATTGTTTTTTTTTTTTGTCCATTTCAATGGACATCGGGTCCAAACAGGTATTATTACATTACATGGAACATGAACTTGAACAGTTCAAATTGTTTTTTTCAGGTCCAAACTGTTTTAAAATATAACATCATAGATTTTTTTGGTTGTTTGGTTACAATTTACCAACAAAAACAACAATACAACAACAACAACAACAACAATTCTGTCACTTTAGCCTCATTTTCTGTGGGCATATTTGAAGCAATTTCTCTGTGACACAAAACACAAGTGCACCTTGCACTTGTCACAGTAGACATGCGTTTTTCCTGAACAGCCTGGCAATTTGCACCTTGTTGCTTCATGTTTTGTATCATAATTTGGCATGTGGTCCAGCATATTGGTCTGCACCTCTTGAATGGGCCGTTTTTCCATGGCTCCTCTCTTTTTTGGTGGCTTTGGTGGTTCCCTCGCTCTTTCTTTGACATTTCCTTGTCACTCTTCAGTGGGGGCTTTGCAAAGCGCCCAACCCTAGCTGTGCCAGCCGCATGGATTTTCTTTTCTGCCAGCACTTCAAGGACATTGTAGGTGGTGAAGAAGTTGTCAAAAAAGAGCTTGTGGTTAGGAGCCTGGATTCTCTGGCACAGGTGGGCAACCACACCTGCTCCATGCCCTAAAACCTTCTTGCTCTGCTCAGAGAGCTCTGTTGTGGCACCTTGATAGATGAGGAAGTCATAAGCAAGGCCACTTTTGCCGCAGAGGAAATATATCTTGACTCCCCATGGTTCTGGCTTCCCTTTGATGTACTGAAGCACAGAAAGTTTCCCCCTGAAAGGCACAATCTGCTCATCAATAGAGAGATGTTCCTCCACTTGCAGCTCTAGACAGCGTTTCCTTATGGAGTCATAGAGTGGTCTGACCTTGTAGAACACATCAGTGTCTTCAGTAGGCCTCTCATTGTTGTTCACCACATGCAGGTTGGAGCGAAGCTGGATAAATCGGTCACGAGACAGGGTATCCCGGAAAAGGCCGATGTTGATACTGGAAGACCAGTACATTCGCACTCTTGGCAAATCCAGTGCTCCCATTGCCAAATGTAGACCAACAAGGGCTTCAATCTCAGAAACTGATGCATGTTTATACCCCCTGACTGCATTTTGTTCTGCATAGATGTTAGTCATTGTTGTCATCAGCTGGAACATCTCACTGGGAACATACTGCTTGAAGTAGCCATATGGTGTTAGTGGCTCAGGGGGTTCAGGAGCAGGAGCAGGACTTTCCCATGTTGTGTTTACTGGGGTAAAGGGGGTGCGACGCCACTCAATATCACTCTTCCTCGTGACGTTTGCAAAAGGGCCATCCTCAAGTAATAGGTTTCTATCTTCCTCCTCAGGCTCATAATCCTCTCTGTCTTCCTCATCCTGACCTTCCACTGCCTCAATCTCAACTTCTTCCCCTACCAGTAGTACCTCTGCCTCATCCCTGTCTTCCCCTGAAATCATTAGCAAAACATTATCTGTCTGTGCTATGTCACCATACTGTTCCTGAGTATGTAAGGGCCCTAAACTTTGTATTAATTTATTTATTTTAAATCTTATATGTGATATATTTATACTAAAACATGACTATTCATACATACATTCACTGACTTTCTACACTCACCAACTCTTGGAAAGCTATCATCATCTCCATCTTCCTCATCGCTTCCAAGGATGTCAATATCAGAGATATTTCCATTTTCGATTAGTTCAAGGACTTCAAGGGCTGTATATTCTGCATATGGAATATTTTCAACTGATTATCAACTCATTCTCTTGTTCTGATTTACTGTTTTTATAGTAATAAGGTCATTCATCAATACTGGCGAATTGAGTTCAATAACGTGGTTTCAGACCCACTGTCCATTCTAATGGACAGCGATATTTGAAAAAATCCTGTGTAAGAACTTGCACTGAAACATGTGATATTACACTTTTATTCATACATTCCATCTTTCAATATTATATCAAAACTATGAAATTGTGGCACAAATATCTATAAATATGAATAAAACTGTTGAAAATGACCCTTACTTCGACGTGTGGAGTGAAGCCCTGCCATGTCTCTCTTCTGTGTGGTGGATTTTTTTCAAACGGCAACAAGCAAAGCTATACTGCCGTTTGATTGGTTGTTAAACGTCCAATAGAATGGACTTGAGGGTTCATGTGGTGTTAAATGTTGCAAAAAGTTAAAAAAAAGCCCCTGTCATGTGACGTCCATTGTAATGGACACAGGGTCTGAAGGGGTTAAGGTCAGCCACTTGTGCCTTTATGGAGTTGATGGAGCAGGAAGATCATCTTTTTCAGCTTCCACTTTCTTCAGTCTTTTCAAGAGCCTCTTTTTCTTTCCGCTACTGCTCTAGAACTTCTTCCTGTTAAGCTTTAGATTTTTCCTTTTTCAAGGCCTCTTCAAGAGAAGCTTTAGCTCTTTCTTCCTCTGGAAGTTCGTCTGTAGTCTCCTGGTAATCGCATTCAGTGTCATCCTCGATGACTTCGTCAATCTTTTCCTGGATGACTTAGTCAATCTTTTCCTCAATGACTTCTGGAAACCCCAGAACGTCAAAGAAGAGTGTTTGCACCACAGAAAATCGGACATGCTTGGGCAAATTCTCTGATTTGTCCACTGTGGCCACGTTTCTTATCTTTAAGACAAGAATGGGCCCTTTGAGAAATCTTAGATTCCATGTACTCTGGATCTTCGGGGGTTCGGGTTCCACCCGAAGCTCAACAGCAGTCTTTGGAAAATCATCAAGGATTTCTTTCTCTTTGACTTCAATCTCCTCCTCAATTTTTTCACCACTCTCCTTGGTGAGAAAAAAGTTTGTGGATTGCACAGGCCCTTGGACCTGTTGGGAGAATAAGACAAAAAGTTATTTGTAAGTGTCCATTTTCTTATCTTTAAGAAAATTACTACGCCTTTGAGACATTTTAGCCTCAGTGTAGCTGGGATAAAATCTGTCTTTTTATATTCCTACTGTACTGTAACCAACCCAGTCTCACGGCAGTTCGTGAAACTGTCACCAAATTTACCAATTCCTGCTCCTGGAATGAAATGCATTTTTTTTTCGTGCTGCTCAGGACAACATTAAAACTAATGTATTTCAATAGGAAGCATCTTTCGTGCTTGCACCACGTCTTTTACAGCTGCATGATGGTGGTTTTGATGATCCAATGGTCCAATGTGTGCAGTGTGGACAGTCGCTGGCCAATATCCACTCCTCAGGGGGTCCTTTAAATTGTGGGTCCACTGCTGCTGACATGATTCACAGAGATATAGTGGCTGATGCAAGTCATAATGCCCTTGAAGCAAAAAAACAAATAACATAATTATTACACATTTTACTAGAGTCACACTGCATTCCAGCTGAAATCGCCATCTTTTGACCTCCAAATGTTCCAGGTACACGACGCCAAATGCCAAAAATGATGTCTGTTTATGTTTCGGGATACAATACCATGATACCAAGATCAAATCTACAACAGAAATATAAACAATAAAGTAAATTGTTTTTTACCATTGATGGTGATTAAAATCACTAGTTTGCCTGGTAACAGTGAAGTTTGTGCCTTCACAGGAGCAGTTTTGCACCTTCACAGTTGGCAAAATGCACGATGGCAAAAAGAAAGCAAAACACTTGTGTATATTATCTTTACCTGGCTGCAGACACATGTGAACAGCAAAATTAAGGAGAACACACCTTGCTCATGGGTGCAATATCCACCCTCCGCTCCAATGATGCATGTGGTTGGAGGAATGGCTTTTAAAAAAAACATCAATCACAGCTTCCCTGTTGTGGAGAGGCTGTTTTTTGTGATGCAATACATCACAGTACCCACAGAACCACTCCTCAGGTAGACGTTCTCTGCACCAAGGGAGTAAATACAAAATGATGCTAATAATGATTATTATTTTCAGGTGAATAACTCATTAATGCTCAACAAGCCTGGGTAAATAGATTAATAATAAGTTTAATATAATATTAATGCAATCCAACCTGATAACAGCAGGCTCATGGCAGAGGCCACACAAGGGTTGACCAACAGCTTCTTTTTCAATAAGGCATGTTAGGTGGCACGGTCTCGCTTCTTTCCAAAACAACAACAACACAACTCATCATACAGCCACACCACAAAACCAAAGGCACTTTTAAGAGCCCATCTCTATCTATCTCTCTATCTATATTTCCAACCATCTCTTTATCTTTACCTCTGTCTATCTCTCAACCTGTCTGTCTATCTAACCCTAGCCCATCCCTCTAATCTCTATCTATATCTTTATCCCTTGCTTTCTTTATCCATCTTATCTATCTATCTCTGTCTACTTATCTGTGTTATTTGTCTTCTCTTTGTTTGTTAGTCTGTAGTTTGTCAGAATGCCAGGGGGGTCTACAAAAAGGACTTGTCCATTTTGCCAGGGCATTTTATTTTGTGCACAAAAGAAATGTTCACATTGTAAAAAAGAGCAGCCTGTGAAGCAGTGCTTTAAGAAGAAGCTTCAAAGGTTCGATGAGAAGCGAGAGGAATGGGTGGTTGGTCGTAAGAAGAACCACAACATTGCATCAATCAAGGATGAGGCCATTGTCATGTTATGTGTATAATAATATTATATTAAACTTTTACAGATGATATTGAAAATAAATTCAGTGAGTGATTAATAGACCATTCTACAGCAAGGTCATGTAATTGTGTTTCTGCAAGAGCATCATTTAATGTACTGTTTCTATTTCTATTTCCATTTAATAAATATAAATATTATTTATCACAGCAAAATTGGAACACACAGCAAATCTAAGTGATACTCAGGTATTCTGATTTCATAACAGACCTACATTATGACAGAATCACAGGTGTAATATAATAACTGAAAGTTCTTGTCAAGTAGATGGTAAATAATAAATGGACTGCACTACTACATTCACTTTACACTGTACACACTGTAAACTGTAAATGTACAGAATGTGCAGCATTTACCCGTTCACCTCAATTATAGAATCACAAAGGTTCTGCCTTAAGGCTGCCGTCACACATAAGCAAAATCAACACTGGTGAGTTGCTTCGCGTGGAGTTCAACTTTGGTGAACTTTGACCGGTGAAATTACAGCCTCAACCAATAGCAAATACGTGTGTGGTACCAGTAAACTGACAAAGCAAAATAATATACAGACAGGGTCTGTACAGATACAGACACACACTTCTAGTGGTTTATAAGCATGGCTTAAGTGCTCAGGCACCATGCCTTATTTCAGGCATAGAGCAGTTTTAAATTCATATAATACTTATATTGTACACATTTCCTCCTGGACAACTTTTCAGGCTCACAAATATGTTCTTGCTTTAAGCCCCGTTTAACCCTCCTGTTATGTTGCGGGTCAAATTGACCCATTTTAAAGTTTAAAAAAATAGTTAAAAGTATTTTTTCTGTATGAAACGTCTTCTGCTCAGCTTAATAAGTGTAATCAACATATAAAATTAAAATGGTTTATTTCACATATTTGCAAACCTACAACTTGGGTCAGGAGCTTGAGCTTCTAAAGAGAAAACTCACGATGGTCGGAACAGTCCCAAAGAACAGGGCTGAACTACCTGCTGAACTGCTGGAAATCAAGAACAGGGCCCCAAAGTCTTCCGTGACACCACAGCCTGAGTGTCTTACTGCCCCAAAAAGGGAAAGAATGTTGTGCTCATGAGCACTTTGCACAAAAATGCTGAAATCAGCACATGAGAGGACCAGAAACCAAGTATGATCCTAGACTACAGTGCCACCAAAGTGGGGGTAGACAATTTGGAAATTTTGAAAGTCACGGGATCCTACAGCACCAAGCGAATGACTGCGTGCTGCCCGCTGGTCATCTTTTACAACATGATTTATGTATCAGCCTACAACGCATTTGATAGATTGAAGATTGGAGATCTTTCCTGAGTGGAACGTGTCAACGCGTTGTGTACAAGACGCACATCTTCCTTGAGGAGCTGGGGAAGGCGCTTGTGGTACCGCATATATAACGGAGGCAGCACATGCCAAGGACCCCAGCCACTGCAGCTACAGTGAGGGGGATCCAGGAGAGGACTTCACCCAGTACACCAGTGCGTGAGGTAAGTGTGTGTGTGTGTGTGTGTGTGTGTGTGTGTCTTTGTGAGAGCATGTTGTGTGTGTCTTGGGATCAGCAAAAAAACATAGTAATCATCATCCTCTTCTTTCTAGGTTGATGCTGGGGGGAAGAGGCAGAGGAAGAGGTGCCAGGTCAGCAAGCCATCTGATGATGTCAAGACGAGCACAAAGCACACTATGATGACATGTCCCTCATGTGCTGTTTAGATGCACAAACATGCACCTTGTTCATTTCCACCTATTCATTTTTGTGTATTTCTGTTTCTAAACATTGCATAGTGTTTACTATGACAACGTGATGACATGTCACGTGTGTGCTGTGGAGACTCACAGACACATATACACACACACCGTGTTCATATTGCTAATGTCTTATTTTGTTATTTTGTTTTTTCAATACAAATCCTCATGACTCATTTGTCTTAATTTGAAGTCAGCGGGTCAATTTGACCCTGAACAGAAGAGGTGTCTCGTTAATTTATCACTCCATAAGAAAAAAAAAATCAATGTCATGTAGGTCTTTCCAATGTACATTAAAACAAGTTTTAACAATCTGTGAGAGGTAAAGAACATCATTGCACTAAACATTGTTTGAAATGGTTAGTATTGGACTTAGTAATGAGATATAAACAATGCTTATTGGGATATTTTAGTTTCTGACACTTTTTGATAATTAAACATGCCCCAGGTCAAATTGACCCAAGAACATCATTGCTGTTCCTAAGAAACAAACATAACAGGAGGGTTAATTGATGACTGAGAGAGATTTTAGGAAAATCCTACTCAGTATGCCTTTTAAAAAAATTCAAGTAATGCTGAGAGTCTCAAACTGAGTCTGAGGATACTGAGATGGAGAATCTGAACTGGTGATGAAGATTTCACACGTTGTGACAGTGTTGGGTCACAAGCACATTGTGAAAAACTGAGGTCATGTTGAAAGAAGCTTTGGGCTGATGTACCAAAATTTGTCAAAAAATGATGTGCATCTGCATTATACACCACTGTATGCGTGCAAACTCAGGCCACCATTTGAAGCACAGTGACAGAAGAGCTGACAGAGCATGAGTAAACAGAAAGACGAGTGCCACAAAACTTCAGCGACAGAAGGTGTTAAACATCATGGTGTGTGTGTGTGTGTGTGTGTGTGTCCTTGTGGAGTCAAAGCATGGCAGCGTCCATGTGCATGAACACTCACTGCTGCACGAGGACTGGGCTGCCTGTGAATGCTTTGGGACGGAGGAGGGGCCCACGTGACGGCGGCACCCGGTGCTCGTTGAGAAGACGATACGTGCTTTCACGTCAGTCTCCAAACGTCTCCAATATAACGCCACAAAAAGTTGCTAGAGGGGTCAACACTAAGTTGGCAACACTGCGTCAAGCGGCCGCTCGAGTAATTACAGTTTTTAGGGGTTGCCGCTTTATTGGCCAGCTTTTATTCTGAAAAAGTCTGAGCGGAAGTACTTTTGTTCTGCCTCTTATGTGCTGGCTGGGTGTGTGTGTTTGTGTGTGTGTGCGCAGCAGTGTCAGCCAGCGCCTGTCTCGGTTCGGACCGGTCATGATGGTGCGGGCTGCGGTGCTGCTGCTGCTGCTCGGGCTTGTAGCGTCGTGCCGGGCAGAGTTCGCTCCACCGACAGTGAATATCAGCCTGGATGAAGATCCAGAGGTGCGCTGGGCGCCTCTACTCAAAGTGTTCGACGTTGAGTACCTGAAGAAAGCCGCTGCGGAGGTCATTGAGTAAGTTTATACCATGTTGTCTAATATGATAACAGAGAGTTACACTTTTAAAGTCATGTTTTATCATTTGTGTGAGCAGAAAGTTATCATTACAGTGTAATACTACTGTTATCAGATGTTGCAGAAGTTAGTTATGACTGTGAGCAGTGCATAAGGCATTTTAATAGTACGGAAGTGATTCATAAATATTGAAAATGAGAATGTCAGGATCATAATTTAAACACTCTTATGTAACTAACAGCCTCAGACTGCATGGTTTTCACATTGTAGAACATTATCAGTGGAGGTGAGGCAGAACCATGAATAACAAAATAAAATAAAATGATCAGTCTGTTAGTGTGTGTCAGCCTCGAGTCAGCATGTAAACTAACTTCTGGGTTAATGCACACTGTAGCACCGCTGACAGACATGATTTCTCTCTCTTTGTTTTTGCATTTATCAGCTCTACAGTTCCTAAATGGGTCCATCAGTTAGGCAAACCCATTGTGATAGCTTTGGAAAAGTACATGCCTCAGCCCTACGCAGGGGAGATCCGTGGCCTGGCTTCATACCTGGGAGGAGACCTGGCCGATGTCGTCATTCTTAACTTTGCCTATGAAATATCTGCGTATGTATGATTTTATATCTAGTTACACATTTATAACAGAGACTTGTGTACACTGAAGTTGCGCAGAATGTTTAACATGTGTGCAGGGTTAAGGGGAAGTCCTCTCATGCATGCAAACAAACTCTATGCGTTCCTAGATTTTGCACTAGCATCGTAGCTCAAGACAAAAATGGGCACATATACCACGGCAGGAACCTTGATTATCCGCATTCTGTTCTGAGGAATCTGACTATCAACGTAGTTTTCCACAAGAATGGAAAGGTACAGTATGTGTTTATTCATTTAAAAACTAAATAATTGTGTCATCTTCTCTAAATATACCCCCAAACATAGCTACAAGTCATTTATGCAGAATCACTGGTCCTTGGGTAACAATGAAGCGGCTAAAGATACAGTTTTGTTGTTGCTTGTTGATACATTCTTTCAGGTAGCGTATCGTGGAACTTCATTTGCTGGCTACATTGGCCTTTGGACAGGACAGAGTCCTAACAAGTTTACCGTGTCCGGCGACCAGCGAGGCAAGACCACACTTCTCAGCACAGGAACGTTGTCAAATTTTATTGTTTCTTTTTGTTTTCATGTTCGTCTGTGTGCTTGTGATCACCAGGAAAGGAGCAGTGGTGGAACTGGTGGAAGAATGTGGTGTCTGCCTTCCTCTTTCACAGATCCCCAGTGAGCTGGTTGGTCAGGGAGGTGAGTATGATAGAGAAGTTAGTAAAATGAGGATATTACTGTTTGAGGAAATGAAACTCTGGCTGATAGAGTGTCAACTGTGCAGACACTGGAGGAAGCAGAGGACTTTCAGGATGCAGTCATGCGTCTTTCCAAAATCCCCATCATCACTGGAGTGTATTACATTGTTGGTGGGGTGAAAGCGGGAGAAGGGGCTGTCATCACCAGAGACCGGACGGGTCCCGCTGATATCTGGCCACTGGACCCCGTGAATGGAGGGTAGGCAAAAAAAGGATCTGAGAGAATGTGTTGCACAACCGAAGCTAAACATAAAACTGTGTTCCTCTTTTAGATGGTACAGAGTGGAGACGAACTTTGACCACTGGCTTCCCCCTCCAGCCAGAGATCATCGAAGGTGAGTCATCTCACATGATGAATACTTCCACAGTATTGTTGTCGTTGCGGTTATAATGTTATTGTTTGCTGTCGTATCGCAGAGAAGCAGCCAACAAAGCACTAAATGCTACCGGTCAAGATCACGTCGACATGGACACCCTTTATAAGGCAAGTACAGACTAATAAATCAATATTTCCAGGGAGCAGAGCACATGTGATGCTGACACAGATTGCACATTTTGAAAGTCACACACACACAACGTATGGATTTGTAACAGAGTCCTTCTCTCTCTCTGCAGGTTTTGTCACTGTTTCCAGTGTGTAACGGGTAAGAAGAACATTATCTGTCCATTATACTCTCATTTTTGTTTTAAGGAATCACATGACTGTGTGCATATCAGTGTCTACCCATTCTCTTTGCCCCATCTTAGCAATAGTGTCAATAGACCTTTGTTTGACGCTATATTTCAGCACATAGCATATAGAACAGCAATAACTGAGTCTCAGTCCAAACGTTTTGAATGCATGGCCTACAGTTCTACAGGCAGATAGGTATTTTAAGTAACTAAGGTCTAAGTGACCTTAAAATAGCTTCTAATCAGAAAATGTATGTTCTGCATGATGTTTGATAGTATGTGTTGTCTGCTCTGTTGATAATCTCCCAGAATTACTGTTTACACGACAACAATGAGTGCAGCAACCCCTGAGAAGTACAACACACTTGTCAGGCCGCAGGTAATTACATTACATCTTCAATACATATACTGTATGTGTTCATACTCTATTTTATATAGAAATATATATATTCATTCTTTCTGATCTCTTACAAGGGCTGCAGAATGAGCTGACAGGCATCAAGCAGTCAACAACGTGCAGATTTTTGCTGCAGCGTGTCCTCCCGGGCCTGAACATCAGGATTATATGCAGATTGGAGATCATATAATCAATGAGTATGGAAGGAGATTGGACACGAGCAAGGGGTGACCGTGACCTTTTCTGCCTCTAATGACACAAAAAATGTTGGGATCACTTTTGTCACCTCATGTACCTGCGATTTATATGTCAAGCTTAATAAAATTTTGGTTACTTTAACGGTCATGATCATCTGGAGTCAGCTGAAGAACGGTTAAGTGAGTTTCTGGAGCACTGAAGTTAAAATAAGCCTCGGGAAGAATGGGGTCAACTGACTGTGGATAAACTCAATTATCCCTGTAATCCAACCAGTTCATGAATTCCTTAATTTTTAAACATCAATCACTAAACCTCAGTAACATGGATTAGTACAGTAAGCAGGGCTATTTACTGTATTCTAACGCTGCCACTGAACAATAACTGATGATCTCAAACTTATTAAAAAGGTAAGAAATTAAACTAACTTTAAAAAGGGACATCTGTTGATTGTAAACCATTTCTGGTGACAACTTCATAAAGCTGACTGAGAGAAATGTGCAAAGCTGTCGTCAAAGCAAATGGTGCTACTTTAAAGAATCAAAATTCTAAAACACATTTTGCTTTAACACTTTTTTCATAGTTTTGATGTCTTCAGTTTGAATCTACAATGTATAAAATGATAAAAATAAAGAAAAAACACTGAATAAGAAGGTGTGTCAAACCTTTGACTGGTATTGTAGGTAAGCCATGCTGATGCACACATCACCCTTTATCCTGTAGGTCTCCATACTTTGATTCAGAGCTTTTATACCTTGCATTGTATTTTAATGTAAGCTAGGAGATTTGCTATAGGAAGAAGTTTGTTGGTTGTTGTAGAGTTAGACAAACAGAAATATGGAAATGCAATAGCATATTGCCATTGCTTCATATCACATTTTTGATCACTTAAGGTTGCCATTGTAGCCATATTATTTCAAAACATGGTATCACAGGTGTAGGCAACATGCCTGCTCTTAGGCTAAAAGGAGGCATGACCTTTCATCATAAAGTAAAATGATGAATTCAAAAAATTAAAAAAAGATTTTGGTTTCACCTATGTGAAGTATTAAATAAAACATAACCAGCAATATAGGATAAAGTCCTAGATCTGCACTTCATTCACACCCAACCATGGCAGATAATTCACCAAAAGTAATCCACGAAAGAAATCACATGATCTAACTATCATCTAACAGTCATCATGTGTCTTGACTAGTATGCAAATCCAAGTTTTGGGCAGGGTTATGTGGCTTTGTTAAAGTAGTTGGCATGTCAGAGTAGCCATTTTCTGCTTTAATGACAGCTTTGCACAATCACCTGGAAAGGTTTTCAGGTGTGACCTGTCAAAAGTTAATTAGTGTAATTTGCCTACTTAATGTACTCAAGAGCATCATACTGTTCAGAGTTAGTGTTGGCATGCAATGTATCGTCTCTATCTTTCCACTGTTACGCAGACAACACAGACACCTCCCGCTGAGACCTGATGACCCTGAAAGCCCGGCTGAACGATACGTGATGGATGGCTCAAAACTTTCTCCAACTCAATGATTCCAAAACAGAGATTTTACTGTTCACGCCCACACATTCCTGCCTCCTTACAGAAAATACCCTTGTTCCACTGTCCACTAAAAAACAGAAACAATGTTGGATTCAGACCTCAGCTTCAGACCTCATGTCAGTAAACTTGTCCAGTCCTGCTTCTTCCAGTTATGAACCATCTCCAGAATAAAATCCATGCTCTCACACTCCGGCCAGAAAAAAATCCACACTATCTTTTCAAAACTAGACTGCTGCATTTCACTCCTCTTCAACATCAACAGTAAATCACTCTCACGCCTCCAACTAATTCAGAACGCAGCAGCTAGGCTCCTTACAGACATCATCACGCATTTCAGGATTGATTTTAAGTTTTTACTGATCACTTTTAAAAGCTTGTCGGGGTCTGACCTCTAACTATATTGCCAGCATGTTAGCCCCATACAAGCCAGTTTGGATCACTTCTGACTGTTCCAAGGTCAAGGCTCAAAACTAGAATGTGACTACACCTTATTCATCAGTGCCCCTCGACTTTGGTAAGGCTTGCATTTGCAGACGTGCATTTTTGTGATGTTGTCTTTTTGTCTTATCATTTTATCATTTCTTTTATCATTTTTTTATCCTTTTACAGTATCTTTAAAGCCAGACCTGCCTTTCTGATGTCAGTTATCCCTGTTTATTCTCCCATCTTATATTTATACTGTATATGTACAAAGATAACTGTTCTGATATAGTTTTTCTTAAATATAGTTTTTGTGTTTTACTTTTCTCAATCTTAACTTGTTTGGCCTTCTGTTGGGTCCTCTGCTCTGTAAAGCACTTTGTAAACCTTGTTAATAAGGTGCTATATAAATGAGATGTTATTAGTAGTAGTAGTAGTAGTATACAGTAAATAGCCATATTAAACTACTGTAGTAATCCATATTATGGCAAGAACCACATAGAAGCAAACAGAAATATTTATTATATTATATTAGATTACATTGTTCTATATATGTTATATATTATATGATATCATATTTAAAACGTGTTGCTGCTCTTAACAAACAGGTTTCTTGCCTCTCAGAAATAAAGTGAGTCACGTTCTGCTTTCATGATGCGCGCTCCCGTGAGGTCCGCGCGCTCCTCGCCATGCACGCGGAAGCAGCAGCACTTGTCGGCGGATCACATGATATGACAAAGCAGCTAGCTACTTCCTGTGTAGACTCGTAGCCAAGTCACATCCATACGGCTGCAGCAACTGCGACTACTGTGTCATCCAAGATGCTGGCCCTCTTAAACAGGCTGTTGGACTGGTTCAGGTCCCTGTTCTGGAAGGAGGAGATGGAGCTCACACTAGTGGGACTGCAGTACTCCGGGAAAACAACATTCGTCAATGTGATTGCAGTGAGTAGCGTTAGCAGTGCGGGCCCGGGCTGCTGCCTGGGAGAGGCTGTGGACGAATGTTTCTTTGAATATGTCACAAATGAACATTTCTGGGTTATTGTTGTAAACATTCGTGGACATGACTACATGACAGGACAGTGTTTGTGCTTTAAAAACAGAGCTGCTCGCGGTTTCACTCAGTTGTTGTTCGGCTAGCTGGAATGACGAAGTTGTCGGTATGACTGTGCTCTCAGTTACGAAAGCGGTCATGTGAGCGGGCTGTGAGAGCTGTGTGTGAGCTGCCTGTGTGTGAGCTGCCTGTGTGTGAGCTGCCTGTGTGTGAGCTGCCTGTGTGTCAACATCAAGGATATGTTGACAACACGGGCCGCGGGTTAACTCTGTAAACACTCTGTCTTATCTACGCCATTGTAAGCACGGGTGTAGTGAAGCGAGGCCTGGGTGCATCATGGCCACAGGCTGACAGCTGTCTGTATCATTTGAATTGATTATTGATTATAGATCTGCACCTGATATCCCTTTAATGAGTTCATTATTGTCACTGGTTTCTGTTCATGCTTCCTCCCAGCGGTTGTTGGGTCTAGATTTATGGCATGTCACTGTAAATATCACAACTCATAATGTTGTAAGTTTTATGATGATCACTCCCCTTGTGTTGAAATGTGAAGCTTGTTTTGCCTGCCACAGGCTCGGCTGTGTACAAGGTTCTGGGTAAAGGTTATAATCTGTGGTCATGTTTTGTTTACGTCTGTGTTTCTAGGTGAGATATCACGCTGTAGCCTGTAGGAGAAGTCAAGTTCCAGGCCACGGTCCTGTAGCTCCCCCCTCCTCCTCCTGGATTCATCACAAGAATACACTTTTTTTTTTTCTAGCTCTGCTGTTGTCATGTCAGGTGATCTGTAATTAGATTTCAACAAAGCTGCCTTCTCCTTCACAGCCATCGCAGTGCTGTTAGACTGGACCCAGGCGGTACAAGCACCACACTACCAAGGCTGTAGCTATAGCATATCTGAAATATTCCTTATAATAATGCTCCATAGGGTCTTAGGGGGGTGTAAGACTACGCTAGTGCCTTCTTAAAGCAGCTCACACTGGCTTTAGAGTCGGGTGTTCCTGCCTTTAGGATAAATTCCTCGTATGGCACTTGTAAGCTTGTGGTTGCTAAGCACTGGTTGATTTTCAGGAAGCTTGATTGGAAGTTAATGCTGATGCATAGATGGCGTCATCTTAACATGATTCATGAAGGGAATAAAAAGGCAGCTAGAGGCTTCAAGAAGCCAACATGACATTGTAATCTAATCGTTTCTTAATTAACCTTAATTGACCCCATGCATAGAAATGATTCCCATCCGTCATCTGGCTTTTCATGTGACTTCTGAATCAGATGCTCCAACATTTTTATGCGGGTTCTACTGGTTCAGAGGTATTGACAGCATTCAGAATGCCAGCGCACAAACGCATACGATGCAAGAGAGAAGAGAGACGCGCATCAATATTTGAGATGCTATTTCAGCGTTTATAATTTCACTTGATGTGTGTCTTTTTAACAGTGTGACACACCGCCTTTTGTCTTTGTGTTTGTCTGTCTACAGTCTGGCCAGTTCAGTGAAGACATGATTCCCACAGTCGGTTTCAACATGCGGAAGGTCACCAAAGGCAACGTGACAATAAAGGTAGGCGAAAGTGCTTCCACTGTTGAAATGAAAACACTTTCACACTGCAGAGAGCTGCATATTCTGCACTGCTGTTTTGTTTATGACTCTTTTGTGTTTTTATCGCCGCAGATATGGGACATAGGTGGACAGCCCCGCTTCAGAAGCATGTGGGAACGCTACTGTAGAGGAGTCAATGCTATTGTGTAAGTTTGTGCGCACAAAGGTACTATTTGAGGTGCTAAGGTGATCTGGAATGGAAATTATGAATACAACAATTATTCAGTTTATATTTGGCTCGGTGTCTCTCCATATAAATGTGTCATCACTAAATTACAAGTTCTCATATCAAACTAAGAGTTTAAATATTATTATTGAATAAATTATTCAGGTTTGGTTTCGTCAAACGGTTATTTTCAATCTATTTTCTAAGTGTTTTTTTTTTTTCTCCCTTGCAGTTACATGGTGGATGCAGCGGACAAAGAGAAGATAGAAGCTTCCAGAAATGAACTGCACAACCTCTTAGACAAACCACAGCTACAAGGAATTCCTGTAAGAGTACACTTGTGATCTTTGGCCCAGAAAGTCATGATATTACAGGCTCAGCCTGGTTCTTCATATTGATTTCTGAGCATCTAGTGACTCCAGTCACAATCAGTGATTAAACTCATAATTAGTAATCGCTGCAGCTAATGGCTTTGCAGTGACTCAGGCTTGATGACATTACACTAAGTGATCATTTGAAGCCAAGCCAGGGTTTTTTTTAATGAGTTTTCAATGTCTAAGCTGACAGGATAATTGACCTGACAGGGTTTGATGTGCTAAATCGATAGACTCCAGCTGCTGTGACTTGACACCCCACACACACACACACACACACACACACACACACACACACACAGTTTATTTTGTCCCAACAGTAAGAATTCTGGAGTTTAGAGAACTCCTTCCAAATTGTCTGATCACACTGTGTGATAATGCTGATACATTGCTGTGCTGGATATTAATCACCTTTTTCCCACACCCTCTGGTTTCAGGTTCTAGTACTGGGCAACAAACGAGACCTACCCAACGCACTTGATGAGAAGCAACTCATCGAAAAAATGTGAGGCACTGAAGATCACTGTGGTTAGGGCGATAATCTTGCTCAAACATCAGGATTTCCTTCACGTATAAAGTTTCATAGTGGCACAATAAGTGCATGATAAAAATGTCTCTGTCAGACATTTCCAATACATTAAATGATCTGCTATGGCCGAAAGTATGTAGACACGCAACATACCTGTGTTGAATCTAAAATATAAATTTGGTGAAAAGCCTGTTGGCAGCAGCATTTTAATGCCCATAGTTTTGGAATCATTGAGTGTATGAGGGGTATAATAGTTATTCAGAGTTCCCAAAGTAAAAGTTGACACAATGCTGTGATTTGTGGTAGATAGAGATGACCTGACCCGATCCTGAGAATCAGTCTCTGGGTTCTTTTTAATGGAAAATAAACCGATCAAATGCTAAACCTTTCTTCACAGTACTCAGCTGAGTTTTGCTCACCTCAACTCACTAAGGTTGCATTAATGTTCTCCTTTATGACAGCCTATGATCCAAGCTTTTCACTGCGCCTGTGAGTGAAAATGAAGGGAGCAGCTGTGAATTCTGACACTCTGATTAGCAAAATTCAAGATTTACTAATTGTTAATTTGATGCTAGCAAATCTGTTATCTTCCCACTCTGTGTCTTAATTAGAAAGAGTACAGAAGATTCAGGTTGTAGCCAGTGCTGCTTTCACCGTTAGAATAACAAACGTGTAATATCATAACACAAGTAATGTTAATGTGCTCTTCGCCAGTTTTTTTGTCGTTCCAACAAGAAGTGGGAGTGACAGATCTTCTTATTAAACTTTCATTCATTATATATATCAATAATGTAATGTGTTCAGATTAAATATAGAATTATAATTTGTAAGTAGGGCTTCCAGTATTTGGATCAAGAAGTTCATGCACCATCTACAGCTGTTATTTCAGGCACATTCGGGGCACATTTTTAATCATCATTTAGCTAAATAATTAGAAGTATTGGATCAGCCAGAAAAAATTTGATTGGGGAAATTAATTTCATTTTAAGATCATGCTCTTAACCATGTTTGTTCTTTTTCAGGAATCTATCTGCCATTCAGGACCGAGAGATCTGCTGCTACTCTGTCTCCTGCAAAGAGAAAGACAATATAGGTAAAGAGCTGATCAGAGTTTAAACCAAATGTTGAATCATATTTGGGCCTGCTGAGGTCATAAAAATGTCTCACTGTCTCCCCCTGCGTGCAGATATCACGCTGCAGTGGCTCATCCAGCATTCAAAGTCACGGAGAAGCTGAAAGTGAAGCCTCTCTCCAGTCGCAGCTCTGGCCTCAGCCCCCCCCCCCTCCCCCTAATGGTCATGGGTCCTCGACAGCCATCCCTTCCACTGCCTCTGTGAAGTAATCCAGCTCTCTCTGCTCACTACTGTCACCACCTGCACCACCCAGTACACTACCATAAATGTGTAGCCCCTGTACAGCACTACCGCCACCCCAACTATCTGGAGTCTTGAAAAGTTGTTTGAGTACTGTGCTTGAAGGTGGATTGTCCATAACCCATCATGCCTTATTGCCCGCCATTACGGACATGCTGTTTGTCTGTGTACATCATGGAGTTTTTTTTTTTTTGTTTTTTTTAATGGCTTCTGTTCCCCTCGACACGAGAATCTAATGATGTTGCAGTGTCCTGTTTCCTGGCTACACAAGGATGGAGCTCCTCTAATCCCACACGTAAACATCCGTTCTGTTTCCTGTCAACATTTGGTGTTTACGTCACGAGGTTGTGATTGTAGTTTTTTAACAGTCGTTTGCCAAAAAGATGATGGTCGCTTGCGCTAATGCCTTCGATTCCTGATAAACTCTTTGCAATGTAGCCTGCGGTATATTTGCTGGTGTGTTGAAGTATCTATTTTATTAAGTGACTTAAATAAAAGTTTACACACGAACTAAAGATGAAAAGAAAGTTGAGACTGAGTGGTTGTTGTGTCTGAGGCAAAAATCCCTAAGATAGGTTGAGCAGAGTTTTAAGTGCCTTCGGCGAAGTGAGTGTTCCAATCAGACAGTTCTTGCCCAACGCGACTTCAAACCCACTATTATAAATAAACACTCGGTACAGACGCAGCGTAAATCCCTTGATTACACTTAACACCACCCCTCGACAATCTCATTTTATGTTTTGTAATCACATAAATGCATTATGATGTCTGAGAACGATGAAAA
The DNA here is from genome assembly GCA_946959425.1 of Argyrosomus regius. Classification (NCBI taxonomy): domain Eukaryota; kingdom Metazoa; phylum Chordata; class Actinopteri; family Sciaenidae; genus Argyrosomus; species Argyrosomus regius. The sequence continues at coordinate 3,672,054 of OX336885.1, forward strand.
GTGAGGAATGAGGTAATGGCTGACGGGATGCGAGGTGAATGAGAAAATGTTACATTTTGTTTGGGTCGGTGGGTCATTTTGAAACACTGTTTCACGCGTAGCCTGCGACTCTTTTATGTAGTTTGATATGTGGGCTAACTTTTGCTTGCAGTTCTCAGATTGTTAGAGGATTTTTAGAACAGAGTACGGGTGTGCCCAAGTATCTGTTTTATATTAATCCCTACTTTGTTCAGGTTGGAGAACAGAAAGCCAGTGTTAGTCATGATGACTGAGCTTACGGAGAACAGAAGACAGTCCATTAGATCAAAGTTTGTGGATGCTTGAATGTCATCCGCGCCTCGCCACACCCTCGTCTGAATCCTGATGTCGTTGTCGAAGCCTTAGCAGTCCGAGAACAACGCTGTCTCCACTAAAAGCGACATATTGATTGACAGGTCTTTTCCTTTCAGCGACAAGACAATGATTTCTCACAGGTTTGACCACTGTATATTAATCTGCCCCCTTGCTTGGCCAGTGCATCTTGAGAAATTCTTTTTTTGTGTGTGTGTGTGTGTGTGTGTGTGTGTGTCTGTGTGTGTGTGCGCTGGATCAGGATGCGTTATCCCCTCTGCCACAGGCCTACACGGCTTCTGCATTTCACTGTATTGTCTACAAATCCATCACCCGCTCTGTTAATCCCACACGTTGTTCTGTGTCTGTTGGTGATCGTCGTAATCCTAAGTGTCGATTGTTGGGACCACAGCAGCAGTGAGGGGCTGTATAAAATGTGGGTGACTGTGTGGGAAATTTGGGGAAAAGCTTTGTTACCTGTGAATAATAATAATAATAATATAGCCTATTTGCAATTTGTATGTGCATGTGCTGAACTTATTCACATTCAATTGCAGACTTTGTAAATAAGAAGTTAGCATTTTTATTCCCACAAAAGCTCCTCTAGATGTCATGCATTCTTTCCCTGTGATTGCTAATAAATTTGTTTTTATTTTTAAGGATTTCACGTGTGGTGTTCAGATTCCTTGCAAAGTAGTCAGTTCAGTTTAACGCCACTAGATGGTGGCAGAGAACCTTGGAAAGGTTAATGGTAAAGCTGGGAGCCTGAGAGGAAACTCTCAGCTAAGCTGAAGTTCTCTTTTGGTGTGTGATGAACCTGCTCTCCTCTTTTCATGTTGTGATTGTAGTGACTTTCTGTGCAGGTCTAACAGAGTCTATCTTAAAGGGATTTACCTTTGCACTGAATGTATATGAGTGTTTCCAGGACAGTTTTCAGCGAGGTCTTACCTGAAACCTCACCTTCATCTACAAAGGATTTCATAAGCCTGCTCATCAGGCAGCCGTCCTACGCCCACAGTTCTCTCCATAATTTCCAAATACAGACAAAAAATTTGGGCTGCCTTTGTAGATAGCTCTGCATTTTCCATTAAGCAGCTATTGTTACTTACAGATCCCTTACAGGATAGATGATTAACACCTCTCAGTGTTTCTTGGCAAAAAGATGGCTATTATGCATAGAAATGTAACACTGTGGTAAGCGGGGAGTGGGTCACTCAGGGGCAATAAAGCGAGCCGTGTTCTCACAGCTGGAGCCGCACAGAGCCGCCGGAGCGCAGGCCTGTGCCGTTAAAGCAGGAACACCTTAATTAATCTCATTTCTTTAAATGCGCCATATAATGAACAGCTGCTGGCATTTATTGTATGCCAGGGCAGTAGTTAGGACGTGTGGACAGATGTAGGTGTTATCCGATGGATTCCACGGGTCACTGGAGACTGTGACGTGTGCGTCCGTGTATGTGTGTGTGGTTTACAATTGCAATGACCGCAAGGGATTAAGTGGTGGTTACAAATCTGCCACGCCGATTTATGTGTGGAGGTCACGGAGAAGACCCGAAGGCGTGACATACTATTAATGTAGTTACACTCCATTACCAACGAGGCTCATTATGTAATACAACGTTTTGCACCTAACACCTGTCACAACTTCACTGTCTGCATTTCTGAAGTGTCCAAACTCGTCAGTCAGTCCTGTGAATGACCATTCATCAGCAAAGTTACAAGAGCTGTTGTAAATTGAATTATGGAATATTCCTCCAGACATGATTCACTCCCTCATAGCTTTCACTCTACTTAACTAAAACAACCCTGAGCTTAGTAAATCCTCTCTAAAACCATGATGGATGACTTAAATTATGAGGATGTAACTCAACTTTCAACAGGGCTGCTCATGCTGATATAATTAGGAACACATCTGCATAGCACCATGGAGAGCCTGACTGCGGTCCAAATAATGTCCAAGTTCGAGGAACCAGAACAACATAAAATAACTGTTTGACTTCTCAAGCATCTATTCAGCTTCTATAAAAAGTCTCCTGCACAGAGACGTCTCCAGACTGAAGCTCCTGTTGCTTCCATTGATTGGTTCGCTTCTGTCTTTCAAACAGCGTACAGCCCTGGACATTGTCAACACTAACTATAAGAAGCCTGCACTTTACTTTCACCTAATTGTCTGGCAGCTCTGTAACAAGTGAACACCTCAGGCCTAGTTCACGCAGCCCCATAATAATTTCTTTTACCCATCTTGTCCAAAATATATTCATTCAGCATGCACATGGAAACAGTAACTACTGTACTATCCCTGTGGTCTCCCTGATTCCCCGTGTCATTAAAAACTGTTTTTGTATCTTCCACACAGGCTTGTAATGAGTCCACTTCCAGCAGTCATAATGTTTATGATATGCACGCAGCATTTACAGCGCATCCACGGAGCATCTCATTAAATCAGGCCTGCGAACATGTGGCTCTAAAGGTGAAGGTCATTTCATGTCTGATTTACAGCAGCTGTACGCGTTTTGAACAGCAAGATATTAAATCTAAAACTCAGCAGAGAATTACAAAGCGGATGCAACCTGACTTCTGAATCTGAAGTGAAGCGTGGGTGGAGTCACTCTCCACCCATATGCTGTAAACAGTCATTCATATTTAAGACATGATTTCACATTGGCCCGGGCACTCAGTTGTTTATTTACCGGTGTTTGCCAGTAAATCCCCTTTGTTCATGTGTCAGCAATGACATCAGAGCACCACTGACTTTAGCTGAGCTAACTGTGGGGTAATTTGTCCTGGGATCTCAAAGCCTCTGTTTTATAAGACGTCAATAAGTTGTTCCAAAGTTGTTAAACTATAGTTTTGGGATTAGAGGTTTGAAGCCCCCACCATCAGCAGTCATCTGCAAACACTTCATTCCGGTCCCCGTGTGGACCATAATTTGGCACTAATCACTATGTGTGGAATGTCACATGATTCATACAGAGCTGCATGGTACATATCACCATCCTTTACTGCTCTACACCCTGTAAAAGACAGATGGTTACACACACACACACACACACACACACACACACACACACACACACACACCCTGTTAAGCCCATCTTAATAAGACTCCGCAGACGAATACATTCCACAACATTTATTGACGTTTATTAGCCCAGTTGCAACGCTGAGTGTTTGACCCATTGTGGTTTTCACTTCAGCTGTTTGTAGCAATTTGATTAGATTGTTTGTTTTTTCACATTTTAATGCTTTTTTCTCTGCATTCGTGGACAAGAGTAACAATTTGAAATCTTACTTAGAGGGTCTGTTGATAATTACTAGGATGCTAATGACGGTCTGTTTTTTGGTCCACCACTTTAGTTCAGACTGAGGCTTTGTTTGACACCATTCCGTTGCTTGCTCTTTTACTACTCCGTTTAATAGACACAAAATAGTTAACTCAATCTTGAGCTGTAAACATAGAAATATAAATATGGATGTCGTGTCTGTGACGTCACCCACGGGTTTCTGAAGAGCAGTTTTGAACCTCAAAGTGTGGTGGCTCTGCCCGCTGCCATCTTGGCAGTCCTACCTCTGGTAACGGCACCCACCTGTCAATCAAAGTGTTCACACTGTTAATTATGCAACTTTAAGCCTTAATATAATTTGAACAGGTGAGTTCTATAAAAATTCACCTTCAGTACAGTTTTCATGAACGGGGAAATAAGCTATAGAGACCAAAACTGTTTTTTGTACCAGTCTGTAAACATGTTTATTTCTGCTGTGAAGTTGGGCATTTTAATGTGGGGACTTACATAGACTGACTCATTCTGTAGCCAGCCTCAAGTGGCCATTCGAGGAACTGCAGTTCTTGGCATTTCAACACATTTAACATAGGTTTACTGCTTGGCTGTAAATTGAGATTTCTGACAATCACATAATTGTTTGGGAGTATATTCCATGGACACTTGAGAACACTGTAGTGGTAATTTTCCGCACTTTCAGACAAATATGAGTAAATATGAATAATAATAATAAAAAAAGTAAATAGGAAGTGCGGATGCAGCCTGATGAGCTGACCTTTAGTGCCACCATGACATTTGGAGTTTTGAATAAAATGTCCTGACAGCCATGGGATGGATTGCCATGAAATTTGCATCCCTCTGCATGAATTGTGATCACTTCAGCGAACCTCTGACTTTTCATTTTGCACCATCTGGTCAAAATTTCAATTAGTCCAATACTTTTGTTCATGATCAAGTACCTGTGCGCTAATTAGCTAATGTTACCATGCTGAAATGCTAAGCTAAGTGAATATGGTAAACATACCTGTTTAATAGCACGTTAGCATGGTCAGGGTGAACATACTGTATTAGCATGATGACATTAGCATTTAGGAAAGCACCACTGTACCCATGTACAGATAGTATGGTTGTATTGTAGACTTTTGTAAGATAGGTTTCCACTTTCCCACTGATTTGGTCAAGCTAGTAGCTATTTTTGATTGAATAATCAAGTGAAATATGCTAAATTGTTGAAAACTACTCAAAGTACAGCATGTTTCATGTTTTATACTTGAACACTGAGGTTTTCAGTAAGCATTGCTTTAGTTTGAGTGGCTGTGAGCCATAACAGAAAACCACTGTTTGAGTGTCAAACGAGAAAGTTATTTTTTATTTGACGTAAACCATGACTTTCTCTTCTTTTCTGTGATTGTGGGAGTGCAGAAAAGCTGCTGAGACCTCCAAATGCAATAATTCCATTTCCACTCAGTGCGAGTAATCTTTCAGGTCCATTCTGTTATCCGGCATCCTCTCAGATAGCCAGCTCTCCTGTGAACGCTTTCATACTCTCACCTCCCTGCCTCGGCTCCGACACTCTCCCCTCCTCAGATTCCATTAAAAAGCATAACTTCAGCTCCTGAGGCTCTGATCAAATAGGACGGCTAATGCATTTTTTCTGCGTTTTGATTTTTTTTTTTCCAATGTACCTCCTATTTACATATAGATTGAGTATTTATCAGTCTGCATTTTAAGGCAGATTCACTGTAGTTCACTTTATTAAACCATGTTGGATTTATGTATATTTAATGAAAAGTTGATGTAGGGAGTGTAATTCTTTGAACAAGGGAGTATACTTGGTATGTGGGGTGAATAATAATGCACAGGCTGTGAACAACTGAACTTGTAAGTCTCTTAAATGTCTTTGGTGTGGTTTGGTTAGTTTTTATGGTGTAAGTGTCCTTTGGACCTGCTCTCAGAAGCAACATGTGAACATTTTTCTACCATCATGTGATTAAGAATACGAAATATCAATCTTTATTTTTTTTTATCATACTGTAAAAGCAGAGACAGGTCATTAGCCACACCTCACAAGTCATACAAACTGGAGCAGGTTTAATATAATCCACATTCCCCGAGGTCACCTCCCATCTCTCTCCCACTGGGGTGCCAAACACACAGCTAGAAGGCCAGAGAAACAGTTCATCAGGATCAATTTATGTACTGTATGAAGCTACAGCCAGGAGGCAGTTACCTTAACTTAGCATAATGACTGGGAATATGAGAAAACAACTCTCCTGGCTCAGTCTAAAGGTAACAAAACCTGCCTACCCACACAAAAACAACAAAAACAAAAACTTCCTGGAGTCTCCACTGATTGCCCAGCAACCTAATGGTAATGACAAGACTCCAGGGAGTTACTGCGGCCGGCCAAGAAATAGTCCAGCACAAATCCCCCCTGCCACCCCCTCCCTCCCTCACCCTTAAAACCACAAACTGTTGTTTTTAAAACTTTATGTATGGATCAAACAAATGAGATATAAAGTGTTAATTAACAAACCTTTTAGTTGTTGGTATGTAAATTATTTCTACCTTTAAAAAAAGCCATGACTCTCGTTCTAGTCTTTATGCTAAGCTAAGCTAACTGGTTGGCTAACTGTTGGCAGAAGATTTATATTTAAAGAGCAACTGTGTGTGGTATCAATCTGCTCATCTAACTCTCAGCAAGAAGGTGAATGAGCGTACTTCACAAAATATTGAAGTGGTTAATGTAAAATAAGACTTTTTCGTCCAATAGATTAAATCCAATCGGAAGCACCACAGTATTGTTTATAAAAGACTACTCTGACCCAGTGGTGGTATTCATTACTCTGTGCACACAATAAGATTTCATGTCTGTATGTTGCGCAAAGTGACTTGATTTATCAGTATCATTATTCTCTAAAACTGAGCCTCTAACTCAATGTAATTAGACCAGATTAATTATTAACATACTGAACCCCGGGAGGTCTTTAAACTACACAAGACAAATGTAAAAAGAGAAAAAAAAACAAAACACAACATGTCACTAAAATGTGTCTTTTCTGATAAATGTTGTTTAAATCCCCACAAAGGATGTTCTCACTGCGCGCTCACAGCCTTCCTGGCTGGAGGCTTGAGGAATCTGTTGCTCTTTGTTTGCATGCAGCATCAGGTATGAGTGTGTTCAGAGGACTTTGCAGGGGCCGTGCGAGTCCTTTATTCTCAAGTCACCGTGGCTTCAGGTCGACAATGGCTGAAAACCCTGTGGGTTGTGAATAGAGAGGCTGATAGGACAAATGGTGCACTACAAGGCTGGAATGTTGGAATGATTAACAATAGGGACAAAATAATGTTATGCCAACAGTGTAACAACTTGAAGGCTCAGTTTTGAATGCCATTTTCAGTGGGTAAGGTTTTGGTATTTCATACCCAAACAGTATGAAAAAATATCTTACTTCCTCTGAGTGATGAGCCTGACTGCCAGAAAGAGTTAAGCATCATTCCCAGCACCCCTTCTCCTCTAAATAAGGCCTTGATGAGACTTTGGATTCAGTTCAATGAAAGGGACAGATGTTCCCTGGGGCCAGATGGACTGGAAACGCGGTGACAGCTGGATTCAGACCTGCCTTTGATATTAGCAGAACCTTTCCTCTGCAGGTAGCTGGCCTTGGCAGACAGCACAAGGCCAATCAGATGGAAGAACAGCCTTTACCTTGGTCTGATCCTTTGCCAGGACGCCTCCTGCAACTTTTTCCCAGAGTCAGAGCAGACACAAGGTGATCGTACATTCATCCTCGCTGCACCCCGCATTGCGTGTGATGGAGTTAGCATAGCATCAGATGAAAAGTGATTTGTGAAGAGGCCTCCAGTATGTGATGTCATTTTGAGGGACATGACATGATTTGGTGCTCTTCTGGCTTAAATCCCCTTGACTACATTTGTTTGAATTTTTCTCTCATTTGTGTTGTTTTATTACACGAGGGAAATATCCACAGCGCTGTCTCTTGGGCAACATGATTTACTCTCGCTCATACAGTAGAAGCAACATTTTTCCCTGTAGGTTTGCTCTCCATTATTAACTGTGAGAAGGCTGAAGTTTTGCTGATGTGAAACAGCTGTAGCTTAAGCAATCTCAGTCAAAAATTGTACTTTGGCAACTTTCAACCACCTGCCTGAACATACACACTTTTCAACTACAAGCAGCCTGCAGAGAGAAACACAGAAAAGTGTGCTGCATGACAGTGAAGTCTTACTAATACATGCTAGATACTGAGTTTCACTATGACGTCCTTTTTCCTTCCTATAACACGTTCATGTTTTCCATAATGTATTCTGTGTGAGTGAGTGTAATGGATTGTCCATTTTAATTTCACTGACTTGCCTGCAATGGTTTCCAAGTGGCAGTTTTGCTTTAGCATGTTGTCGTTGAGACATTTCCAAAGCAAACTTTCCAGTCATTAATTCCGTTGCCATGTTTTGTGTGAAGGATTGCCAATCCAACCACCTCTACGTGTTATGGTGTAATTAAAGAAGTGTTTCAACACGATCTAACGTAGAAAATCGTTCGGATACACAGGAAAGGAAAGGAGATGAGGCATGACAATCGCAGCTGAAGAAAGAATTACATTCTTTGACATAGTTAGCATGTCCTTCACACTCACTCCGCTGCCAAGTTAAAAGCATTTCTGAGAGCATGATTAAAGGTTGATTATAGAACAACATTTGAGACCAGCATATGTATGTCTTTGAGCAAGGAGTCCTTCCGTAAAGAAGCATGATGAAGCAGGACTGGAATGCTATTGTTTTACAGGAATGCTGTTTCCTTGCTGTTGGCATTTGACTCCGAAACGAGGACAAGTTGCTATTTCTGGTGGAGTACGACTCCGACTTATTGTGCCAGGCTACAATGAGCACAGTCCCCTCTGAAGGTGACACTTTGCGGAGGTTGGTGGTAAACAATAACCTGGTGTCCTAGGATACACAAGGCAGGGACTCAGTAGAAAGCCTTGATGCCAGTTCTAACAGGGACATCAAGTCTGAAACTTCACAACCGCAGAAGAGTACTCACACTGCTGAAGCAGTGACATTGACATTTCGGGAAATTATTCACTTTCTTTCTTGCAGTTGGATAAGAAGCTCGATAATACTTGTAATGATTGTTGTTAAGTATAAAGCTACAACCAACAGTCTTACGCTGACCAAAGGTAACAAAATCCTACCAACACCTCTAAAGCTCGCTAAATAACAAGCTAAATCTCAGTTTGGGACACTGGAGGGTTTCCATATGGAACCATCCAGCCACAACTTGTTGTTTTTCACAACAAGATACAATGTAGCATATAAATTGCACTGTTTCTTCATGTTTCCAGTTTTTATGCTAAGCTAAGCTAACCAGCTGCTGGCTGTAGCACCATATTTAGCTAGCTAGCTTTAACGGACAGACCTAAGAGTAGTATCCATTTTCTCACCCAATGCCCATCAAGAAAGTCTTAATTATATTTCTCGAAATGTTTTAATATGTTAAAATTGGTCCAAAAACATTGCAATATCAGTATTCAATAACAGCCCTGATGACATACACCAGATATCATTAACAGAGCCATTTAAACAACCACACGCTTCCAGTTCCATAAGTTATCAGAAACATTAAGCAGCCACTGTAAACACTGAGGCAAACAATGAGCTCATTTATTGGAAAGGTTCCTCTCTGGCTCAAAAAGCACACATAACACATTGCTTTTAGTATATTTGAATATATTTTATGCATGCAAATGAATTTAACGCTTGGAAAGTATTAATAATATCTTCCAACAGAACAACGTTTAGCTTGGTCCTTAACCAGTGCAGACCTCCTGGTCCACTCCTGTCACATGCAACTCCAAGAGGCAAATTCTGAGCAAACAGGAGAAAGAAATTATTGTTTGTTCTTGTAAAACTGGTTTTATTTTCTTTACAGCAACACACAGACAGGTTCCTGGCTTGAGACCACGTTACAAAGCTGTGTGGGTATAGACAGAGCGGGAAGGAGGTTGTTCATACAGAGGAGGCAGTGAAGAGGCATTTCCAGGTGAAGATGTTTGCACTGAATAATTACATTTACCTACTGTGCATTCACAAGATTCTTGTTTTTTTGTGCATCTAATCTCGTGACTTTTATCTGAAATCACTTCTCTTTTTCTGTCTTTAATTTTGTAACATGTTGTGTCCACACATCCTTTTTAAACACGACTTGGAGATGGTATTTTCTTTCATTTCCTCGTGACACTGGCTTTGTCTGCCTCTGTGCAGGCTTGACGTGTGGAATGTATTATGTGACATTTGCTTTTTTCCATGGCTTATTGCTTTCTCATTATGTATGAAGGATCTCTAGTGTTGGCCTGCCGTCTGAAGCCACGGTGGTCCTCTTAGCTAGAGACATGTCATGTCCCCGCCATTGTCAACCACCATCTCTCCACCCTTTTACCCAGAGACGTGGCAACTCTACCTTTTTAACAGGCTACGCGTCACACACTCCCACTAATCTCTATGCATGTTTCCTCCAGAGAGGGTTCACAGCCATCTTTGTTCCTCCCACCGCTGCCTCTCGAGAGTAAGAGGCTCCGTGCATTCCAGCAGCGACTGGTCATTGAGTCGTTTCCATTGAGGCGGGAGAGCATGGGTCCAGCTCTCTGTCTCCGGACTGATGGATGGCCTGTCTGACTTTATCTGAGCAGGACGGACGCTGCATTGGCTGGGGCCCAGAGATTGTCACTCCTGACTGCTTTATCAGGGCCTGACTTATAGAGCTGTCATCCTCTTGGAACAAGGTTCCCAGGAACCTCGTCCAGCCGTCCCCCCACCCTCCTGTCTGTCATGCTGCCATCCATGGACCTTGGCCTGCCTGCTTGCTTGCTTGACTGGCTTGACGCCTGCCTCCCACCCATCCAGGGACAGATACATTAACAAACTTGTCTTGATTCATCAGCTCCACCCTCTGGTGTAAGGCAGCCTGTTGTAAGAGCCTCTCTTTTGCCAAGTGGTATTAACTCCAGATGAGGCGTGGACGTTCTTATTTTAGATATAGATAGGCCTTGAGTGTGGATAAATGACGTTTATGCGATTCTTACAAGATGTCCACTTGTCTCCCTTTCCTCATCTTGTACTCAAAAAACACGATTTTCAAACACTTTTTAATAGCACTGCTGATAAATATCTTTGTCTAGTGTTCACACTACAAATCCTAAATGGAAAAAAAAAGAAAGAAAAAAATGGCAATTTTTCAAACATCTTCTCAAAGGCTGAGCCCGTGTTTGAGCTTGCCATGAAACCACAGCGGAGTTCCTTCCTTATTCTCACTTTGATGAGCCATTGGAGAGCTTGGGGAGAAGCCAAGAGAAGTCTGGGGCCTCTTGCACATTCTGATGTTTTGTTTCAAACAGAGTAGCTTTTGTTCGACTGTCAGAGTGGGAGCGATTCGCAGTGTGTCAGAGCGTGTTTAGTAACCACAAACATGCGGCATGTGTTAATTTTTGTTTAACTTGAAGGTTATATAGACATCACTAGACATGTGTTTCATACTGTTATCATCAATCAAGAAATCAAGTGATTATGAGTGTGTGTGTGTGTGTGTGTGTGTGTGTGTGTGTGTATGTGTGTCAATCTGATTCTAGTCAAAGTATCATTAAGGTGAACATCAGGATGGCTTTTAGGATGTGTCAGAGGTTGAAAGATCAGACAGACCTCTGACTCCTCACTCAGTCAATCAAACAAAAGACCCCTGTGGACACACTTTAAAGACGGATTCATGAATAACTGTATAAAAAAAACTTTATCTCTTCTCAGTGTAGAGCTAGACTGAGAATAACCATGAAATTAAATTGAACGTAGTTAGACTTCATGTGTGTTTTTATTGACTTACAACATTTTCAATTGATCAGTTGGTCCACCACTTTTGGTCCAGACTGAAATATTTGGAACAATTGGACGGATTGCCATGACATTTTGTACAGTCATTGTCTGATATTTGTGCTTTTTACATTAAATAACTCAAGAACTATTGGATGGACTGTTATGAAATTTAGTACAACGATTCATGACTGTGTCCAAAATCATTCCACCATTTTGTTTTAGTGTCCTGTTTATGAGTGTGAAATTTATACCTTCAAATCTCCATAATTAACAAATTAAGTAGTGATGACGCAAAATGATGATTGTTCAGTGTCCGAAAACTTATTTTAGTTTATACCAGGAGCTGTGAATGAGAGTGATTTTGGACGCAGCATCAGTCTCCATTTTTATCTTGGCATGCAGAGATGTGATAAAGAAATTTAACACACTGTACAGCTTTGTCATTCATAGTAGTCTTCTCCTGGGGGACAGCAGTCCAGTGATCATCAGTACTTTGCATTGATGCTGAATGAGACCATCATAACCGGGACAACGGGGACTCGTTAAGACCACTCAGCATTTTTCATCCAGATGTCAGCTCATCAGAGAGCATTCAGAATAATTTCCCCATGTGGCCTCCATGTTGAGAGTGCAAAATAACTGCAGGTTGTATGAGTGGCTGTGCCTGGTGAAGTGTAAGCACAAAGGCAAAGCTATTTTTCTGCTACAGATTGTTTCAAGTGTGTACTAGTCACGGGAGGCAGGGAGGCAGAAATATGTTCATCACCAGTCATACATCCATGTGTGTGTCAATATGTCACTGTGTTGCTGTTTTATCAGATGGCATAGTGAGGTATAATATGTCTAACTTGATATGTGGACATCTGACAGCATGAATACAAAAAAAGTTTCTCATGTCCAGTCCTGTTTGACTATGTGGGTCACTGGGCCACTTTATTATCATACATTTATAGATAGACTACGACCTTAAACCCCTTAAATGTGATATACAACACTAGATTGTTTTTTGACCATCAGCAATCAAATACACTGGAAGGACTCCAGTAATAAACCTGCTTGTAGGACTGAGAATGAGGCACAGAATGGGGCCAGTGTGTCAGCCAGAGTCATTCCAGGCAAGCTGGAGTCTTTCCTGTAGCCCTCCTCCATGGCTCTGCTTTCTATCCAACCTGGATCATATGCCTTTAATAGTGTGTAATCTCTTAAGGGGTGAGATTTATGTCCTCCCCCTCTAGAGTCGGAGCCAGGGATATTTGGGAAGAGTGAGCAAACGCTCTTGCGGGAAAAAAATGATCGACCCTCTGTAAATTTGTGTCAGAAACACTCCAGACAAGTCACCTATTGGCCCTGCATGGCCCCTACACAAAATACTGTATTTAGGAAAGGTTCTCAAGTGAACAAATTTTTCATTGTTCCTTTCCTATTTTTTGTACGAACCAGGACCTTCAGATTATAAATATCACTGTGCAGGTAAAAAAGGTAACCGATGTAGACAGCTTGGCAGTGAGCCTGCAGCTTATGTAACCTTCTCAATAGCTGTATTGTACCAGTTTGTTCCCTGTAATTGTTGCTGTGATGGTTCTGTGAAACTTGGTATTGTGTTAGATGATGGAATTTGTTTGGAGACAATACACATTTGTTGAACTTATGAAAGAGCAATACACTCTGTTGATGTACGACATCTCTCTCCGGTGGGTCGATATTGCTCATAATTTTGATAGACCGGCTAGTTTCTCAATAAGCTGCTGTGTCACTGCCGCCTGGGGCGGACAGGACATATTAGCTCTGGGAAATCAAGACCAAATGTAAACCAAGCGAAGAGTAAAAAATCCTCTAATATCTTATTTATGAGACATGCAGAATTAATGTACCTTCAAATATTGCACTTGTCACGCTATTTGAATTTCATTTAAAGTCAAATTAAGTTTTGAAAAATGTAACAAGGCTAAAAGACTACAGCCTCGCTGGCGGTTCTGTGAGGCAGTGCTTTGGGCTGATGTTCTCACAATGCTAACATGCTGATGTTTAGCAGGTGAAAAGCTTTGGTTATTGTCCTTGGTTTATGTGCTTCTAAATATGTTTTTAATTTTGTAAATATGCTGCGTAGTTAATTTGTTTCCCTTTAGGCAGTTTGCACGGGGTGTTTTATTTTGAAAATCGACCGGATTCTCTATGCCATTTCTGTGTCCGACTTCCTGTCAGCTCGAGCTGCTCTGTGCAGATTGACGTGTGCTGCTCACAATGTCCGTCAAAAATACAACAGTCGTGTACTCCCTGTCGAGCCGAGCGGCGGCTCGCTTCTGGGACGCTTCTGAACCGGACCCCAGCTGGGCCAGTGGGGTTTGAAACATTGACTATAACGGCCACATAATCCTAACCCTCATTCACCATCTGAGTTTAGTGTGTTAGCATACTAACATTTGCAATTAAACACAAATTACAGCTGCAGGTCGCTGGGAATGTCTAGTTTAGCAGGTTTTGGGTCTTAAACCAAAGGACAAGATGAAATAAACCTCCCGATGGCAGTAGATTAAAAAGTCAGGGGATCAGCAAATTGCAATTCATCCTGAGGGGGGCACAAATGTCTGTACATTCATCAACAATTCATCCAGTAGTTGTTGAGATATTTCAGTCAGAAGAAGTGCTGGACCGACTGACCGTTGCCATCTCTAAAGCCAAGCCCAAGCACTTTTTTTGGAATGCATTATGTAAAGATGTTCCCGTTAATTTGTCCACTCATTGTTGCTGCCATGCTGATAGTGATTTTTTCTTGTTGGCTGTGCACCTCATCTCCACGCTGCAGTATCTTTCTTTGATCAAGCTGGGCTCAGCTTTCTCAGTAGAACAAATAAAGCACTTAACATACTAATCCAAGCCAGCTTGTTGAGCTTAGCCAGTAGAATGGTACTTATAATGTCAGCTGACAGCTCATATAAATGACTGCAGGCAAATTTCTGGACCTATAATATTAACTGGGATGTTCTGAGCATCAATTTATCCTCAGTAGTGTTTCCCTGTGAAATTGTAGACTTTCTTTATAATAACTGATATGTAGTGTATTATGGTGTATTTATAAGTCTGTAATACCTTTGATGTCTCACTTAATGCAACCCCTGTGATGAAGGACACATCTATCACCTCGGGGCGATGAGTTTGTTTGGCTGAAATATGGAAGCCGCATGATGAAAGCAGCTAAATTGAAATTCATTTGCATTACCTCATTCTGTTGGGCTCAGGGCAAGTGTTTAAGTTGCTGCAGGTGTTCTAAGATAAAGGTAAGAAAACTATGTGATCATTGTGACTGATTTATCTCGAGGTTGTTTCAAAGAAGTCATTATGATTCACCCTGGAGATGAATCACTGTCGTACGGTGCTGTCACTGATGCTTGATAGAACAAATCCACTTTTAATTAAAGAAATCAGAGAATCAAGGTAAACACACACACACACACACACACATACACGTCTTTCAGTATATTCCTCAGCTGGTAGAGTAATGCTTTGTGTTATAATCTTGTCACATGTAACTGAGAAGTTCTCAGCTGGGCAGCTGCTAATAAAACATCCATAATAAATACACCTCTCTCATCTCTTTTATATGTTATAGGTAGTGGCTTTCATTCAACTTACAAAGACACAATACTGATCTCAATGACAGTCACTGAACCAAGATGAAATTATATATTTTGCATTTTCCAGTAATATTCAATAATAAATATGTAGACAGTCCTTGCGCTAGATTCTGTTCAATTAAATATTTAAATGAGGTTTGCAACTAGGTATAAGAATATGTTGGCTAATGGCTAATGAAGTCATAAATCTTGGAAAGGGAAAAGGTTCGACTCTCAATACTTCTTTTAAGGTGTCTTGTTTCACAGGTGTATCAGTCCCTTACATTCACCAGCAGTGGTATTCCTGAGCGTTTATATCTTCACACTAGCAAATGTGTATAATGGTAATATAGTGCTTCATGTCACCCACCACCTGTTTGTGTGTTTCTCTCCAGCAGCATCTTGATGGTGAGGGTTCATGTCTGTCCACAGATTTGACCCGTGTGACCTGGCGGGGTTCCCGGGCAGACAGTGTCACTTTCTGCCAAGGTGACCTGTCACCACAGGCTTTTATAAAGGCCTGCTGCGGGTCTTAAGTTGCCCAGGGGAGCTGTAAAAGTGTTAGCACCATGCTCACTGTGTGCACTGATATTAGGGAAAGGCATGGTTACAGGAATAGCCACCTGTTCCTTTCTGGTCTGGGATGACGGCCCCGACTGTCCCCAAGGACCCCTATTCCTACCACAAACACCACAATGACACACGGAGTGGAATGGCAAAGCAAAACAAACACACCACTGTGGTCCATAGTAGACCTTAATTTGTAGATTGTC
Source organism: Argyrosomus regius (assembly GCA_946959425.1). NCBI lineage: Eukaryota > Metazoa > Chordata > Actinopteri > Sciaenidae > Argyrosomus > Argyrosomus regius. The sequence continues at coordinate 3,687,933 of OX336885.1, forward strand.
ACTCAGAGTATTTTAGTGCAATCTGTCAGGCTTCCAACAGGAAACCATTTGCATAATGTACATGAAATAATAATGTACGTTTCTACATCAATATTCATAAAACGTATTATTTAAATTCAATTTTAAACATTTAAAGTTGATTAAAATTGCCTTGCCGTTTAAGCTTTTGTTAAACCAATCCCTCAAACACTGATGGTCCGATCTTAAAATGCTGAAGCTGTGCACAGAATTTAAAAGGATGGTGTCTTTTTGTTAATCAAACCAAAATTACAAGAGCAAATGAATGGAAGCTCTGCTGCAATCATTAGCCTGTTCACCAGAACAGCGTACAACCCAAAGTTAGCAGGGTAACATTAGCGGGGTAATGTTAGCTTTGGTATTTGGTCATTGGATTACCCAAGATAGAGTTATGTTTGACAAACACATAGCTTAGTACACATTTTACAACAAGTAGGCCTCATAAACAGTCAAACAGAGTCAAACAGCCTATTTGAGATATTGACATACTTGTGTATTTTTCATCATACGTATCTATCATCATCAGCTGACTGACTTAAGCCTCCGTCTGGTCACTAATAAATGCTAAGACACCATATTTTATACATATACAATCACTTTGGGTCTTGTTAAACACATTTAAAAGTCATCTGGAGACAGTGTTTTCAACCATATTGTTGAGCTACTCTTAGCTTAATTAGCTATCTGGCAACCGCTGATAAATCTACTGTCAGATTATTTTAGCCAAAGTCAGCAGCTAGAAATGAGGAGCTGCTGTTTACCTGTGTCTGAAATCAAGCGGCCCATTGTTTCAGAAATGACGGTGAATTTTCAACAGTAAATCTGCCACCATTATCACTGTGAACTGTGTATGTGCCATGCCAGAATGAAAAGCTTGACACGCCAACAGTAACTCAGGGCAGCTTAGCAAACCTTCAGTTAAGAACATTGTACACTGCTGTCAACTTGACAATGCTGTGATTCTTACTTTTTTCTCTACACACCTGTCCAAACTGGCATCAGAACAAACAAAGAGAATCCGTCTGGAATAATAGCATTATCAGTGGCTGTGAGATACCTGAATGGCCGGTATCACCTCTCACCTCCCCCACGCTCACATAAACATACAAAACGCTCATCATGTTTCATGTGGACAGCTGCGACAACATGCAGATGTTGGCAGAACCTCTGGTCACTGAAGCTCTGAGTTAATTGTTTCCATTTACTTTTCAAAATAAAGATCGTGAACTGTGTTTATTTTATGCATGACGGCTGATTATGAAGTCGCCAGTGAGTAATGTATATTTAGATGACTGACTCGAGACTAAAGCAGGATTTCCTGAGTGGTCTTGTTATTTATTATCTCAGTCTCTTAACTGTGTCATTAAGCTGTTTGTCAAATTCAATTATTGGCTATAATTGTTCTTGCTGTTTTTTTCCAGTTTAGTCATTTATAAGTCTAATAAATAATGAAGCTGTGCATATTTCATGGAAGGCAAACTGTTTAATTCTCTGTCATCACTGCTGTTTTCCAAGTATGGGTCTCTCTGGAAAGTATTATTAAGGAGGAAATAAAAAAAACCACCACACCTTTTCTTCTTTTTAAATTGTCGCCTTTGACCTGCACCTTTTTAAATCTGTAATCACGAGCAGGTAGGTATACACCTGAAAGGTAATGACAAATGACAGAAATCTATCATGTGTGTAAACATTATTTTAAGTCCAAATGCTGACAATTTGGTTTCTGTGCGAGTAGAATTGATTTTCAGGGCTTAGGTGTGAGGGAAAAGGGTGCAGTCCATGTTAGATCCCGGGGCCTCCGGCCAATGTCATCCTCACCGCAGCTGTTGGTGGAGGCCTTCCTTTATAGCCTATTACCTCACCATAACCGGGTTATGAAAATATCATCAGTCTTTATGCATGTGTGTAAGGACAGAGGGTGGCGCTTGACTCAGTGCTAAATTGAGAGTAGTGATGGATCTTCGTAGTCACCACCAGATTCATGTGTCACTTGGAGCAGTTAGAAAGCTTACCAAGAGACAGTAATGTACAGCAGTGGTTGTCTTTTGTGTACTCTTGTATTTTAATTGGTTTTCCTGATTTCACACTGAAAAGTCAAACCACTGAACGGTACTTATCTGAATCGATGTTCTCAGGATAGAGGCACAGAAAGATTTTGGGCTGAATATCAAGATTGACAGGACTTAATTTAACTTGACTTATATTCATTTTTTGTAGAAATTGGTATTTTTGTGATTTTGCGCTCACAGTTTCAGAGTGTAACATCACTGTGGTAAATATGGACAGCTGTACACATGTATTTGTTCTGATTACATTACTTATGATCAAAAACTAGAGTCAACAACTTTGCTAAAAGCTAAACATCAAGCAAGACATAGCAGCCAGCTAATATTACTTACTAGTCCAACAGCAGTCAGCCCAGCTCGGCGTCTGTCTTTCAGCCTTTTATTTCACCAAGCTCTCACCAACCACTAAAAGTCAGTCCCAGATTTACTCTTGTCCAGCGGCTTCTTGCTCAGTCCTCGCTCCTTTTCTCTTCTTAGCTTCTTCCGTCCACGTCCCCTTTAGTCTTTTCGCCTCTGTCATTATGTCCATAGAGGCTGCTGAGCTCTGTTACATTGCCCGTTTTCCCAGCTACGGTTCTGGCATGACACTGGTTCCACTCCCAGCCAGCATTCCCCTGCGCCCTGGGCCACCTCTTAGCAATGGTCTAAAACACCTGTGGTACAAACACTAACCCCAGTTCTCTGAGCTCACAGTCCGGGCAGCCTAGCTAACAAACTGAGCTAACATTAGCTAACAGCAGCTGTAGTTCACAGCAGTTTACTGTCCATCAGGAAACTCACAGAGAGTCGAGGCATAGCAGCCAGAGGACATCAGACATGGACATGGAAACCAGAAAAACATTTTCTCCATAAAATATGATCCAGTTTCACCAAAATCAGTCAAATAGTTGGTGATGTGTGACTTAGTGCCGTAAAGCATGAGTTATTGTACCCGGAGCTCAAAGTTACATTGTGCAAGAACAGATGTCTCTGTCATTCACACATCACGTGCAAACATCATTCACCTGATTACAAGTCAGTGTAGCATTAACATGATTTAAAATCTGTTATTTAGTGGTGGAGAAGTTACACAACTAACTCTGAGTTTTCATTCTCCACTTTGACATCACTCATTGAAAAGTTGATGTCACTTCCATTTTCATTTCACACTCTCATTTTTCTTCCTAAGTGTTGCAACACAATGCCAAAATCCACTACACAGCACTTTGAGAAACGGCTTGTTTACAACAGCAGAAAAGTGCAGAAAATGAGTCTCGAAGGGGGTCCGAGTTGCTCTCTGTACAGAGGTAATTATGTCAAAACAGAGGACTTCTTTTTTTCCCTAAATTATCTTCCAAGTTTTCCAGCAGCTGTCGAGGGTAATTATGGCTCTTAAAAAGACAGAATGAGAGAGAAAGGGAGAGAAAGGAAAGGGCCAAGGAGTCATATTTAGACATAAAACAGAGAGGAGTGTGACAGTTATGATATGTGCCTCATGAAGAACTATCATCCATTAGTTATAGTGCCTTTTGACAGTTCCTCACTGCTCGACTCCAAACCTGGAACGAGCCTTTGAAATCTTTTTAAATGCTCCAGATCCTCGCCCCCCTTACTAATTAATGTCAGTAGCATCGCCTCAATTTGTCTCTCTGTGCGTATAACCATCCCAAAATCCAACCTGAACCTCAAAATTATAGACTTGGCCCTAACCCTCTGTCTGGGAAGAGTTGTTTTTAAAAAGAGAATTTAGTTTGTGCCATGCAGGACCTCGGAGTTCAGTAAAACTAAGAGTTAAGTGTCAAACTAAACTCTAATGCTCTGTCAGCAGCTACCACATAAACAACATGAACAGGCACGTGGCCTCACAGCACAGTCGAGCATAAATTAGACAGAGGTTGTGATCTGGGGCCCTGAAGCCTGCCAGCCACGGGAATGAATGTGTGCTAGTGGAGAGGTGAGTAATAGATTGTCCAGAGGTGGAGAGGGAGGAGGTCAGAGGATGCCGTGGCTGCATCAACAAAGGGGAGTGTGTGTGTGTGTGTGTGTGTGTGTGTGTGTGTGTGTGTGGTTACTGATTATTTAGGTGCAGCTACAGCTTGGTCATTAGAGATCCAACTTTTCTTATGTCAGGAGGACAGAAGTTTGTAACTCCAGCGCAAGACACTTTAAATTCACTTACAACACTTGTACAGAGTTTTTAACTGTTTAGTGAATTCTTTCGAGACAAATATACAAAGCTCGGTTTTCAGGAGATTTATTTGCAACTCTGGTCTTATTTTCACAATTTGTCTGTCACTTCTGTCAGTAATGATAACATGCTCACCAAAGGAAAAGTGAAATCTCAGGACACGGTGACATCACCATTAATACAAAGTCCAGCAGAAACGCAAGTGGCCAGACAACCGGGTTGTCAGCAGTTTGACAATATTACTGTATCTAAATCACTTTATTTGGACGTTATTGTAAGTCATTGCACAGGAAAATGGTGTGTGTGCAGTGACAGTACATTGAACCAGGAAGTTGTCTTGTTGTATGTTAACACCTGACATTGATGGCAAATGTTAAAATTATAACCAAAAGTATCTCTTGGCTGACGTGTTGATTTGTTTGTGAATACAAGACATAATTATCTTGTAATTACTGACTGGAATGAGAGCCATGTTGTAATGAAGTGAAATTACTCTTTAATTCATGAAGTTTTGTAACATTCTCTTAACAATTTGCAGATTTTGCACTTTGGAACGCTCAGGAAATGTTCATGAGGCCAGGATAATACTTGAACCTTTGAACCTGGTGACTATGTGTTAATATCTGTAGTATTTACAGTAGTAGTTCATGCATAATAGATGCTTATGGATTATCATAAGTGCCTGACATACTTTCAGTCATTAAACAGAATGAGTTTCTTTTGAATATTAATCTGAGCTACATGTTTTAGGTGCTTATTTGCTTACATACACAGTGAAATGAACCCTACACACATGACTCATGAGCAAAGGCCACTCACTGTACCACATAATGAAACAGAAAACACAGACAGAGGAGTGTGTGCTGGCTCATGCCTTTATGAATCACCTGCATTTAACCTGACTGTGACACAGCCTCGTATCTTTGAGCTGTAACGACTCCTCATCTCCATCTTTAAGTCATAAAACTCCTGCAGCGTTCTCTGAAATATGATACAATAATTATAAGAGATTTTCAGCTTTTTCAGCTGTGGATGTTGGTGAAAGAAAAGTGGGTGATCTGACCTCGGGGCACTAATTCTACCCTCTTACTGGCATGTGACTGCTTACTGTACATCCATCACCTGCCATGGGATCATTGTTATTACTGAAGAGTTGCATTACATGCTGGAGGTTCCTTGTTCTTGTGCCTGGCTCCATGTGGGGCCTTTTGTGCCACTGGGTTTTCTTAACTACCACGTACAAGCAGTAACTGTAGCACTCCTGCTTTACTAATGCTGATATTCTCTGCTTTTGCCTGGTAGTCATTGTACCATCTGTGGCTTTAAGCAGTCAAAATGACTATTCAGCATGGTATTATGATAATATGGCTATTTCAAAAGATCCTCCAATCAATAGACTCCATAAGAGGAGCTTTTGAACTTTTAATCAGTGTGTCTGTGCCTCTGTAATCACACTGCGGCTCTGTGATTTCCATGTCCCTCCACAATGTCACATAGTAGACACATTATGTCAGTGACCACCATGGAAGCCAACCATGACGACACACTGTAATGTAATGTTATCATGGTGGCTTCTTCTATCTAGCATTATGTGAACACAAGTAATTTGATTTCAAAATATTTTTGCATTCATGCATAAATGACTCATTAGTGTACGTGGTTAAATTTTATATATATCAAAATGGAATCATCCTGTGTTGTGCCATTTTTGAGACGTCACATAAATTGAATCTGGCGTCTCAAAGAGCCGTACGTCCAAGATGAGCGTTTGTCTGATGCATTCACTCAAAATGTTTGTTTTCATCACGATAAGACAAAACAAAAGATATATATCATCTTTCTCATGATCTCATCACAGTCCAAACTGATTAAACCTCTCTGTTTTGTTCTATTTCCCCCCAGAGACAAAAAAGGTTGCATATTTTAAATCTCAGCGTGCATCTTGATTGCAGAGAGTCTTTCATCTTTGTGGATGATATGAGGCAGGCACTGATGTCTGTAAAATCAGCAGCGTCTCTGCAGCGGTATGACAGCTTTGCCCTCTCTCCGTTTGAGTATGTTTGTGTTTGCATGTTTATCTAAACTCTTATCTTTCTGTCTCCTGCTATCATTTCAGTCGAGTGTACGGCATTACATGACAGTGTCTAGTCTTCTGGATCTCAGACCCTCACCACAGCTGATTAAATGTGTCACCACTTTAGAGGAGATACAGTTAATGTCACAGTAAGTACAAAAGGTCTATAAAATGTGAAGGATGATCCCAGAACAGAAGTATGTACACACAGAGCCTCATGTGAGGAGATTTTATTCAGGCAAGCAAACATGGTGTAATAGTATTCTCAAATAATGATAATTCTGACAAATTAAATAATAAAAACATAAAAATTAAATATTTATTGACAAGATTGAGCCATGCTAACCCTAGCTTTGCAAAACTCTCATGAGATTTGTATGTTATTGTGGGAGAAGTTTGCCTTCTTGTTTGTGTCCTGTGAAATCAAAACTGAACACTGACTTATTATTATTATTATTTTAACCCAAACCACGCTGTTTTGTTGCCTAACCCTAACCAAACTGCAACTGAAAACAGAATAATAAGTCAAATAAGGCAAAAACAAAAAGCCAACATCAACATCTTTTGGATGTGTGTGATTCATTCATCCACCATGACCACCTCCCTATTTGGACTTTGTCACTGTTTACATTACAACATCTGACGTCTTCCTAAAAGCCTTGTCAAACTGACCAGTTTTTTTTTTTTTAAACAATTTGTTGATGTTTAAAACAACAAGTTGAGTCTTGGTTTTCTCCTTCTACGACTGCAAATGTTCTTCAAACCAGGCCAGATGAAACAACATTTTCAAATCTCACGACAGTTTCTTAAATCTACAGTTACGACACTCTGTTAGGCTGTACTCAGGCACAGAGTTGCTCGGAGCTAAATGCTAACAACAGCATGCAAAGATGCTCGAAATGACGATACTAGAGTTAAGCAGGATAATGTTGACTATGTTCCCTGTCTGCTTTCACATGACAGCGTGCTAACATTTGCTACTTAGCATGTAACACAGTACAGATAAGGCTGTAGTTCTGCAGGCATTTAGTCACAAACTAAAGTAATGGAGTATATTACATTCTGACCTGATTACGGTGTTAGATGTAAAGTCAAGAGATCAACAAAGTTGTTAAGAGTCATCCAGGGTGAACACGAATATCAGTAGCAATCAGTCCAATAACTGTTTCAGTTATTTCACTGAAAACCATAAATGTCAACCTGCTGATGGAGGAACAGTCAGAGCATGAACAAAGTCGCAGGATTCATTGTCTTATAGTTTTTAGATAATGGACTTTTCTGTATTACTGTGTTGTAGTAATCTACACCTTTGCTTGTCATTACTACTGTATCAGTTCTACTTTTTAAAGCACTTTGTAACTTGTTTTGCTTACCCGGGTTGCAGAGGGCTGGAGCCTATCCCATTTGACATTGGGGCGAGAGGTGGAGTACACCCTGGACAAGTGACCAGTTCATCACAGGGCTTACACATGGAGACAAACAACCATTAAATGAACCTGTAAGCCTGCGTGTCTTTGCACTGGGGGAAGAAGCCGGAGTACACAGAGAGAACCCACGCCGACACAGAACCAGGCGACAGTGCTAACCACTGCACAACTGCGCCGCCCTAAATAAATAAAGATATTATTATTATTATTAGAATCATTATTAAAATGGTGAATCAACTCACAGGCTAACATTACAATCTATAAAGCTGCACCACTATCGTTACTTAAGAAATAATATTAATGATAAAAATGTAATAATACTTCTCGTTTAGAGTCAAGAGTGAAGTAGATGACGTTTAACAAACATTTAGTTTTACAGACCCAACTTCATAATTTTTCCATTTTATTACATTTTAATGTGTAATGATGACTTGTGTTGAAAGAAGCCTCTCAGCACAGGGAGTGAGTGAGAAGTGCCACACAGCGAGGATAAAAAGTCCATCGGTTCAGCAGCTATGCGATCATATAGACACATTTGGACTCGTATGGTGTATGAAATGTCATTTTGTTTGTCCCCTGTAACCTGTGATTACACACTCCACAGTGAAGCACTGAACAGGACTTGTTTTTATAAAGACTTTTCCTAGAGGAGCACTGCAATTTTCCTTTATTAAGCCTCAAAGTTTGAGAAGAAGGATCGTATTTCCCTCATATTGGGGGACCGGTGCCAGGCATGACTAACTGTGGGTCATTTAAAGAGTTCGCTCAGTGTGTGCTCACAGTGTACTGTATACGCATGCATAACCCTGCACATGTGCAGTGAAACAGAGTTACATGCACGCACATGAGGAGCAGCATTTTATTTCTCACACACTTTGCACGCACACCCCGAGCACTTGTGTTCTTTTTGAGAATCTAATTAGGGTTGTCTAAAAACTGCAGTCACTGTAAGTAAAAAAAAAAAAAAAAGTGTTTTCATATCACACAAAACAAAAGTCGCTCTGACCTTTTCAAACTGACAAGCTGTTTCAGCCACACCTATTACTTGAAAGGATTCCAGCATTTTCCTGACATTTTTGGAACAAATCTGACATGCTCTAATTTAAATGGCATTACAACTGATGTAATAGAACAAAAAGAGATCCTGCAATTGAGAAAAGATGGACTAAAGACTAGATTTAACCCTTGGATTTGATCTTTTAATAGATTAGTCCTTTTTCTTCTCAGTGCTGTGTAAGCTGTGAAAGGAATTTCAATATCCAGAATTCAAATCAACACAAGAAATGATATGCTTCCCACTCCACCCAGCCCCCTGCTGGCGAGCTAATAAGCTAGGAGTGATTGACAGGATGGAGTCACGCCTTCTGCCTCTCAGACTTCTCCTTGTTAGGATGCATGGGTTCAGATGCATGGGTGCACATTACATCTTTAAATGAGGGTGCAGAGGAATGTAGCTTGTAGTTTTTAGAGATTCTGACACATCCACCTTTTGCTACCAGCCAATAACTATTCATCCACAAATTATACATACTGCAACTTTAACAATAAGTCTAGGTTTTAACCAGTGGATATCACTCAACTGTTCCTGTTTAGCACTTTGTACCCCCCCCTCGTTCTTGTTCCATCCCCCCTCTTTTATTTCACTTCTTAATATTGTCCGGTCTGCAGATGCCAGTCCCAGGAGGTTTAGGGGCTCCACACTCTGTTACCTGCTGACACTAATCTACACTGAAAGTCTCCAGCTGCTACACGACCCAACAGCTAGCTGTAAAAAGCTTTTCACGTCCCTCTGTACGTCCATTTCTTTCCAGCTGAGTGGACGTGTACAGGACTGTTATATTCTCCTGTAATGTAGCTTACATGTTGGTGAACTCTTGGAAATTCTCACTATGTGCATTGGCAACTAGTTTTTCCCATAGTTTTTGGATTTTAAAGTGCCAACATCTCGTTAAAATAGCATCAGGAGGAACTTAATCCAAAGTACATGTGAATTGAAATTGTAATTTACATGCACATATTAGTCTTTGTTTGTATACACACATACAATGCTGTATGCAATACAGTATCAGCTTCCCACATTACCCAAACTTTTTTAAACTCCTGCTGAGCCACCATTCAACAAGGGTCAAAGAGCAAAAGCATGATTTGTGTTTCCACTTGGGACAGCTGTGTTATGAAGCGACTCCTTCTTAAAATCTCTTTTTTTGAAACTTCCAAGAACACTTCACAACAGTTGTAAATATGTCAGAGCACACAAGTGGTGCTCACAAGCATCAGGGGAAGACTCGACATTGATCAGAGAGCAGAGAACATTGTTGTGAAATAGGAGAGCTCGTACACCGAACTGCAGTTATGTCATCTCTGTTTGGAAAGAGGTCGAATCTCTGCAAACACAACAAGTCGATGAATTTGTCTTTTGTCAAAGTTGGCTTGAAGGAGTCCTTTTTGTCATCAATGTGATAACATGGAGTGCTCATGGGAACAAAAATGATGACAATCTAGTCATACTGAATTAATCAGCGATGAGTTCATGACCAAAAGTTCATTTTTTATTTGTTGCTGCACATGTGGAAATGAGACTGATGCAATGACAGCCAGTTTGGCAGGAGACCTTAACGCCTCATTAGCTATCATCAGCCAGTTAAATGTCTACATTTCTTCTTTCCTATTGGAACTGTTGAATTTGAGTATATTTGAAGTTAATGCTACTAATTAAGATCTTTAGAAGTAAGCATTTGTTAACTTTGTTTTATGGACCTAATCTAGTTGGAGTGGCTTGTTGAACTAGTTTATCTTGAGTACACAGATGAAGATGTTTCCGTGAAGACACATAGAGTATGTACATGCACAAAAAATGAAATGCTGACTTTAATTCAATTTAATTTGTCAACAGGTTCCACGTAATTGTATTAAGTCATTTCAACTCAAAAAATGTTGTGTAATTGAACCCCTAACATCACATTTTGAGTTGAAATAACTTAATACAATTATGTGGAACCCACTGACAAAATAAATTGAATTAAAGTCAACATTTCATTTTTTGAGTGCTCTGTCACAGGCTCAAATGCATTGACCGATTTGTCTGCTTGTTGCTCTAAATAACATAGCCACAAAAATAATTACTGATTAAAATATTCAGGCATCCAAACAGTGTAGCAACAAAATGGCACCATTTCATGTGAAGTATCAAAGGCAAACCCTTTTTACAACACCCATGATGTGTCCTCTGGCCTTTCATAGGTCTGATTCTAGAGATTCTTCCCCAGCACACACTGTATATGCATTGTAAGTCAAGTAAGATACATTTACTGTAAGGCTTCGCCTAGTTCAAGCCTCTGCAAGTTGATTTTTGTAGCACACTGAATCAAAAAGGAAACCAATGGCTGCTTTAGAGAACAAAAAACACTGTGAGAAGTGATGGATGAGGATTTAAAGAATCTGTGGCTAAACACACATGCAAGAAGGCTGGTTTGGTCTTTTAAGAAGAGACAGGATGAAGTGCTTTTCAATGCACTATAGCTACATTTCCCTCTGTCCCCAAAAGTACTAACTAAGAAAAATATTAATTATCAATCATTAGTGGTTTGTAGAACAGTGTGTTTTACAGAAATGATAACACAAGATAAAAAGGTTACAACAAAGCAGTGAGTGTTCAAACATTTGTCTGCAGGCAAGTGCAATTGAAGCCTAATTTGTCAAAGCAGAGCTCAATCAAGTCGGGGCAGAGTTAATGTCATGTATGCACCCCCCTGCTAATAACTAAACCAAAAAAAATGGCTAAAGAGCTCACATCAATAAGCAGTCCTGGTAATTAAAAATGATTGACAAGCAGCCACGTTTATCCAGCAATCCCAGCCTTGCATAAAATGTCCCCCTGAGCTGTTTTGGGCCCTGGCTCCGGTCCACCCAGGTCCTGAGCACATGTGGCCTCCAGATGTGGCTCCTGAGATGGATGCGGTCGGGCTCGTGAATGACTCTGTGAAGAGAAGCACTCAGCACAGACACAGTGGTTTAAAACACTGACACAGTCACATCCCTCATGCGCGTCCCTCAAGGGACAGTTCTACTGGCAACACCCTGTAGTAAGAGCAGAAACTGTGGACAGTAAGAGAAATGACTGTTGGACTGCACCAAGCCCAGACAGCTGTGAACCAAAGAAATTTACCTCATCTGAATCCACTAATAAAATGTCATGTAATCATACAGATGACACACGGAACATCTGTAATGTGATTATGAGTGATTTGTGCTTGTTGAATGCTCTTAAGAACTGCATAAATATGCTCAAAACGTTAACTCCTCTGGCTATATACTAATTAATTATCTAAGACCTTCATCACTCTGTAAATATAGCTCTACATTAAACACGATGCTTTAAATGTAAGGTACTTTAAACAATAGTAAAGCGAATAATGATGCAGTGTAAAGAATGATCAATCTTGTTGCCGAGACAACAGGATTATAGTATGAAGCCGACCTATGACATATCATTAGCCTACTGCTAATGTTACATGCTATCTTTAGTTGACAATTACATTTAGTTCCTGCTTGCTGACCCAAAACACAGTCTGGGAGCACAGAGTAAAAACAGTCATTTATAGGCTGATGCAGGGATTAGGGACTAGTTTAAAACTACAGAAAGCCAAACAACATTTTAAGGTTTAATAGAAGCTAGTATGAGGACTTGTTTCATGATAAAACAGCTCATTTAACTGCAGAATAAAGCTCAGGTCCTTCTAGGTTCAAGTACTGTATGCACTACTGCTTTGTTTACAGCAGACGTGTCACATGTCATGTAATGTCACCATGTCACCATTGCACCAAAAAGAAATCTTCCTTGTCTATACACATAAATATTTATGTATATATATATTTACCTTTTACGTGTACATAGCTTTAACTGTGCCTGTGTCTATATATGTTTGATGTCTGTACCAAGAGAGCAAAGTGTAACCGGAAGGAAATTCCTTGTGTGTGTTCACATACCTGGCGAATAAAAGTGATTCTGATTCTGATTCTGATTCTGATCAAGCCCAAATGAAGATAAGATAAGATAGACTTTAATGTTCCACACCATGGAAATTCACTTGTTACAGCAGCTCACATAAAGTGGATAAGAGAATACTCACAATAAGAAATTAACTGGAAATATATATCAAAAAATCAAATAAAGTGTTATATACACTATATACACCTATCAAGTACACAGACACACATGTTAAAAAATTGTGCTGTACACACACAGTGTGTAGGATTTTACTAAGCTGCACATATATTGAAAAAATGGTTTCAGATTCACATTTTCTGAGTGTCCTGGTAGCTGGTAGTTATAGCACATGCTACATAACTTCAACGTCCATGGAGTTTATGAACGTTTTGTTGTGTGTCATTCTTCCTATTTCTCTCTCTACTCTAATTTTTTCCTGTTGTCTCTCCTGTCACTATCAAAATAAAGGCAAAACATTCCTGAAAAAAACACTTAAAAACTGAAATGATTTGTTCTGTGATTTGATCTATTTTATATGTTTATATAATGTTACATTTTAGTCAGGTCCATGGGAAAAAACTCTGGTCTATACAATACCAAGCCTACACTAAAATAGAAGGCAGACCATAATTTGTGTGTGTATACGTTAAGTGTGTGTTGGTACAGTGTATACTGGCACTGCCTGTGATCCTGTGGTCAAGGTTTAGTTATCTGGGAGGTTAGTGGTCACAGAGGGACCAAGCTTTATTTGCATCTAAACTTTTCACAGTTTTATTTTATAAGTCGATAAATCCGGAGCCAAAACCTCTGATTTGGAAAAGTATGGGCTGCCTTCAAGATATTTACCTGTGGTCTGCCGCAAAGAACGCTCTGCCACCATGAGAGTCAGTGGATTGAGGGTGACAGGATATATTTATGGTTAAATCTTACCAGACAGAGTGGTAAAAAAAAAGGAAAACAGGATTGCAGAAAAGAGAGGAAAGAAGCAGTAAAGGGAAATAACAATCAAATGTTTTGAGAAGGTATTTGAGTATAATGTCTTGCTGAGAACCCTTTAAAGGATTCTTCACTGTTTTATTCCTTTTGGGCCAAGATGAAGGATGCTGCAGAAAGAGTAAACTTTGCTGTCATAAAAAGCCGAGGCTCTTTCCTCTCATTCAGACTTCAGAGTTTGGACAACTGGACAGCACTCTCAAGTCAGAGTTTGCAGCTCTGTTTGATCGTTTCATGGAGTTTTTGCTAACCCAGGAAAGACTCAGAGACCATGCGGGCACATCCGTGTTTGAGAGAAAAGAGCGCACACATCTCTGATCTCGACAGCAATCCCCAGAGAGCAGGTTTTCATCTCTATTCCTGATAAATCTCTGAACAAAAACAAGAGATTCTGATATTCTTCAAAGGAGGCTGAGAAAAATCTATAACCCGTCTGGGCGGAGCCTTTCATCAATATCACATGAGGATCTCACAGTGTTCTCATGTGAGGCTGGCAACAGGGTTTTGTTTTTCGACTGCAGCCCTGACCGCAGAAGGCTGGGTTTTTGTGTGGAGCTGTGGGAATGTGGCAGTAGAAGACATGGTGTGGACACTGAAAACAAAGTAGGTCTTGACAGGTTGAAGGTCCTGCACAATGAAGGGATTGTAGGGGTTTGCCCACAGTTGCAGTTTTAATTGGCTGAAGCTGGACGGCAGCGGTAATACTAGCAACTTCTCCTTCAAAGAAACAGATCAAAGTTTTAAACATTACCTGCCTGTAAATATTGAACGGATTGATGGACGGACCAAAAAAAGTGATGAGTCTACTCCTCGAGAGACACTTCTTATTTAGCAGTGATAGACACACACATGCTCACACACTGCAAGTAAAGGATTGCCTGTAGGGCTTGGTTGCCGATGTTCTTTTAGTTAATTTAAAATGAACCAGTATTCTAAAATTAATAACAGAAATGGGAGAAATGGGAGAAAATGTTTTCTGTTTTCTCTCAGATGTTTCGAGCTGCTCTGCCTCACCTCTCTGATTTACAGGCTCTCTGGTTTCCTGATGGACAGTAAAGTAAACATTTAAAGTAAACAAACATTTGATTTAATGTGTAAAATCAGTGCAGTTCCCATTTTATGAATAACATTGATAAAATCAACAAGAAATGAAAGAATAATTCAATCTAAACATTTAGTAGAAATGTAATTCAAATAAATAAGTGCTAGAACTGTCAGCCAAAATACACCATTCTGATAACATTATTACTTAGAAATATTCTTCTTATTCGTAAGCTGTTTGTTTAGGTAATTCTCATGATCATATTCAACAATGAATACACCATCACATATGCTACTGTTTGTACTACATGTTCTATTACACCTGCTCTTTTGAACCTTATGTATGCTAGATTTTTTTGTCGCTTGGGAACAGTGGAAACAAGCTGTAAACTCAACACTGACATATAATCATGTTATAAAGTTGATATGGTGAACTTGTTAAAACAGTTGCTCATGTTACTCATCCAGCAGTTGGAGAGCATTAACATTACCGTTCATTTGAAGTCGTGTTTCTGGCCGCTGATGGATGTAAGTATAATATTTACTCTCTTTTAAGCTCTGTTGTTCCTCTCATGGGCCGATGCTGTGGTTGTTGTATTTTGTTATTGCTGCACTTAAATTATTTGGACTATTCTAATATTTACTCTCTTCTAAGTTCTGTTTTGCTTTCCACTAACTCCACTTAGTTCACAGCTGACAATAGCTTCTTGCTATGTCTGGAAATGATGCAGAGTGAACCAAAACAGCATGTTGTGGGGGAAGAACTGCAGAGTTAGGTCATGATTCAGTTTTAGATTTGTCACTACAGCACGTACCTTACACATAACAGTATGGAGTACTGGCGCAAGAATTCAAGTAGCTCAGCTTTGTTTGATGGCTTGTGACCATCCATCTTCCTCTTGATCACATTCCAGAGGTTTTCAATAGGGTTCAGGTCTGGAGATTGGGCTGGCCATGACAGGGTCTTGATCTGGTGGTCCTTCATCCACACCTTGATTGACCTAACTGTGTGGCATGGAGCATTGTCCTGCTGGAAAAACCAATCCTCTGAGTTGGGGAACATTGTCAGAGCAGAAGGAAGCAAGTTTTCTAAATGACAATATTTTTATTTGGAATTTGGGAGAAATGTTGTCAGTAGTTTATAGAATGAAACAAAAATGTTAATTTTACTCAAACACATACCTATAAGTAGTAAAATCAGAGAAACTGATCATTTTGCAGTGGTCTCTTAATTTTTTCCAGAGCTGTATGTCACATTTATACATGCCTACATGAACACACTAAAATAGGTGAATTCACATCAGATTTATCAAAATGCACAGTCCATGTTTGTGTTTTCCTACATCCCCAGTCTGCCTCTGCTCTCCTCCTCCTACTTGTCAGCTGTCCAGAGGTCAAGTATTATCTCTCTGTTCAGACTTGGCAGCACTGCTCGTCAACAGCAGCCCCACCTGTGTGTCTGTCAGTCTGTCTGTGTGACCTCTCTGCAGCCCCTCAGGTACACACAAAGACACGCACTGTACGACCCAGCACACACAGAACAAACTACTTTATTCATCTCCGCTCGCTCTTTTACCTTTTTTGTTCTCCCCCTGCTCCTTCACCCACTTCGCAGGAGACAGACACCGAAAGACAGTCACTATCTGGTGGTGGGTTAAATGAGCCATTGCTGACAATGATGAAAATCACAACAAATCTCTCATTACAGGAAGCAACAGTCTAGTGGACTAGTTTGGGTCCCTGAAGGCAGGACATTCTGGTTGGTTGACCTGGAACTGATACTGTTCAGGGCACAGTGCGTAAGGAAATCCTTGAGTCTTATAGAAACAAAGTGAGGGAGAGCAGCGTGAAGACCTCTTGTGTCAGATTTGTACTCTGATGGTGAACATTTACCTTTCAAGAGAGCCTTAAGTCTTCCCGCTTCAGAACACTTCCTGGTATAATCTTTACACTCTGGTACGCACATTGTTGTCTTGCAGATTAAGCATGGAAACAATAACAGCACCTGATCACATATTAGCTACATACTGTATCACTTTCTTGGTACAGATTATTGCTTCTTCAATGTTGTGTCCTGTGAGAAGAGAGGGAACAGAGTGCATCAGTCCTGTTATGGACGAACACAGTTTGGTATGTGTAGAATTTGTACAGAGGTTTCTATGTTTCTGAGTTGCGGCCTGACCTCTCTCCGGGTCTCATCTGGCGTCTCTTGGCCTGAAACGAGGAGGCAGGAGGGGGCCGCTGCTTCACCATGGAAGAATGAAAGAGGCAGAGGTATCAAGTCCCCGCTGACCTCCGTCCCTTTACATTGTCACTCATAATGACCTCAGAGAGCCTGCCTACAACTTGTTTGTCTGTCAAAGAGGCCCAGTCTGCATGTTTTAAATACTTAACAGTCGCTCATTATAAAAATGCATACAGCACACTGTGGTGCTTTCAGATGAACTCGATGGGAGGAACGAGTCTGCTGTCTATCAAAATGAACATTTCCTCTCTCAGTTTGACATATGACAAAGTAACACCTGTGTGATACAAAACAGACCTGCAGCCTTTTCAAACCATCAACTATTGAAGCTGTTTGGATCTAGCAGTCATTCACAGACACACCTTGAGTGGCAAATGTGCACAAAGCTCCCAGGAGCAGAGCCGGGATGTGAAGTGATTTTGGAATCGTGGCTGCAGTATTGCAACTTCTATGCCCCACTTTTACGCACACTGGCCCAAAAAGTTTCTTTCCCATATGCAATTATTAGATAAGAAACATTTCCATTCAGGCCAAAAACATTTGGAAAGTCATATGATTTAACCATTTTATCTCATTCGTGTGTGCACACAGCCAACAGAAAGTCAGGTTGGCCAGCAGATGTCTAGAACACCAATGCTCTCAATCTGCATGAGGAGGACTCTGGCACACTCTATGGACCCATAAACAAAAATGTAAACGTGAAGAAGTCAGCAGGCTTTTTCAGAATTTAGTGAGCAACTTAAATACAATTGAATGCTATGCTGTATCCAGTTCTCTTCTGTAATGTGCAGACATTGTGAGATTAAATTTTACCCTTAGCTAAGCACTGCACCCCTTCAAAGTTTTCCATTGTAGCACAGCACATAAATGCAATTTACAATGATAATGGTATGACATTTACCATTTATAATTTCTAGTAACTAACAATGGTCTTTAATTTCAGACAGGAGTAGACAAACATCTATTTGTCACCAGTTAGCATCCTCATCAGCTGATGAGCCATGTGGAACATACGGAAATAAATGAGTAGTTATTGTATGGCAGGGTACAGCTAGTTAACCCTCGTATTATAGTATAGCAATAGCAATTTTTTTTTTTGAAAACCAGGAATAGCAGATGGAGTTTGACAAATGTAAGACTAAAGGCCACATTTAGACCAAATTGGACATTGAGTTGATGGACAAAACTCTGATGACTGACTGTCTCACAATTTACGCTACACAATAGTGACACAAAGAAGTTTCCTAAATGGTTTGAGAGAGACAGAGCGAGTGTTGATTGAGACACATGACAGTCAAAGAGAGTGAGGGAGCACTGGCATCGAAAAAGCCAGTGAATCCGTGAAATAAAAAGTTATTTCCTGATTGTTTTACAGCGGTTACATTCAGCACAAATAAACACACCGCCACACAACCCTGCGGTGCTGGGGCTGCTAATGTTGTAGCTTACACTTCAACAGACAAAGATACCGTATGTAGTATCACTTTTACTGCCAGCCCCATGTGGATAAATCAAAAGTGTAACAGGTTTGTTGGAGGGTTTAAACGGTCAGTGACTGTTTAGAGGCGCGATGCTGAGCAAAGATTTTTAAAATGGTTGTCATGGGTCTTGGCTGTGATGAAGTAGCAGTTATCAGCATTCTCTATGAGTAAAACAGTGAGTCAGGTTAAGTAAATATACTATAAATGGTTCCTGTTCGGTGCCATAGGGTTAGGGTGGTGCAAAGAGGGTATGAATCGAGCCAATGGTCTTGCTGTGTGTGTCCCTGAGTAAACATGGAGTCATTAGCCACTTCCTCCTATGTCTCCTCTGCACAGCCATGGCCACTTGACCCTCATAAAAGTGATGAACAGTGTGTCTTGAGATGCTTACTTGTGTTAACACAAAACCTAGAAAGGTTAGACTTTCACCTTATAGAGCGCCTTTTACTGCTGGCTCACCTTGATTGACAAAGACATACAATAACTTCTCAAACTCACATGACCTATCTCTCAGTGCCTCCTCGAATCAGGATTTAAAAGCTCTCCTGCTGTCTTAGAGTCATGAATGGGTTTTAAGACGTCTCAGGGCAGAGCGGCCCATCGCTCAGTAAACATATGACATTGGTTAATGCACAGCCAGCAGAGTTTCATGGGGTTCACTGTAATGCTACACCACAAGTTGGAGGGCATTAACTCTGCTTGTGTGACTTTAATGGAAATGAGGGAGAGTGGAGCCTCCACCTTCAAGCCTTCAGCCCTCTAGTGTGTTGGCTAACAAGTCTGTTCAAACATTTTCCTTCCTTTCTCGCAAAAAGACATACATTTCCCCTCAGTGTCTGCTAACAGTGACTTTTATAGATTATGCTTGTCAGGCGGTTTGTTGGTTTATATATTGTGTTGCCTTTGTTTTCTAGCTTTAAAGCCTGTCATGTAGTATGGACCCCCTTAGTTACTGTTGCTAGGCCTGTCATTCTCACATATAGCACATGTTGCTTACAACAATAATAATGGCAGATTTACCACTCGAAATTCACAGCTATCTCTCGGACAATGGGAGGCTGAAGCAGGCTCCGTATTTCTGGTCAACGAGCGTAAATTCTGTCAGCTGAAATGACTGAATGAATTGTCGCCTGTGGGTTTCATTAGCTCTAGCTAGCTGGCTATCTAATGTTAGCTTCATTAGCATTGGTTTAAAACATTGTCTCTGGCTAACTCACACATGCAAAGATGATTTAAGCGTTGAAGTATTACACTAGTTGGTAAATATTCTTCAGTAGTGATTTGAGGGGAGATGAGGTGAGATGTCATCCCGCTTGTTAGCAAAATGGCCAAAATGCATCCCTCCTTTCCTTCTCTTAGCAGGAGACAGAGAGCAGGGACAGAGGAGTTATTTAGTTGAATATGTTTTATATTAGTCAAGTATGTCTGACTGATCTATCATCATGGCTCTGAAATATCAGTAACTGTGCTGTGTACTGTTAAATCCATGGCATTGTCTGTGGTGCTGAAGTAACAGATTTTTTCTTTCTCAGTCCTAACTATAACAACCATAAATACTTAATTCTATACTAGATTGTAGCCTATATACTTTATAGAGCAGTGTACCTGAAAGTGAGAAGTAGCAATGTGTAGTTGCAGAAGAGTGAGTGGATCATAGAGACACACTGATATCATTCTTTCTCTGATCATCTAGAAGCCGCTGAAACAAATACACTCACTGTCATGGGTTTGGGTGTCTTATTTAGTGTTTCCTTATTTGTATTCCTCTGCACTCCTCGTGTCTGTAACTTTACTTCCTGCCTTTGTTGTTTCCCTCCAGTTTTAATGATCTGTTTCACCCTGATTAGTTTCACCTGTCCCTGATTAGTTTTCACCTGTGTCTTGTTGTGCTGTCTTCACTTGTGTATTTAGTCCTGTTCTTTGGTGTCAGTGTGAGGTCATCTGTGTCTGTTTCTCAGTCCTGTGTTGTTGTTTTTTAGTGCTTCTTCCCGTGTTCCTGCTCCGAGTCTTTCTCAGGTCTGGATTTTTATTTGTTGAACTATTTTGAATTTATGGAATTAGTTCATTTTTGCCTGGATTCACAGCCACCTTTTTGTTGTTTTAAGCCTGTTCCATGAGTTATTAAAGTCTCCTTTTGTTCACTCTACCTTCACGTCTGCATTTGGGTTCACTTCTTTATCTAAATGTGATGATCCCAGACCAAGCCATCTCTGTGGGGTTATGTATGCACTTGGTGTCTACATTCATGGGATTATGCTAAAAGACTGATGTACATGTTAGCCAGTTAACTATAGTGTCATATGGTATTAGTATTATAAATACAAATGTGATTCCAATATTAAAATTACTATAGTGTTTTGATAATGAATGTAGTTATATTCTTCTTCTTCTGATATCATCCAGGCGTGACCAAAATGATTGAATGTGGATGATTTTGAGGTTTGCCTCTTCACTGATCTATTGATCTACCCGATATCACTGGAGAAAAAAGTGTGACAGTGGTTTAAGGATTGCCAATGAGCTTTCAAACTAAATGCACAAGTGCAACATTGTGCTGAGCAAGCCCATTATTTTGCAGCAGCACTCGCCTGGGGCCACTGCACGAGCCAGCACACACTGATCTGATTTTCTGCCAGGAAACTTCAACTAAATTGAACGCTGACCTCCACGACGCGTGTCCAAACACATTCCAGCATTGACAGAAATTCAAAGTTGTGATGGTGCTGCATTTCAAACATGGCAGGAAACATAATATTAACTTAATATTGCCTTATCTGTTTGGTATTGCTTTATGTAATGTATTTCATCCTTCATAATATATCTCTTCCTTGCCGTGCCTATAACTATGCTTGCTTACACATTTGGTAGACCAAAAATAATGATTTACACCTACAATTTGGCCATCATCCAGCATTGTACATCGAAATAATTGTCAGCAGTAGGCCAGCATGGTGTCAGACAGCCTGCACCATCCACACCTTAATTGCCATCTATCACTTTAATAGTGAAGTAACTTAACACTAAACAGCATACCCAATAAAGACAAAGTATTCCCACCCTTACCTGGACCAGTAAGCAAGCAGTGGCAGGAGGGCTCATTACGGCTCACATGGGGCACAGTGTCATACCACGACTCATAAAAAAACATGGTCACAGCAGCTGTGGGGGCTACACAGCTCACTTACACAGGCATTATTTATGCTGGGGGTGTGCAAGGGGGTGGTAAGAGCAGTTTGGTGCCCTGTCTGTCACGCTGCTCGAGGGGTCCAACCTGGGCTCCGTTTTATAAGCCTTTGGTGCCAGGGGCCCCGGCTCACACCGGCGTGGGAAAGGAGGCTAACCATCAGGTTATGTGGAGGTTTTTTATGGTGCATTGTCCAAAGTAAGAGTGGAGGTTGGAGCCCCAGAGACCGAGACCTTTGTAACTTCCATATACACACATAAAAATGGCCGCATCCACATATTGCTCACAACCACAAACTTAAATCTTCCAGCTCCTCTGTTAATTGCAACATGAGCAAACATGGTAATTTATGTGCTCGTTGGACCTCTTTATCGTAAGCCTTAGCTCTTGTTGCTCATCTCTCTCCCGCATCCGATGTATTCAGCCAGGATGTATGTGTGTTTGCGCTATGAGCAATGCATCAGTGGGCTTGACAAATCCACATCTTAGAGCCTGAGTTGAGTTGCTCCAATCCACTGCTGAATCATCCCTCACGTAGTGAATGATTCAGCAGTGACCGAAACTGAGCCGTGTCAACCTCATATCCACATTTTAACTAAGAGTCATACAGCATCATATGCAACAGATCCGTTTTTGGTTTTCTGTAGGAAATGACACAGAGAGGGATGAAAATGTAATAAAATCAAATGTATAATAAAGTCACAACTTCAGTGTCAGAAAGATTTGCTCTCTCCACTGCAGGGGAATTTGGAATATCCACGCAATCAGTGCAATGATGATTAAAAGGAGGACAGACATGTTAAAAAATCTGCATTAGTTGCATACTGTACTGCAGCCATACAATCTGTGTAGGGAAAACATTCTTAGACAATTATTGGAGTTAGTTGTGTTGAATTTATAAGCAGTGGTTGATTTCTAGACGAAATTCCTTTAAATAAGTTCAAACCAAAGTAAATATCAGTATACTATTTTAAAACTTTATTCTCCTGAATTGTGTCCCTGCAGGTAGACAAACTATTCAACTAATTAGTCAGACGTCTACAACACCGTCTCTTTCTTTACCTACAGGTATTGCCAAATTACATAGTCCTTTCCTGAAAACTTTCTAGGAAGTTATTAGGAAATGACAGACGTGTAAAATGAAGTGTTACAGACATTTCACACATTCACACATTTTCACTACTGTCATTCTTCATGAAATGAACAAGGTTCACAGTATCACCTATCCTCCTCATACATAGTTGATCTACATTCAATATACAGACCAAAAGCCACTGCTTTACACTGGGCCCAAAAAGTTTTGCAGTCCTGTTGCAGTTATAAGACTGCAAAATGTGACCATAACCAGAAATATTTCCATTTGTTAAGTTTTTTTTTTTTTTTACTGTTTTACAGTACTGGTTCAGTCTCAGTATTTGATACACTAACAGTTTCATTCAGTCATTTTGTGGTTACTTCGACAAATTTGTATCTAACAAAAGTTTTCTGTCACCATTTAGCATCTCTAAGTTTTGAGGTGCAACGCCTCGGCTTATAAATCAAACAACACAACCATGAATGTTCTTATTAAGGAGTGATTTATATGAGAAATGGTATGGATAGAGAGGACACATATCTAACATAACTTGTCTTCTCTCTGTCCCCTCAGTCCCTTATGTCCCATATGTTCACTCCATCAAAGCGTAACATTTGACTGAGCTTCCCTGTGCTCACGGAAGTGCACAGTTCGGTTCCCAGGGTAGAGCATGAAAAAGCCTTTAGCAGGGTGTGTTCATGCACCTGTCAGGGATACACTGGAGTATTTGTGTGTGTACTGTCAGTTTGCACATGTGTTCATTGATATAGTCTGCTGAATGCACAGGTTGAAGTCTAATATTGGGACACATTTGTTTCAGGATTTAGATGTTTTTGCACCTGCTTTAAGCACTACTACAACTGTCAGGTAATAGAAAATGGAACATCCTGCATTCTTATCTTAACTCTTATTCTTATTATTTTTTTTGTTAGCCTCATGCCTTAGCCATGTGAGGGAAATAAAAAATAATAATAAAAAAAAAACATCAGAGCTTTTATTTTGATATATTTAAACATTGGTGGTTGTAAGAATTCACTGTGTTGCATATTTTCTGTCATTTAGCCAAACAGTCTTATATTTTGTTAATTTGTTCACTTGGAACTCCCCTTTTCTTATTACATGATTTTATTAAGGCCTGCTCAATTTTTTTATTAAGTTGCCACACACATGCTTCATTTGTTAGAGTGTAGGAAAAAGCCTTTGTTTCCACAGATGTTTCACATGAGTCCCATCTGCTGATCTATATTACTCTATGATAATCCCGCCAACTGCCACTTATCTATTCCTTACGCTAAACAATCAAAGATATCCCCTGAGCTTTTAATTCATCTGTGTTGCATCATGGCATACATCTGGGACTGGTTGTTTGTGGCATTTGAAGCCTCCCGATGAGCGGATGGAACCTGAGACCGTGTACGTTCCCATGAGTTCATGATGTGCTTCATCTCCCCTGCTCCACCATGGTGCTGAGCCCAAACCGCAGCAGATGTTATTGAGTGCACATTTGTAAATATTTACCCTGGTAGGGAGCCTATGAAACTGAGGGATGTGCATAGTCGATGGCGACGCTGACAGAGCGGCAGATATTGGCCTCCGGATCAGCCAATGTTTTCAATCTCAGAGGTTGTGTTGAAAAGGCGCTGCAATACAGCACATTCCAATTTCACAGAAAAGGCTTGGAGGAAGTTTAAACCCAAACTATAGGAGGCAGCTATTAGGTTTGGTTGTAGAACTGGCAGTAATATGCTGAACTGAAGCCCATAGCTGGAGGGGCTTAAGCGGAGGGATTAATAAGGTTCAGATAAGTTGTACTTTCATATTGCCCCCTACAACGATTTCACATTACAGAGTTCCCTGCTGAGCTTGGAGTGGCTGAGATATACTGATATACAATTAATCATATTAACCTTACAACTGATTAGGCTGATTTAAACAGCTAATGTTAGTTTATGCCTTTTCTCTTAAATGAATGGAAGGAAAACCTTGGGGAAGCTTAGTAAAAACCTTTATTTAACCTCTCCCAAGAGAGCATGTAGGAAGCACATGCTTTAAGAACAAGGAAAGGAAAGGAATTACTTTTCGTCTGATATGAAGCCTGACCTGCTGCCAAGTGATGTATCCCAGGAGAGAGGGGTCAAAATGTGCCTCACTGCTCACAGCCCCATTCTTTCTAATGAAGATAAAACAGGCATGCTGCACCACAGTCCGCCTGGATGCAAGCCATTACCACAGCTAATTGGTAATTACTAGATTAATCAACAAAAGAGGTACCTTTCAAGAAATCACTCAAAGGCAGATTTTTCAATTTGTGGAAGTTTAGTATTAAATACTTGCTGTGTCTGGACTGCAAACACGTTTGAATATTCTTTAATACACTTATATACAATGTGTCTTGTAGGCATTTTTATATGCAAACATAGACTTACATGAATGTTAATTCGGAGAAGAGGGTTGGATCTGCATGCCTCAGGAATGTTCCGAGCATTTCTGAAGTGCCTACATGGTGTCAGACATGATATTGCGTGTTGTGTCCATGTAGCTCGCAGAATTCCTTTGCTTGGCAACATGAAGCTCCAGAAGGGAATAAAAGCATTAATTATACATTATTTGAATGATTTTACAAGCATATGAGATTAGGAAGTGCAGTGATCTTCCATGTTGCAATAACAGCCCGTCTATGTTAGTACAGCATGCCTCATTAGCACCATTCCCACAGCTGGATGTGGGCTAACCAGATAGCCGACACTGACTCTCTAATTAGCTCCTCTGGTACCCTGCATTCCCCTCTCGAAGCTCACCACCGGGCTTCGCTATCCGGGCCTTGCTTTGCTTTGCCATGCAGGGGGTGAGGGATATTGATTGTGCTTCTTTAATGATAAATTCCCTTTGTGCTACGGAAGCCAGTTAGTGAGGACTGTAGTACTGGGCAGACCTTTTCTATGTGAAATGGATTTGGCAAAAGAAAAACATCGGGGCACATCCTTGGAGTTCTGAATCAAGAGAATCAGAGGCCCCTCTCTCTGTGTTGTCTGGAGTTGGCCTTGAGTCTTATAGCAAAGCTGCACCGCAGGGAGGAGGGTCAATAGTTTGTTTTTGCACAGCAGGCAGAAAATTTGCAGTAAATTTCTTTTTAAAGTTCTGGATTTTAATTCCTGGTCACCAAGACTGAGATGTGCATTCAAGCACATATACAATACCTTTTTTTGGAGCCTTGTTAGTGACAGGCGGCCATGCCCTACCACTTAGGAAGCAATTGTTGGCAGGTCAGACATGACAGTAGCAGCAACGGGTGACAGAGGGATGGTTGCAAAGAGCAAAAGTAATGAAGGGGTTGAGAGGGCATAGGGAGGATCAGAAATCGGGTGCTGTGAACAACTCAGGGTGAGCAACCCTTTCAGCCAGGGTATAAGGTGTCGCCACACAACATGCCAGCGTTTATTTAGCACCAGGCAACAAGTTGTAGGGAAACCCAATCTCCTTGCCGGCAGCCGGCTGCTCCTCCTTCAGAAAGGGCTGCCCTGATCTTCATGGCGTCTCCCCGCTCTCTTGTCTGTCTTGCACTCCATGAAGTCCCTGTTAGGTGACGTGGGAAGCCTCTTATAGCCCACCACTCCAACTTTTCTGCTGCGGTCAAGTCGCCACCTCTCGTGTTACACGGCATGGTAGGTACTCTGTCAATGATGGCCCAAGGGCAGATGCAAAGGTCTGGGTGAAGTTGTAAGGAGTGTGTGTGTGTGTGTGTGGGGGGGGGGGTCGTCGGTTACTTTCCAAGTATGGCAGTTTGAAAATACTCCAAAGAAAGTGGAGCCTCTGGTGAACCTTCCTGTTCTATGTGCTTTCTGGACCTGTTTCAGCATATGCAACCAGATCGTGTACGTGGGACGACAGAATCAACACTGACCTAACGCACTGATCATAGAAATGTTGTATAGTTTTCAAATGATCTGTGTCCTATTTTAGAGCTTGGTAGTTGATCTCTCAACTGTATATTCAATATCATAACTGTTCACGTCGCCAACATTGATGAAGGATGACATAACTGAAAAAAGTTGTTAAAGGGAGAAAGCTGTACCTCTAAATACTTCCATCACAGTACATGGATTATAAAGAGAAAACAGAAGCAGTCATCAGTCAGAACAAGGACAGGATTGACCTTTTGGCTCAGTCATATCTCATTAGCATGCTAACATTGATTACAAATTATCAGTGTTGTATTTGAAGGTTTAACTGTAGTATGGTGTTGTTTGGAGCAGCATGTCAGACACATGCAGAGTTCTGCCTGGCCTGGTTGATTAATGATGGGAAAGGTCACCCAAACAAGGACCCTGACTCTCCATTTCCAGACAGCAACCAGAGGTGTAGGGTTCACTGTTTTCAATCAGCGGCAGATTTATCAGGACTGTGTTATCACCGCCGCATGTTGCAAGTCTCAGGACCAATGACGTATCTGTAAGTGGTAACCCTAAATGGACTTGAAATGAAATCTGATGACTAGAATGAAACTTGGGTGACCTGATATATTATTTTAAGACTATCAGGTGTAGATAATGTGTGATGTATTACACTGTTAAGTGAAAAACACATACACACATAACGCATGGTTGTTTTTTAATGTTAGAGACATGGTTCTAAAGATGTTAACATCGATGGTTTCACCACTTTAGTGCAACACAGGTCCAGACTGAAATATCTCAACAAGTACTTCAACTTTGTACAAACATTCACATTCACCAGACTAATCTTCCAGCTCCACCATTAGGTTGATATTTTTAGTGTGTGTGTTAGGGTAATATCTCAGCAACTGTTAAATGGATAGCTATTTAGTATAGATCATTCATGGTCCACATAAGGACTGGCTTGATGGACTGCCATGGAAATCAGTACATATGTCAATCAACCCATTAAAAGATGTAAAAATGTTCTTCTATAAATTAATAATTTTGATCTCTCCTTTGAATCTCTCAACTTTCCATTCAGTGCAGTCACCAAATATTTAATTTGTCCAATGCTGGTTTAGCATTTGATACTACTGACCACAAGATGCTGTTAAACCAAGGGCGCTGCTGTGCATTGGTTTAGGTCCGACCTGAAAGGTGCTTTGACGGTGCAACAGGTGTTCACTGCGGAGTGCCCCAGGGCTCTGTGCTAGGTCCAATACTATTTTCCATTTACATGCTCCCGTTTGGCCACATTATTTATAGACCTAATATCAGTTTCCATTTTTACACAGACAATACTCAGATCTATCTAAGCTTTGACCTTGCAAATCACTATCAGAACACTGGCAATCTAAATCCTAAAAGAGAGATATTGATCATAGGTCAAAATTGTGCAAATCAAACCGTTTTGGTTCAATTCTGCTTTCATTATCTCAGAAACATTTCAAATATGAGACGATCTGTTTCTGCCAAAAATCTGGAAACTGTCATACATGCCTTCATAACTATCTGGCTAGATTATTGGAATTCTTTGTTTACTGGCATCAGGGGAAAAAAATCCCTCTCCCATGTCCAGCTCATTCAAAACTCTACTGCCAGTATTTTGACAAAGAAACGTGCTCACATGACACAGATTCTGGCTTCCTTACAAAGTCTGCCAGTTGAGATTAGGGTCGTAAACTCAGAACTGCTTATCAGAAAATTGAGTAGCTTCAGAAAGTAAGAGAATGTGCACCATTATGCCCATAAATGACATTGCATTTCCCCATTCCCTATGATAGCTAGCTTTTCACTCTGCCGTTGGATGTAGTGTTTTTTGAGTTGATATCTGAGATGGTCAGATGTCATAAGTATTTCTTTTAAGCATAAATCAACCCTTGAGGCCCTTTTACACAAAAGTTGTGGGAGAAATGTGGTAAAATGTTTAGTAATGGATCCAAGATACTAGATCTTGGTCCTGGATTGCACTGTGAGACACATTCACCGACGGCCAATGCAGACATTTGGTGACCGAAATACAACTGATCAGAACACAACAGGAAATGATACAGAATACCTGGCTGGCACACACACACAAACCAGTGATGGCAATATGAAAAAGGAATCCTTTTTTGTTTTATTGTAATAATAAGACATTCATCAATAAGTTATAATGCTACATTCTTCAATTAGATGATCAATAGAAGTCTAAATGATCATGTTTCTTTGTCTTAAAATTTCCAGAGCCTGCATGGCAACACGCCCATGCACACATATTTGTGTATTAATAGCAAATAAGAGACAGACATAGAACATCCTCCCAACATGCAGTACAATGTTTCAAGAGTGCCATTTCAATTTTTTTGTTCTTAGAAGAGACACCTCATCAGCAGTTTGTTATAAACCGCACATTTTCAATCACTGCCCCCATATGAATTCTATTTTCACCTGATAATCTGTTAAGCGACAAGCCATTTGCGGAATCTGAATGGAGACCTGATACCGCAAAGGTCTGCGAAAAATCAAGCGCAAGCAGTTGTCTGATGAAAAGCAGATGTACAGAAACAAAACAAAAAGTAAGCTGTAAAGATGATGTACTATGTGGCAAAACCCTTGTGGTCATATGACCCATGTGACTGACATACAGTCATAGCTTCTGAGACAGATAACCGAAAAGTCTGCGAGTTTACGGGAGGCATGCAGCCTGTGCGTGAGGCGGTTTGGTCAGACAGGCTCCATGTGTGAGTGATAAAAGTGTAAAACCATCCAAACAAAAGGCCTATGAGATGACATCTCTATCTGTGAGGACCTCAACATTCTCACAGTAATGATAAGGCCAGGTCACATGTGCGCCTGCATCAGTGTCTGACAGACTGGGGTCAACTCCACGACACAAGCCCAGTCAGTCACAGCAGAATACACAAGTGAAACACAAGCAGTTAATAATAATAAAAGCAATAACCATTATGAAGATAATCTGAAAGAGTTAAAAAATCTATCTTTGCTGATTTTCTGCCTAACTAAGATTAATTTTAAAGTAACCATTCAGAGAATAAACAAAACTGCTCTGAAACATAGTTTTGCTGATCTTCTCATATTATACTGTATGATTTTGCTGTTATGGTGAAGAGATAAATTATTAATGCTTGTGTTGAAAGCAATCCTGCCTCATGCATTCCCCAGCAGAAAACTATTGAGAGCTGCAGCAAATGGTGTGTAGCCACAGCCCACAAGCAATCATGGAGATCTAAGTCAAATACCCCTATTCCCCATCATGGCACAACAAAGGTTTTCCCAGCAGCCACTTGTTATTCCGTGCGGAGAACTTGCGTGAAGATGCCCCGACCCACAGCGGGGTGAAGCCTCCCCTCTTTTATATCACGCATTGTTTTACATACGTTTGTCTTTTGTTTTGAAGTCCAGAGATTAAGGCTCACTAGGAACAAGGCAGGTAATCCTCAAAGCAAAGCAGGCAATTAAGGCGATTAAGAGATAAGATCAATTTGTGAAATATGGTTGTTTAATGCCACTTATCACTGAGGATATAACTGAAGGCTCCAGGGACATGCAGGTAATTAACAGGGCATGATGGGTGTAAACACCAAGCGGTCACACGGGAGTCACGCTCAGATGCAGCTGTATTTTGTTCATTTACCCACACAAGATGAAATCACAGTGTTGTGACATAGTGCAGACCCAAGACATAGAGTGGATTGCTTATTTGCTTTAACCTGACGTTGTACAAACATTAGCATTCAGTGACAGTGGGCAAGCTCAACTGCCAGGAGAGCTTGTTCTTGGTAAAGTCTGCTTTCAGTCTACTGTAGACTGTGTAACGAAGGAGTAGTAATAGAAGTGCCAGAACTTTGATTTGCTGCTGGTGTGGCCAAGAAAGCCTGGCATGATTTGTCGGATATGTATATGTGCCACATACAAGCACAGCACCCCAAGGAAATCTGTCCATGTCGGGGGGAAATCACACCACATGATTTGGCAGCATTCATTTAAACCTTATACCGGGAGCAGTGTGTAAGAGGCTGGTTTCAGTGGACTACTTACTTTTAAGGTCAAGGACACATCATTAACTAACTACTGTACATTCATTTGTGGGTGTACAGGTCAATTACTTTTACAAAAAGGCGTGTTCGTGACCAGTCCTGGATGTCATGTCTTGGACAATCTTAGAACCCATTGGCAGCAATGGCCAGTGTTTCTGGACTTCCAGTGTAGCCAGCAGATATCCAAAAAACAGATAATGGCCAAGATGTCTTCTCCAGTCTGATGCATCATATGAATGCAGATAATATTTTAAAAAGCTAATAAAAAGCTAAATCGTTGTCAGACTCATTTGTTCTCTACATGGACTGTTGCAACTAACTGTTGAGCCCACTTAAATGTAACTGGTCAATACTACTCAGACTACAAATGGAAACAAGAACATTTCCGGCGACAAAATTTTAGTCTCTTGCCTACAGATTCTGCATTCACATGCAGATTTCTATTTATAGAGATTATGTCCTAGAACAAGTAAAGTCAAGCTTCGTTTTACTCTTTATTAGATTTGGGAATAGGGATAGTGGTGGCCTGAAGATTAAGAAAAACAAGCTTGTGGAAGGTCTTCAGCTCAATCCCTGGACTGGGAACTAGGGAAAGTGAAAAAGCACCACTTGTCCCTCCTGCATTGCCACCAGGTGCCCCTGAGCAAGGCCCTTAACCAACCCAGTGGAGCTGCTCAGTGGCCAAGAGATCAGACTCTGGCTGTACTGGGCGGCTTCCAGGTGTGAATATGTAACTGTGTGTATGTAATCATTGTGTTTCTGCAAAAGAGATGCGTCTTGTCAGTGAAACTTCCCTAAATAAAAGGTAAAAGAGGTTTTAAAAAAGTGTCTTTACAAGACACATCTGTTACTCCTTTATTCTTTATTCATAAGCCATAAGTTCAAACTTTATTTTTTGGTTTTTATATATTTACACTTATTCTGAATTTGATGCTTGCAACATGTTCCCAAAAAAGTTGGGACAAGGGCAACAAAAGACTAGGTAAGTTTTGGAATACTAAAAAAAAAAACAACCCTTGTGTGGATCATTCCAAAGATAAAACAGGTTAATGGTTACAAGTGATAGTATCATGATTGGGTTTGAAAGAGGAAACCTTGAAAGGCTCATTCGTATGCGCATATTTGAGACATTTTTACAACATTCTTATTTTAAAACAAACCAGCTGAAAACATTAAAAAGCCAGCCAGAGACAGTGTTTTCAACCAACTCATGGAGGTAACTTTTAATTAGCTTAACTAGCATGTCATAGCTGATAAGTGCCTATGTGCCAAGCGAGAACAGAAAGCTAACCATGTGTTGCAAAAATAATTGATGTGTTTTATTGTAGCCCTGATATTTCCCCACCCTTAAACTGCTGTTTTAGTTGCCTAACCCTAACCATAACCATACTAGCAAACCCACAGATAAAAGTGTGAATTTTAAATTTTAAATGTCTCATGGGAAGTCATCCAGGGTATTTCACAATCATCTAATACTATTTCTTGTTTGGCAGTAGGGTGGCTCATACACACTGATGATCCTATACCTCACAGTGGACCTCTCGTCTGAGCTGTCCAATACAAGTCTGGACCAATTCAATTATAGAGAGAAACAGATTCACCTAAACTAAGTTTAAACTAAACTTTAAACCCCTTATTCTGCTGGGTTCCCAGCACCTCCAGTAATGAAACCCATAGGGTCTAATGGGCTGTTTTAAAAGTGTATTGACAGCAGAAATCAATATTCTAGGTCAGGCTTATTAGGAATCCCTGTATCACAAGAGCACCAACTGGTTTCAATAAAGTTCAGGATGAGGCAAAATTCATTCAGTATGGGCTGAAAAAGTTCAAGAGCCCTTAATATGAAGATTGGATTCCCTCACTGTTAACAATTAACATTTCTGACGTGAAGCTTTGGAAAACAATTCAAGTAAATTTATTCATTGTACACAATCTCTTGTGTTATCTGATGGAAATACGCTGGTCCAAAGGAGACAATACAACACAGCTGTATCTGTGCAGTGCTTTTACATAACAGATGCATTGTGCTGCAATGCAGGAGTTGTAGGCATTTGATTTTGCCCTGTTTTCATAATGACAACGAACCCATGAATTAAACCTGATATTTCAGTGAAACATACACTGAACTTCCAACCTTCTACCCCTCTCTGTTTCACTTATGGGACTGAATGCGGGTTCCCCTGTGTGGCCACACACACTGACATAATTCTGAACAGTCAATCATAAAGAAATCACAAGCAATAAAGATCTACATTAAATATAGCCAATGTTAGTCTTGTGGCTTGAACATATGATGGATGAGTCAACAGACCCTGCATGCCATGAAGAACTTTCTCTTCTGGAAATCTTTCCAGTTTCAGACATCTTTATCTTATTTGTATGAGGAAACTGATATTTCTGTGATAAAACATTACATTGTTGAAAAACATCCAAACCAGAAGCGTGAGCAGCCCAAACTGCCACATAAGGTAGAAATGTGAAAGCAGTGGAGGCGACTGAAGTTTGCATGCAAAGCATACTATCATGCCTCGGCTTCAATCTTAAGTTGTTATGATTTCAGAGCACGCCTGACTGATAAGGATGGAGAGATGATAGCTGTGATAGCAAGTCCTGTACTCCCAGTTTAGAGCTGAACATCTGAAACTGAGCCAAAGAGTATGATCTGGGCAGACTGGGGGAATTTATTGACTCTCTATTGTAGCAAAACTATTTACAAATGTGAGTCGAGAGTTGTGTAACTGTATCTCAATTCATGTGTGTGTGTAAATGTGTAAAATCTCCAAATCTGTAATCAGATTTGCAAGTGTGCACATAGATCTGTCAATGTGAAGACAAACCTGTGAATGCATACATATTTTTGTAATTAGTTTTGCTACAATAATGGCCCCATACTCATCATACTCCATTGCTGAGATTTGGGAACACTACAACCAATTTTAACAGGTCAAGAAATGAGTCTGTCAGTCTTAGATATTGTAAACAAGCCAACATTTTAGCAAGATTATCATAGTTACTTTATTTGGAGATAAAACCAAAGAAGTCACTTTGAATTATGGGTAATAATCTTTCATTGCTGTGCAGAAAGTCAACTGTGTCAACTTGTTTACAACCACAGGCGCCAAATTTATTGTATTGTCTAACCCTAACCCTAACCCAGTACCCACAAGGCATAAATATCCATATAAAGCCTCCAAACTGTATATATAAATGTATATGTCAAAACAAGTGTCTCATAACCACATGAGTGGATATAACTACCAACCAAGTAAAATCACAAACACGTACTCCCTACAAACATGCTTTGACACTTTAACACGGCTAGCATTATAGGCTCACTCACCACAGGGGTCAAATAACTGGAGTTGTTGATGACAGATCACTGCAAGTCCCTTCAGCCTCTCCTATACCTGTGATTTTTAAAAATGGTTATTGAAGGTCATTAATAAGCATAATGTTTTGTTATGTCACTTAGCAATTGTTTCAGTTTGAAAGTTACTGCAGTTTACAAGGTGACGCAAAATGACATGCTTTAAGAAAGCATGTGGTTAAATATAGGAAAGGCTTAGCTCACCGTTAAAACTCTGCTATGACATTGTACCCATGCCTCCATTTATCTTCATTAGACGATGGTCAAGACAAAGTCACATTTGCCCGTGGGTGTCCAAACTGCAGAGCACCTATAGAATCCACGCCTGTATTAACATTTAGGCCAATCATTTTACTGTTTGCCTTTGTTTGCAGTTGGCTCATTTTGATCTCAGAAATTACTTTGGTGGCTATGATGTTATCACAGCAGATATAAATAATGGTCAAAAACCGAACAAATTTCCTCATAAAGTTTTGGTGGAGTTTGAGAAAGGACCAGAGCCCATGGGACATCACATATTTCAGATAAACTTAGACAATCTGAAAAACCCTCACTTCGGTTTGTTCTGGGAATGTCATTAACTCATCCATGATTGAAATATGCATTATTTAGTAGAACATCTTATATGTAAGCCTCCGCAAACATTTCCAGCGTGGTGTAGGAAACTTGGCGATTTGCTTGGCTTGACCAAGGTGGTGTTAGTTTCCTCTAAGGGAAAGTGAAAAGGTCTTTGTGTGTGTGTGTTTTCTGCGTGTGTGTGCATATGTTTGAGTGGATGAGAGTGCATTAACCAGACACTTTGGCTTGACAAGTCTCCTTTGGAGGCAGTGGTGCGGGAGAACAGGGACCGAGACCTGTCACAGTGCATTCAAATGCCACCAGCGTACACTAAAATCAGCCAAGCTCTGCTCCACATCGACTGAGTTCAACACTACAGACTGCAGCCAAAGGTCAATGTCTAAAAAGCAGATATCCGCTTCACTGTAATATGATGAACCAGAGAGAATGTCACCACCTTTTCTGTCTGTGTAAAACACGGAAAACTGCTTGGGCTCATTTTTCCAGTCACGTGGTGTGGAATCCATGCTTATTCCCTGATGAAAGTAGGATGCGAAGGCTAACTCATCTAAATGCGAGGTCAGGCCTTTCTCAGAGTTCACTTCTTTAAAAAGCTCCATTGAGCTTCTGCTGGCGCGAAAAGATTGGACCTCTGCTCCAGATCACACAATGTTGCCTGTCCTGCAAAGTGTCCATTTATAGGTTTTGGGGCCCCTTAGGTTGTCATTCAACCTCTTTTCCTAATCATGCTGTGTTGTTTTGCCAGCGGTAGTGTTTCCCTACATCTGTTTCTGATTCCTCGGGGGGGGGGGAGTGGGAAAATAAATGCATCTCTATCAGTAAAGATTTAGAGGGAAAGTGTAAATGAGATATGGGGATTTAGGTATCAGATTACTTCTGTAAAAGCATTTATTTCAAGAAAGATCGATGGAATCCTTCAACTCATTTTCTCTTAATTCTGATCTATGTATGGTGTTTGTAAATTATTTCACTTACTGTTTGCTACACTTTGCATGCTTTATGACCTCTGGAATCACAGTTCAACCTTGCTCTTTCTTACTTGAGAGGACTTGTCATTGTAAACAATATTAGAGTTTCACCAGAAGCATAGCTTTGAGTTACATTACCATAATAGAAATGGCAGAAATTCTAAAGCATGGCGGTTAATTACTTTAAAGTCACAGTAGTTGATTAGTTGATTTTTGCGCACAGTGGAGCAGGGTGTTAACAGAACATCATATCATCACCGTAAAAATTTTGATTTGGCAAACAAAATGCATTAGCAAAATGCTCCAGGATGTTAACCAGCTAGTTGCTAACCATAGTCTCTATTCAGATTGCGTTAGTGCACTTCTATAGAGTACACTGTGTACGTAATGCACTTCCTGGTGTAGTGCGCTAATTTCGGCAGGGCAATCCGAGTACATCACATTTTACCGCTTTAATTTCTTTTTCACCGAAGTGCAACCAGGCAGAGCACCAACTTTTGACTGCCAAATTACAGACATATATCATATGTAAAACTTACATTTGTATATCGTGGTATTCACCTCAACTGCTTCAGCTTCAGCAGCTTCTTTGGGTGATATTTTCTCAATGCTGGTGGTCCCTCCCCTTCTGCTATGTAGCCAAAATAGTGACCACTGAGGGAGAGAAGTGTCCAGCGTTCCACACTCCAGTTCACCATCCAGAAACTCCAAGTACATTGCATTTTACCATAATTTACAGTGTGGCAGCAAGTATGGAAGTATGAATACAGTGGATTTTTTCAATCAAAACTGTTGCCTGCTGCTGCTGGGGACAAGTTTGATGAGAGCTGTGAGTGACTAGCAGCCCTTTTCACACATTACACATCATTTAATCCATTATCCCAAAAATCAGTACTTGCAAAATACCTTTCTCTGACTCTGGCTCCCATCTCCAAACCCACTGCAGACATTTTTTAAAGATGCAACTTTGTGTTTTTTTAAAAGTCTAAATTATTTCCTCAAACAGCTGTGCACTGTTTTTCAGCACGTTACTCAAACAGGAGTAAGTAGTATAGTCGCAGTCAGTTTTGCTAAGCTACAGTAGAAGGACGATGTATTGTATGTGGGACTGACACAAAATAAATTACAACCTGTGCTCATTGTCATGAAAGGACATGTCACCTGTGTAAAGGCGGGGTTCAATGATTGATGTGTTTTTAATAGTTTATGGCACAGAGGCATGAGATATATCAGCCTTTGGATGCAAAATTTGTTGGTGGGATAAATTAATTGTTGGTTTTGGTCTCTTTGTGGGATTTGTCCGAAGTAAGAAAACATATCATTGCTAAAGCATTCTCAGAGACGATGAACTCATTACATGGGATATGTTAATCAGCAGTTCAAGCTCTCAAAACATTGTTGTAATTTCTGCTCTTTCATTAATAATCATAATACAATATATAC
Source organism: Argyrosomus regius (assembly GCA_946959425.1). Classification (NCBI taxonomy): domain Eukaryota; kingdom Metazoa; phylum Chordata; class Actinopteri; family Sciaenidae; genus Argyrosomus; species Argyrosomus regius. Next base: position 3,725,023 of record OX336885.1, read on the forward strand.
AGTGCCACTCCCACATGGAAACATCTGCTTCCAGAGAGTACGTAGGTGCTATATGCTCTTATGTTGTCCTTTAACTTCTCTTTTTAAATGACTTATAACTTGAGTGGGCAGAAACAGTGGAGGTCAAGGGTGCCCTGCAACAACCAGCGTGAGGGAAACTGGGAATGAAATGACGTCTTTCTGTTGCATATCCTGTTGTGTGTCAGCCAAAGTGATGGTGAAATATTGTTGTTGATGTGAAAACGAGGCACCTCCCATCACAGCTGTTGTTTGATCTGACTCAACTCCTCTTCAGTCACTGACCTTTAACTTGACACTTAGCTCTGAACAACCCTGACCTTATTTCTACTTATTTATTTATTTGTGGCTCCTCCGATTGAATTCTTTGGTTATAGTGTACACTGGATGGTATCAACCGAACCACCCTGTAACCATCACATGTTCCATTGTGTGAATGCTCTGCAACACAACATCGGGCCTCGCTTCACTGTTAACATTGTTGCTCATAATTTTACTCAACAGTTGTTGCCCCGCCACCGCATGCACATCTGTATTTGATGATGCTTTCAAGCTGAGTTCAAGGTAGGGTCACTACAAATTACAAGAAAGGTCAACACATTTTTATTACAGAATGACAACTGGTATTTTAACTGAAGACAGTGAATTACAGCCATGCCTGCCTCCCAGAGAGGAGAGTGGCATTCCTGCACTAAGATATTATCTCTTCTTTGGCCATTAGATATTTTAGCCTGAGATCAAACACTGATTCCAACCAACCACAGCTCCGCACAGCAGAAGAAGTATAGCAGTCCACTGGGACTCCAGCCAGTCACCGCAGTATCTTGTGTGACTTCCCCTGTGGAACAAGTGTGGCTTCTAATTGCACCCAGGAATATGGATAAATAGGGGGGGATTCAATAGAGCTGTGTTAGTCTGTGCCCCTCCGCCAAACAAGTGCATTTAGATGACATCAGCTTGTTTATTTTAATTATCCTCTAATCCTCTCTGCTTTGAACGAGGCTCATGCTAAGCCTGGCGGTAATGGGCTGTCATAAGCAAGAGTAGACAAGGTTTGGGCTTGTTCGGATAATCAACCAGCTGATGAAGAATGGAAAAATTTGGGAGGAGGAAGTGGGCAGCTTCTTTTTCTTTTCAACTCCCAACGAGGCTTTCAGATTCAGTTATTCTGAGCTTGTTTTCTCAGTGAGTGAGGCTAACGAAGGCGCTGATTAAAACAATCTGCCTATTCAAGTGTTTTAACAATGGCAGTACGTAAAACACTGCAGACCGAGAAAGATCCCACTACTACATTTATGCCCAGGAAGATTTGGGTTGGGAAACAAGTGAATGATTTCGCTTTAGTAGTACCTTTTTTATTTGCTTCATAAAAAAATGGGGTCTAACACAATACATTAATTGGACTGGTTAAACGGCACTAACCTCGGCCTGAGAGGTTTCATCCCATTACATTGCTGTAATGGTGTTTGCTTCTATGGTGTTTGATCTAGCTTTAATGTGGGAATGGCTGACTCCTGATGATGCAAATTACAATATAGAGTTGTAACATATGAGTGTAAATATATCAAATGGCTATAGCAAAGTCAATAACAGTCATACTAATATGAAATATTTCATATGATGGAAATCTTGAGGACCTTTAAATGGTGACCTCTTAAACTTACCTAAATTGGAGCATAACAGCTGAATAAATGTAACTGAATGGGAGTAACCATGCATACATGCTGACACATTCACTTTAATTGTGATTAAGAATAAGAAATCATTGCATCTTGTGTTTTTTTTTTTACTTCTTATGCAACATTTTTGTTGCGTGCGAGTTCGGTGAGAAAGTTTGTTGTTGAGCTGCAGGGGAACTTTTCAGCAGTGAATTCATATTCAGATTGCATGTAAATGATCTATTATTTTCACACAAGGGTGTAATACAGCCTTAGTTGGTTCTGTTGTGCAAGAGGACAAATAAGCACAATATGCTACCTTGCATTGTCAGTGAGGGAATAAATGTGCAACACATTTAATGAAATGTGTTTTACCCATTGTTGCTTTGCCACACAGCCGTGCAGCTGTGAGGGAAATAAAGGCCATGTGAGTGCCTGCTGCTACACACTGCTTACACTGTGGTAGCTTTAACAGATAATGGAAACTTTGCCTTTAATACATCAACTTTGTCAATGAATGTCATGCTGCTTCTGTGACTGGTGTAGTAGAGCATTAATAAGGCATGGCATGCACTGCACAGCAGCTACTGTGGTTTAAAATGTAAACGCTCTTGTGCTTTATTTAGATTTAATACTATATGCATTGTAAAGTTGGTAAATCATCTGTGGTATCAGGTTTGTGTGTTGTGTCCATTTCCAAAATACAGTAATGCATTCCTTACATGTTCTAGTTGACCTCCTCTCCACACTTTATCTTACGGAGATGAAAAATGACAAGAATGTTGTATTGACTAAAGAGACAGAAAAACACACGAAGTCCAGTGAAAAGTAGGAATTTGACCTTTTGGAGGTGTTCACCTCAGATGATATCGTAACAGCTGTATTCATCTTCAGAGTGAATGTGTGAGGGCTGCTCTCTTTTGAAGTGTGAAGACTAGAGCCAGTTAGTCTTCGCAGGTCAAAGTAATTACAGGGCGGCTTGAAGAGAGAGGCCACAGAGGTCAGAGAGAAGCGCCTGTTCTGCCCTCAGATTACTGGCTACAGCCTGACCATGCTCCAGAGGTTACTGTTAATACTGGAAACATCTACTATTACATAATGGGCCTCACTGTTATGAGAGGTTTCAAATAAGGAGCTTTCTTTTTGTATTTGTTACAAATCCTCCTCCTTGGAGAGTAAAGTATTGCACAACTATATCAGGGACCTACGGCTTTACTGTCACTTTATGACTGCAGAGTACCTCTACAAAGGTATGAAAACCGGGTTACAATGTAACCTGTAGAGAAAGCAGCCCTCACAGACTAAAATTTAGATGATCTATCCTGATCTGCTTTCCTTCTAGTTTATTAAAAATCAAAGTTGTTCCACATTGGTGCATTCAGGGAATTCTGTCTGTTGACTAATTTGGGCAAAGCCTGAATACTCCCTGGTGTTAGAAAATGCTAAATATTTTGGAATAATTTCACATTTCACTACTAAATCATGATGGGTTTGTATGTCTGGGTGCTACTTTGATGTGCGGTCTTGCAGCAGAATCAAGCATCAGAAATACAAAACAGATGTTTGTCTGGCATCTCCAAATACAGAGCTCACAGTCTCACAACAACACAGATTCCACAAACTACTTGAAGCTGAAAGAGGTAGACTTCACTGTATTCAAAATATTCACGTTTTTGATTTAGAAAACAAAAACAACAAAATCCAGTAACTTTTGGCCCCTATTCATTATCATTAGATTAATCAATAGTTTATTCATTTATTTACTAAATCATTAAATAGATGTTTAGTAATTATTGCTGATAGTTGTAGTAATTATTATCAAATAAATGCAGGAATACACAAATAACTGGAGATAATATGATCAAAGTCTCTGAATATGATATGAAGTATTTGATAAACAGTCAATCCTCTGTCTGAAAAAAATATTTTGCAATGCATCAAAAGAAAAAAGTTTTATTTTCACTGACGATGAGATAAACACAGACAGATGATGAAACAGAGGTGAAATAGGTTCCATAGATAAATAAAAGATTTATGTCTCTACTTTATGTTTTGTGTGGACTTGTCAGTTGTCCGTGTTACTGTCCTGCTGTGTGACAGAGCCGCTGCTGCTCCACAGCTGTCTCCTGGCTTTAGGACTCTATGATAAAACACTGTAACATGTGTGCCAACCATGAGGTCAGTGTGTGGGAAAGCATGTCAGTCTGTGTGTGAATGTGTGTGATAGGTCACAACCCTGGACTGCCCCAGATACCATGAATAGTCGTATGACAAGCTGCATTTTAGCACATTCATAAATCATTGTTAGATCAATACAATACACTTTGTCCTGGCTCTAATATCACTGACGTTTTCTGAAGCGTGTAGCATGTACGCAGTGCTATAGAGTTTCTCCGTCTCTGCCAAAATGCTATTATAAAAACACCTTGTCCACATGAATGTATAAAAAAAGGTGACACATGTCACCATTGCAGCTGAGATATTATGCAGTCTCTATCTCTTTTTCTGCAGCTCTCTCTATGTGAGGCAGAGACACATAAAATAAAGAGCAGGTCTGGGCCTGAGATGAAAAGAGATGTCAGTCAGCATCTGCAACAGGGCTGCCCACCTGCTCCAAATACCACACAACCAAGATAACTAATGAGATACCTGCCTGGATTAGCAGAGGGATGTTGGAATACAGTATTTCATTAAGGGTCACTGCTGGTTGGATGATTTCACTCGAGCAGGGCATGGATGCAGCACAATGAAGTGATTATCTGTCACTCGATAATGCTGCCAAATACCAGCAATGCCATGTTGATTGAGCTGCTATCAAATGCCAGGATCTGTGGCTCTTGGGAACAGGTGGTAAATGCTTATCAGAGCCTCAAGAGACCCCTCCCTGGTCCCCCCACTCTGCCGATGCTTATCTCATATAATATGTAACTAGTCTGTTTGATTCTTTTGTGGAATTTTGCTTCATTGGCTGTGTTTACATGAAAGGAAACAAGTTTTCAGGAAAATTATGAGTGTTTACAGATAATACTTCCTTAAATTATTCCAAAGTTCAACGGAAACTGTCTGTGAAGTTTAATATAATATAATGCAATATCTGCTAGCTGTTTTCGGGGTCTGGCTTTGTTCTGTGCATGGACAGATAAATAATCCATAAATTTACTATGACCCTTGTGCCAAGTTTGTAAAAATCTCTTTAGGCCACTTAAGGTTCATCCGTAGTGAATGCTGATATGATTTTGGGGAAAAAAATGTAACTTTTCTTTCAGCTCTCTGAAGCCAAATATGTGACAACACAGCGCTAGCACGCTGTGATGGCTTTAGCAAGAGATGAGCAGCTAAGCCTGCAGACATGAACAGGTGCTCCAGTGTACATCCAACTCAGACTCGGGGTATGGCCCTCTACTCGGTTCTTTCAAACCCCCCAGGAACTCATAAGTTAGGCTGTTGCTTTTTTCATGTGATAAGGAGCAGTTGTGCTCTGTCGGCTTTCTTGGAAACACAACAGTTATTTGGACTATGGCCACAACATTAGGCGGCTGTAAATAAAACAGACTATATTTTATTATTTGAGTCTTTTTGGCTACACCGATGAGCTCTGTGAACTGATGCTAGCCTGGAAGAAAGTCTGAAAAAATCTACATATCACGGTAATTCTCTACTGCTGTCTGGCTGAGTGTGGAGGTGTTGCCATTTGTTTTATATCACATCAAACTCAGAGAAGAATAAATCAAGACTCCAATGGTAAAATGGATTTATAGTTTATTGACATTACACATCTATCATGCAGTGTGGATTTTGCAGAATGCAACAAAAAGTTAAAGAATAAAAAAAAGAAAAAGAACAAAATGTCTAAAGTCTTTCACATTAAAGAATAACTGACCTAATGTCATTTTCTTTGCATGTGTAAGTGTTGTATAATAATGTTCATAGAAATAATCAGAAATCTCTTCTGTGGTTGAGTTACGGTGCCGTGGATTGAGGATGATACCCATGCTGTGTTGTTCATTTTAGTTCTCATGATATGTAGAAGAGCTTACAGAATCCATCATATCTTTATGTTCCCTATATAACTGAATATATACACCGACCAGCCACTTCATTAGATACACTTGTACAATCCAATGTGATCCAATACAACAACTCTAACATGAATTCTACTGTTAAGAAGTTTATCATTTTGCATCATTATTCAGGTCTTACTGGCTGCTGTTGAGATGTTTCTAATATTATGTCCTTCTCATGTATGTAAATGGCCAAAATATTAGAAACACAGCTTAATATAATGCAGTCCAGTTTAACACTACTGCAAACTACAAGCTCAATAGTAACTATTACCTCGCTGACAGTGTCAACACAACCTGAAACATTCTAAGCATCGAAGTTGTTGTATTAGATCACACTGGATTGTACAAGTGTACCCACTGAAGTGACCAGTCAGTGTATACCATATTTAAGTACCCTGTATTGTGCCCATACATCTATTAGTATCTGCTTTACTTTAACACACACGTTTAGACGTCCTGACCAGGCACATCAATGCTGCTCTCGGATATGTCCGCTCATGGTCAGGCTGAATGTTTGGCAGGTTTCTGGGATGACAGGGTGGTGAATAATAGCCGTTTATGAGAAAGACAAATCAGCCCGGCAAGACAGAAGCTGTAAATTACTGTTATTATTCAGAGAACTGTAACGTGTTCATAATAGGACGGACTCAGTAAAAGCAAAAACTATCCTTTATTAATCTGTGGATTCATGTCAATTATAGATGCCTAGGTCTACAGTGTGATTTACAGAGCAGGTCTGTTGGTGGGTATCAAATCAGGCATGTGCATGAGGACATTTATAAATACCCATAAAGCCATAAACCCTCTCTGATAGCCTCTTATGTTTAGAGAGAGGCACCAGCTATTTATGGGAGCTGTGTCTTCTCACTAGTGAAAGTCTGATTTCTCTTTTAAAGATGCTTTTTCTTCACTGGCTTAACACGTATGTTTCAGTCACTAATAATTCATTTTTCAATCTGTGTAGCTTCACCTGCAGCAGCCAACATACGTAGGTTTTTTAAATTGCTGTAGGCTTACAACAACATCTGTGGTGAGTGAATGCTCAAAAATGAATACATTATTTAACACACTGATGCTTCTCAAACACAAACACTGGTCCACAATCAGAAGATGTCTCTAGGTTTTCTAATATACACAGTTTCAGTTCAAGTCAGCACCAATAACACTAACATTAGCTGTTAAATAGCACGTTATTCAATTTAATTTCTAAAATTGTTTCTCAGAATCACAATAAAAACAGGCAGCAGGTTGAGTGACCTGCTGAATTTGGCATTGCTCTTACAAACAAATAAAAAGCCAATAGTGTTATTCATAATTGCCGGTTGCTATGGCCACATGACAATGAAAGCAAGGCTGAGCTGAGAGCAGCTAATACTGCTGAAACTAACATTAGCATGGCTCTGATCTAGCACATGAAAGCGAGATGCGCCAGACTTGCTTCACCCAACTGGATAGACACTTACATGGTCTAGACACACAATGCTGGCAGAGTAACCCTCCCTTTAACTATGGGGTGGTCACCATGGATACCACATACTCAACACCAATTTCTATTACTCTCCACATGGCACTGTGTGAAGGCCACACTACCTCAGAAATGCAACTCAAAGCATCGTGAAATGAAAGCTTTGACTCTTCATGCCTGGTGAACCATCTCAGGATGGAGGTCATGATCAAACTGACTTGTTATTAACTTCATCTTGTCATGCATGAGCCACACGTATGGTTTTGAATATGGTGAAAAATTGAAGGCATAACTGGATTACGAGGGGATTTGAATTTGACTTGATCGGACACATTGTTAACTCCACAGCACAGCTTCGGTATCAGAGCCCATGTGTTACTACAATCCTGGATATACATATCCATTCATGAGGTCTCCCACATGAAACACAAGCCTATACACACACTACAACCTGAAAATGTCTCAATAATTCAAAGCCCAAAGTTTCTCTGCCTGTTTCTCCTCTGTTTTTATCAGATATTCCTTTTGCTTGGTCGCTCTCCTGGGAGCAAGAGTGCAAGGCTGAAGAATTTCAATCTGGTTTATTCATTTTCCCCCTCCTTCCATCTCCATGTCAGTCTGGATCAAACAGTGGCATCTCATCAGCTCCAACTCACCTAACCTGCCATGGCCAACATTTTTTTTAAAGAGCTGGTTTGGTAGTTTTAGAAAGGATCAGATCTAACAATTTTCCTGAGCTTTCTGCATTGCGTTGGAGGTCAAGAAGAAAATGAAGATGTTGTCTGACTAAAGTATGAGAGAGTGTTGTGATGAAGTTTGGATTCAGGGGACAATGTAACAAAGTAATTCTGAATATTTTTCTCCACTTTGTTTCTAAGTGGTTCTATATGAAATTCACATCAGTGGTTTGTGTGAACTATCGAGCCTCACCAAGTAACTAAACATATACATAAGCAACAGCTCTGTAACTACTGAATTCCACTAGGCATGGTGACGTGATCCGGGTGCACCACGGCCAGAGCTGATCGCGGCTATTCCAGACAGTGATTGTGATCCCACTAGATCCCGCGATTCAGAAATCCCAAATGCGGCTCTCTGTTCTACTCTGCAAAGAACACGTGACTGTTCTTTTTTTTGACGGATGCCCCAACAAGCCACATCACTCGAGCTGGGAAACAATTTAACTACGTAGCATGTTGACTCATGGTAGATGCACATAAACCAAGAAAAATGACCAGGTCTAAGCAAGTTGACAAAGTCGCGTGGGCAAAATGCTCCGAAATGAAGCTGTGTGGAGAATGGGCCAAAACAGCATTGCACCCGTGGCGTAACAGAGGTGTACCCGGTGGGATTCAGACATAAGGTTGTGTGTAGGCATTGTAATGCTTTGAGCTAAGTGCTAACACCAGTATGCTAATGCGCTCGCAATGGCACTATATAACGTGTTGATGTTCAACAGGTCTTACAGTTCACCCTCTTATTATTATTATTATTATTATTATTATTATTATTAGTTCTAAATGCAAAGTATAGCTGAAGCTAATGAGAATGTCACAGTTTTCCAGGTATTTGGTTGGGTTGGATAAGTTAAGGGATCACTAAAGATAGCAGGCTTCATTCTCCGGGGACCATGAATGTCTGTACAAAGGTTCATGACAATCAGTCCAATAGTTAAGATTTTTCTTGTCTTGTCCAGACTGGACAAGACAAGAAAAAGATGACAAACCAACGTTGCCATCCTTAGAGCCACGGGAAAGCTAAAAATAAATCTTCAAATAAATATTTGTGCTATGTATCTAAATTGTGCCCATCTTACAGGTAGTTTGGTAACTGTTTCTGTCAGTTTGGTTCTGAACAAAGTGTGGTGAAGTCTGCATCCTGGGCAGACTCTAAAGGTCTGCAGTACGAGGCTTTAAACAGTCCTCGTCACACAACCATCATTGGTCCACAGGTCTGAAAGTGCTGGAAGACATGGACATTTTGGATTCATGGCTACAAAACAGAGGTCACAGTTGAATGCCAATAAGAATGACTTATTCCTGTGCTAACTTTGATTTCACTTCACTGTATTGTCCCTTCCAATGAAACTCAACTTGCAGCAGCAGTAAAAAAAGACGTACGCTGACATATAAATGCATATATTATGTAAAAGCTAGCAAACAAGCCAGACACCTCGAGGCAGGAGACCAGTCGGCAATAACCATCCAACTAAATGAAAAACAAAATGTCCCCAGTGTCACAGTGAGCTGCTGCTCCTGGAAAGACATTTTCACTGATCTCTGTGTGCTGCTGTTAATAATACACCATTTCCTAGTGACAGGCACATTTCCCTGTCAATGGACCACCAGTGTCCTGCAGCTGCTTGTGATGTAAATACCCACAGCAGGGAAGCCTATAGGTGTGGTACAGGTAGTCGCCAAATGAATGTGTGTAAGCAACGGGTGGTGGTCTGTGTTGTGAGAGTGTGTGTTTGCATTAATGTGCATTAGAAAGAGGGAACAAACAAAGAGAGAGAGAGAGAGAGACAGAGAGAGAGACAGAGCAAGACTTCTGTCAAGCATGAGTTGTACAAGTCACATCAGGCCAGGTCAGAGTTCACGGAGCAGCACGCTCAACACAACCTCTGCTGAGGTTTCAAAGTGTTTTTTTGCTCAGTGGATTGATTTGTTTTTCTAAACTGAGGCAAATTCTTCTTCAGTGACTGACAGGTAAATGTTTTATGTAAGAGCCCAGAGCAAATGATCATTCATATAGTTATTGGGACGTTTAAAATATTGTAGTGTTTAATCGGCACGTCAGCTGAAAAATTCAAATGTATGGAAAAATGCCTACATCTAGCATCATTTGTCGCCAATATTTTAAATTTTAGTCACAGCAGCAGGGTTCTATAGAATAATGTCAGTCCACAACTTTGGTCCAGACTGAAATCATTTTACAAATTTTGGATGGGTTGCTATGAAATTTGGTTTACACTAATTGTCCCCTAAAGGAACAAATATTTGATGATTCCCTGACTGTTCCTCCAGCACCATTATGAAATTGACATTTTTGGTTTCATATGAAATGCCGCAGCAACTCTTGGTTAGACTGCAATGAAATTGCGTAAACTATAAAACCATCATACAGTAATTTCGTGGAATGAAACAATATTTTATCATTATCCTAGCCGACTTCCCAGCATCCATTGTTTGAGAGTTTGAGAGCATGATAATATTCTAACGTTAGCATTTTAGTGCACCACATTGCCTAAGCAGAAGCCTCTTAAGTGTTGTATTATTCTTTCTTATTTCTCATAGCAATACATTATTATTCTGACTCTATTATAATAACAGTTCCTTGGTTGCTCTTCTCAGACATGAACTGTTTACTATATCAAATTAAAAAACAATAATTAAAAAAAAAATTAAAACCAGCAAGATTGGGTTTGCACTTACTGAATAGCCTGCTACTCACACACTGATACCAACCATGAAGTTATTTCTCCAGCAGTAAAAAAAAAGGAGTGGTGCAATTTTTCCAAAGTCTCTTCCACTGCTTTTGTTGTGAGACATATCCTGGTCACCTATCTCTCCTGTCTCATCGCTGAGCTGTGTGTCACTATCCAGACCTCCATCAGAGAGGTACTTGCTAATACTTGAGTATGCAGCCAGGCTGCCTGCTGAGATACGGAGATTATCTGATCACCTGTTCCACACTGCATTCCCTCGCTTTCTCTCTCTCTGAGAGACCTGCAAGTTTTAGTTGCAGGTGGTATTTTCTTCTTAGCTCTCCTTCCGTTATATATTCCCTCATTATCTTTTCTCACCTGTTAAGTAGGGACAGTCCTCCAATTACTCATCATTGATGGTTGCTATTTGCACGTATCCCTGCAGGTATTTCTCACGAGAAAACTTCTGATGCAAAGGTAAGGAATCCTTGCATGGCCAGAATCGTTACCTCAGAGCGCAACAAAAGATCCTTTCATCCTTTCTTATTCGAGAGGGAAATAGTCTGTGTGCCCTGGAGATATTTGCTAACACATTCCTGTAGTGGGTCATTTCCTACTGTAGTACTTCCAATAAAGACAAACCAGTGTGGTATAAACATTTAAGCCAGATGGCAAACTATTACACTGGAGCCCTGACAATAGCACTGTCCTCTATTTCTTTCCAAATCAAATATCTCAAAGTGATGTTCTGTACATTGCAGTCCAAGCTGGGACAGATCTTGCACCCCAAGACTTTCAAACAGTGATCCCCTCTTCAATGAGAACCAGGCCAACATGCTTAGCCACTGGCTCCAGACTGTGCTGTTCTGAGCTGCTCATCAATCACGTACTGTGGATCAGGACAGTCTCTCTACACATTTGTTTTTTACTTTTTATGAAGCGTTTATGAAGAGTGCTTTGCCTGTCATCAGTATTGCCTGCAGAGAACTAACGGCAACAGATCCACCCTTGGAAATAAGTAGTGTTTTTGAGTTTGTTCCATCTGTGGCCTGTTTTAATGACCTGGCATCAGTCTGATTGGGTGACATGCTCACATTGTCCTCAAAATCCCTTCATACTGTACACCGTAATTAGACATAAACTCCTAAGGCAGTTTCACAAATATGTTTTTCTTATGCAAAATCAAATAGGCCGCTTTGAAGTTACAAGTCATTTCTAACTGTGGGTGAAAGGGTGTTTTTCGAGTGTGAGTCATCGTAATGTGCCAAAAGTCTTCGTGCATCGGGCTAACGTTTGATGCCAGGGAGCAGATCCGTGTTGGAATCTCTCTTAAGGTGGCACTGCCAATAGGTCATATAAGGAGAGCACAAAGGGTTTCAGGGAAGGACAAAAATCCAGCCAAGCCTAGAAACCAAAACAGTCTGTGGTTCAAAAGGTTCATGCAGAGTACTATTTGATGAAGCCTCCTGCTCTTGTTTTAAAAGAAATGAAAGCCAGTGTCATTTCAAACAGCGTGCTCCTGACAGGATCGCTGTGATAATACTAAATTGAAAACTATTAAAGGACATGACAGATGGTGTTTAGGAGAGTATGGGGGGCCTTTTTGGCACAGGCCTTCACGGAAGTTGCTCATATATCATCTTAGTAGAGGGCGATCCACTGTAGCACTCAGTAATTAGAAGTGCATAAACCCTAATGACTTTGTCACCTGGAGCCCTGGGTAAAACATCTGTAGCACACGAGCTGGGGATGACATCTGATCATGATGTCTTTCCCAGCTGACTGCCGAGTCGTCCACTCACATCTGAACTAACCCTCAATGTCTTTTTTATTGACCTTAATGAAAAAGAATAAAAAAAACTGCCCCTGATGGAAAAAAGTTCAGCTCTAATTAAAGGCTTCTTTTATCCGAATTAGGAACAAAAAGAAAAGAATAATATTTTCCTGCTGTAGTGGTGTCTGCCCATGCAGATGGTTTTATTTGTACAGCTTTTGAGTTTTCTGATGCCACACTTATACAATAGAGATGAGGTGTCCGTGGCATAAAACAACCTTGAAATGTTACATTTAAAAGTTCAAGTCCAACAGTTCTTTCCAGAGTACTATGAAGCAGCATTTGGGGTTAGCAAGGTAACTTCAGGTTTAACCCTGGCGTTTCAGGGTTACGATGGTGGTTTACTTCTTCTTTGCCATCGCTTACATCACTTATGCTCCACACGTTACCTGCTCTGAAGCAGTTTACTTTTAAGATAACAGACCATTTTTTCCTGTTGGCAGCAAGCAATGTCAAAGACATTTCATTGTGCTTCTGTATACAGATATCATCCTACAACACTGAGACTGATTGAAGAAGTAAAGCCCTGTATCGCTGTAGCTCTCCTTATAAGATATGAAAGTATCATCATGTTTTTATTTTTTAATTTGGTCCCAAGTCTGTTTCACACCACCGGGGTTGCAGCTGAAAAGGCTAAAACTGCCATACATATCATAAGAATACATCTAAGCAACATATTAATTGAATAGAATACACAAATGTTATTGTCCTTCCCGCATTTGTGCTTGTATTTGTCTATTATCATAGTTTGCTCTTTGCATGTAAAACATGTCACTCAGCTGCAACTAGACTTGTCCATTTCTGCTCATTCAACACTGCCCATTTTATGTGAACATGGTGGAATTGGGAAAACCTGGCAAGTTGATAGCCACTGTTGTGTGACCACTAAGCATGATTGTGGTTCATAGGCTTAGTGAAGCCAGATAACAAAAAAAACATCCTGGGTATGTTGAACTTGGTTCTTACAGGCCTCTGAAACAGTGCCCACATTACATACTGTCAACAGTTAAGGATTGTTTTCTGGGTAGAAAGTAATTCCAGTGAAAACTGCTCACAGTGAGGTCTGTGGGTTATCTTGAGCAACTGGAAAATTGTTTCTTGAAAGACACACTGTTGTTACATTTGTTAAATGTCATTTTCAATGCCAGGAACACCACTAATAAAATTCAGCACTGTGTTGAAGCAGAAACTTCACACAAACATTCCTGGTAGATACAAGATTCAATATCAAACTATATCAAACTGAACTTCCTGGATTGCATTCCAGTGTCTTCTTGCCACCTGAAACAACCCACGCAAACACGCCTAATTCCGTGGCATTTGTCACATCATTGCGTGTTTTTAGAAAAGCCAGGAAGTTAGTGAAGACGTCTGAGGGCACACAATGTTCATATCTGCAGCCACTCCCATGACATCATTGAATCCCAATGGATTTATTTCACACCCAAACACAATTAAGGATTAATGCATTAAAAAGGATTGATAATGTTTGTGTAAAGTCCGCAAAAGTCTATTGTAGTGATTAAGGATAAATCCAAACTTGAAACTGTTAAAGTATGTGTATCCTTTAGTGATGTTGACAGTGTTACTCAGTTCCCAAAGAAATTAATTCAATCCAGGCTTTGGCCTTTAGTGCTGCTGGCGCTGTGTAGTCTACAAACTGAGAAGCAGAGCGGCCCAGACATGCAGGGCCCACAGCCCCTCCAGCATTATGGCAGACAACACAAGTACCTCACATAGAGACCAGGAGTTTTCACAGTACTTAAAACGCAATGTTATTAAGTCTCCTGTCATCCTCGGAACTCCCATGCAGGCCACGCTGTCCTATACACTTTCGGTGATGTGGGGTTATTGTACTCAAACTGAAGGACGTCCAAGTGTTCAAACACCATGCAAACGCAACAGTTGAAGATGGTTATAAGATCATTTTGAGGATGGCTGTGGAAATCCTTCGTGCTGCCAGCCTTGATTGGAATCTTGCTGAGAGATTTATGGGTGATACTGAAGTGCCAGTATGTGTGTTTTTGTTATTTCCTCAGGCTCACTCCTACTGTATCTCAGTCACAGTAGCACGGCAACAGAGAGATAACATGAGTCAGCACACTTGGACTTGGCGCAAAAGTGAACAATTGGTTTCGGGATGCCATGTCGTAATAGCTTATCGCCTTTTATAATAAGAAGTGAGTTTCCATCATAAGTGGGTGGTGTACACGCAAGTCACCCACTGCTGTGTGGAAGGCACACCCTTGAATATTGGAACTGTAACCATGACACTGGTATCCTATGAGCTGGTTAAGAGGAAAGAGGCCGACGTCAGCGGTGGAAGGGGAAACAAGGAGGATACCTCAGCATCCTTCCTTTACATTTTACTGCGTCATATGTCACACCAGTTCTTCTTGTTAATAAGACACCTTTCTCTTCAACATCTTTCTGGAAGTGTAAAACTCATTGTGCTATAGGTGTAGATGCAAACCGTCTATAAATACTGAATATGAAATATCAGTATCTTTAACCTTTCTGTTTGTTTAGATGATGCAACCCTGCTGTCTGCTGCTACATATGGTCAATCTAATAATAAGATGAAAGTTTATTTTTTGCGTGTACACGCCTTAAGATGTTTTGTTTACCTCTAATTTGATGAGAGTTTTCCTCAGGTCTTTCACCAACTCCTACAGGGTTGGCTGGATGTTGGCTCTTCAATTAGGTGGAGACAGCAGTATTAAGAGTTGGAGGTTTACCCGGTGAGAAACGTTAAGCCTTTTATTTGTGTTCTGGTCTATTGAGGTACTGTAGTAGAAGTAACCAAGTGTGTATGCGATCTTAAAGTGTTGCATATACAGTTAAAAGTGAGTAGGATGTCCTCTGTAGTAGAACATATGAATAATAGCAATATATTTTAAGTCGCGTTTCCATTTATTAGGCTGGCCTACTGGGCTCAAATCAAGTAAATATAATTAGGTTGAGATTCAGGGGGTGACTTCATGGTGGGATGGGTGAGGGTGTGGGAGAGGAAGGGAGTATCCTGTCCCTGCAGAAACAATAGCTGTACAAGCCAGTATTGAGAGTTTGCAGAATTAGTTCCCATAGAGAGTTTAAGATAACCTCTCAGCTCTGGCAGTGGCAACTCCCAACACCTCGAGTGGGCTAGGTTACATTGTTGGCATGGATATAGCAACACAGAAAAACAAAAGTGGTACCACATTTGTGGTGTCCGTGGTTTGGTTCGCTCCACTGGTGGCTGTTCTGCTCACATCTGTGGACATATTGTTAAACTAAAATGAATGTTCTTTGGAATAATGTCAGGAGTTTACACACTAAATCATGTCAAGGAAGAGTGAATTGGAAAATGATGTATCAAAGTATATGATCAATGAATATTATGTCAAGATATTTTTGATATATGTCCTTTAGAACTGTAATTAACCTCAAACTTGAGGTTCAGGTCATCCTTCAATGCTTTCAGAGACTATATTTATGCATGCTTAATCGTTTTTAAATGGGATTATCCCCTTCAAGCAATCCACTGTTTTTAAATACTTAACAAACAAAGTTGACATCTGTTTGAACTCATCATCTTTGCGATGAACGATCAAATCAAGACATGCAACAAAGGTGCAACTTGACAAGCAAGTTTAAACAGTTATTTGTTATCCTCAATGCAAACACGGCAGGAGCTCAGTCAGATTAGTAAAACCTGGATATGGGTTCGATTGATGGGGTCATGACCTCGGTGTCCTATTGAAAAGCAGGACGTGAATGAGAGCCTAGAGGAAGTAGCACTCTTACCCACTACGAATCCCATCGCATCCTCAGGAAGCATCCGTGAAGCAGAGCAGTGCAAAGTCAACAGCACAATAGATAACAAGCCAGTGGGAGAGAGTGCACACTTTCTCTTGAAAACTCACTCGACAGCCACTGTGCTTGTCAGGTTTTCAAGCGTTGTCAAAAGTTTAACTTTGTAGAAGAGAATTTATGACATGGACTCACTGCTTCTCTGCGAGCCAGACTGTCAACCCAAAGAGGACGCAATATACACGGGCTGCTGACAGAGGCAGAAAGAGTGGTAGTAGTTATTAGTGTGGTAGTTGTGTAATGGGTTTCTGGTAAGTGTTTGAGGGTTGTAGTAGCAGCTACTGCAGCTGTGGGAACAAAGTGGGCCTGCTTTTTAATATGGTCAGCGCATGATGAGGGGGCACTTCATCTCAGAAACATGAAACCGTGCCCTGAATCTGGCTATGAAACAACCTAAACTAGAAATGAAAGATGTTAATAAAGGTACAAACACAGTATATAAATAATACAAACTTATTTATTTCAATTACTCATTGATGTACCTGCACATTAAATGAAGCTGGAACCAGTAGCTGGTTATCTTAGCTTAGCATAAAGACTGGAAATCTTATTAGTTGAATCTGAAAACTGAAATGTAAAAATGATATGTTGTGGTTTTACAGGAGTTATGTGCGGGACTATTCCTGTGCTGGCAGCAGTTGCCAAGTAACCAGCAGAGACTTCAGGAAGTTAGTGGTCACGGTCAAGAAATAGTTTGACATTTACCCCGCTCACAACAGAAAATAAGGTTTTTACACTTTGGTTTTTGAAGGGGTTAGACAAATGAGACAGAACATGTTAATTAGACTGTTTGCCTCTTTTTCCAGTCTCTATGCTAAGCTAACGTCTGCTGGCTCCAGCTACGTATTTATTCTACAGACATGAGAGTGGTGCTATTGGCATGAAAGTTAACAATTGTATTTCACAAAGTGTCAAACGATTAATTTAAACAAATGCAGATTTAGTAATTTATCAGTTGAATAATGGATTTACTGACAGATTGAATAAATAATCAGTTGAACTTGATCTTTTGCCACATTTGAAATTCTCAGCAGGATTTATGACCGAACTCAGGAGGCAGAAACAGTCCTTGGTGTTCGGGGTGAAATACACCATTAGGCTAATCTGTTTGGGATATAGCCCTTGTCAGAGCCCTTTCCATTTTTCTGTGAATTTTATGGTTATATAGTCCTGAGATGAGTAGCAGGACCTCCCAGATAACTAGTTTTGCAGATTATGATACATAATCATTGAATGTGTGAAAATATTTTTTTGCTCCATGCGTATCTAAACACCTCAGTGGTTCAGTGATGTAATCCAGTCTTTACCTCTCCCACAGGTCCTAGCAGCACAACATAAACTCTGTCCCAGTACAGTACCTCCCAGAAAGTTGGTGTGAAGAGGAACTATGACGCATACTTAGTATGAATCATGTATGACCCACCTAGAGGACTTGGTTGTGTTTCTTTTTTTATAATCAGACCCATTCCTCTGCTGAATGAAATCACCATTCAAACTTAGGTCGATGGATTATTTGTTCAAATTTTGCCACTCAACTTTATGGTGACAGCCAAAAAAAGATCCCAGACGGCCAACCTCGGAGAACAGAGGTGTATTGAGAATCTCAAAGTGGGTCGGCTATTTCTCCCCGGGCCGATGTCTCGGTTTGTGATTTTATTCAATTACAGAGTATTTACCTTTCACATAATGTCAACACTGATGTTGAGCAGCGGCGGGTAGAAATCCACTCACCTGTTCCTCAACACACACATTATATTGTGTCCAACATGCTCACACAATTTAAATGACACAGACATACATATGTGCGCACACATATGCACTGTGGCATGAGTTTGTTTATGCAGCTCGGTCAGGACCAGCGTACGCTCCTCGTTCCCTTCCCCATTTTATGTGTGAAAAGTGGAAGGAAATCAAAGCCATTTCCTTCATTCTGGCCGGTGTGGGTTGTGGTTCCCTGGGGCAGGAGGGGCGAGACTGGCAGTAAAGTATCGTTGAGCCTGCAGAGTCTGGGAAGTGTATGGAGCACCACGTGTTGCCAAAAACAACAGAGGAAACTGTTGCTCAAAGGCACCAACCGCAGGTAGGGGAAAAGGAAGGTGGTCCGCAGGCACTGAATTGTAATCTCCCCTCTGAGGAGTTGCATACTTTCATTCAGTGTGATCAGAGAGCCTGAAATCCCCCTCTTCCATCCTCTCCTACCTAATTTGTTCATTTGCTTGTTTAACTGAGTCACTAACTCACTCGCATTCAGTCACTCACCTCAGGAGATGAGAAAAGTTTGTTCTAAACACTCTCGAACTGTTGAACAAGTTTTATACTATTGAGAGTTTTCTTGTGATCTAGATATGATGCTTTTCTTTTCTCATTTAAATGCTAATAGCTCTGAGGACATCATCTACAGAGAGTGCTGGGAGCAAAGCTTTTCTCCTATCTGGTGGCAGCACAAGGTGAGCACCTGCCTGCTGAATTTTGAAATATTACTAAGTCTTGTTGTTGGCGCACTGAGGAAGTTTTAGTTTTAGCCCATTTGAAGGCTTTTTGCATGTACACGTGCACACAAATATGCGGGTGTGTTTGTGTGTGTTAGCTGCAGACATAATACTTGAAGGAATCAGTACATTCAGATGCCTGGCAATGAGGCAGTCGTAGCCAGTGTTAAAACAAAGACCACGTTGTGATTTAAATTCACTTTTTTGAGAGAGGGCCAAGGTCTGTCCTGGAAACAGCACCTCAGGTTGTGATCAGAAAAGCAGTAAAGCTTTGAGATATGAAGCGGGGATTAGAATTGGAAATTCAGTAATTACATTGCAGTTACTAATCCCGCTGACTTAACTTGTTAGCTGTCTTACCAGAAGTTTGAGGTTGATAGTAATTTTTTTTCTTCTGTACGTTCATAAGACAGACTGCTGTCAGACATGTTAGCTCAGCACAGGGGTTGAAGATGTGCAGAGGTGGTTAGAAGGAAAGAGGAAGGAACCAAAAGAGGAACAATGTGCCTCTCACCAGCTTGGAAGTTACGTCTTGTGTTTTTTTAGCCACCAGTAGCTTTGGTTACGTTCAGCTGGTTAGCTTTCAGTTGAGGACAGCACCTCTCACCGTGGCTAACCTAGTTGATGATCAGTTGAAGGATGGCTACTTGATAAACCAGAATATCATGTGAGGGAAAGTAACAGAGTATATTTTCTCATTTTAATCTGTTTGGTTGCAAATTTTACTTCTGGGGTGGTACATCCAGGAGATGTGTTGTGTCAGGCTTTGGAATTGTTTAAAGGCATCTTTGATGGAGTTACAGTTAGTAGCAAAAGTAAAAGTCATAAGTAGTGTAAATAAATACTTTTGCTCTTGAGTTATTTGTAAAGAAATGTAAATTTTTTTCAGGCCACACTGCGAGAACATTCCTGGTATGAACCCGTGTCTCTATGTGGAGGTTGCATGATCTCCCCGTGTGTGCATGGGTTTTTTCTGGGCACTCAGGCTTTCGATGGGCAGTCCAAAGACATGCAGGTTAACAGGTTAACTGGTGAATCTAAATTGCCGATAGATGTGACTTTGAGTATCAATGGTTGTCTCTGTGTGTCAGCCCTGTGATGAACTGGCCAATTGTCCAGGACGTCCAATGGCAGCTGTGTGACACTGATAAGGATAAGTGGTTATTGAAGATGGATAGATAGATAATTACTTTTTTTAATGAGTAATTGAATTTTTCAAGCATGCCTAATGCTTGCTCGACACTGGTTATGATACATATTTCCATCTAAACAGAGGTAAGATCAGAAGAAACAGAAAAATCCCATCACTACATTTTCACCTCACCAGGCCAAGATATAAGATGAGACCTAACATGGTTCAACACAACACAAAAGCACAAAGCAGCCTCTACAGAGCATGTAACAGAGTGTCACGTCTCTCCACACACAGAAAGTGGAATAGTGTTACGGATGATCTCTTGAACTGTGTAAGAATCACAAATGTTGATATAACACCTGGCATCTGTTCCTGCCCTGCAGGCAGAGCCCCACTGTTCACACCTCAGCTGGAATGCAGGTTCTTCTGCAGAACATTAAAACAACTTCATACACCACTTAGATAGATGTCAACAGCAGCTTGGAATCATGCACTGGCAAGATTTTTATCTCAAATATTACAGTTCTTCCAGTCCTTCTGGGTAATGTACACAGCTCACCTTGGATTGCTATCAAGCATAAAATATCGACTATAGACAAGTGGGACTGACAGCTGATTTATTTTTTATTTCTTTCAGAAAACTAGACCGGCTGAGGAATGCATAGTGATGTGGCACCGGCTTTGGAGAAGCTGAAGGCCCTGCTTCTCAGAAAATCTGCCGTGTCCTTACTGAATAGGAAGAAGTCTACTTGAACTCATCAAACTGATCCTTTTCTATTTGATGTCTGCCAAGTCACTTTAAAAAAGAACCTTTATGTCAGGTCAGACTGCAGAGTGAAGGCTACAGAGCCAGCATCATGGCTTCATATGGAAGTAAAGTTGAGCGGGACAGCTTCTTTTGACCTCATTGAGCCGACACCTGAAAACCTGACAAACTTTCTCTCTAACTCTCTGACTTGGCTTAATGGTGAATCGAGTATGCGTAATTTAAAGCTCCAGATTGAATGAGGGGCAGATAATTCAGGTGTGAAAGGACACTGAATGGAATATGATTAAAAATGGGAAAATGTTTAATTTTCTCAATGAGCTTTAGAAAATCTTCACAGGCGGTAACTCTCTGACTTGAAGCGTCCAATCAGTGTTTGAATAGAGGAGCAAATTAAGCATTTTAATCGACATTTTCCATGTAGCATCAAATGAATTACATTTCTCAACCTTTCTTTTTTTTCAAATGAGTGGGTACATAACCAAGATAAGACTTTTAATTTCTGATAAGCTGGAGCTAACAATCATTACATTGTCTGTGCTCTAAGTCACTAAAATTGACTTGGCAGGTCAAATATTCAATGGAATGAAGTCAATGTAACACTCTGATAAGCTTGTATAATGAAACTTTTACCCAGTTTGGAATACACACTTTTAAAAGTGGAACTCAGGTAGGTCAAAGTGAACTTATGAGCACATGCAAAGGCATAAAAAGCATTTTAAAGAGGAAAAAGAACACATATATGCACTCGTTTAAGCCAAATCCTGTTGAACAGTTTCCCTCCACACCTCATGTGTGGGTGGCAGATGGTAGCTCGTTGTCACAGCGATAGAAGATGGAAATACAGGCGACTGATTCAAACACCTCCTTTGTGAAACACACTCTGTCTTACGATAGCAGCTGTAGAAGGGACGGGAGATCTGATCTGAACCTGCAGACAGGCTGATTTTTTTCTTTTTTTCATTTATCAGTTTGCATCAAAGCATAAGTTGTTAATGTCCTGATAATGAATATATACATACAGTAGCAAAAGCAGTGGCATAAAAACTACATCCATCATCTCATCACCATATGAGCTGTATTTTTTTCAGCCAATCAATAGATCCAAAATGTCGGATTTATTATGATAATGTGACTGTGGTAATGTGTTCATGTTCTTACAAGTTTTCGAGTTTCAGTGTTCATTGTTTCTGTAGCTGGTAGCTTAATATATTCAGCCGTTAAATCTGCTTTAATCAATATTTTAATCACATGACAATGTGTGGTATGAAAGGTGTGGCTCATAGTGACAAACCCACAGAGAATTATCACCACTCTGCAGTCCCCCCTCAGGTCTGTGGGGTGTTTCAGCATCTTTCAGCTCAGCGTTTGGATTTTCTCGCCTGCAGATTCCATGATTTGACACCAAATAGCCCAATCAGTGCCTGAAACCTGGCCAATCATCATTAAAGTAGCCCAGTTTTCAAATTTACTTTCTAAATCTGTTTTTCTCTTTTATAAATGAAGTGTTTTGGTTAACATTAGATGACATAGACGGAAACACGACTGTGGATGAATGTATCTCCATCTTGTGTTTGCTAACACTGCTCCCCATGTCAAGTTAAAAGCTGATAATAATATGTTAGCGTTGTGTTTACAGCGTGTTTCCATGGCCCAAAGATCAGCTAATGCAGCTTTAAATGCCACGATGTACAACTGCAGCATCAACCCAGTGAGTCACATCTGATCATAGGATTTTAAAATGTGCTCAGCTAATATTTTGGTAAATTTACGACAAATAATGACTAATGTTTCAGAGATCAGTTATAAGCCGTTCATAAAAAGAACGTTTGGGCTGGCTGGTTGTGATTGGTTAGACCATTTGAGTGTTCATTTAAAGAAAAGTGCTGCAGACAATCTGGAAAAAAATGTCCTTTATTAATGATCTATTACAGATGGGCTAACTGCAGGCTTATTATGTGAGAAATCAATAAACATAATAGATTACCAACATTTATAACTGCATTATTACAAAGCATGACCTATGAGCAGTTATTAATGTCTTGTCTGAGAAGCTGAATAAAGCAAATTAATTATTAACCGTTGATTAAGCCATTAGTCACACGATATAAACCCATAAAGTGTTACTCATTAGTCAGTGTAAACACATTTTTTGTCCGTTTTGTAGTTGTTGTAATAATATATGATTTCAAAAATAAAAAGTATCGATAAAAATAAAACTTGAGTGTTGAATTTGGATTGTAGGGTACATTCTTAAGCCCAGCGTGCTCCTCTGACGGCATACAGTGGTATAATATGGTAGTAAATCATCCCCCCCCTCCTCCTCCTCCTCCTCCTCGGCTGGCTGATGGGCGGCTCGGCTCGGCGCTGCCCGCCCTGTGGGTGTGTTTAAGGCAAATGGGCCTCTGCATCCACCTGCTAGCGCCCTGCCTCCCTACAGTCAGGAGCGCCCAACTTTCCTGAGGAGCACACACGCTGCGTGCCTGGACCTCTGAGCGCCACAGGGACTTTGTTTCCAACTGTTTCTTTTTTTCCCACGAGATGTTGATTGTTGTTGTGCGGCGACAATAACCTGCTCGTGTCGCGGTCTCGCATAAGACTGAAGAAGAGAAACATTTTTTTATTTTGAACTGTCATTTTCTTATTGTACACTGACAACTCCGGGGCCAATAACCACGCAGTGCGCACAGGTACAGACTGCCCTCCTGATCGGGGACTGTGTGGAGGCTGCGCCGGGATTTTGTATTGTTATTATTGATTTCAACTTGGAGACGAAAGTGAGCGATCTGTTGGAATTGTTTTGTTCAATGACTTGCAAGGTTGGATCTGAAGTTATATTCGGAAAGCTGTAACAATACGGTAAGCAATATTGTGCTCCTAATATTTGCTCATTATTTCATATTTAATATGTTTAATTATTCATTGTAGTAAAAGGTTACCTGTCTGCAGCCGCGCGCTTTTCTTTATTTCTTCTTTTATTATTACGACCAAAGACTGCTTTGTTTTCTCTTATATAGAAATATGTAATCATAATTTAAATGTCCGATAGATCATAACCTAAATTCTTATAAATCATTATTACTATTTATTTAATTGTTCTTCAGTTTACCGTGCGCTCTAATACCACACCAGACTGTTTACAGTTCTGTCGTCCATGTGTAGCCAAGCCTGCCAGTCTGTTACACACAGATTTCACTCTATATCATGTTTCAGCAACACTGACATTTTTTGCATACATTTTTTACTCTTCAATGCCGATAGACATAGTGAT
The DNA here is from genome assembly GCA_946959425.1 of Argyrosomus regius. Taxonomy (NCBI): domain Eukaryota; kingdom Metazoa; phylum Chordata; class Actinopteri; family Sciaenidae; genus Argyrosomus; species Argyrosomus regius. The sequence continues at coordinate 3,749,002 of OX336885.1, forward strand.
GGGAATATATTAAGTTTATTGTTGTTTTCATTATCATATTTTCTGCATTCATAACAGGGAGGAGTATTTTTCTCAGTTTCTCAGTCTCAATTGTGAAATGTGACAAATCATCATCAGTGTTTGTGTAATGTTTTTGGACGGCCACCAAATGTGGATCCTTTATTGTCCACTGAGTAAACCAGCAGGATTTAGGAGGAGGAGGAGGAGGGTTATACTGCAACTTTACACACTGACCAACTTGTGCTTTTGTCTTTGGCTATATAAGTTTTAATGGTTGCTTTACATTTGTCCATGTGGTACTTAATAACTTGCAGACCCAAACAATGAAGAAGCTGAGAGGCTCAGTGGATGTGTTTGAATCAATGTGATGGATTTAAAAGGTTATATTTTTATGTAAATGTTCCTTTTTGTAAACTTGAACTTATGTATTAATTTTACATCACAACATTACTCATAGAGAGTAGGTATATTTATCTTTATAGTATAATGTGAGTGTGTGTGTTTCAGACAGTTTTATTTGTGAGCAGCGCCTTGTTTGATTTCATCTGCTTGTGTGAAGGACTTGGCCTCTGTCTCAGAATAAACAGCTGGATGGTTAACAAATCGTCAGTAAACAGCCGAGGTTTAAACAGCTGCTTATGCTCATAAATTCACTTCAGCCAACCAGTCTGAGGACTCTTCGGCTCTGCTGACGTCTCCAAAGGTGTGTTTGAGATGGAGACCTGGTCCAGACGTCCGGTGTTTGTAGTAGAAACATGGAGAGAAGAGGTTTGTAAATTGTGAGTGTCCGAGCAGTGAGGTCAGGATGATGTTCTGGGAATCGAGTGTGGTAAAAAAAAAAAAAAAAGTTTCATCCTCAGTGAAGTGTGGAACACGGTAAGGATGATTAAATGGACCAGGAGTGCATTTGATGGGCAAGAGGTGACCTCTCTGATGATTTGTGATGATGTGTGGATCATTGTGGTTGATCCCTGGTGTCTATCATTCATTAACTCGACACTTCATTGATGACCACCACTGCATTGTTTTGAAGACTTGTTAAACTGTTCCAGTTAGCGTGTGAGCCTGTCGTCATTTGTAACCCCTTTAGCACGCCTTTTAAAGAGGTTAATATTTTATTTTTAGACTACACCAATCACAATGTTTTTTTGTCTTCTTCTCTAGTAAGCATGAGGACGTGGTATAACTCGGCATTAGGTGAACCTATAATTACAGAGCAGCACATACGTATGGTGTCATGAAGTAGGAATGTGTTTTGGGTGCGTGGAGAGGAGCTTCTCTCACTACAGTCAGCGTGATCTTCCCATCAGTTTGTCACACAGGCACACACTCTGAAAAACAAACATAATTTTTACCAAATGGAAGTGTGTACACATCTCTAAAAGCTTGGCTCCTCTCCATCCAGACTCATCAGTTTTGTGGAGCTCCCAGAGATCTGGGTGTAATCTCCACACACCTCGGTGCTGCATCTCCAAAAAACTCACAGGGATGGGGCCCCTGAGAGCCGTTTATTTGACATGGCACATAAATTAATAAACGAAAACAGACTTATCGTGGCAGATTCCTTTTTCTTTTTTTTTTGCAGTGTTGAGTTGAGAAAGCACCTTCTCATGTGTTTTTTTTGTTTGTTCCAGCACAGATTTTTATTTAAAAACACTCTTCGTGTGCTACTGGAGGTTGGTCGACCATGCAGCTGGACGGTCTTTGGACTGTCCACGCCCTCCTGGCACTGTCCAGCTTCGTTCTCGGAAACCCAGTGATCAATGACCCATTGGCTGCCCCCCGAGTCTTCATCTCCTTCAAAGGTAAGATCCTGAAACTCATCCTCTGCTCTCTGCTCTCTTATTCCCACCTGCCTCTCATTTCTGGTTTGCAACTGGTGTTCTGACGTGTCCAACTCTTCTTATCCTCTGCTGGTTTCTTAAACTCACTGTTTGCTCATTGTTTGACTGATGACATGACAGTTGTGTAATTGCAGCGATTGTGGCTTTGATAAATGCTAAAGGGTTTAGCAGAGGAAGAACCAGACTCTCATGTTACACCACGGAGTAGACCGCAAACAAATCATGCAGTCCTCATTTGCTGCCCCCTCCTCAGACCTCCAGGCATTGTAATAATCACCAGATGCTTCCACTGGCTTATATTGTACAAACAATTAAAAACGCAAACAGTGACTGAGCAGATGCACATATTGAAGATATTGTGCGTGTCTTGTTCGTACTCATTTTGAAACAATATACATGATTATTGTTTTAGTTAATCAAATGCAGCGTCTTTATCTTCAATCATCTTTATTATGGAATCCCTAAATTGGAGCCACAAAGAAAGACGGGATAATAAGGAGCATGTAATAACTCTATGGCCATTATGTGATTATTCCCCAGTGAGGTAGACGTGTACTTTAGGGACTGTGTGTGCATTTCAGCGGCCGTGCAGATTGGGTGAGATGGGTTGCCGGGTTCTGTGGGGTGCAGAGCGAGAGAGGGTATTATCAAGAGCAAATTGCCAGGATCAGCCAAGCAGAGCGACGTCCCCGAGGCCTGTCCTGCTCGGAGATCAAGCCTTTGATTAGCATCCAGAGAAAAGCCGAGGGAGCGAGCGGCAGCGGCCCTGTTTGCTTTGCTTTCCATTTCCCAGCGCTCCCTAGTACAAGTTGACTTAATTAAGTGGACTGGCACAGTTCATTGTTGAAGGCGTTTTCCTGCTTTAATCAAGTAGGATTTAACACATCAGTGAACTCATATCCAGAGCTCAGCAGTTTTTTCTTTCTTTTTCATTTTCCAAATATCATTTTAGTCCGTTCTTTGCACAAACGCTGTGTTGTTTTTAGAGAACTCTGCAAATTGTCTTTCTTTCTTTTGCTCTGTAGGCTTTTCTGTGAGCAGACTCATTTGATTTGATTTTGTATAGGTGCATCTTTGGATGGCTGAGCTCACCCGCAATATGTTCGAAAGCAGCGGACTACAGGCACTATTCTTTGGCTGACAAGCAGGGTGGAAAAAGCTCGGCTCTCCTGCTTACCTGTGTGTGTTTGCCTCTCCAGTCAATATGAATTTCACAGTCTACTGCTGCTGCCTCTCTCTGAGGAATGCACCCCCCTCTCCATTCAATATTATGACTCTCTCTCCCTTAATTGCTTTTTGAGAGGCCCATGTAGTCCTTACCTTGGCAAGCTGGCTGCACTTCCCCTGATGCATCATGATGGTGTTAAGTTTTTGCTTGAGCTGTTTGGGAAGGCAGTTTGCCTCTGAGCAGCAACTTTAATGGAACACAGTAAGACGACAAGTGTGGACAATCTGCAGGGTTTTTGTTATTGTTAGACTGAGGGAAAGAATGTGTTAATTATCAGTCCCCTGTTTATAATTATTGATCATTATAACAACATGTCACACTGTGAAGAAATAACTTAAATTGCAGCTATAAAGCCGAGCGTTTCTCTCTCTGTGTTGAACTAAACACATGTTCCAAACTGATTAACTCGGTATCCGAGGAGCGAGGTTCAGAACCATGACCTCCATCTGGGAGGCCCACACTTCCCTATTAAAGCAGGTAGAGTAAATTGGGACCTAATTGCTTTGCTTTGGCTTCATGTAGTGTGCACAGCTTTTATGACAGGGAGAACACCGTCTGTGGTATTGGAAAAAGCCAGCACATTCTCAAAATATTCAGGGGATATAGGGCGAAAAATAAACACATTTTCAGATTAGAGTTAGTAAAGTCTGAGGGATAAAACCTTGGAAGTAGACTTTGTTCAGGCTTATCATGTCTTCTGTGCTAGTAAGCTGAGGAGAAAGGGCAGAGTTAGCAAGAAGAGAAAGAAGTCTGCTACAGTTTAGACAGCAAATAGGTGTAATCAATGTCAGATGAGAAAACTGAGTGTTTCATAGAATGAGGACAGGGAGTGAAGCCATCGATAATCAGTTGACATTTTTAAGGTTAGCTGAGACAAGACTGCTCCCCCAAGAGAGGAATCGTGTTATATCAGTCAACCTGGAACTGCTGAGAATCTGATAGTTTGAGTTAACGCAAACCCAAAGTGTCTCCTGCATGAAATGTAAGAATACTGTGAGTTAGTAGTAAAGAGTGAAGTCTAGACGTTTGATTGTGAAACAGCTCACCGTTTGGAAACAGAATCGTGCTTTTTTTTCTTTCATCTATTTCAGTTAGGGCTGCACCTCACAGATTATTTTCATCTTTTATGAATCAGACAAATATTCTCTCCATAAATGAATCAGTGTTTTTGCTTTGGAATGTCAGGAAATAGTGAAAAATGTGTGTTTCACGTCCCACAGCTCAAGGCAAAATATTCAAATGACTTATTTTGTTCTGTCATCATCCAAAAACCCAATTAAAATTCAGTTTGTTGTCACATATGACAGTTAATCGATTATCAGAATAGTTGCTTTTTATTTTTGTGATGATTGACTGATCAATTAATCGAATAATCATTGCATTTTGTAGTGACACCCTTCATTTCAAAGTTCTCTGGAGCCATGTAGGTGTTAGATTTAATGACCGTGATACGTCTCAGTACAGGAGCAGAGTTGTATTATAGTAGAGAAACAAATATATTAAAGCCATCGTTCTTGATTTAATTCTGTTCAAATTTAATGCCACCAAATTACCCCATTCTTTAAGCAGCCCATCAGTGAAGAGAAACACTGAATTAACATGTGAAAGGATTGTGTGAGAGCAATCGCCTCTCCGTGACACTCCTAAGTCATGCAAGTGCCTTTGTAGCGTAAATCCATTAAGAGGTCAACTGATTTATATGAGCAGTTTTTTAGTTTGTTTCTTTTTGTGTCACACTGTGAGCTACAGAAAACATCACGTTTTCTGAATGGACAAAAGCACCCCTGAAGGAAGTTTTACAAAAAGTTTAACATTAGTGCTGTTGGTCCACATTTCCTCTATAACATGTTTGAGTCCGTGCATTAAGCAGATCCAAATCTAAATCCATGCTTATGGCTCAGCTACTTCAGGCCTTATGCATAAACCTCTGCGTCATCTGGGCTACCGCAACTTCATTCACTTCAAGTCATCAGAAAACATCATTGTATTCTGTGCTACTCTGTGGTAAATTGAAGCAAGGCACTGCGCATTCTTTGTATGCAATTGTTTACAGTGAAGGTGTACTTAAAAGCGTGGTTTTTTTAAAGGTCTTTAAACAGATTTTCTCAGTCAGCTTAGATAAACAGGTAAACACTGGTTCAGAATAAACAGAGGCGCACAGGGTCAAGAATCTCCATGATGGTAAATTTTCACTTTGAAAAGCCACACTGACGTAATCTACAGCTGAGGGTGGGAATGAACACAGTGCACCTCTCACCTTTTCTCACTTGGTGTTAATGATATTTGAAACGGCAGCTCCGACATCTACAGCAGTGGAATTATGGTCTGTCAGTACAAAGGAAAAGTCCTTTAAATACCATAACAGCAGACAGGATTACAGCAAACCCACCCACCCACCCCCCCCTCCTCCTCCTCCTCCTCCTCCTCCTCCTCATCATCATCCCACTGAGTACATACAAGGCCAAATCCACTGAGAAGACACCAGAATGTGGGTCAGATTTGCCACAACACACAAGCTCACCCCTGCCAGGGCAGGTGGCAGTGAAAGGAAGCGGCTCTGGCTCATCATTATTCCAAATATTTCTCATCTGCACGCCCTCCTGTGAAGGGCTAACAGCAGGCTCCTATTTTTACTCCTCAGCAAAGTCTTCAGTCTATATCGGGTGTGAGTGTGTGTGTGTGTGTGTGTGTGTCTGTGGGTGGGTGGGTGGTAGCGTAAAGGGTTAGAAACTCCCCGTTGGGGTTAAATGCCAAGCATTCTAGTGTGTGTTGGCCCTTGTTATGCTGTAGTTATGTTTTGTGTGTTTTTGTGGCTTTTAATGGCCAGGAATAAAAAAGCAGATGAGGATTAAATATCAGAAAATATGAGCTAAAAGCAGCTTAGGAGTGCGTCCATTCAGTGAAGTAGTTGTTTTGATAAATCAGCATCTTGCTATCAGTTCATCTCTGGGCTTGCCCCTTTACAGCCGCCCTGTCACTTATACTAGTTAATGTTTAAACTCTTATTACTGTTGTTCACACAACACATTCCAGTGGTCACTTTCTTCTTTGCGCTCTCGTGTAGCATACATTAGCGGTCCAAATTATGCTCTTATCGCTGCTGAGCTGATTGGCTATGACATCATGCATTTTTGAGGCCAGAGCGGAGTGTTTACTCAATATTGGCTGTTTTGAGTGATCGACTATAACATGGTTTCTTTGGCTGCACTATGAAGGAAATGCAATTTGACATATATATATTTGCTTAAGGTGATCATAGCTAAAACTTCCTGTTTAGCCACCTCTTTCTGCTTCTACTATAATTTGCAGGATACCTCAAACATATTGGCACACCTTCGTCCTAACTGAAATATTGCAGTATTGTCGAACCACATGCAGAAGCCACAAAACCACTGCCCCAGTAGTCTGGCTGTCTTGGCTGTGATCTCTAATTACTGTTTGTGAGAGCTGAGTCCATATCCCACGGCAGCAAAGTAATGACTGACAAAGCATTGAAAACCACTATTACTTTGGCCATGTCCCAGACCTCAGCTTCTCTCTCCACAGTGGCTAAGCCAGGTTATATTTAGTGTAAAACTCTCTTCTCCCTCAGCAGGCACACAGCAGTCATTTGTAGCACCGTGGTTAACCATTGAACACAGTCGGCAGGGTGGTGACGGTGGTCTAAGTGCAAACGCAGCTTGGTCCCGCACAACTTGCACTCTGCTGTGATTCGGCTGTCAAGACTGTCACTATATTGTTAGGTCGTTGTTGGCCACAAGCCATCCCTAATTGTGTAAAACATTTGAAATTTGATTGAGTGGGTGTAGAGAAGGCAGCACACATTTAAGCAAAAGGAGGCTGTGGTGTGAGGTCTAGTCTGAGCCCAGTGGTCCAGAAAAACTGTTAATCCTACACTGTGGTGGATATGACTTCTGAATCTTTTCTATCTAATGCATGCGGAGACACACTTTTGTACCTGGGAGGTAACCCAACTGCAGCTCCCCAAACTTTGAGTGGAATTTGTGTCACATTTAAATCCATACATCACTGTGGAACAATATGAAATTCATGCATTAGTTTATTAGTCTGGAAAACTGCTAAGCACTGATTTAAAATGCTCGAATGAGTCGAATGTAGCTCACATTGAAACTCATTTATTACCCCGCAAAACTGAATTCTGTGCACTTACTTGTATATCTGTCTATATCTTGTCATGGTACTCTTCACTGCATTTCAATCAAAATCATGTCCTAAAATGAAATGCGATTGCAGACTGACTGTGGTCGGCGTCCAGACTCGAGGCATGGGTGATTATTTAGTCCGAGGTAATCGTTAAATGTAGAAATCTCCAACAGTCTCAGGTTGACAGGTCAGGAATCAGGGATTGATTAGCTGTCTGCCTGTAAGTCCCTTTTACCTAAACTACGCCCACTATTTGGCGGATGACTGATAGGACCATGTTTATACTTATTTCCGCACCAATTGGTACAATGTTTTCATTGGAAAGCAATAAAGGAATCATGACAGCTGGAAAAAAAAGCAGCAGTGGATTTTACATGGAATTCTGTATGTTGTATTGTGAGTTTCATAGTTCCGATACAGATTCTGCATTTATTAGTTTTAAAGCAAACCTCCACTCTTTGCTTGTCTGAATAGAGATTAATCAACACAACAGAATGGCGGTTTTACATTTCATTGCTTTCAATGAACCCAAACTATTAAATCTGTAAGCCGTGTGCATCATATTATAGAAGACAGCACTGCTTCTATTCTCACCCCTCTCCTTGTCAGGTGTATGTGTGGGACTGACGTGTGATATTCCTCAAAAAAGATGAGTATGTTGGCGCCTTTCAGCACATTGCCCCTGAATCCAGCAGTAATCTCGTGTCCATCTCTGATGGTGCCAGGTTCCCTCTGCAAATAAAATCGCGGTCACGGTGTCATCTCATAGCTGTGTCAGCCAACCATTAGTGCTGTCTGCGCCTCCTACCCAGCACTGATGCTGCAGCTCCTGGAATATCTGTTTTATTCTCTCCTTCCCAGGGTTGTTAAATGCACACAAGACTTTCTTTATGATGGCCGATGAATCGAGTCATTGTATTTGAGTGTTATAGAATATAGCCACTTGGCACCTTGCTGTACTCGATTCTCATGCCATATGGCCGAAAGTTCGTAAAGTGTATCGCGAGCAGCTTGGGTGGTCCTAATGTTTGATAAAAGAGGAAATGGTATCAGTGCTCTCCAACATCTGGCCAATGGTTGCTATATATATATATATATATATATATTGTGTGTGCAGGTGTTAGCAGGTATAACAAGGTTCTTATACATCTCCAGGGGATTATTGTGGGCAGGGGAAACTGAAGGTGACAGAGTGCCGACTAAATATAGTCTAACTCATCTTTGAATGCTTGGTTTCCTGCTGCAGTTCTGTCTGTCTTCCCTCTCCTACTCATTTCTCTTCCCCTGGCATGGGAACGGCAGTAAATGTACAGGGGCCAGGGTGTTTGGGATTCCTGGCATGGACGCCCTACTCTCTTTTAGCATCTGCAGAAAGAGGGATATGTTGTGTTGAGAGTGTGGTGTTCCATCTTAGGTCAGGGTTTCACCTGTGGTATAGCCTCCTGAGTCGGGTTACGGGCTCTGTCAGTGCCTCGCCTCCAGTGAAACCAAGATCGTGTCTCAAAAAGACTGAGGACCCAGTGTTGTCTGTCCGTCTTGTCTTTCAGGGGTATGTTGTTGCATCTGTTACACCCCCTCCCCACCAGACTGGAAAATACCAGCCAAATTGTCCAGATACTGTGAATCACTTTCTCCCCACTGGTGTTCTGGTGCAGCATCTCCTCCCATGTGTTTTTATTTATGTACAATTACACTTTTTTCCAGCTTTACAAGAAACTACAGAATTAGAGCAACCATTACAAACAGAGGAGAGCTGATGCAATTATATCTATACAGAATATGGGCAAACATGTTGGAGCAGTAAATGATCCCACATGGTCAAACCAAGTAATAAGACAGTACTTGGTTATTTCCTGTAATCACAAAACCTGCCAGGGCAAGATTTTTCTCTTGCTGTGGTAGCCGGAGACCATGTCAGTCACATCATGGGAGCACTGTCAGGTGTGATTAAACTTTATGAAAGTTTTCAGTGATGTGGAGAAAACTGTCACTCACCGTCTTTTGTCATTATACAAGCCCTTTGTTCAGAAAACTGTTAACAGACAATGATGTAGCGTTCTTAGGCTTGACATATTGGTCAAGCAGCCAGGTTCATCTGAGCCTGCAACTTGGTATCTAGCACAACTGCCAAGCTTCAAGGTTGGTCCTTTTTCTAGGTGGCATAATTAAGACTTCCTGTGGGATTTTGTGTCTTTTCTCACTTGTGAAAACAGGGCATTAGTGGGGACTGGATAAACAGGTTGGGAACTCAGACTGGCTTTGTCTCTGTTACGCCGCTGGGGCTGAACACTTTATATTCTTAGCGCTAGTGTTTCTCTTGTGGCAGATTAAGGTGTCAGGTAGAATAATTGTCCAGATGGATTAGACATGTTTTTGGATCCAGTCCAAACCTGCGCCCAAGTTTCATAAAGGGTTTACACTTTAGAATGTTATCTATTGTGATATGTTTTCTTAAAGCATTACTAAAGAAAACATTGTGAATTAGCAGAAAGGAAGAGAAGGAGTCAGAAGAGGTGGGGTAAGAATGCGCAAGTGTGAATAATTCATTCAGTGGCCACCTTAAATTGAGCCTCTGCTATGAAGGGCTTCTTTATCTTGTCATCTGGACACAGCAGTGATTTGTTCCCCACCATCATTCAACTACTCACAGACAAATTGTGTTATCTTAGATCAGCAAACAAGGAATTGTGCTTGATATTTGGTGCATGAAAATGTAGATGATATTCAAGTTTTAGTCATCTTCTAAGCAATTCCCTTGTAACCACCCCGTCAAAGTACTCCTTTTAGTCCCTCTACAACTCATCCAAAACATTGCAAACTGCCTTGTCTTCAACCTCCGCAAATTCTCCGGTGTAAACTCCCTCCCTCCACTAGCTGTAGGTAACTCAGTGTATCACATTGAAAGCTGAGTGCTGATGTACCAACCTTTGAAGGGATTTGCAACCCGTTACTTCCTGTGACTCGAGCCCTGCACACCACACCATCCCCTCCCTGCTCTGTGTTAAGGTGCAAGAAGTTTGGTCTTTGCTACAAAAAGCTAAGTCATCACTTGTTCACTCTTGTTCCCTCCTTCCGGCTCTGAAATGGTTACAGCACTCCAGTTTGAACAGCACAGTCACTCCCTTTCTGCGGTTGAAGGCTTTGAAGTTTTCATCTCAAGAAATACTTCATATCACCCTTGAATCTCTGAATCATATTCGCTCTTAGCACTTTTGCTCACCCTAGTTGCTCTGGAAAGACCTTCAATCTGATTTTATTTTTACTCTCTGTGGTCATATGCATACAGGAAACATCAGATCCTTTCTCTCCTTACTACTGTTGGTTATATCGTTAATCCTGTAAAAAAAGGTTATTGTGTTGTTGCATAGATTTTATGTCCCTCTGAATAAACACTCTAAAGATTGATCTTAATTGATTGTGGTTCCTCAGTCTTGCAACGCTTTGGACAAATGAATAAATATAAATGTAGAATCAGTATCCACAGATACTCAAGTCTATAGCTGTGCCATTACATAGGCCTCTTTTATATGAATGGCATCCTTTCTGGCCAATAGGAGCACAAGTGAAATTTTGCTTAAAGCCTCTGTACAGCCTCTGTGTAGATCCCTAAAGACGTTAAGTATATGGGAGTTTTCCCGTAAGGTCAAGTGGGAGGGCGTGACCATGACCGAGGGGGTCATGGCCACTGCCCTGCTTTGATCTACAACCTCAACATAATTTCTCACCCTCTGTCAGTGGGGGATTGAGTTTCAGATGCGTCTCGCTGCCTCAGAGCTGAAGCTTTGGCCTACTAATGTGACCCCTCTACTTTCAGGTCTACAGTAAATACACCATGGCTGAGACAGTGCACTGTACTGTGACCTCAGAATGAGGCAGAAAATAATCGCCATTTGTGGATTACACACAATTGAAAGACTTTCGCATTGTGCAAGTAGCACCAAATTTTGGGCAGGACGATCAGTTTAGCAGCTAACCAACATTTGAACACTTTCTTTTACTAACATCTTGGGGTGAACTGGGATGATTTGATGTTTTACAAGAAAACCGAACTTTACTAAAAACAGGAATAGTTTGAGGGCTTCGAAAGACAGAAGCGTTTGCTCAGAGCAGCTGCAGTGTTTTATAGTGGGTGTATAGTTTTATGGATTTATAGTGAACCACAGGTATTCATTGGATAAAAGCTGTTTACAGTTCACTGGCAATTAATCTTTGTCATGATAATCTTGATAGAGGTTGCACAAACACTGATTACAAAAGTCACACGACTAATGGTGAAGTAATTTGCTGATATGTGGATTAAGTAAGTATTAAAATGGCTGCATATGTTCTAAAAGGGTAGTGCACAAGAGTAGAAGCCACTTCATCTGCAACGTGTTCTCCTTATGATGTGTCTGGTTGCTGTTAATCAGTAGTTAATCAGCGCGGTTTGGTGCATTGACTCGGTTGGGTTACATATGAGATCAAAAGGTGAAACAAAGGTTGATCGGAGCCAGACCTGGTGTAATTTAGCTTTATATTACAAGTTCTGAAATGTTTTGCTGACATGATAAAATACAGACACAGTGCAGCAATTTCTACTCAGCGATACATAAAGAATCAAAACTCAGAAGTTACAGTTCAGTATTTTAGAGCATTTACTCAATATCAAGCAATACGTATATGTTTTTGTTAAAAGTCAAGGGAAATGTAGTTAAGTTTAGAATACTGGATCCTACTGATCGTTGTTTTAGAGTTCACTCAAGCATGTTAAGAGTAAATTGCAGTCAGCATTTCACCTAACCCTCTCATCCAATCCTTTCAGCATGTTTGTTCCTGCTTCCCACCTCCTCATCTGGTCAGTGATGAGGTCATATACTATTCCACTTTTGTAAGGGGAAATGAGGCTGTTTGGAAGACACACTGAAGAGTTTAGCCCATAAGAGCACTCAGGCATATTACAATGCATGCACTTTGATGCCTTTGTAGTGGTGCGGTTTTGAAATGCTGATTTGGAGATTTCCCTATTGCTGCCTCCTGCCTGTTGGTGGAGTAGGTGTTAATTGCAATGTGTGGGGATGGACTCTCATTCACATCCATTGAGGCCGAGCCGGGGCCAGCGGTGACCCCCCGACAGGCCGTTTTTGTCAACGACCCATCCTTTCAGGCCCCCTCCTGCGGCGGTGCCTCCTCTTGATTGGTGAAGAAGTGAAAAAGAGGAACCCTGGCATGCAATTCCCCTTGTTGTTGTTGTTGTTTGGCGTCGCCCACACACTCTTCCCCCTGTGAAGGTCCTATAGCTCCAGGAGTGTTTGTGTAGGTTTGCCTCTTATTCACAGAAGTTCATTCACATTCTGGGAGACCTGGGGGTGGGCGTCAAACTGGCATCAGGCCTTTTTGGTCAATGAATACGGCGCACAGCATCCCGCAGGCCTTTCTCTGTGCTGCCTATAGATTCCTCATTCCAGGTCCAAGGAGCACCACTGTGGAGCTGCAAAGGGAGGACAGCGGTTTAGAATGGAGGTGAAAAATGAGGTTCTCTTATGGAGGGAAAATGAAATCAAGAGGAGCCGAGGGCATTGTTTACATCCTCCACTCCAGGCTGGCATGTTGCCAAACCAGTATTGGGTGATGTGTTGCAATATGAAAGCACAGAGGATTATGAGTATCAGGGGTAATGTTTGTGAACTATTTGGTAATACCCTAATGGTGCTCACTTTGTTCAAATACTCACCCCCCTTCTTTGATTCTCTGATCTCCCAGCTTGTCTGAGCGGGATGTACATGCTCTTGAGCTCCGTGAGTCCTCTCATTGTTTTGTAAATCTTAAGATGAAGGGGGGTGGTGTTACTGTGTGCGCTAAATCCCTGTTTGACTTCTTAACTCAGTTGCTTGTTTTGCTGCTTAGCCCTTCAATGGAGGGTTAATGAATACTTTATTGCCACTTTACTATGTGGATCTTAGTGGCCGTATTTAATTTCCCCCCAGGGACGTCCTGTGGCGTTTCCCAGAGTTTCGGAGCAGCCTACTTTGCATTTCCTTTCTGTGAGAAGACAAACGGGCCTCGAGTCCAAGATGAACCGCTCTGACAGAGAGAGGGTGAGACAGAGAAAAGGGGACAGAGAGAGAGAGGAAGAGAGGCAGGCAGTGCAGGGTAGGATTTCACTCCTACTTCTTTCCCTCCAAGCTCTGAATCAGTCCAAAGTCTCTCTCGTGGGCTACAGTGTGGATCAAGTTTACCCCCTTGTCCTCTCCCACCTTCCCAGTTTTGACATGCTTATGTTTTACCTTCCAGGTTGGAAATAAAAGACAGACAGCAAGGGTGCTCAGTGAAGAATGGAGTTGCAAAAAAGTGTCAAAGAAGTCGGCTGGATGAGCTTTCCAGGGTAGAAAGTTGTACACACAGAAAGTCCTGTCAGTAACTGTACAGTGTTGGACACGTCCATATTCTGTCAATTAACCAGGGTTGAGCTCACTACTGTGTAATCAGGCAGCCATCCATACATTTGTCACCATTGTGGTTGTATTTCTGCTGCCCTCACTGCTAGAACAAACTTCCCAACTCCACCTCAGGTGGGTAATGACTGACCCACCTTTGCAGTGTTTCTCTTCTTCAGCTTATAACTCTGTCAGATGGAGCTCAGTAATGCAGCTCAACTGTGACAAGTGTTTGCTATTTTAAAGCCTCTAATTAAGTCAGTTAACCTCCCTTTTTTCCATCATAATGCACAACCAGAGAGGAGGGTCCAGGGGGTCCCTGCGCCCACCTCTGTCACGTGTTGGACCTAGTGGTGAGCAATGGCTTTTTAATGGAGGCCTCCCAGTAGAAAAAAAAGGCCCTCGCTTGTGGAACCAACCCGAGGGAATATTTAAAAGACAGTCAAAAAGAGCAGCAATGAATAAGCAGTGCTTCCTGTTTTCTTAAACGTGGAAGCAGCATTGAGTAAAGGTAATTGATCGGAACTAATTAGCGGCTGAGAGATAAATGATGGTTAGGTGAGATGCGGCGCTTTTAATGACACGCTGTGGGGATGGAATCCACTGTGGAATTAACTCTTCAGTGAGTGTTTTGAGGCTCACAGTAAAGCTCAGTCATGTGTTTATGTTTGTGGGTTAATCTCCAAGGCACCTCAGGACTCACTGGCTGCGCTGGAGTGTGTGGAAATTATTAGTCAAGTGAATTTTCCAACATGACTTTTGAGTTGGTTTTGAGCTACCATCTGAAATATTTTGTCATTGGATTGCATTGGAAATAAAAATGACTGTTGGAGGAGTGACGGGCAGGTGCTACAGTTTTAATGCAGATATTTGTTGCGTGTGACAGCATATAATCCTGCTGGTTGTGGTCATCAGCTTTGACCCATGCAGGAATAATGCTGTGGTGCTAATTGTCGTATACATGTCCATGACACGGATGAACACGGCATCAAAAAAATTTCCATAACTCAGAAGCAATTACCTCATGACTACATTTATTATGATTTGCACAGTTGAAGGAAAAACAGGAGTGTCTTCTGGCTGGAGCAACAGCACAAGAAAGCCCAGTGAAATTAAATCAACAAGGGAACATAAACCATGGCATTTTTAAATGATATGCCATTTGAGTTGCATAATATCAGCTTGCTGTTTCCACCTTGTCAAAACATGGTAGAAGAAAAACCTCTTATAGAATCCAAGATCCAAGTTGTGTCAAGTTCTAAAATAGTTCTACCTTGCAGACGGCAGAATCGCTGATAGATGCAGCAATGACTCTTTTCACAGCAGGGGCCTACCTCTGCCTCTTCATCCTTCTTCTTAACACTTCCCCAGTTCTCATTTTCTTAGCAACATGCTTCAGCTGCTGGGCAATGGTCGTCTCTTGAGATGTCAAGAAAATTCACTTTCATGCGTTAACCAGAGGGGAAGTCTGCACCAGCTCTGAAAAGAGCTGTCATGACTCCGGACAATCACTGACACACCTGATAGTTTACCTGTCAGAGAGTTTCCTCTCCTTTTTAATTCTCCTTTATAATTTGAGTTTATTGTGATGGATGCTTTCATGTGATATTAAATGCGTGTTGATACGCCTGTGGACATTATCATTCTTTTGTCAACGGTTTGTGCATCTCAAATAAGGTCTGCCGTGACAAATCTCATGCAAAGCAATCCCATTTAATTAAATGCTATTTCCACAGGAGATGTAAGATACAAGACTATGCCAGTGGAGCATTAGATCTTTATTCTCTCTAATGTGGCACACAATTGATTTATTCAGAAATTAGGATTGGCAAGAGATGAATGTTATGAAGGGAAGCGCTACCGTTAAATGCTCCATTTCTGTGGAACTTGAAGCTGCAGCCTTGGTTCAGACTTCATCCTTCACACGCTTGTTAGGAAATAAAAAGGCCTTGAGGTTGATTGTGATAAATATCATCTGAAAAAAACGAGCCATTGCCAGCAATACATCATTGTTAACCTCAAAGGGCCATGGAGTTAGCGGATGTTTATTTATGACTTATATCTCCTTCATGTCAGGAAAACTACTTGGAAAAACTGCTGCTATAAAAGCTCTGTATGATTATCTTGGGAATGCAAAGTGAATATACAATAATGTGCACATGTAGAAATGTCTTTTAAATTATTGTCTGCATCATAATACTACAATGAGTGTTCCCAGATCTTTTCTTTCTGCGGTACATAGCAGCTCACCCACATTATGTGGCTGCCAAACCAAGTGTGGTTTATGCAAACAGTGAAATACAGAATATACGGCGCATCTTTAAAGGATCATTCCAACGTTGCATGTCTTACTCCCTTGACTACAAATTGTATGGACTTTACTGCTGAACACAATCAAACCATGATTTTTAATGTGTTACCAACGTCAGTGCAGTGTAGATCAACTTGTTTGTCAAAATTATGATTACAGGTAAATGCAGTTGAGATTTGAGAGCAACATTTTTACTACAAGCTATCCAATTCACATCAAGATGTCTGTGTTTGCATGTACTTGGTCTGGAGGTTGGGGGTTTTCACAAATAAAACGGAGCATTGTCTTTATCATAGTAATAGTTTTTGGCAAGTTTCAAGCCAATGGAAATAGATTTTTTTTGTATATAAAACAATGAACACCTGCTTGGAAGAAGAAAAAAAGCATAAAAATGTAATATCCTGTTGTGTGTTTTATGAAAACAAAAAGGTTGGCAGTTATCTAACACATACATGATTTGCTGTGAATGGGCTAAAATATGATAGATTACTGCTATGACCCTATAATGGTGATACACACCAATTAATCTCCCACTGTTCTCACTGTTCTCAGTGGTGATACACTGCAGTTAATCACACATTATTCCCAAATATTTTCTTTGCAGTTAACTCTCTCTGGCTCAGATACAAACCATACTCCTCTGATGAATACTCGACATTCTCAAGATAAACTTGCCCGGGGAAGCAGATTACTCTCTCCTCACACAGGAGGTTCCAGAGGAGCGCTGTTTTGACTTGTCTTTGCTTAATTGCTGTGTCAATTAAAATATTTTTCAGAAACATCATGCGGGTGGGACAGGGGCCGGGAGGATCGCAAGAGGCTCCGTCTTGTTCACAGCTGTGCATTGCCTGCAGTGTTGATGCAGAGAAAGTGTGGTTTGCTTGCTGGGGAGTTAACATGGTGAGCAGCCAAGCACGAGCATTAGGTGTGTTTTCCAGGCCAAATCAGATTAACATATGGTTCTGAGATAGCAGGAACTGAGAGGCACCTTTATCAAGATGTAAAAAAAAAGTGTATAAAGTGAGATAAAGCCTGGTTGGTGTGCTGTTGATTTAGGGAGTGTATCTCTACTGTCAAGTAAGATGGACCTTTTAGGAAAATAACAGAGATGTTTAGTGAATTGATAAAGAACTTAAACACAAAGGAACGGTGTGGCAAAATTATGTGAAAGTTATCGTCATGATTTCCTCTGTATCTACTGTAAATTAATAAGCCAATGATAACAACTGATCCACATTGGAGCTGAGTTTTGTTCTCTTTGGCAAATCTAATAATGTTGTCTCTTGGGACAAGAATGACTCGAACCATGATGGCTTTCATACCAGATTGATGGATAATTCCTTAATGATGCAGGGCCACGAAAGAGTGTGAGAACAAGGCGGTTTCCTCAACACTTGGCCAGTTTGATACGTAAAATCACACATTTATGTGATATTCTATACATGCTGTACTGTGCTGTGTTTTGGCGACTGATAGGCCTTTTAAACCTGTGGATTTATCACTAAAACTGAATTTCCTGGATTAAATTTAATCTTCCTCATACTTGTAGCAACGTGTCCCCACCAACACAGACCGTTGTTTTTTAACACCATGCTATGTTTGGTCTGAACACCCACTAAGGTCTTAGCTCCAAAGAGGAGCCCTCAAGCTCCATCAAAGCAGCACATTGCCTCAAACTGGGATAAAGCAGAGATAACTGCAATTATCTCAGTTACACTTGTCTCCCACTGAAAAAAACATTTGGACCTGGGATGCCACTCCCCCGCTGGTTTCTTGTCTGCACCATCTAGGAATTTACTCTGAACAAAAGCTGTATTTTGGCCACTTTGCAATCCATACTTCCGACCTCTCCCGTAGCTCATTACCCGCTGCCAGAACTGCTCAAGAGGAGGGCTGCAGGGTCACAGCGTAGGATATCCTGCCTGTCAGTCAAATGTCAGGGCTGTCAGGTGTGTCTCGCTGTTGCGGATTTAAACCCAAGTGGGGAAAGACGGACTAGTCATTAAAATCTCGCAGGGAGGCCGAGTTTTGATTTTTGCCGAAGCTCAGTGTATTTCCACAACTGTCAAGCTGTCTGTATGTCTGCTGCCATGTGTGGATGTCACCTCAGGCACGACTGAGTCGAGAGAGACGGCTTTCCTCGGGGTTAACGAGGAAGAGAGATGATAATGGGGGGACAGAGATGAGGAACTGTTGAGGGGGGTGTGATCATCTTTTCATTTCTAAAAGTGTTTTCCTTATGTAGACCCAGTGCTGACCCCTGGTCATGTGGCATTAATATTGTGACCAGTGGATGGATGCAGAGTTTCTGCACACAGAGTAGACACACCACAGGGGTTAGAGTGGTTTTTAAGGAAATGCATGCTGGGGTTACACCACTCTTCCTCTCAGTAGAGTGACCCTGAAGGAATATGTTACTGAAAACACACATCATACAGTGTAGTTAGGGTTATCTGACTACGTTTATCGATGCTTTCTACCTGTCTGAGTTTCTGTGCTGGCCAAAATGGAAAGCAGGCAGTGTGAGCCTGCAGAGGGACATGTATTGTAGTTCAGTGAACTCTCCTCCTCTCCCATTTGCTGCATTCTGCTCATGCCAGCCTCAAAAGTTATAAATGACTGTGGATTCGGGAGCCTTTCATGGGTTTGTGTAGGGGAGTCCCTTTGTAAGCTTCAAATGTTTGGGGTCAAAGCAAGGCTATAATGTACCCAGAAGAATCATGGATGTGTGAAGTGCGAGTTTGTTATTGAAATGATAAAAGGAAGTCCTAGAGGGATAGTATATCATCCCACTCCAAAAAACAACAGAAAGGTTGTTAGAGGGAGTGTGGATCTGTCAAATAAGAAGAGTGAATGTTGAAAAAGATACATAAACCTTTTTTTTCCTCCACCTGGTTTGGAGTGCAACACTACTGGTAAGCGGCAGCACTGACCTCTAAGTGCACTCAGTCTCCTGGAGAGATTGCAGCCTGTGACAGACCATGATGCCGCCCCATTAGCTGAGATAAGGCAGGCAGGGATTGAGAAGCTCAGATCAATGAGTCATTACGGGGAGTGCAGAGCTGCTGGCCGCATACGCTGCCAGAGTGGGATTCTTATAGTCGTGGCTTAGTGGCAGCGCAGCCTGACAATCCCACAGCCGCTTCCCACCAACCTGCAGTGGGGCCATCCTGGTAGAAAAACCCAGCAGGATTTTCTCTGGATTAACGTTTGATTCCATGTCAAATATGCTACCCAGGAATAATAAGAGAGGGCATCAACCTTTTCACCTGACACTTTTTCAGATTGCCAGAGCAGTCAGTATGTTCATTACCTTGACATGGTTTACTTTAATTCCCATTTATGGATTCTGCTTTTCTGTGGAATGCAGTGGTTACACATAAGGCTTGGCGCTCTTCTTTGCAAAGTGGTCTCAGGTGTTCTTTCATCTGAAAAGAGGATTTAGCTTTTATTTGAAAAGAAAACTGGCTGGTACAAGATAGATACTTAACAGGTGTTTTCACCCAGCTGAAATCACTGTTATGTCACCTTTCAAGGATCATTCTGGCTCATTACCATTTAAGAGCACACAAAATATAATCATCATAATCTCTAATTATACAGAAAGTATGCGGTAAGTCAAAGGTGAGAGAAGAAGTTCACCTGTATGAAACTACTCTTCCAAATAAGTTTAGCTCACTTTGGACTGCTTGAATTTATTTTTTAGCTGAATTCCCCAAACTACAGAAAGGAGACTCATCAACTGTAATAAATGAATGATCCTTTAATCCGTGTATAGTTGCTTTGCCAGGCTCTGCCTCTGGCTCTCATTAAGGCTCTGACAATTTGTTTAGTGCCCATAATGAATAGAACGATTAGGATGCGCTCTCAACAGTGACATCACCAAGTGAGCAGACAATAGCCACTTGTTTGTGGGCATCATGTGTGACCAACAACATTATCCTTACACTGTTACACTGTCCCCATGTTGGCAGATGACAGCCGGATAGATGTAGTTTTGTTGGTGCAGTTTCTCCTGCACAGGCTGCCCATTTAAAATGCCCTCTCTTCCCTGAGGCTGCCTGCTCCCTTCATAGCCACTCCTCTGTGTTACTCTCTGACTACTTTTTGGCTGATATTGATCAAACCTGAAATGGGAGCCCTTAAGTGAATGTGTAAGAAGTCTTGGTAATCAATGATTGACAGTTGGTATCTCCCTCATCAAGGTCACTTTGCCAATTTCAGTTTGTAGGAGAGCTGCAGGGCAGTCAAGTGATGAGTGAGAAAGAAGGTTTTGTTTTGTCTCTTTGGATTTTGCCAAGAGGTCGAGCTGATGACGACTTTCAGTCACAGCAGTATTTCAGCTCCAAGAGCAGGACGGAACACGGCTGAGAGGAGAAACAGAGAAAATCGATCTTTGTGCCACTAGCATATCTTCACCCGGCTAGACATAATGCTGCTGGGAGGTGCTGTTTCAGTCCGCCATTACAGCTAAAGCTAAATGAACTGAGACACAACCACAGTGCAGTTCAATGCAGTCAGAATGAGTAAATCACACTTTTGAGTGTATTATTCTTAGCCATTTGATTCCTGTAATATATACACATTATTGAAAAGACGATGTATAGCCGTGTAGTTAGAGCTCAGCCCAGACAACCTGTGGAGTGTCATTTCACCTCAAAAAGTTACTCCATGTTACTGTTAAACCTGGTTGCACCTGAAGTCTTTAAATACATTTTGACAAGCACATTTCCTCTTAATGTGTTGAAATAAAAGCTGGTGTCTAAATGAGACCGTGCTGTGCTGTCAGCGAAAGGTAAGATCCGTCAGGTTCACCCCTCCTTATTTAAGACTACAGGTCTGTATTGCTGCTGGTGCAGACAGGCAGCAGAGTTTTGTTCATAAGGGTCTCACCTCTTGGGATTAATTCTGTTTGGCTGGGAATGTGAGAAAAAAAAAAGGAGAAGCCTCCCCTGATTTAGAAAGCATATTGCCTGAGTTGGGAAAGAAATTAAATGTTTATGTGGGGCCGTGCTGAGGGGGTTTGAAAGGAAGAGAACGAGGATGCTTTGGCGTTGTGTCTCTCTTTTTCTCTCCGAGGGCTGAGGTTTTGGTCAACACTGCCAAAGCAAACACCTCCATAGTCCACCACAGAGGAACCAATACGAACCTTTCACACACTTCTTGCTTTCGCCTCTCTGTATCTCCCATCTGGATTTAGCTCATTTGCTGCATGTGTAGAGGAACCTCTCTAATGGCCGCTTTTAATTTGTAGCCATTACAGCGTTTTTTGCATCTCATGGTTACATTGTGTTTGAATTTCTCCAGCTGCCGCGTGTCTAAACCACTTGTTGTGTGCAAAGAACTTAACTAGCGTGTGTACATGTGCATGCTATGCATGTTATCTGTACGTGTGTGTGTGAGAGAGACAGAGGGATGAGGCCCAAGAAGTCATGCACACACACACATGCACACACATCTCTCTCTCACCCACTCGGTCTGCTTCTCTCTTTATCCATCTCCTGCAGTTATCGGCTGATTTTATCACCCTGTTAGCTGCAGGGAGATTACCAGTGACAAACTGGGATGGCTAAATCGGCTTGCTAAACTCACTGACCCTGCAAACCCCCCCCCCCCCCCGCGCCACTATCGCCTTAACACCACCTTACATGGGCGTAGAGTGTGGGCTGCCAAAATAACTAATCCTAACACAGATAAAGCTTGGAGGAACAATCTAGGTAAAGACTGAATTAAAATGATGAACACCCAAAAATCAGGGGCATGTAATACACTCACATAGTGCAAGTTACTGTGTTAAATAGAGGCATAGAAATGTTGATAACACCTGCAGGGTGACGGTCAACATGCACATATTAATTTGTAAATGTTCCAAAAGTCTGGATTATACTTTCAAGCAATGCCACTTAAAATAGAACCACTGAAAAGACCCAGACACATAAATCAGTCAGTTGAGGACAGCCTCTCCCACCAGATTGATTCCTCGTATCTTCAGGGAACCTATTATCTTGCTCTGACTTCGAAAGAGGATAAGAGTTCAGAGCCTTAGAAGGCCCTTAAAACGGCCGTGGTTTTACGGACAGCAGGCTTAGAACATCAGAGAGCGCGATGGAATCAGTGTTCAGACCTGTTTGCTGACTTCTAACCTCCTGAACAGGTCTCCTTTAGTGGCTGCAAAACCGTGCTAAAAAAGAGAGAGTTTGGGTAGGATTATGCCTCGCATGATGTGTCGGAAGTCAAATGTGTTTATAGCTGTTCTGAAAAGCTACACTGGAGGGTGGAGTCATGGGGGCGATCCTGGCTCCTTTCTCATCTCCGCACAGCTTGCCAATAAAGTGGTTGTGAAAGTTGGATGCAGAAAGTTATCCCCAATACGACTTCGGAAAGGTGTGGGTGGAGGGGGTTTCCGAAGCTATTCAACCATCCAACAAGCACTACTGAAGAAGCATACTGGCAGACCCTCCATGTGACCCTACGTTCCCATGGGAGCGTGTCTTTTATAGATGCCGACAGTTTTGGGCTTCCCCTTGGCTGACGGACCCGGAGAGGCAGCGGCAGCGGGGAACACAAAGCTGTCTATAAAAGGCTAATCACCTTCATTTCAGATGAGCGCCCTTTGAATAGAGAAAGTAAATGATGAGGCAAAATGTGATGACGGTGCTGTGGAAAAGTGGGATTTGTTTTCTAATCCCACTTCCTGTCCCTGAGGCCTGGGAATCAGGAGCGCATCGGAACTCAACTGGTCGCCTGCCTCTGTTCAAAGAAGGGATGAATGAGAGGGATGTCCATCAGCCTCCTGCTTCTATCAACATCATCTGTCTCTTGTCATGTATTACTGATGATAGGCCAGAGAGACTCTACATGGCAAATACATTTAATATTAATTAATAAAAACATTCTTTGCAAATGCTTTCACTTGCACTGGTTCAAGAATTTCCACCTGGAGACTCTAAATAAAGGTTTAAAAAATGTAAAAATGCTTTCCTGCCCCAACCTCAACTTCTTCTTCCCCCTGCCCCCCGAAAGAACAGGAAGATAAGCACTGAGGTGGCACTGCATGCATTTATTGTGGGTGAAGCAGCAGTGGGATCCTGGTGGGAGGAAGAGACCTGGAGCAGAGCCACAATGGCTGCTGTCACAATCTGTCCTGCCTTCCTGTCATTCTCAGGAAGGGGCTGGAACAACTGGCCTCCCACACTGTGACCCCACACTGTTCCAACAAATAAGGCATTCATAACCACGGGGCATGATAGTGGCTCACTGGTGTCACATACATTAGGTTACCATATCCTGTGTCTGTTCAATTGTAAATCTTTCACTTGCCTGTCAGGATGCACCTGAGAGACACGACGATGAATTGTCGCATTGAGACATTTTTCAGCTCTGCCTGACGTAGTTTTCTCAGTGGTGGATTCAAGCTGCCAAGAAAGCATTTTTCTTTAAATTCTCTATTTTCAAGAAAAAGATGTTGCTCCATTGGTACAAATAAAACTATCAGTTACTTTCTTTCTTGGGATGGAAACTGCTTGGACTGCAGAGGATTCAGACTTACTTTAGCAGAGCTCAGCGTAGAAAACAGTCGACACAAAGTTAATAACGAAAAAAAGAAAACTGAAAACCTCAGGTGGAAGTCAGCCTGTGGCATCTTTAACTTGGCTTTTTGATGCAATTTGTTGCGTTGTTGACATTAGCATAAGCTATTCTCTGTCATGCCAGAAATATCACAAAGATCAACATTTAATAATATTTATGAGAGACGGTTTCATTCATGATGGAAAGTAAATATTTTTCCATGGAACCCCCTGAGGACACAAACTGACAGATCGCTGTAGATTCAACTATAAGAAAATCACTTTGGTGCTGACATCAGCTTTCGTAACTTTGAACACAGCTGAACTTAGAGGCTGAATTTGTGGCATGAAGTGCTGCGAGACAGTAAATTCTTTCTGTCCTTAAACAATCTTTGAGTGTAGTTCTGTTTGAGGTTAAACACAAAAGGCTTTCTGTATTTGAGCCTTGAGTCTGAGTTTAATACTTTTCTATTTTCACTAGCTTTAACATTTTACAGAGAGAGGGAGCCTGAGAGAGATCCATCTTCATTCCAACAAGGCTGTGCTGGTCTCAAAGCCCCCAGGTGCACCACCCTCTGGAACCACACAGCAGAACCAGAGATGGTAGAGTGTGTCTCTGCCTCTGAGTGTGTCCAGTGTGTGGAGGACTATAGTCTGCCATGAAGCTGAGACATGCCAGGTTAAGATAAGGGGGAGGGGGCTAAAGGTAACAGGGCTCTTTGACTCAGGGCTTCATGTTTAGTCTTCGTGGCTGCTCCCTCTAAATTCTGCAGTGCTGTTCCTTTGTTCCTCTGATACAAACACTTGAGTGCATGCTTCCCTGCTACCTCCTGTGGCTTCTCTGCTAAATAAGCATTAAAATGAATGTACCATGCTAAATGTACTCAGGAAACCAGAAGGTATGCACATAACCTGTGGCTAGACAGATACCATATACCAGTGATTCATTGGTTCACAGGGTGTAGTAATTCACAGTCTAGTGCATGTGGATCTCTGCTGAGCTGGAACTCAGGGCTGGGATGTGTTAGAGTGATGGCAAAGAGGTTACTACCCTGAGCCCAGTGAGTCATGCTGGACATACACTTTCTCCTTCTTTCTTTCCTTTAACCTCCATTGAGCACAGGCTCATTGCGATTCTGGACAGGCCGTGCAAGTAATGCCACTTTACCCCAGGCAATCCCTGTTTCCTGATTCCACTCAGGCTGAGGGGAGATAACCCTGACCCTGAGCTAATCCCAGATTAAACCAGAACATAAAGCGCTGCCACTGCTGACCGGCGACCTCTGACCTCCTCATGTCTTCTGGCCCAGGTTGTTGCAGCCCTGCTGACCAGCATTTGTGCAATTTAAAATAATCTGAAGATTTCAGATTGCTTTGGATGGAGGCAGCAACCAGGAACATTTTGGTCCCCTGTGACTGAGAAATGCAACTGATTCTATTGAGGTTGCAAAAGGATAACGGGAATTGACACGTGGGATGGGAATGGGGCAATATGTGTCACTGTCGGGCTGGAGACTGTGAATAAAACACACGTCAGTTAAAACAGAGCCATGTTTGTGCAGATGTGTGCGATTAGATCAAGACTCTCATGGGAGGATCTCCTTCCCTACTAGCTCTCCACATTTCACATCCTCCTCAGCTGGATCTCTACCTTCATGCGTGTCTGTTAGATTGAGGAAGGAAGGTGTTCATTTCTTTGAGAGAGAGAAGTCAGGTCCAGCGGTGCACATTATTGGCTCTGAATGTATGAAGGGCTCCAGTTTCAGGTCTAAACAAGGGGAGGAAGGGACACCCATGGTATGTGTGGTTTACGTTTTGGTCATAGATTCCTCATTGTTTGTATTGTTCAAGTGATTCTGTAGAAGAGCACATCTGTCTGGTGTTACAAGAGTTTACATGAAAATGGAGACAAATGTGTACATCCTCCCCCACCCCCTGCACCCTCTCCGCCTGTCCGTCAACGCGGTGGGTTTGGCAGGCAGCAGGAAAGGGACTTAGGTGATGGGAGCCAGAGGCCCTATGATAAGGCCATCTCTCCGCATGAGAGCTCATCAGAGCTGACAGTGAATACAAATTGGTGCCATTAGTGTGGGGGGGGGCAGTTGGACAGAGGAGGGGCGGGGCACTACAGTGGCTCCTAATTATAGAGTGGGTGAGCCCCTCAGGTCGAAGGGGAGCGGGTAAGTGCGGGGGGTGCGATGGTAACGAGGTGGCGATGGCGGTAAACAGTAAGGTGTCATGTCTCACAGAGCATCGTGGTGGCAACTTCTGGACACCGTGTGGTGCTTAATGATGTGTGATATGGGAGCACTTTAAGTGCGTATCCATTATGACGGATCACATTCAACATGTGTGGAGACAAGAGAGGGTCGTAGCTTTTCCCCTGCGAGGGAGCTCACAGCAACAGAATACAAACAACATGCCACGAATAGCTAAGCAGCTTCTCTTTATTGTGGTTTAAGAGCTGGTGAAGCCCGGCAGGAAGTCAAATCACTTATTTGCAATCATAATTTGATGCAGTGTCAGATAACAGTGGCACATTTGATGTGTCTGAATAATGTTTTGGGGATTACTATAATTAAAATATGCGGGGTCTTGATGTGGCATCCATTATGACTGTTAAACTGCAGCAAAAAGCACCATTTTTCTCCATAATGATGGTTTCACCAGACACCAAAGCAGAAAGGGAAGTCTAAAAGAAGAAAACTTATTTTAGTTTCAGTTCCTAAGTGGACCATCATCAAGGGTTAAGTTACTCTTTGAACTCAGACGGATAATCAGGATGATGATGACAGTGATTTATACAGTGTTTTCAGTTTTGCAATAACTTTGTGGATTAGTCTTGTAATGCCGTTCTTGGTGTCATGCCTGGTTAATTTCAACAAGTTTGAAGTAAGGTGATAAAGAGCCAAGTTGCTTGTGTTGATGCTTTGTATGTATGGGGCAGGTGTTTGTACAGGCATGCTGTTATGTCTGTGTTTTCTCTCCTAGCAGCAAGCTGCAGAGCCTGTCGCTCCTCCCAAGGTGCACACACACACGCACGCACACAGGAATCAGCAAGGCTTGACCACGTCGCTGAGAGTGCATCACAAAAGATTACCATTCTTTTACGGGGCAGGCTCTTTGGCATTACCATCGGGTCAGATCATATCTCTGGATCCTGTGCCCTTGCACATTTGTTATCTGCTGAATGACACATCCTATCTGATGTGACACAGTGGCCGAGCCTCTGACCGCTTTTATTATCCTCCGCCCCACCGAGTGACTAAGCTGAGACGAGCAGCTGCCGTGTTCACATGCTGTTATCGTTCCTTTTCATTTAGCAGCACGGCTAACCTCATACCCGCTCTCCAGTAATCACACGGGCATTCTTTAACAACTGTGTCACTTCTCTACTGGCTTTGAAGCGTGCAGCTTACACAAACCCAAATAACTCCTGTAAATGTTTGACATGAAAACAAGTTGTGTTGAAAGGAGCTGTTGAAGGAAAGTGAAGGAAGGCGCGGTGGGCCCAGCTTGGCTGATTAGAAGCGACTCTGCTAACAAGATAGCAACACAGGTGCCAGTTTGAGCCCCTCCAGAGGGCCACACACTTGTCCATATGCAGCAGAAGGTTCTTTAATCTCCATCTTGATGAGAGATGTGAGAGCAGTGATCGCCCCTATATTAGGCACTTCCTTATCGAGGGAAATCACTGTGAGAAAGTTTCACGAGATTAAGATAAGAGACAGAATCACAAGCGCTCTCTGAGATATAGGCATCTGGACATAAGCCAACTCCACTCCTACTGTGTTCATTCAGTGAAATCTCATCATATTAAATAAATAAACTGTAGAGAACACATCTGAAAAAACAAATTTTGTGAGATTTACACACAAGAAGCTGACTCACAAGAAGATACCCTTTTTGTGCTTTTTACAGCTTTGTCAGGACACTGTAGGTTGTAGGAAGGTGCAAATTCATTTACACCCAACAGTTAAATGCCACACAATACAGCAAGTCAATATGCTCAGATAAAATTTGTTTTAACTAATTTTCCTAACATATTCATATCAGACCATAGCATCACCCACCGAAAAATGCTGTCCACCTGAGAGCGATTGGCATGCTTCTAATAGAAAACAGAAATCTGCTGAAGCAACATTAGAAGGTCATGTTACAGTAGGATGAAGACAGATTGAAACAGTCCTCCCTGATCACACAGCAGATAGCAGCTTCCCCGTGCGCTCACTCTCACCCTGATTCTCAGGTTCATCTTCACTGTTTCTGGCAAACATAACAAACAACCTTCATACAGATACATGGGCATCAGACTGACTGGGACTAAATGAATGAGAGAGTCTGTCATGTCGAGCAAGCCCTTTTTCAACTTGTGGCACTGTCGCCTGTGGTGTCTCAGCTCATCACTGCTCCTCGGTAAAGGTTCAGCCAACCGTTCAGTTTAAAAAAAAAAAAAACGTGTCTGAATCTATTTTGTGCAGAGCTCCATCATAGCTGCTGAAGTGAAGCGTGCCTTCTGAAGAGCAATAAGACTTAACTGTCTTAACAGGAGTTTTTCCTCCTCTGCATTGACAGCATTCAAAATATTTGGCCAGGATTCCTGACAAGAGCTGTCTTTGATGTGTGAGAGCATGCCACCACCCTCCCCTTCTCCCTACTCCCCCCTTAAACACCCCAATTATCACTCCTGCCACTTCGGAGCATGTGAACTAACACACCTCTTTCTGACGGGTTGGAAACTGCCCTCAGGACGCTGCTCAGGTAGTGCAGCTTGTTTATGATATGCCAGGGGCTAACAGTATATTTCTGTCACAGCCTTAGAAGACTGGATTAAACACTATTTAGCACAAGCTGTAGTGTTATTTCAGTGCAATAGATCATAGCTTATGTGCTCCATCTTTTAGTGCCTCACTGTGATCTTTGGACAGAAGGACGGGCTGATGCAGTGGCTGCAGTTTCTAATTATCAGCCGCACGTTCCACAAGGGAAAACCACAGACCCGTGAATCGAGCAGGTGATTGCTCCACACTTTGCTCCACATTGCTCATCGCTCCCTTCCTGCTCAGCGTCAAAGCAACAGACCGCAAACTTTTGTCTCTTCCCACAACCATCCCCCATCCTCTTTGCCTTCAGTAGTTCTCTACAGGGAGTAGTGCAGGCTTCAAGCAGCAACATGCTCTGCACTGTCATTGGCAGCAGTCTGCACTTTTAATTTACCCAATTTGAAACCAGAGAAATATGCAGCGGGGTGGAACACCCATATCAGTGTCATGTCGCGAGTGTGTGCTGTGCTGTCAAGTGGCAGGATGTCTATTTACCCCCTCTCAATTCTCTCTCTCTCTTCGATGTTTTGTTTAAATACACAGTCCAGAGTTTTCCATGATCCAATCACTTCCCCAAAATGCTCCTTGTGAGTTTGCCAGGAAAGTTATGAGTGGGGTTGGCTGTGTACTGTTAAGTCACGCTGCATGCAGTAAGCGTTCCTTAATGAGAGGAAGTTCTGATGTTACCGGCAGAGTAGGATGCATTAACAGCTGAATATGATACATAAAATCCAGTCTTCCCTTTCCCTTGTGTGAATGCGTGGTGGGAAATCATTTCATATAAGACAGCATTAACCAGTGTGCTTTCTTATTTCTGGAGATGTGATCTTGAGAGTGCACCGCATGCCAGTGAACTTTTCCTGTCCAAACATATTTCCAAAGTAAACTCGGCCCGTTGGCTATTAATTTAAGATGGAGAGATATGCTATAACATGCAGGCCTGCAGCCCCTGAGATCACCGTCAGCAGCCAAGTATTCTCTCAGGAGGAGGAGGGCTGGCTCAGTCTGACAGTGAGGCATATCTCTCTTCTATGCTTCTATACCTCATTTAACCAGGCAAGCTGACAAAAATACATTCTTATTTATAATGCCTCTGAGCAGGGGGCTTTAATCGTATGGTGGGACACATCCAGTGCTTCCCAGTACAACCACCGTATTATACTACAGACCACTGAGCAGCTCCACTGCAGCAGCAGAGGGTTTTTAAAGCACAAGACTGTGTTGCATTCACCAGACCAGAATTTACAGGTACTCAGTCGCAGCAACCTGTTTTCAATCTGACAAAATAAATCTAATTATTGCAACAAAAATATATTGGCCAAAACATAAAATAAACCATCTGTGTACTTTTCACTATTTGGCTCTTTGTTTTAGTGTTGGCCCACTTTCACTGCTACTGGATAGACTTCCCTGCTCAACAAATCAGCATTTTTTTTCAACCACATTTGTAGTTGAGATTCCTGCAGTTGTACACACCAGAACCTCACACTCGGTGAGAGAGCGGTT
Organism: Argyrosomus regius; assembly: GCA_946959425.1. Lineage (NCBI taxonomy): Eukaryota > Metazoa > Chordata > Actinopteri > Sciaenidae > Argyrosomus > Argyrosomus regius. The sequence continues at coordinate 3,778,859 of OX336885.1, forward strand.
TAGGTGGTGCATGCAGTGGTGTATGTGAGATGGTGTGTAAGGATAAATACGCTTTTTAAGGGTGTTGGTGCATAGAAAGTCCCATGAGTATTTATTAGAAGCATTTGTATGTGTATGTACATGTATGTAGAATTCAAGTTGATGCAGAGAATTGATGCTTTTAAACAGAATTATTTGACAATGAGTTGTGAGGCAGTGAATTTGACTTTAATGCTGAATAAGCTGGGATTGGAACAACAAGGTACAGATACATGATGCAACTGTATTTAAATAATTTGTTGTGCTCAAGTACAGTACTCAAGTAAATGTACCACTGATTGTATAAAGCACATGAGAAGAGCTCTGCACCTACCTTATCAGAAACTTCATGGTGTCTCTCACATGTAGTTGGCTCTGGTGCAGGCCTTGAACTTGAATGTGTTCAGGACTCATCTTACTCACCTTGTTGTTCTCAAACACTAGCAGAAACCTTTTCTTGCAGCCAGAGCAGGGTGTTGAGTTGTGGGAACCGGCAGTGGGCTGTGTCAGCCAGCAGCACCTTGAGATGCTGGGAGAGAGGGCAGGATTGTCTGTGTTCAGTAGACTGAGGAGAGTGGACTGGATTGCCTCTTACTAGTGGACTGAGAGGTCTGAGCTCCCTTCTGTGCAATCACTTAACTTTCTGTGTACTACTACACGTGCACTAGTAGGATTGAAAATGAGAAAAAAAATGAGAGAGGACAAATTAACTGGCCTCTTCTTATTTGTATGCAAGCGATGGGTGCTAGCATAAAAAAGTCTGTGAATGAGTGAGAGTAAAGGCAGAGACATTGAGTACGAGGATCAGGTTCCCTCACCGGCTTACTTTCACCTCTAATAGAGCCATTGCCATTCCACAGGGGGAAGTGGAACATTCCCCAAAACAAAGCGCCTGCTGTGTGTGTGCAGACCCCCCAGAGTGAACCTAAACCGTACACGCAGTAATGGGCTACTTTAAGAGTTTATCTGGCTCTAATAGACACACTTGTACACTGCTCCCAGCCTCTAAATCTCCAGGATAAGTCTGTGTGTGCGGAAAATGCTGTCATGCCCTAATGTGGCTGACAAAGAGCACAGTAGTTCAGCCTTTCCTGTTGGAATTGTAATCTCTGAGTATGTAGTTGTGTGTTGCAGGGAAATCAGTGCATTGAGCATGCAGTCGCATATATCTGAGCTCAATAATATGTGAGTGCTTGAATAGATCAGGGATCTTTATACAAATTTAATAGTCACATGAAACTTAGCTTACTGCCAACTCTCTATATTTTAACACAAACCTACAAATTCCTCTTTATCTTTTCAATGGAGGCGCCACAAGAGCCACTCCTCTGCATCAGTCTTGATCTGGCACAGAGCAGCACAGTCTCTCTGCATGGCTTTCCAAAGCTGATTGTGACTGGGTGTTTGCCTGGCACCAGACTCAGTCCAGAGACCTGCTGGGCTTGTTTCCACAGGCGGCCTGACCTCCGGAGCAGTGTAGCAGCTGAGTTCAGTCTGCTGCCATTATATGTCCTCGATCAACATTTCATAGGAACACAATGGCATGTGCCCCCGCCTGAGGCGATGGTTGACTTTGGGACTGAATTGAGAAAGGCTGACAGAATGGGGAATGAGGTCTAACAGCTAGAATGACTTCAGATTTCTTACTTTTTTTTCTTTCTTTCTTTAACTCGTGGTGAGGGGTTTCATCACTTTTATATTCATGCTTCTAGAAGGCCCAATGGCATTTATGCTTCAGCCTGAGCTGCATATGTAAATGTGCAGTACACAACCTGAAAATGTCTTACATAGTTAAAGAGACATGTTGTTATTTCGTAATAAAAGTTCAAGGTTTTCTGCAACAACACCATCATCTGATAGGTGTAGCTCTCCGTGGTGTGGTCTACATTGTAATTAGATATGGAGGATAAGATGCCTACCTGTGCATTATCATGTAATTATGAGATGAGATTACATGAGATTTGGCTTTCTATAGGGTGTGTTGTTACTATGCACTGCTCGCATTCCCTCTTCAGCTGACAGATGGTCCCATCCAGTTACTCTCCGACACCAAACACACACTGAGAAGTTGCTGACAACCTGCCTCGGAAAGGGCTTCGACTGGCCCTCGGAATGTGTGTGTGTGTGTGTGTGTGTGTGTGCACACAATGCGTTCTTATCCGGTGTGTCTCACTCTATCCGCACACACACATAAACACAGCAAGAGTGTATGGGGACTCATCATTCAACTTAAGTCTCCAACACAAATAATCACAGGGTCCGACCACATGTTGCAGCTCCTCTATTATAGGCTCTGACAGCTGTCAATCACTCTTCTGACCTGTAAACATTCCTTTGGTGGGCACAGTTATTAAATCAAACTGTACAAATATAGCATATCTAATGATATTAATCTTTGCTAATTGACATAACCCAGCGTTAAATTTAGATCTGGCTGGAAAGACTGGTAATATCAGATTCCATAGGGGGTCTGTTTAAAAAGGTCTCTGTTTATTTTAAGGCCCAATGGTGGACATGTTGATGGCTTTGCATGCATTGGTGTCCAGACCTCTCCTGAAACCACCTAACAACCTCACAGGAATGTTTCTTAGTAACTTCAAACATACTGAACATGACTTCACATACAGAGCCAGCGTGTGGTTATTTATCAACTGCCTGAAGCATTTTCAAATCTAGAAATAATTCATATTTTTCTAAGACTAAGGTGTTGCTTTTAAGGTCTGACACCCCACGTTGACTACATATCACACATCCTATCTTTTATTAGACACTGGCACACCTCTGTTCTGATATATCATTTGTAAACAGTCAAACAAACCTAACTGTATTTGACAGTTTATCCTCTGGTTTCCCTTCACCACATTTAAGCTGCTAAATCAACACAAAAGAACTCGGGGTAACCTCAAAGTGCGGCTCTCTGTTACTGCTTTCTGTGGTCTGCTGGTTGTAGAATAAAGCTAAACAGTGAAACGGGACTTTCCTGCTGTTTGAGTAAAACCTCTGTGTTTGTCCAGCAATATGTGAATGCCACCCTCTAATGCCTCTCCCCTATAGATTGTGGAGGAGTGTGTTTGTCTATGGTGTGGCATGGGGCCTTTGCTGTCTTAGCAGTGGCCTCTCTGCCCTGTCTGTACATGGTTGCTGAACCAAGAAGAAACACTCAAACAAACACTCCAACACAGAGACACAGAGATGTAGGTAGATTGGGTTGCTCTCAACATGAAAGGACGTGTCGATTGCATTGTGTTTCCAAAGGCACACACTGTCCAACCAAGCATGAAGCAGTTCAAACCCATCTAACCTCAGTATATCTACCTTAATCTACCTTCTATATGGTGCGAATTTAGAGTAAACATCATATCTAACTGTGAAACTACTTTGTCTGTCTTCTCTGTCTTCTCACTTCCAGTCAAAGACAGCCCATGATGAGAGACTTTTCAGATCTTCTGATCCACTCGGGTGGTATTAAGCCATCAACACAGTGTGACAGACTCTCAGTAGCACTTGTGTCTAAAGTGCAGTGTTAAGTTACAGCAGTGTTGGTGGAAAACCATCAGATAACTCCACATGCAGGAGTGGCATGAGGAATGTGTCAGTTGTGTATGCATGTGTGGGTGAAAATGTGCATGTGCACCACAGCTGTCCTTTAATGGATATATTTCTGTCTCCAAACAGAGCTGAGATCTACCGGTACCGCTCATCACTTCGCCTACCTCCTCAACACGTCCGACTACCGGATCCTGCGTATGGATGAGGACCATGACCGCATGTACATTGGAAGCAAGGACCACATCCTGTCCCTGGACCTCCATGACATCAACAAGGACCCACATATTGTAAGACCATTCCCATGCCCCACCTTCTCACACCCCAAACTCTGGCCCCACAAATGGCCTGTTATATTGGGATGAAGCGAGCCCCTATACCTCAGAGCTACACCAGCTGCCCCCAGGGCAAAATATTCTGCTCTATTGCCCCAGGAGCAGACATTTTGATTAGCTCACATCTAGTTTTTGTTGGAGTGCACTTTTTCTGGTGTCGGGTCATTAAAACGCTGTAATTGGCTTATGACAATCCCAAAAGGACTAATATTAGCCTGGGTGGATATCCCTTTTGCAATTTTAGTCCAGAAATCTCATAAATGCCAGTGATGTATAACGGGTTGCATTGTAACTATAAAATGTCCTCTGTTCCCCCCTGGCAGATCCACTGGCCAGTGTCCGAACGAAGAAGGATGGAGTGCCTCGTGAGTGGGAAGGATGCCAATGTAAGTATGCCTGTTGACTGCACTCATAACCTCAGCAGGGTCGTTCAGCAGTTGATTTGCATCAACTTGATAGACGGAAAAAAAAAAGATGTAGTTTTTCAGATGCAGAGCGTTAAACGCATACAGCTCCATCCATTGTGCACTTTGGCTTTAATGTGAGGGACCTGTAAAAATGGTACTCACCTGTGGGGTTCGGACTTGGCCCAGTAAAAGTGCTGGTTCCCTTCTGTCTAGCCAAGGAGACAGGAATGGATTGGAGCAGACAAGCCCCATCAATCTCACCTTCATCCTCTCTGCCAGGCTTGGGTGGGGAGAACAACACTACTGGCTGATAGTTTGATATATTTTCCAAATATATATATAGAAGCACAGAATTATGGGATTCTTTTTTTATCACTTAGGCTTTTGCTAAATCTGCAGGAGGTGTACCAGCAAAAAAATGGCTATGAATGGCCTTTCAGTAAGATTTATTGCATTTATTGACTGTGTCTCCAGGAGGAGTGTGCAAACTTCATCCGTCTGATCGAGCCATGGAACCGGACCCAGCTGTACGTCTGTGGGACAGGAGCTTACAATCCAGTCTGTACCTTTGTCAACCGTGGCCGCAAACCTCAGGTTAGGATTCAAGATTTAAGGAATGTACAAGCCAAGAAAGTGTTCTCTCAGTACATCAACTCAGCAAACAGCTTTCTTGATTTGCATCATGAATGGCAGAGCTCAGCCTCTCCATTTTATTTCTCTTACCTAAGTTCTTGCTCTACATCCACCTTACGCTAGGCTGCCTTTACAGTGATTTTCCTCCATCATTAAGCCTGCTCATGGTACCATGTCTCTGCATCTTGCAAAACAGCCAGCACAGCTTCACCAGCGCACAGCTGTCATCCCCAGTGAGCTGTTAAAGCTACTCTGTTTAGTCTCAGCGTTTAATGGGACCTCTTGAATTTCCTAAACCAAGCCAGGCATCGCTACCTCACCATACTCCCCTTTAACACCTCACGCTTCTTTAAATATCACACTTGTTCACTAATGATGACCGTGGGACTTTTTAAAAAAAGGATAAATGAAAAGTAAATTTCCCACCGGACTCTCCCCCGAGATATGCAGTATGGTGCAGAGAACTTGCAACGGTAAGCGTGGCTTGCACGAGTCCCTTGTTGCATCCGGTTCCTACATGACCCTTTACTAACGAAGGGCTTCCACCCATTCACTCCCCTATCCATCCACCCCTTCATGCTTCCATCCAGGCCACCCGCCAGCCTCCACCATGTGAGACGTTGGGTAATTGGAAGTGGGAGCTCCCATTATGGGGTGCCGGTGGAATGTTCCAGTTCTAGTCCATTAATGAGAGGGCTGTGTTTTTCTCCATCACATTGAACGGGACAGGTCTGAGTCGTCCCCCCATGAGCACCTTTTTCAGCTGGGCTGGGGAGTTAACTATGATTGCAAAAACATGAAATGATATACGCCACACAGATGCATGCACACACATAAGGAAACTTATTTTGTCATTATTAATTCAACATTCAGACTGATTATCATTTGATTACACTACTACAGGGTATATTCTTAAGTTCTCCAGTGCTGGAAGTAGGAGCCTTGTAGCATTTGTAAACTGTAATAGCCAAATGTTTAACTTTGGCAGCAGCTTTGAGGGGGAATGTATGTAGCATACTGTGAAAGCCTTTATTGACTCAACCACAGGACAGAGAACTATTGTTGCCTTTTCCACCATCTGGTCAAATAAAGCTACACACATTTCCTTAACAATCTTGCACACACATATATTTTCCTCATGCACTTGCATTATATTAATTCCAATAGCATTGGTTTGGGGACTTTCTCACCGCGTCTGGAAGATTCAAACGATGCAAATGGAGGTCAGGAAGGTCCATTGATACTTCCTCATCAGTGGCATAACATCCAGACTGTGTTGCTGTCTCCTGTTTTAGACGTCCATGTATCTGCAGATGGCCCAGGCCAGAGGAAGGGCTAGCCGCGCAGCTGAACCCAGCGCGGTGCACGAGACACTTGGATTAAAGGTGCGATGTGGGCCCTGTCTGCACCGCAGCCCTGCATACTGCCTGGGCTCGTGGTCACCAGCAGCATGCTCCCCCTCTTTGTGTCTGAGCACATTTTGTCAACACCATCTTTAACTTGGCCATTACTTGTTTATCTCCATAACATTTAGCATGCATCGCTTCCAGTCCGTGCACAATCTCAAAAGTCTTGTGTAATGTGGAATCACATTTAATTTCATGTCATTTTTGTCTCTCCCATTTTTCACTCATACTGTCTTTGTGTAAGCCTCATTGTCTGAGCAACCTGGCCATCATTGTCTCTTTTGTGCTTTGCATTTGTGCTAAATGTCATATTTTGCATGAGAGCTGGGTTATCAAGAGGAAATGGCTTCTCAGGCTGTTAAAAGATTCTGTTGATTTTTGCTAGGCACAAATTTAATTAAACAGGCTTTCACTTCTGTTCAGTGCATGGCATATTCACCTTTATTTGGCATATATTTAGCATTTATTTAACAACAGATATCCAAAGCATTCATCCCGCTTATCTGAGACAATTCAGGATGTCCCACCCATCGCTCCTTCACCCCACCGAGCCCTCCACCTTCTGTAGGAATGTGGTGCAGTCGCTCCCACAGAGGCGGCAGGACTAGTCAGCATCTGACCCACTCCCACAGCAGGCTCTGTTAGCACAAAGCAAACACCAGCCATCTGTAGCCAACTAGCTGCGCAATATAGGAAATAAAAGAGCCACATACTTGAACATGCCTCCACTGTTTGAGCTCTCCAAGCACTTTGAAACACCAAAAGGGACTTTTGAAGGACATAAAGGCTGCGGGTGAAGTGGGACACTTTGAAAATGATGCAAGTTTTTTTTTAGTTGAATTTTTTTTCAAAATATGTTGCAGCTTTTCTGAAGGGTCATATTTTACTGCAAGGTTGTAAAAACATGGTCAGGGCACAGTTCCCCTCTGGTACACATAAATGTTTGTGACCTTTTTTTACCCGTCAACATCTGGCATGGCTGGGAGTGAGCTGCCAGCACCTCCTTATTTGCACGACTGGTGATTTTAATTAAAGACGAGTAGGGAATTGCACAAGCGTGCGTGTATAATCCAATGAAGTGAGTTTGGCACAGTGCCATATTCTCTCCCCTGATTTAGTGCTGATGGACACTGACAGAGATGTCTCCATCTCTGTACCCGTTGGGAGTGAAAAGAGGGGATTGGACATGCTCTGGTCTGTGAGGCGGGGCTACAGGACATGTCATCGCATGCCACCGATACATTTCCCACCCCAACTCTCATACGCAAATTCCTGCCAATCACCTTTCAGTGCTTGCGTGCAGGGATGCCACGAGCAGTGAGCATCAGTCATCCAGCCTCCATCCCAGGTTTGTTTTCACTGCACTGGATTACAGGTGTCAGCAGTAGGCCTGCACAGCCATAGGCACCAAGAGGCTGAGAGATATTTGGCATGCAGCTTATTATACCAAAAGAGAGCACGCGACACATTGTTTTCCGCAGTAGAGTGGCATAGAGATGGATTAGAGATTCCTTGCTTTCCCTGCATGTATTTTTCTGTATGAACGCACGCTCATTATTCTAATACTTCATCCCCCATCAGGCCGTATAGGTCCCACAGGAGTCAGAAGGGAGCACATTCACTGCCTCATTTTCCCTACCCATGGGAATCACAGTGACAAGATGAAGAGTGCTGAATTTATTGCCGTCTCCATATGATTTTTCCATTTCAGGAAGAAATCTTCCATTTGGAGCCGGGGAAAGTGGAATCTGGGAAGGGAAAGTGCTCCTACGACCCAAAGCTCAACAGCGTGTCAGCTTTGATCAGTGAGTATCATCTGGGTTTGGTCACATGAGGGTGTAGGCATGGGTACAGACTGGCCTAGCGGTCTTCATAGCAGTAGCAGTGTCATTCCATATGGATTCTTCATCTTTTATCTCCTGTTTCTTTATATGGCCTTCTCTCAGCTCACAATTTATATTTTTGGCAAACTTTGTTAACAGAAATTGTTTATCGTCTGCCATCAAAGAAGAAGTCAAGAAGGTCAGGCCACTGTTCTTTCCATCCTGTGCCTATTTCCCACAGTGGACTGCTTATTCTAATCAACCTAATCATTATATCCCGAGGAATTTTTCCTTGTTGGGGGGGGGGTGGACACAATAATACGTGCCTATTAATATGTGAATCCCTCACTGGGGAATTAGTGGCTTCCAATCAAAACACTTAGGACATGTTGGGAAAACGTTTCAGTGCTTGTACCACTATTTGAAAAGTAAAACAGTCTTCATTCCCAACTTTACTTCCCATGGAGCCTGAAGTGTTTTCACATGTGTTAATGGTCAAACAATCAGTTAGCCTACGTACAGACCATCATATTTACAGATGAGTGACGAATTCAAGGGGAAACCTGAATAAATGCAGACTCTTCCATTAAGGAAATGAGGGCCCTCTGAATGGTTGGTATGAAAATGATTTAAATCATATGCTGTTGCCTTTGCAATTACCACATCTTGACACAATGGAACACCTATGGGAGATTTTGGATAATCATGTTAGACAGCGATCATCATTACCAACACTGTGTGTATTGACTCTGTGTCATAATGTTGGTATAATGTTCATCAACATCATTGAATCAAAACGTCAAAAACAAATGAGGTAATCTACGTATTCCTACTCTTACTTACCATCTATCCGCCCTACTATCTTAAATTTACATATAACACGGGTAAGTCTGGATACTGTAGCTTATTATCTGTCGTGGCATTAATGAAGCCAGTGTCCTCTGTCCCTTTGCCCAAGGTCACTTAGTCAGGTCCAGACCACACAGTTGTCACCAGTGAAAGGCGATCTTCTCTCTGTGGGGTGAGACAGCGGGTGTAAATCACTGGCACTGCTTTCCCACATTAGCGCAGTGCCAGCTGACCAGTATGGAACCAGTACTGTCATCCAAGATGGATTTACCTCCCACTTCCACCAGTTAGCATCATACAAGGGACACTGATTTACTGTTGATAAGGATTAAGAACCCTGTACAACAATAGATTTACCATTGACCACTGACTGCTCAGCTCTCCACCACATTAGACATCCCATCATCCGTGGACATTTTAATGATATGTCATCAATCTCCATATAATGCTGCCGGGGACCATGACATTGAATATAATGGTGGTAGGACAGTTTTTTTTTTTTGTTTTCTCTGCTCCACCTCCTGCTGTCCCCTCACTCCATCTCTGAGAGCTCTGACAGTCGCACCTGCTCTCCTGTGGGGCCCTTACAGCAGCTGGAGAACCAACACCTTGCCTTCCTGTGGCTTAACAAGGCTGTTGTATACATTTGTCAGTCTGCACACATGGATGTGCTCATATTTTATGTCTTTACGGAGTGCGTGTGAAAGCTGTTCAGGAAGTTTGAGTGCTGGTTTCGGTAACGATTTATTTTACGTCTCGTAATTTATTAATGGCTTCCTCCAAAGTTTCCTGGAAAGAACAAAATAATGTGACAAGAAAAATCGGGGCAGTAAATATAGTGAAAATTTATTATAGCCTTTAGAAAAACAGAACTAGAAAAAGAACCAGAAAATGTTACAGTGGTTTAATAGTTTTTTTAATAGTTAATAGTTTACAAAGGAAATTCCTGCTAAAATCTTAATAACATCTGTAATCTAATACATCCATTTAACTAAAGCTTTAGTTTATTTTTGGAAACTTAATTAAATATTATTCTGCAACTATGCAATTTATGACTACACTATAAATTAAAAACTAAAACTAGTGGCTATTTAAAGACGTTTAAGCACCCAATTAATAGTTACTACCACTACTAGCTTATTACCTACAATAGTTATTTTCAAAGACGAGGGGCATGATGTTAGCTAACTACATTATTACCAGGCTATTTTAGAAATAACTGTTTAAATAAGTGATCGTCTAGTGATGGTCATTGTCATTTCAGCAGAACATACATACAAATACATACACACATGTTATGATTTGGTGCTATATAAATAAAATTTAACTGAAATTGAATTGAATTAAACATAATCCATGGCAGCTGGCTTGATATAAGAAGTTTGCTTTTGTTTACTTCTGTGTGAAATCGATGAGTAATTGTTTACAAAATTGCTGAAATTATCATAGTAAACCTGGTTTTATTGTAAACTGCATTACATGCCATGCTAGAATGTAAAGTTTTCTCAGGCAAAGCAACAGTAACTAAGGGGGGTGGGGCGTGGCGGATGGTCAGTTGAACGATGTTTTCCATTTTCAGACTATGCGTCCCATGGAATAAAGTATTATCGTAGTTTTCAGCCTTTGATCACTTGCATCCTGAGTTACAGTATCATCCACTTTGTGTCTAGATGAAGACAAATGTGTAGATGATGACCTTGCTATACTGAGCTTCTGTATTTTGGAAAAAGGAGTCCTGAGATTTTGGGATCTAAATATACATTTTGAAATAAAAGCCTTGGTGTTTTGTGCCAAGGGGTGGTGCTGGAGTAACGTCAGAGTCAAAGAATTTCACTAAACTGAACCATTTTCTCTCTTTCTCAGATGGTGAACTGTATGCTGGGGTCTATGTTGACTTTATGGGAACAGACTCTGCCATTTTCCGTACTTTGGGGACAAAGACTGCCATGCGAACAGATCAGTACAACTCCAGATGGTTAAATGGTAACTGTCCTATTAAGCCTATAAACGATACAAGCTTTCATCCAGCTTGTGCAGCCTTCCTGCATGATTTTTCAATATGCAACCCAAACAATGGTCCAAATGTATAGATGAAATGTAAAGATTCTGCTGTTTGCATGTGTTTAGAATCCATCAACAAGTGATAAACAGGAAATGCTGAGAGTTTATAAAAAGATTTCAGCCAGATGTTTCCCTTGATTCATCTCACCGCCTCTTCTATCCGCAGACCCCACTTTCATCCATGTACACCTCATCCCAGACAGCGCTGAGAGAAATGACGACAAGCTGTATTTCTTCTTCCGGGAGAAGTCCTCCGAGATGGGCCAGAGCCCTGTGACCCAGTCCCGTATAGGACGCATCTGTCTGGTGTGTACACAGTGAGATGCGTGTTTGTTTTGCGGTGTAAACATAACGAAAAGGAAACCTGCATCGATATGGAAAACACGCTGGAGACTCCTGAGGCGGGTCACCCACTGTGTCTGAATGTTTGCGGGCGCAGAACTAGTGTTTGGCCAACGCTGATGTGCCGGAATCCACATGTGTCTTTAACCTTCCTGTCTACAATGCATCCCTGTGTCTGCGAGATTGCCCTCTGACCTCTGACCCTGTGATCTTTTGACCTTCTCTCCCTGGTAGTCCTAAAAAACACTTCAAGCTTTTAGTGTAGAAAGCAGCGAATGACTCACTGTCCTAAAAACAGCTCTCTTTTAGACTCCCTCTCAGTTAAACAAGACATCCTCCACAAAAGCCTGCATGCCCTAGAAATACAAAGTGAGCTGAGCAACAACAACAAATAACAACAAATGTCTCTTGGAAAGCTTATAGGGCATCTTACAGTGTTTATATGGTGTGAGTGTGAATGTATTTGTTCCTCATGGGTCTGCGTGCACGGGTATAAGTGAGAAAATGTGGCGTACGTGTGCTCGTCGCCTCAGCTGTTCACCATTGTATTTATTTGAGGGGGTCAGACGCTGACCCGGCACACAAACACTCATCCATACTCTCTGTGGGCTCTGACTCGGCCTCCAGAGACCCCGGACCTGTCATTCTTACTTCGACACACATCTGGATACTCTTACTGTCATTCTTTTGCACCCTGCTAACCACCCAAAATCCAGCAGTATACTGTAATTACACTGGAAATTACGAAAACATTTCAACTCCCAAAAAAAAGGGATTCATTAGAAGTGCATGAAGAATGTGAAGGCTGCAACCGCCCTTAAAATGAAATGTTAAAATATACATGCTTCCTCTTCAAAGTGCGACATCCTCTAAAACACATACTGGTCTCAGCTTTTTCTTACTGGGATAGATTCTGGCCTTGCTCCACCACAGATGGAAGAGTCTAAATAGGAGGAGACAGTGTTTACCATCTCACCCACCCCTCCCTCCTTTTAGCTTCCTGGCTTTGCAAACCAACACGTACTGTATGGTGTGTGTGTGTGTGTGTGTGTGGGTGGCTCCACCTGGGTTTGTTTTCAGTAGGAAGACACAGGAGGATGTGCGTTTGAGTGATGGAGAAACTGTTCTGTGTCTCCACCTTCTCAAATTCAGAATGACGATGGAGGCCACTGCTGTCTGGTTAACAAGTGGAGCACCTTCCTGAAGGCCAGGCTCATCTGCTCGGTGCCGGGTGCCGACGGCATGGAGACACACTTTGATGAGCTCCGTGAGTAGAAAATCCTTGAGATTGTGGTTCCTTTCTATTTGTTTTGTTTTGTTGGAAAGGTAATCTTGAAGTAACTCTGTGGGGGTGGGGGGTGTTGTATCGGCCTCCTTTCAATCAAGCATGCTGTCAGCCTAGTGATGTCTTTTCCTCTGATTTTTCTGGAGGTGGTGCTTCACCGTTTTTTTTGCCAGATTACATCCTACACATCGGGCTTCAACTTACAATTATTTTTCTTATCAATTAATCTGTAGATCATTTTCTGTTTTAATTGAGCAATAAGAAGGAAAAGAAAATCATTTTATAATATATATATATATTTTTTTTCCAGCACCCATGTTATCTGACAGTCAGTCCAAAACCCAAATATATTTAGTTTACTATCATATATGATATAAAAAAGCATCATTGGAGAAGCTAGAACCCGAGTATGGTTGTTATTTTTTCCAGTATTTATATGGACAAACATGTAATTGATATCGATATGCAGATATTAAAACAATATTGTGTCAATCTGTGACACTGAGTAGGAAAAATAAAGAAAATCCAAAAAGATTAGCATTTCTTATATAATCTGTCAAAGTTGTATTTTTTTTTATTAGGCTGAGAACTTTTGTTGCACCCAGTTTTTTGAAAGAAACTCAATCCCTCCTTTGTGCAGTTAATCATTTTGACAGTAGGTATCGAATGGCGAAGGAAAAAGACAAAAATGACATGACTGGATTTATTTCAGACATATTCATTTTCAGGTTCCTGTCATGTATGATCACATCTGAAATATTTAGTAGAGAACAGTCTACTGCAGTTTCTACTGCAAGCACCTGCCAAGAGTGTACTTGTACAAACACACACACATGCACACAGCACCATATGGCAGCCCAATCCCATCATATGGCCCATACAGCGTACTGTAATGGGAATGACACACATAATCTCACCACTGAAGTTGTCGTTTTCTCTCAAGATGTCTTAAACAAAAGTGTCTGTTTTTTGTGTGTGTAAGGAGGTGGCCTAATGGCCGGCAGATCAGATCACCAAGCAGGAATGTGTGTGACTGTGAGACTATTAGCCTCTCCAGGGGAAGCTCTTTCTCTTTCTGCCTCATAGTTTTAAAATCGAGCCAGAGAGTGATAGGGAACTGATGCATGAGGCTACTGACGCTGCTGAACTAATCTCAACAATGAAAAGTGCCATGCCAGTTAGACGAGCGTCTCTTTGTCTCTTTGTCTCTTACACATTCCATGCTTTTATCTCAACCTGCCTGCAGTTATAAAAAGCACAGATTTGTTGTTACAGGTGACATTTGTTTTAAGCCTCCATGAACAACTGAATAAGTGACACACCTGAACACTCTGTGGCATTTTTGTGTCTGCAGCCACTTCATCTAAATGATACGAAAGCTGTTTCTGAGTGGGAATAGGCTCACTTTGCCTTTACAGATGAGTGTACTGCCTTTGCTGGTCAGGTCAGTGCTGATGCAGACGCACTGTGCACAGTGGTTTTGTGAGAGAGGCGGAGAGTCATCAGTGTCTGATGACGATTTTAAGGATATTGCTTGAATAATGCTGTGACTGTGTAGTGGAACTGAGCTGGTGAATGACCGAGGACAGCCATGACAGGGTACTTTTGCCAATAGCACATGTCAGTTTGCAGAGCAGCCATCCCTGTCAAGGACTCCTAGAGGGGACAGTAAATTGGATATGGTGGGGTTTCATGCTAATGGCTTCACATTTACTGTCTACTTTGAATGTTTATAAAGCTCTCCTGCTGCAGAGTTTGTCTTTACACAGGAAAGTGGAGACATTAGGATTTTACAAGGGCAAATTGGTCTTTAACTACTGCTACAGTGCATGAATGTAAGTCATTGAAGGAAGAGTTGGACATTTTGCTTTCTTGCTGAGAGTTATATCACAACTGATAAAACTCTCGTGCCTATATGTTCACTATAAAGCGACAGTATATAGACTGGAGACAGGGGAAACAGCTAGCCTGGCTACGTCCAAAGATAACTATTTTCCCCTGTTTTCAGAATGTATGCTAAGCTATGCTAAATGGCTGTAGTTTAATATTTATCATATAGATGTCAGATTGGCATTCTTCTTATTATTAAACTCTAAGCAAGAAAGCTAATAAGATTATGTATTTCTTGAAGAGCCTACATACATACGACATGTAGTAATGAGGCACTGTCGACTGTTCCAAGCCAGGACAAGTTCAGAAAGATCACTCAGCCATGCTTGACTGAGAAGATTCTTAAACGTTTCACCTTTTCTTTAAGAGTTTTAATAAAACCACTGTCCAAGTCATTACTGAGAAGTTTGTTGAAATGTCCAGTTGTATTCCTGCTGTGGTATGCAGAAAGGCATAATGTCGAAGCGTGGGGAGTTTGTCAGTATGCTACACTTATTGGCTCCACGTGACAACTTGTACCAAAATGACCCAGGATGATTTAAAACACAGTGATATGTTAGATGTAGACAAATGATAAATGGAGAGACAATAAGGCAAACAGACAGCAGATTTTGTTAAAAAAAGGCTGATCGAATAGAAAATGAAATCTTTTCTAAAGACATGGAATATATGGCAGAGTTTTTATGGCCATACAAACGAAATATGTTGTTGAATCTGGATCCTTTCCTAGCTGTTATTAACACACGAGATCCCCTGGAGCTAAGTCATCACTGCCCTGTCTGGATAGCTTTTATTGCAAATCACATCACTTATCCCCCCCTCCCATGTTTTCCTGAAGCCTTGATCTGTTTTTAGTGACTGTCCATGATAACATTTACGCACACTTGCGTGTTCTTGCGTGCAAATTGGCCATTTCTGCAGTACAAC
This sequence comes from Argyrosomus regius, assembly GCA_946959425.1. Lineage (NCBI taxonomy): Eukaryota > Metazoa > Chordata > Actinopteri > Sciaenidae > Argyrosomus > Argyrosomus regius. The sequence continues at coordinate 3,794,381 of OX336885.1, forward strand.
AGCTGTATGTCATGACAAGGATCATCTGTTGTGTGACACCCATGACAGCCCGTCGTGCTACGTCCATGCTAACCCATGACCGTTCCACTGCTCTGGATGTGGCAGCTGTGGAGGATGGCATGGTGTGCGTAAATGGTTTTGAATTTAGTAGCTACTGAGAAATAAGGACAATGTGCCTGCTATCTCTCAGCTTTATTCCTTTCTCCAGAAATGAGCTCATGAGCTATAGACAGTCCCCAGAGGAAGGCTTGACTGTACAGACTCACTAATGTGGACAGGACCAGAGCCCAGCACTTCAGACTCAAAGACAATGCTCACCTCCTCCATGTATCATTCTATCTGCATGGCAGCCTGACAGCTAATTTCTCATGCTGGTCTATATGGGACTGCAAGTGTATAAATCAGAATTGGTCTTCTGTTTCCACACTTTCTAATAGTCATATTTTTAGCTTGATCCCCCCGTCTCTCGCTTGTTGACTCTCTCGCCAATCACATCTGTACTCTTCAGTCATTTCCCCGCACTAATAGGTTGGGAGAACATTCTTTGTGTTGCGCTGAAGGCCGGCGTCCTATTGTTGGCACTAAGCGTGCCTCCTGGGACTAGTATTTAGGTCAGGTACTGAACAGGAGAGAGACTTATCACCCATCACATGTTTAGCTCCTTTTATTTGTTGCTGTGGACCTTTTCTCAGTATCAACAAAAGGATCAGCTAAATCAGGAAGTGTCCAATGTCAGGGCCCTGTAGGACAGAGCATGTGAGTGTTTGTGATTTAGAGAGCTCCACAATTGGCCTAAGAGTATATGATGCAGTTCTCCTTTGGGAGAGAAGAGATATTTCCTTTCCCTCAAAGTGGAAGACATGAAGTATGGACACAGGAAGAGGAGAATCTCACCACATCGTGTTTAAATTTTCTGTCTCCTCAGGAGCAGTCTCAGGTGGTTCAGCATTCACATTGTTCCAGTCTAGACTGTAGAGAACCAGGCTGTTTGATTTTACTGCTCTACTGTTAAATATCATTGCTCTGGTGCTTGGATGGAATTGCTTCGTTTAGTATGGTGAGGTGATAAAGCCTCTCAAGGTTCTGTCTCGATGTGTTATCTTGTCAATAAAACCTTCACCTTACGTGTCCTTCCTGAGGCCACTGTTCAGTTTCCAGCTGCATAAAGTCGATTGCTGTGGTTTTACACCCACTGTTTCCATCAGAAGGATATGAGAGTGGCAGGAGGGCTGTTTTGATGGAGACTCACTTTTTTGTCTAGGTTATTACATCTTACTATTTCTATTGGACTGTTAGCTAATGTTTCATGTCCTTTTAGCTTATTTAGCTCCACTAGCGGTAAAACAATTGTGATGCCACTGTTAGTCAGAATGTATTGTAATAATTTTATATAATATTGTATGACCAAATACCTGCAAAATTAATAAAAGTTGTACTTTGGTGTTAGTGCTTGTTAGCAAATGTTAGCATGCTACTTAGGTTGATAAACCCTCTAAGCAGCATTTTAGCATTATCATAACATGTTAGCAGTGCTGTTAGTAGCATTTAATTCAAAGCCCTGCTGCCTGTAGACTCTTAGCCTTGGAATGAACTTTGGCCAAGCTGAAGGAAATCAGTCACCCAGATTTACACTTTAAAAAATTCTCACATGAACCCCTGACCTTAATGCATTTGGTGCAATTATGGATTTTCAGGAGCTCCCACAGAAGCATAAAGACACAACACGAGATCCCACTTTTCTCATTATCAAAATCCAGTGGTGGGTTCCACGTGTTTTCAACAAAGATGAAGGTTCAGCTTCTTTGTGTTAGCTCATCAGTCTATCCGGGGATGTGTAGCCTAAAGAGAGGCTGGATTGACTGAAAAGCTGTGTAAATATTAGTAAAGAAAAGTGCTTGTGCTGTGGAGCGTGATGTTTCCTTCACCCACTCTGTTTGTACTGACGTGATTTTCTCTTTTCTCTTACAGGAGATGTTTACATACAGCCAACACAGGACACAAAAAACCCTGTGATATATGGAGTCTTCTCTGTCTCTGGGTTAGTGTACTATAAGATATATATGAAATATGTAATTATTGGCTCTGATTTAAAATAAATTGAGCCCGTGTTATTTTTTATTCATGATATTTTAAGATAAACTTTCCTTTTTTTGGTTCTCTTTCTTACTTTCTCTTCACAGCTCTGTCTTCAAAGGCTCAGCAGTTTGTGTCTACTCCATGGCCGACATCCGCATGGTCTTCAACGGACCCTTCGCCCACAAGGAGGGTCCCAATTACCAGTGGGTGGCCTACACTGGGAAGATCCCCTACCCTCGACCCGGCACAGTGAGTTTCAAATCCACACTGACCCCACAAAGAATCCCACAGCAAGCTGGGCATAACAGCGATTTCTCTCTGACTTAGACCTCAAATAGAAACCATCTGAGGAAGATGCAGGCATCAGCATAACCAAACTCATAAATTATTATAAAACAGGCTCTCAAATATGCCTTTTTTTATGTGATTATGTCAATTTTCTTCCTGGGTTTAAACCCACGCTCAGAATGTTAATGCTTCTGTTTCTCTTTCAGTGCCCTGGAGGTACGTTCACCCCCAACATGAAGTCCACAAAGGACTATCCAGATGAAGTGATTAACTTTATGAGGAATCACCCTGCTATGTACAATGCCGTGTACCCGGTACATAAGCGCCCCCTGGTGGTTCGGACCAACGTGGACTATGAGTTCACCACCATCACTGTGGACCAGGTGACAGCTGCAGATGGCAACTATGAAGTGCTCTTCTTAGGAACTGGTGAGTGTTTTTTTAACTTAAATGTGATGTTCTGCTTTTTAAAGTCAGCACGGCTTTTTTAAGGGTTATTTTTAGTCTGCACCCTTTGATCAGAGTCAGAATGGAGAATGACACTGTCAGTAGGAAGTTGAATAATGGAGAAAAAAATCCCCCACAGACATAAATCCCATGTAAGTGGAGGGCTTGTCTCCCCTGCAATCATTTATCATTAAGAGAAAAGCTTTCTTTTGTGCTTGAGTGGAAATTTAACAAATCAAAGCGTTTGTACCTCACTCTATTCACAAGAAGTAAACAACAGGAGATTTGTACCTGGAGGGCAGGGGTGGATCAGCAGGGAAGGGGAGAAAAGAAACGGGGGGTAAGAAGATGAGGAGGAGGAGGACAAGGGGGGAATATCCATCACCTTAATCTTGCCCACTGGTGTAAGAGAGATTATCTGTTTGTCTTCATGCCGTGAACCTTTAATAAGGCCCCAGTATGACAGCAGCAGCCACAGCACAGCGAGCAGCCCTCACATGTTGCATACGACGCCTCTTAACTGGCTTCTTTGTTCATGTGTGCGTTACGGGGAGGAGACCAATGGGTTTATGTGTGATGTCGGCCACTGTGGAGGAATGTACGTCCTTTCAGCTGCTGTCAGAGGCAGCCATTCAGGCCTGCGTTGGGTCTCAATGCAGAAGTCATAATAAATCTCAGGTATCCTGCTCACAGGAATGCCTAAGTCTTTACAGAAATCAAACATGCCAGGGAAGGCCAGGGAACGTCTTTCGGTATCCAGATGAATAGGTCAACGCAAGAAGGGAGCTGAGGATGACAGAAGAGGTTTGTCATGGTGGCGGCAGTGAGCACACTAAGTGAAACAGAGCTTCACGTCATTGCGTAAAGGTTAAACTGAAGAGAGAAACTACAAAGCAGAGGTGAAGAGTACAGTGGAGCCTGTTGATATAAGGATTATCCCTTGTTGGAGGTTGCTGAGAGAATAAAATGGGAATCCAAGGGGCTGTTGACAGTTGGAGGGGTGTGAGGTTGCAGGTATGTAGCTGATAGGTGTGTGTTTTGGTCCACAGACAAGGGAACAGTTCAGAAAGTCATTGTTCTGCCCAGAGATGACCTGCAGACTGAGGAGCTGGTCCTGGAGGAGGTAGAGGTTTTCAAGGTAAGCTTTTATTCACTCTCCTCCTACTCTACTTCATCTTACCTCCTCTGCACTCTTTTTTGGCTTGCCCCTTTGTCATAATTTGTCCCTCTTGTTTTTCAAATTTGCACGTTCTTTATGCACATTTTCATCTGCTATAAAGATGAAACACTGTACTTACCATGAATTATTTTCTCTATCAAGGTCCCTACTCCGATTACAACAATGAAGATCTCATCCAAAAGAGTAAGCATGTCTGTGCGACTGATTTTCTTAACCTTTGCTCACATAAAGAGAAAAGAAACCATCTTCCAAAGGAAGACAATAAAATTAATGCAGTTTGGAAAGGTCACAAGCTCCGTGCATACAGCTGTGCTCCCCTTCATAATTCATGGAATAGCTGTAAGTCCGAGGGAGACAATGAAGAGAGAAATATGGAAAAGGCACTAAAATTTTAGTGTTGTCTTTCAATGTGATTAAAATAACTTGGCCTCCTCTACATGGCCTGACATCATTCCACAGACAGAGAGTTTGTGTTACTCGCAGCCTGCCAGACTGACGAATTTCAAACAGCTGATCATAAAATTATGAAGGCAACCTGAGAGAGATGAGCTCAGTATTGTCCCGGATCATCCGGAGCCTGCTGCTGTTTCAGGGCAGTGCTGGACGAGATTTTACACTTATCTCATTACATCCATCTGGGTTTGTGAAATATGTGTGTGGAAGCAAAAGATGACCATCAAGATTTGAATCCATTGAATGCAATGATATTTAGGGTTTGAAGTACCCAGGCTCATTTATTACTCATCCTTGATATCCCAAGTCTGAATCTCATATCTTGAATTTTACTGTCTGAATTTGAACAACCAGATTTTTTGATTTGTTGCATTTTTACATCCAAAGGATGTTCTCTCTTTCCCTCATTTCATTTTTCAGCATCAAAGTCTTCTCCGGCGTTGCGTTTAACCCCATTTTCCTTCCTCTTCTCCTCAACAGCAACAGCTGTATGTGTCATCTGTGGTAGGGCTGACACAGCTGGCTCTTCACCGGTGTGACGTGTACGGCGAGGCCTGTGCTGACTGCTGTCTGGCCAGAGACCCTTACTGTGCCTGGGATGGCAAGTCCTGCTCCCGTTACTCGGCCTCGCAGAAGAGGTGAGCACCAACGGCAGTGTTAGCATGATCTACACTAACTTCATATCTAACTGACTGACTCGATTTGTTTGTTGGGTGATGCTGAAATTAGACTGCCTGAATAGCTGACTGGCTGTTTTCATGGCACTGTAATCTTTTTTTAATAGTAGATTAATCATAATCTTTGGGTAAACTGTGGTTAACACTACTAATAAATCATATACTTGTGGTATGATAAGCTTAACCAGTAAATGATATCATCGTAATGCAGTGATACAATAACAGAATGAAGTGCTGGTTTGCAGTTTGTGTTGTTAAAGTTGATAGTCCAATGTATTGTTGAATGGCTTTGAATGGCTTGCGGTTGCTTTATTATTTTTTTCTCTCCTTATTCGGCAACACTGGTCTGACCCCTTTAGACGTAGCCGGCGGCAGGACGTCAAGTACGGGAACCCCATCCGCCAATGCCGAGGATTCAACTCTAATGGTAAGAGTGAGTTCTGCTTCTATTGCTTCTATTTGGTTTTTAATGAATGAATGAAATAACGTCTCATTATTACTGCTCCAACACATAACATCTGATGGTTTTCAGTGTTATGGGCTGTAATGACTGTATTCTGGTAGCTTTATGGTCATCTTTGAAAGCTGGATTCCATAAAGGACTTTGATTTGCCACAACTGAGATTTTGGTCGTAAGGAGTTCATGGTAATGAGTGTTTTGGTTGCCATGGAAATCCCTTTCTCTCTCTCTGCCCTGCAGCCAATAAGAACACTCTGGAGATGGTGCAGTACGGGGTGGAGGGAAGCAGTACCTTCCTGGAGTGTCAGGCCCGCTCTCCACATGCTGTCATCAAATGGCATCTGCAGAGAGATAACAGCGACCGCAGGAAAGAGGTGAGCTGCCACAGAGTGTGTTTCTCAAAGAACATGGTGATATCAGCATATTGTATTTGTGGGCAATGTACTCAAATACATATTCATCCAATTCATCCATGTAAAGCACATTATAAATGTCCTGAAGTATTGAATTGGCTGCAACTTTACTGACATGGGTTTGCGCCAGATGAGCATTTCCTCAGATGGACATGAAAAATGTCTTTTGGATATATCCATATGGGGGTGGGGGGTCACTCTACAAGCACAGTATTTCATTTTATTTTGTTTCTTTGTTGTCATGGAGAGATGAGGATTTATATGCAGCATGACACATTTGAAAAATGAGTCCAGCGGAATTCTTTGCTGATTATCTGTTAACACGATTAAGCGATTCAGGTTCTGATTGAACGAGGGCTGGTTTCTCACACAGACCTCCGACTGTCCTCAGGCCCAAGGGAAGGACACATAAAGGGGAGCTGTGAAAAAAGCCTTCTGCTATCATATATAACCCTGAGGCACTGGTTAAAGTTTTATTGTGAAGCTATGTAGTGTCGATGCCTCTCTTTTATTGACTATTCTCTTGGATGGGCTGTGTTCCCAATAGGCAGAGCTGACTGTGCCGCTGCATTTCTGATTCTGAGCTAAAAAGCTGTCATTCACCTCATCAGACTGTGTGAATGTACAGAAAGAGAGTTACTGTTTGATTACATTTGAATTGATTGATTGGATTTTGAACCTTTTTTCATATGAACAGATTTGAACAGTCATCAATCTTTTACAGGAATATTTGTTGCAGCCCACTGCCCTGTCGCCTGATACTGTAGATGTGATTTGCCATAAAACGTCACACTTCTGAGTCATAACTCAAATTTCAAACTCATAACTCACTCTTTACAGTAGTCTGGCTTACAGGAATTGCTGATAGTCAAAGCAGCAGGACTTTTCATGAAGTTTGATTGAACTATTGTAAACAAACGGACAAGTGTAGAAAATATGGAGCTGTAGATAGTTTTACCAACCACCAGCGTTTCATCAGTTCTGTTGTGCAGTGCAAGACAAGGGTTGACTGCTGTTGTACAGCTGTTATTTTGAGCTCATGATCCAATATTAAAGCCGAGCTGAAGTTAGGGACCGTCTCGAAAGTACAAGCACAATGGGCCAAGAGAGCCTTTCAAATTTTTTTCAATAGTTGTTTTTCTTATTTTTTATAAGAAAATGGAATTTTTGGAATTTTTCCCACACGCCATGTTGCCAAACAAAACAATAAAGCCCAGTCAGCTATTATGGTCCACGCTTTGTCAAAAGTGTTTTCTCATTCTGTAGCATAGACACAATTTTCATGTGGACCTCCTCCCATTGTATATAAAACATGTAATCCATAAGAAAAATAACGCAATATGGCCCAAAGCCAGATTTTAGCAGCCACATTAGACCCAGTTTAGACATTGTAATATTATAAAGAGTAGGTCCTCTAACAATTTATATGAAAATATGCTTGGATAAATTCTGTTACGATTAAGTGCTTTTTAAATAAAATAGACTTTTTTTTAAAGATAGGGTTTAAATACAAATTCTGCTCTATTATTTGATTAACTTTAGGTACATGGTTGAAGTATTACGTTATAAATGTTATTTTGTATATTTTGTGGCCAGCTAATTGTGTATATCAATGTATGAGGAGTATAAATGTCAGTAGGAAAAAGATTTCTGTGTAAGCCCCACCCACTTCAGGTGTGTTTTGTGAGTTAAATAAATGCCAATAAAGAACAGGATATGACATCACAGGTGTTTGATGAGATGTTTTTCACTGTCTCTGCAGATGCGTTCTGATGGTCGGATTTTGAAGACAGAACAAGGTCTACTCCTGCGCTCTCTGCAGCCGTCTGACTCCGGCATGTACCAGTGTACGGCCACGGAGAAGAACTTCAAACACTCGCTGGTCAAGCTGCAGTTGGTGGTGCTGTCGGGCCGGGCCGTCAACAACGTGCTGGTGGAGGGCGGAGGAGGGCTGTTGCCGTCTTCTCTCCACTCCAGCACCCAGTGGACCCCCAGCGCAGGCCAGTACAAGGACCTGTTGACCATCCTGAGCCAGCCAGAGATGACCCTGATTAATCAGTACTGCCAGGACTACTGGCAGTTTGGAGACCCGCTGCTGGGTGCCCTCAAGGCCAAAGACCTGAAGGAGCTAAAAGAGCAGAAGAAGCCCCGCAACCGCCGGCATCACGGGGAGGAGGAGGAGGAGGAGGAGAAAGAGGAGCGGGAGGAGGTAGAGACATGAGGAGCCCGGCTTTGTGTCTGAAACACCCTCAACCACCCTTCCCCCCCAACCCTGTGAAAACTGGGAGAGACTCATTGAGAGTAGCAACGTGAAAAAAATCCACAAACCGAAAAAAAGCAAACTGAGAAAAAGGCTTACAAACAAAATCCTACATACATCCTCTCAAACAGTAAGATATATGATACACAGTATTTATTGTAGGTTGTATATAGTATCATTCTGTGGATTTCTTTGTACTTATAGAAAAAAAACATGCTCTTTGTGTATAGGTACCTTTGGGGCAAATATTATTGTTATTATTGATGTTGTTAATTTTATTGTTGCTGTTACTGTCATTACAAAACTCATCTGTCAGCATCATATGACCTTGGCGACTGTTTGGAATGTGTTATCAGGCATGCAAGCTGTTAGGAGCGAGCGAGTGAGCGAGCTAGCTCCGAGAAGCTCTCTATAAACGGGGAAATGAGATGTTGATAAGGGGTGATGGGATCTCTGTTGTTTCGTGCTTGCTTTGACTCGATGCCAGGACTCTTTTATTTCTGGACACTCCAGGAACGCCTGTGATGCAACCTCCTCGTGGCTGCATGCAGACAGAGACTTAATATTGCAAGGGGACCATCGACACATGGTCCCAGTTATTGTGGGGAAACGATCCTTTCTCCATGGGAATCCAGATGTCCAGAAGACTGTTCAAATATTTTCACTGGTGTAATTGGGCCTTTTAATAGGAACCTTTTTTTTTTCTTCTATTTCCTTCCTGATTGGAGGATTGATTGTAAAATTATGCAGCGTCTTTGCTACTTCTCAACACAGATGATAATTATGAGTATTGAAATCTCAATTGTACTCGCAAGTAATCTGCAGCTTCTTCTGGCCATGAACTCAAGTTTAAAAAAAAAGATACATAGATGAAAGAGACAGATCAGTTTTTATGAAATCTATTAGGAAATATAATGGTTGGGTTATTTTCAAACACAAACATCCTTTGAACGGCAATTGAGGTGCAATAAAGGGTCAAGGTTCTGCACAAAGGGCATTATTCTTTTACTTTCAAGGGACATTGGCTGGGGCCAAATGCATCGTGTACACTCGGGCAAGTTACAGTTGACTTCTGTAAAAAAAAAAAAAACACAAATCCAATTAAAGATGAAAGAGGTGCCCAGATCAGGCAGCAGTTGTTAGCTCTGAGCACATGAGACATCTTTTGTTCTTTCCTCCTTTGACATTCACATGTGGAAAAAAAAAAAGTAATTGCCCATATACACAACAGAGCATTGTAACAATGTTGTGACACTAACCAAAATATTGGGAAGCTGGCTTTCATTGTGTGCATGAACCTGTATTTGTACTGTAATTCTGATAAGATACTGTGTGGTCGTTTTTTTCTGTTTTTCATCTCTAGGGGTGTAAAGTATGGTCTCTGAGGGACGTTCTCAGTGCAGGAAAATGTGGAAAACAAATGCTTTAAAGATGCCCTCATTTCAGATACGCCCTGTAGAAAGCATGATGCATCTTTTCATTGATTTTGTCAAAGTGAAAAATCTATGGTATGTGCTTGGATAGCACATAAGTATCATTTAAAAATCATACAGTGGCATATTAATTATGTGGACAAAGACAGTTTGAATTGGATGAGAGGGCTGTTATTAAAAGGTGAGTGATAGTTCTGTTGATTAGAATTTTTATGCTCATGCCATGCTATTAAAAACACGTCCCCAGGAAGTAAAATTAATGCCGTTTTCATGTGACCAGAAAAAAAAAAAAAAAAAAACATGGAATGAGATACACATTAATTTTAATATCATTCTGACATTTTGAAGCATTTAATTCACCTTGTCTAGCTTCTATTCAGGCTGGAAAAAAGTGGTCCTGAATGCCTTCTGAGAAGATGCATCCATAATTCATACAGGGGGTATCTGTATCTGCTCCTCAACTCGGGATGTCTGTCTGCATTCCCAGAATCAATTGCAGCTCCTGATGGTCTCCTTCAAATGAGACCAGGGGGCTATACAGCAAAAAATGCAAAGAAAGGTTGTACAATTTGTTGGTATTTTTAAAAAATGTGTCTGTAGTTTTTGAGTGTTTTTGTTTGTTTTTGTATTTTTGCATCATCAGACTTTATGGAAAAAAGAAAAAAACTAAATGCACAGAGGTGATGTTATTGTAATGACTTGTGTAAATTACTCTATCTTCCCTTTCCATTGTTGTTGCTGACTAATAAATTAAAGCTCTATATTTTATAAGAATGGAATGCTCCCCCCCTTCATTGTGATTGGCTTGATACTGGATGTTTTCCATGTTCTGCCCAGAACCCTCTGGATCCTTGGAATAAAGTTGTACCTGTTAAAGAGATATGTATGCACATTTGTATAAAATATACACACTGCATTTGTGTTTGTAATGAACACTGGAAGGCAAAACACGTCAATGAAAGGACACAGGAGGAGTTTCCATCAGTGTCTTTACCTCTGGATATAAGTATGGATTATGTGAATTCCTAATCCACATCAGTTAATATATCGAGATGAAGCTTGGTCAGTACTTAGAGGTTCATTACCTCACATTTTAAATGCTGAACTGTGCCAGATAATCAGAATATACCTTTGTGAGATGGATAGGGTTGTTAATCAATACTAATTTATCAACATGTTGACCAGAGGCTGTCTGCCTTTGAAAAATCATTATACAACACACCACCTCACATTTTCAACTGCCCAGTAGAGTCATGACAAAACAGCTATTGTGTCTTCATTAGACTCACATGCAAACATTATTTATATCGTGTGTATTTCATACTCTGACATGTCACATTGTGCTCCATGAAAAAGGCTTATTGACTGACATTTGGCTCAACTTAGCCGTAGATCATTTAATGATGGCTCCATTTTGGTGCTTCAGTTTAGCTTATTGTTGTTATTAGTAACATCTGTGCTTGTCCTATAACAAGTCAAAATGTCTGCTATGAAAGGCTATCGCTATCACTCTTCGGGTACCAGGGTCTGCACACCTCATGTCTAGGCAGCCCAGGTCTGTCAGCCAATGAGAAAAGAGTCAGGTCACCACACATGATGTGTGTCACTTCTGTTAGGTTATCAAAAGACTTTAACCAGATTCTCTCTGCTTAGGAATTTACTCAGCATTAATGTCATGATGCTTGTCAAATAGCAACATTAATCTTTCTTGTAGTGTGTTAATGCTTTATGAACTAAATAAATATTACCTGCTTGATGTTGATGTTGGTAAAGTGCAGGTGATGTTAGCCTGCCGGAGTCCAGAACTATAAAATTACATTAAACAAAATATCTCCTCTGGAATAAAACTGAAAACATAAACCTCACCTGTGTTGTCAATGTCACTATTTGATTTTATTAAATCACATGTGCTTAAACTCACACTACCTTCAAAACTGAAACATAAAATCAAAAATTAAAAACATATTTTCTTTTTTTTAACCTCCTGTTCGTCATGAGAACTGTAATGCAGCTGTGCATTATAACCTTATATAACTATATATATAACTTTAACAGACACCAGAAATACCAAAAAGTAAAACTATTTTATGCTTTTGTGGCAGAAAAGGACACTAAATAGGACCTCAGTTGATCAGTCATGTCCAGAAAAGCAGTGTAAATGTTGAAAAGTCTTTGGTCAACAATAAACATCATTTAAGTGTCGCACGTCAGTTGTTCTATGCCTAAATGAGAGCCTGCATTTCATTTTAGAGTTGTTATTTTATGTTCATCTATTGACCGTGAATATAGATGTTTCCAACTGTCAAAATATCCTGGTCAGCAGTTTCCATGTTTGAATGAATGTGTGATGGGAGTACATGAAGGCAAGTCTGGCTCACAGCACCCGAGGGAAACTGGCTGCTGTCAGGTCAGAGAAGTGTGTTTCAGCCAATTCCATCGAAGGTTCTTCACCTCGTAAAAGCCTTGATGGCGGAGCTGACCCCTGATCAGCCCTACAGTAGAGTGACTCATATTCTCCCACAACAATCTAGGTCATGAGAAAAGTGACAGAGAAGAGGGGGAGGAAAAGAGAAGGAAAAAGGCCATTGGGGAAGAGCACAGGAGGGGGGAGTACACGGAGAACAAGAATGTCAGGAGATAACCTGTCAGCACTGTATCCAGCTCTAAAGGGTTTAAGACACAAAACATCCTTACATTGCTCGGATCAGCAGAATATCTTTAAGGGCAGCATAGGTCTGTTATTATTTACAGTACATAAAGTGCATATCCACCTTATACTAAACTATATGCAGCATTAACTGGAAATAGTCTCTAAAGCAGTGGTTCCCCGACAAGAGGATCATCTTGGGAATCTAAAAGCCAGAGTATGCATAAAACACTTATACCTACTCCAAATGATCACATTAAAAGGCATATGATCATAAAGAGAGGCAAGACACAATGAATCGTACAGTACCAACAGGAACCTGGTGCACACTTTTGGTCAGTCTTTAGGGACGTAGAGCAATAAAAAAAGATATTCAGGTATTAAAAGGTCTAGTCAAACAAATACAACTGTCACAATACAAACACCGCACACCTGCAAGAAGCAATCACTGCGTAAAGTGGACATTATGACAAATACATTGTTTGAAGAATGCTTACAAGTCAGATTTAGTGCCATCTAACAGTTGTTATGGAATTTTCTGTCCTTAGGTTACACGAGGTCACGTGTGGGCCTTGAGGTCCTCGGCAGTAGTAGTTGTTTGGTTTTGTTTGAGGACAGCAGGTGCGAGCCTATCTCAACACTGTGGTGACCCGGGTCGAAGAGACCTTATGTTGTCTTCCTAGACATAATAGATAGCTTGCTGTTGATGTTTCTTTAACATAAACAGACAACAGTGTCTCCAGAGTAGAATGTGCTGACGGTAACACTAACATGGGTAAAAACATTCTCTTTGACTAATTCTGGGCGTATAGTATTTGTGGTGTTATCTGTAAGGGTTTAAAGTTTGACCACCAGCATGAGTTGGGCAGAATGTGAGACTGACTCAGGCACTTCTGATGTACTTTGAGAGTGTCTCTAATTCTCCTTGGCCAAGTGTCGATAAATATTACAGCATAAGACATCAAAGGCTCCTGAACACTTTCTTCCCTCCTGACCTCACCATTGACCTTTGACCATTGATTTCAGCAATTTCTCCACAACAGCAATCACCCCTCCCCTTCCAAGTCTCACCTACAGTGGCCACGAAAAAGGCAAAAAGCATGAAGCATCCTCTCAGGAGCCTGTGTTTGGTTTGTCCATTCTGTAGAAATATGGCAGTGGACTCCAAAGAAGAGGACCCACTCCCATTGTAGATATAGCCTCATTATAAGGTGATGAAAATGCAATTTCGGATGATTATACACTAATAAAACATGAATATTATATTTCATTTCTGCCATATGTGAACAATAGAGCTGTCTAAATGTTACTGGATCTGGATCTTTAAGAGGTGATGAAATAGATACCCCTGCGGGGAGATCTTTGATAATTTGATAATCTTTACTTTTGCATGTGAAAAATAATCATTCACTGCTTCAGCTGAACTGAATTTATAAACATCTGTTCTGTAAGTGGCCCACTGTCTACCTGCAAAGGCTCATAAGTAGACATGACTCATAATTTCATATTAATGGGAAACATGCAGAAAAACCTGGGAACTAGGCTGATAAAGGCCAGCAATCCCATGAAGCTTGTAAGCAATGGTGATCATTCTTCAAGATCAGCGTGTAATGCTGCATGACACCTTCAAATGCCATAACAAACATGGGATATGAATAAGGAATAAATGTTTGCTGAACTCTCAAACCAGCTCAGATGGTTCATAATTCATGTAACTTAAAACATGATGAGCAAACCAGGAGAGGCACTGATGCGAAACATGTTGTATTCTTCTTTTATTTGCATACATCATGAATAAAAACATATCAGAGTGCAGATAACATTTGTTCCTTGTTTGGATGTGTTCTTTTCTTGTATTTGACTGCGATTACACAAATGTGCATACATACCCTTCGTGATCTGAATTTACTCTTCATGCAAAGTGTATGCCAAAGAAAACACATTCCACAAAGAGAACTTTATGTTCTTAATTTAGCCCCAGTGACTTGGAAAATGTGGAGATGAGAACACGTCTGGAGACACCTTTTCACCCCAGCGTGGGTTTGTTTCAGGACAAGCCAGACAATAGTTCAGACGGTTTTGAAAATCATCATGGGGCATTCCAGGCATCAGATGACATCTGGGCTTTAGAGAACTCTGTTGTCCCCTTTTTCATTCCTCCCCATAGACAGAGCTCTGTTCCCTCTGCTTATCTGATCCCAAACAAGGAGCAGCAGAGCATTCGATGAGAGTCAGGGTGGGAGTTTAACAGCCCTGAATAGAGGACACCAATATTCAGGGTCAGCCTCCCCGATAGTGGCTGTTAAAATTATATCTGCATCATCAACACATCGCTTCAAATCTATCCACCTCCGCCTCTGAATCAGAAACTGGATCTAAACCAAGAAGCTGATCCGCAATTTGGAAATTCAAAACTACCCACAACAAAGGATGACCCAACAGAATCTGACCAGACATTTCTGTACACCATTCTTCACAACACAACAGAGATGTATTTCTGTGTTATCTCCACAGTGGCATATCATATGACCGAGCCATGGAATCACTGACATCGTTCAATCGACTTTTCAGATGTGGAATCCAGCTCCGTTTTATCGCTGAGACTGATCTGGTGCTCGGTGGCCCAGAGGCAGTCATGGCATTCTCTGATTATCTGCTCCGTCTCTCTCACAGTGAGAGCTGCCGGACACTTACTGCATTGTTAGAGCAGAGAGACTCAGAGGTTGGATAGTGAAAAGCAGACGCTTGGAATGCCATGAAACTCTGCCTTTGTTCACAGGCATCCTTCTGAAGACCTACAGACTTGGCCACTGTTAAAAACTAAATGTAACCCAGGTCACTAATGAGTGAGAGGGCAGAAGCATGTTTTCACTTAGTTGATGCAACTGGCAGCTAATCAGAGTGGCCTCTGTGCTAGCTAGATAGTCATGGATGAAATATGACATTTATATTGATACTTAACCTGCCTCAACATTACCTGATATCGGGTTCAAATCATCCAGTTAAATGGTGCATCTAAAATACAGTAGAAAGAGAAATCCTAAACATTAATTTAATACTGAAAAAGCATTATTGAGAGTGTGATTTCATTCAGTAGAAGCTTTTTATTAAAACTGAATACATTTAAGAAATAAATTGTTAAAACTAAAACAGTGAAAAGAAAAACAAATATTAGAACATTTTAACAGGTTTTTACACTTTCTTCTTTGGAGACTGAGACCCCTGCTCCTCGTTTCTGTCAGCAACTGTAATTGCAAAAGTATTTCTGTGGCTGAGTTTCCGCCCACATTAATAAAATCTGCATTTGGAATTCTGTTTCCTGGGAGTCTCCAAAATCTGCAGAATCACTAAACCTTTGGTCAGTCTGGAATGACTCAGCTCTTTTTCTCAAGATCAACTTCTTTAGTGAATCTTCCTTTGCATCCAATAGTATGTTTTTTTCTGAGCTGAACAAGTTGCTGGTTGTGCTTTAGCAGGGAAAGCTGTTTTCAGAGGAGCTCCCTGCAGGACCTGCAGCAGAGTGGAACTCTTGCTTGTCTCCTCTCAGCCTGCAGCAGCTTCAGCTCTTCACACAGACCTATTCTATCCATCAGTGATGCCCTGCAGAGTCATCTTCCTGCTGTGTACCAGGTCCAGCCCACAGCTCAGGATGCTGTCCTGTCTGCTGATTGGCTGGTTGTTCTTTGAACCTCTCCCTGTATGACCTGCAGCTCTCCTCCCTGTGGTAGCACCATTCATCTAACTAATGTGTAGCACCTGTTACCTGTATGTAGCACAGAGGCCATTCTGGTTGGAATACAAGTGTCTGCCCTCTTACACTATTTGCATTCTAATTACATAAACAGAGTCCATTAAAGACTAAATGAGCTGACATTTATTTAAAACCTGGGATTTGTCACAAACTGATTAAAGAGTTCAGTTCTTAAAGTGACTGGATGTTTTATTTGATGCATCACACCACATTCTGACACAGCTCTAATATTGTCAGAATTTCTCATGTAGTGTCCATATGCAGATGAAACTCTGGGGAAAGCGTGGAATAGTCATTGTCGACCACCAGGGGCTTCCAAAATAAATCACAGAGGGAGCAACAGTGCTCTCTGCTGCTCTGTACGAGTCATGCTTAAAACTGCATTACATGTTGTCAGCCAGGAGATGGCAGGATGCAACAGTGTCTACTCAACTGTTGATAAAAAAACTATTGTGCCTTACAACATACAACATCTCCATTTAAAATGTGCACAATAAACAGACCCACAAATATAAAATCATAATCACAGTTTGTACTATGATGTCATATTGGCTGCAACATGTTGGCTGAATAAAACATGGAAATAGTATCAGAATAAATACTCAGATATTTTACTTAGGTAAAAATACTCCAGCACAAGAAAACGTCCTGCATTCAAAATACTACTTTTAAGTAAAAGTAAAGCAAAATGTACTTAAAGTATTAAAAACAGAGTTTCTTGTTGTGCAGAAAAATGGCTTGTGTGACTCATGTACCACTTTATATAAACGTGTTAGTAGCTTTTACTGTTGTAGCTGGTTGAACTGGAGTTATTTAACTACTTGATATACAGTTCACTAGTCCGGTGGTTCCCAACCTAGGGGATGGGCTGCAAGGGTTGCATGATAAATTTGGAGGATATGTTGTTGATTTAATGAGGCAAGAAAGAAGAAAAGGTTCTGCTACACATTTTTTTTTTAACTTTTCTCTAATCTCTAACTCTTTGGGCCTTGAACAATTATATGAAAGAAACCATCTAGATCAGATATGCCTCTGTCGTGCTGCTAATGACTCATAGACATCTGTGACAAAACTTTTTTGTAAGAGGGCACAAGTCAAACAGTATGATACTTTTTTATATAGAGTAGAGAGTTTTAGTATTTAGTATAGATAATTTTTTATATACTGTAAATTTTATATATTTTATGTAGTTTATATGATGCTTTTAATACCTCTGAAAAGAAACTATAGCTTTTAAATAAATGCTGTGGAGTTCAATATTTGCCTCTGATCTGTTGTGGAGTATAAAACTGCACAAAATGGATACGCACAAGTACAAGAATCTGAAAAGTGTAATTAAGTACAGTACTTGGATGAATGTAACTAGTTACTTTCCATTACAAAATGGTGGTTTACATAAAAAGTGTCAAACTGATTCATTCGCATTACAAACCTCATTTAACTTGTCTTATAATACAAAACTTCATATTAGAGGTTGATTTTGACATTGATGCTTTTTGATTTTTTAAAATTTGTTTCAGTGTTTCAGTTTTAGTGAAGCTGCACAGATACTGACTTGAATCACAGTAAATTATGAAACTGCAACATTAAAGGTAAATGTTTTCTGAAGGACCTCAGTGGCATGCTGGGGACCTGTGATTGATTGCTTTTTAACTTCTACATGCCAGTAAATCAATGCCACATACAGCATCCATTCATCACTGTTGTAATTCTTCACTTGGGATATTGCCATCAGTTTGAATCTGATGCCTGATAGAGTTACCTCAAAGATGGAAACATCGATAGAAGCGTAAAGAAACACTCATAACAAACAGAGCTGTGTTAAACCCAATGAGTTGTGGAAGTAGACTCATTCTTGCTTGCTGTTACTTGAGTGTTTCTGTATGGATTGTGCTACATAACTCACTCCACAGTGCACAGATTATAGCTATTTTTTTAGTTTACTTATTATGTAAGTTTGGTTTTGCCCAGAGGATGCAATATTCTGGTATTCCTTGTAAAATTCCCTTTTTCGTTTTTCTCTACATTGCTAGTTGAGTAAAACAGGAGACTGACACTTCTCTCACCCTACCACTCTTAATGAAGTCATTCAATGACACAGAGACAGAGTTAGGATCCCCCTGAGCCCCGATGAGTGTATGGATGGCTGCCTACCATTGTACAATGGGCATGAAAAAGAGAAAATCTCCCCAGAGGAGGCCTATTGAAACCCCGGAGGGCCTAGAAAGAGAGCTCTCTGCATTATTATTCCACCGTGATGCAATTCAAGTATCCTGGAAAGTGTCACCAAATGGCACTGCTGGGATTTTTCAAACACACAAGTTCACACCCCACCAGGATGGGTGCTAAGCTTGTGCTAATTGAGAGTGCGTAACACAGATGCTCTCCTCCGGGTTAGGGGGAAAGCAGAGTGTAATGACGCAGGCTGTTTCCCACATTGTCTCTAAATAATCCTGCAGATTTTCAATGGAACTATCGTTATTTTTGAAAGATGCTATGCCCTGCCTGTCCACTGACTGACGACTTAGAGGAGAAATGATGAGGATTACAGGTGAATAAACAGATGAATTAGAATTTTATTACCATCAAAGTCATCAACTCAGTCAAGGAGTACAGTACAGAGCTCACAAATGCAAGACAGGACCTACAGGTGACCACTGGTCCTGGCAAACATCACATCTACAAATACACCTGTAAGTGCGTGGCAAAATGAATGGACAGGGAATACTAAATACAGTGAGAAATGTATTGGAAAAAAGCATTGCTTTAAAGTGTGTAACAGTATTTAAACAGTATTTATTTGCCATCTAAACAAAGAGAACGGACTACATGAAATAATCTATTCACATAAAAAAACCTCTGATATTCTTCTGTTCAAGCCTCTCGTTAAAATCTAAATATTTATCTTAAACAATGTAAGAAATAATACAGTGGTATAATCTGAATGATTGGTGTGTCTACCAATCTACCGTAGCACAAACATGTATAAAGTATATATATGTACTGTATGTATAAAGAGTCTGCAACAATAAAGTCAAACTTGAGATTTACGGATAATAAATGTGATCAGATTTCTCCAGAGCCCCCCCTTTTTTTTAAATCTGTAATGGACATTTTCATATAAATTCACGGGTGTTCACAGGAAATACTCTTGACAACAGACTGGGTAGAGTCAGACAGTGTCCTTGCATGAGCTGTAACACAATATACTTTGATTACATCATCAATTAATCATATTGACGATGCGGCTGCTGTCTTTCTCTGACCAGTGAATGAAAGCCCATGGTTCAGTGTGTGTTAGCACATGAAATCATGTGGGCACTCATAGGCCAGAGGAGCAAATATAGTCTGATCCGCCCCCCCCCCACACACACACTCACACTCACTTATCTGACAGCAGCCTTGTGTTACAGCAGCTGGCAAGAACTATAGACTTCTACTTACAGGTACATGGACTGTATCGAAAGGACACCAGGAATCACAGTTTCTGCAGCCAGTCGAATATTGCTCAATTTCCTCTAGAGTGATTACAGAGAACTCCTTCTGTAGCTCATTATTAATGCTCGAGGGGACCAGTGACAAAGGATAGATCGTTATTACTGTTTATCAAGTATAGGCTGGAAAAAAATCTATGGAATTCATCAACAACAAAACAAGGCAAGAATTGATGTGAGAAATAAAAATATAAATAAATAAAAAGTAGTAGTTCAGAAATGTCAAACATGTCTTCATACAGTTTTTTAAAGTACAACACAGGTCAGCAAAGCTGAGTTAGTGAAGATGATCCTAGTTACCACAAAGTCAAAATGATGCATGTTTTCCTTTGAAAGCCGCATGTGGTCAATTAATGCACATTTTGTTTTACAGTTACAACCAAATATTAAGACATATATGGCATTTGAGTCAATATTCGAACACAGAGGACATGATTAAACCGAAGTTGATACAGGTAGAGTGAGATGTAGCAAAAAAACTAAACAAAAACAAAAGTCACGTGATGGATAAAGATGTCATTAAGTCTCTTTAAAAGGAAAGCTACAAATTAATTTGGATGCATAGAACTGCTATGTAATGTTTCTTTTTCATACAATTTACATCAACGCTAATGGGGCGCTAAATGAACAGTAGTAATAGACAGCATAATGTGTAGTGTGCTTTTGAAAATGGCCTCAACATGGCTTGTGGCAGGAGGCGAGGGTGCTGTGGCCTTGGAGAAGGCGGTTGGCAGTAGCGCATCTTTATCCACCAAGTGGCTATAAATGTGAAATGAACAGCAAAAAGTGAGAATGCATGCTGTTTTGGCTACTTCTACAAAGGTCTCTATATACAGAATCTTTACACTTACAGCTATGAGGTTCTTTCCTGAGCAGGAAGTTAGCAAAGGAACATTAGTGTTTGTGTGTGTGTGTGCTTATGTGTTGAAGCTGCCTCGTTCAAAATACAGCACTGGGTATAATAACTCCCAGTCACCAATCTCAGCATTGTTTAATGCACAATAACTGGTTAGTGTAGACAATAACAGATAAGAAAGATAACCATATTTCCACTGTGACAGAAATATGTGATTTTCTCCATGTGTGAGGACCAGCACTTACTGAGTATTACAATGTCAAAACTTTAGAAGCAAAACCTTTTTCAGAACAAATAGTGTAATTGCAAAACAGGCAGAGAGAAGTTTCCCAGGCTGGCTCATTAAAAAGGAATCAAAGCCATTTTCAGCACAATTATGTCTTCCTGTATTCTCTTATCATTAAGAGATGAATCAGAGAGAAGACTTTAGCTGTAAGCTGCAGTTTGACAGCAAATCTGATTTTGCCCCTAAAACTCAGATGTGGTTTATATAATCTGACATAAAACACCGGAGGGTCAGTGAAAAAAGACACAATACATGTAAAAAGAAAGCCAATGCAACGTAGCACTCAGGAAAGGTAGCACACAGCCTCCATGAGATGATACTAATGCTGCAAGTGAGAAAGAAGCAGAGTCAGTGTCACCATGCTAGCAGCTAATGTACAGTGTGCAGGAGTTGGTGGGGACTGCAGAGGTCACACAGGGAGAGGTGGAGGGGCTGTGGGGTAGGGTTGGGGTCTAACCCTGCTCGTCCCCGCCCTCGCTGGCTGCATTGAGAGCAGTTGTAGCTTCTCCGTTACAACGCGATGTGGGTTCGGCCTCCTGTGGTTGCTGTGGCTCTGCAGCCGCGGCTGCGACCCCGGCTCCGGCCTCCGGTGCCGGTTGGCTTATTTCTGCTCCGGCGGGGAGCTCCGTGACGGCAGCGGGCGGTCCCTCAAGTGTCGCGGCAGATGAAGGTGCAGAGGAGTCAGCGGCAGCCTGGGGAGCTGCGGTGTCTGCTGGGGCACCGGCTGCAGGGCTGGTTGCCCTCGAATCACTCTGTTCAGGTGCTCTCAGTCTCTTCATGATGGTGGTGACGCGCACAGCTTTCTATAGGAGGAGGCAGAGCAAGCTGAACTAATAGTTGCTGTAAGCTGCAAACTTCAGAGAACATAAACTCTCATCGGACTGCCATAACTCTTACACAATACTGCACTACTCTACCTCCCTGTTCCAGGCGCGCACAACTACTGTTGAACTTTGTGAAGAAGAGGAGAGAGAACAAAAGGTCTTACCTTCCATTTAGCTCTGGCAAAGTTCTTCTCTATTTGTGCACACACATTTTCCTTGATGTTCTTGTCTGAAGCTGCACCGCCAGAGATCCTGTTGTACAAAAGGGGAAAAACACAACTTTACAACAAGGCTTTACAACTCCCCTATCTTTGGATGCCACAGGCGACTGCACACAGCATTATTAAATTTGTTTTTCATTTTATTGACCGGCAAACTTTTGCAGGAACTGTTTAACCTTTTGGGATTGTCCTGAGCATTTCTCAGTTTTTCAACAACCTTTATCTCCTAGTTTCAGCCAATGTGACATTCGATTATTTCTGTTCAAAATGTATAGTTCGGTGGCCTGTTTTAGTTTTGGTGGTCTGGTGCATATAAGCAGGGGCCAATGGAGAAAGTGATTTTCAGCCTTCTTAACACATTAAGAAATGTCTTCAAACAGTCAAAATTGAACAACCAACAAAACATAATGGAGATCATGCACAATGTGGTGAAGATAATGAATAACGAAGGGTTTGTCTCTGCCAAACGTGTCTATACTGGGACACTATAGGATGCATTATTGTGATTACATCGAGGCCACTTATGAAGAACTGTGAAGCAATGTGAGACTGTACTTTGGCACTGTGGTGTTGTAAGCTAAATGTAAATTTTTTAACATGTTACTTATTAACGTGGTGAGTATCAATATTTATTGTAATTACAGTGTGTCAAACGACAAATAAAAGTTAAATTTTGACCTGATGACGGCACTTAATAATCAGTTTTTACATATCAACCTGTGGAAAACATGAATGTACCAATGTTGATGGCAATCAGCCAATATTTGTCAAGACATTTCAAGGAATCATAAAATGTGGACCTGGTGGTTGGTACTAAAGTAAGTAAAGGTCACAAAAGTGAGGAGAAAACAACATCTGGGAACAATGAATCTTTACTAAATTTTGTGCCCATCCATCTAACGACAAGCAGCTTTTGTTTATTGTCAATATTGTTGCTATGGTAACTTGCAATATAATGCATGCTGAGCACTCATTCAGAACTATGATGTGCCTGAAATGTTATTTTAAGGGGCACGTCAAACAAAAAAGCCTGCTCTTTTGCAGCTGTTCGAATCACATTAATACAGTCTAATATCAAAGCTCTGCTGCCTACCATTCATGGTTTATAGCCTCCTGCGCTGTCAGTCTCTGGTCTTGATCCACCTCCATTAGACGAGCAACCAGACTCTTGGCTGTCAGGAAAAAAATCACACGGAAGAAACTCAACAAAAAAAATGTGAAAAACAAAAATGTGTTTGACACTGTAGAGGTAAGAAAGGAGAGAATCTCTATATTTTGAAATGTTTACTGAGGAAGCTGTCTTTGTGCTCTAACTTTGTCCTAAAAGTACCTGAATCAGAGATGTCATCCCAGTACGGAGAGTCAAACTCATAATCGCCTGCCAGGATCTTTCGGAACAGGTTCTTGTCATGGTTTTCATAATCATCGTCATCAGTTTCATCGTAGAAAGGAGGGTTGCCTGACAGCCTGAGGTAGCAAAGGCAACAAAAAGTCACCATTATATCCACATGCCATATTTAAACAATGCATTTTATGTAATATCACATAATGAACAAACTTTACC
This sequence comes from Argyrosomus regius, assembly GCA_946959425.1. NCBI lineage: Eukaryota > Metazoa > Chordata > Actinopteri > Sciaenidae > Argyrosomus > Argyrosomus regius. Next base: position 3,817,711 of record OX336885.1, read on the forward strand.
AACATTAATCTGAAGATGTTATCATCACGATGATTCAAGATAGCACCAAGTGACTAAATTAGGTGTTAAGCTTTAGAAAAGTATGATTTCTTCTCTCTTTATGTTTTTTGTCACAACTTACAGTATGTACATGATGACACCTGTTGCCCAGCAGTCCACTGGCCTGCCATATCGCTGTCTGCCAACCACCTCTGGAGCTGCACAAGAGCACAGAAACGTCATTGAAATACCTCTGTCCACATCACGTTCACCACTGATCTGCCTGCGTAACAATGTCTTATTAAGTACGTGGTAAATTAATATTCTCACCCAGATACTCTGGTGTCCCACAGGGGTCTTTGATTAGTCCGTTCTCCAGCTTGGCAAGATGGAAGTCGCTGATGACTATTTTAGAGTGCTTCAGGCGGTTGTAATAAACCAAGTTCTCCAACTAAAACATAGCATATTACAATGACAATTGTTAATGTTTAAATATTAAATATTCATGCTTAAGGTCTTTCATTTTCATAGCCAGTCATCTAGGGAACGTTTAGGAGATGGAATTTCAGTTGTGAGATCATTTTCTGACAGAAATATAATGAGAAGACTGAAAACATCTAAAAGTCTGATTATGCATTGCAGGTTCAAATTAATCAAATCAAATCAGAAACGATTTAATTTTGTAATTTTCATTATGGCTGGACTAAAGCCAAATGCCTCCAACAAGTTTGATAAATTTCACCTTCAGAAATGCATTGATTTTCATTTAAGCTGACAGTTCTATACAGGGGGATTTGGGGGGTATTGAGGTAGAGAAGCTGATCTAGCTCCTGCTATAAATAGTAATCACATGGGAACCAGCTTTGCTTCTGTTACTGGTTGAATCTGCATACTAACAAGACTGAGACAAAGGACCTGCCCAGTGTGTCATGGGTGTGCCAATCACTTTTTGGCATTTTTGTGCTACACCAAGGTGCACCTGTAGCGTACTGGGATATGGGTTGGATCACAAAAGAATACATTATCATACACTATAGGTAGGCTACCTCCTTTTATAGGCTTTAACCACGTCTTGACACACTAACAGTTCAGGAATCTTGTGGAGAGTTTTCCTCAGAGGAAACTTATTGTTGATGAATACAGCAGCTCAAATAATCACATGAAGTGCATTATTTCAGAAATATCTGAAACCTTTGTCCAGTTAACAAGAGAGTCAACAGAACACCACTGGCAGCCATCACAGCGTGACATCAGCTTTGCTCTGCAGATCCAGACTGTTAGACACATGTAGTATAGGCAGGTTGCTCGGTTCAATTAAAGTCAATTCAATTAAATTTCCTGGAGCAGAGGCTTATGGATTCTGCTGAGGTTTGTTGTTGTTGGAGATAACAGAACAGTGAGTGCAGTTCTGATGGTTTGCAAGTGAAGAAACTGATTCTGAAGGAACTCACAGATATTTTTGTGGGTAAAAGTGGTTAAAAAGTGAAATTCTTTAATCAGATTACAGTTTTATTTCAGCGAAAAGCCTCCACAGTAATAGCACCTTACTTACAACCAAATTTAGTCTCTATCTTTTAAATCCTGCACTACTGCAGTATGTTACCTTGAGGTTTCTGTGAACAATATGCAGGGAGTGGAGGTAGGCGACAGCCTCCAACACCTGGCGCACCACGTTGCTGGTGTCTCGCTCTGAGTAGTAACCTTGATCCAGGATCCAGTCAAATACCTCTCTGCCTGTTGCACTGTGGAAAAAGATTCAGCACTGTCAAGGATTCAGGCGAAGGCAACAAGAAAGCAAAGATCTGGGGATTTAGAAACCTCTAACTGTAATTTTCCATTTTATATTTAGAGTGAAATGTTAATTACATTGTTCCAAGAATAAACTTTTCTGACATATCACGCCACACCTGTTAAAGGGAAATTTGAATCATTTCCCCATAGATGTTTCTGTTGTATTTGATCATTTTCTTTCTAAGCAGGATTCCTAAACCCACCAATCAAGTGTCCTCGAAGGACGAGACGAGTATCGCACATTTAGCATATCCATGGAAATGTATCAAATTCCCCAAGAACACATGCACATGTGAGAATGGAGCAGCTAGCAAGCAATCACATCTGAATACCAAATGAGTGGAGTTCAGAGCTGTTCTCATATCTACCAGGCCTCAGGCTACAACAGCTCATTCCCCACGAGTGTATAATCAACACATAGAGTTCAGCAGGCCCGAGCGACTGCAAAGACAAGCAGAGAGCCCTTTCCCCCGGCTCATCAGACATCTGAACTCACAGTTCAAGGAAGAGGAAGTACTCTTTTTTGGTCTCGAAGACGTCCACCAGTTGGAGAATATTGGGATGCTTCACCCTGAAGACATGTGTCACAAAGCACAAGACACAGAGAGAAGAAGAAAGAGGGGAGAGAGAGAGAGAGAGAGAGAGAGAGAGAGAAGCCATGAAGAAAGCAAACATAATCAGTTAACTTTGCTTCACAATGCTGAGATGTGCAAGCTCAACTGCCCATCCATAGATAACCAGACTTATGTAATCTAGTGCATCCATGTGGGCATAAAGACACCATGCAGCAGCATGGTGCTGAACAGATGACCACGCCTCTGACATAGCACCAGATGGAAAACTTCATGGTGAATTTGGCCAATAAAGCTACAAAATTGGAGGCTGTTGCCTTCAAGGACGTTGATATTGAAATTGTGCTGAATGTGGAACAGGGTCAAAGAGGACTAAAGCTGCATTTGAAATCTCTTCCACATTTGTTCAAGACTCTGCAGGTTGTTAAATGAAACATTAATGTGTCATTGTCACTTTGAGTCACCACTGACAGGTGGTGATAATGTTGCATAACTGTAATTAGCATGTCTGTTACATCAGGAGCCAAGGAAAAGCATTGCATTATGGGATTTTTAGCATAAAGTATTGCAGGTTCTTTGGACAATTTGTGTTTCATTGCGATGATTTCTAAGCGCACATATATATAAATTTGAAATTTGAAATGAGCACCGAAATAATAATAGTAATAATAATAATAATTTAAAAAATCTATAATCTATAAATATGCAAATATTGTTAATTTAAAGACAGCATTTGATGTTTCGCCAACAATTATTCCCAGATTTTGACATCATATTTGATTAGGATGATGATTTTACTGAACAATTAGATAATCACAGAGAAGATGAGAAAAGATGTTCAGATACAACAAAGCTCTTAGAAACAGTGGATATTAACTTCTCAATAATGTTGTTGTGAAATCAGTTTTTAAGAGGATTAGATTGAGAAACCACAAAACCGATCATGCACTATTGAACAGACATTTAGACTCCAGAGAACATCAACCACAATGAATAACTTACATCTTTAAGATGAGGATCTCATTTTTCGCAGCCTTACGGACTTTCCTTCCATCCTTTTTCAGGAATTTTTTACATGTGTACATTTTCATTGTAGTTTTGTCCTTGGCCCTGAATATCTCACAGAACTCCTCCCTGAAAAGAAGCATTTTACAGGGACATGAACAGATCATGGGATCAAGGGTTTCTTGAGGAGAAAGCATCATTCAAATGTCTGTGTAGATGATGTTTGACTTTACAAGAAACTGTTGAAATACTCACGATTTAACAATCTGACCCAGGTCATATTTATCTGTCACGTCTGAAGGATTGTTATAATCCTTCTTTTCCCCGATTGTTAAACAGCCAAATGGCATGGCCACTCCTGACCTGTGGTGAGAGAAACAGAAAGAGAGAGTGAAAGAGTGAGTGAATGAAATAAACTCTTTCTTCAATCTATCTTCTGTTATGTCATGGTGTCCCACCTAGCTGATGATTTCTCTTCAGTTTAGTTTCAAACTGTGCCATATTATTACACAGGATGATGACTTGGCAAAAAAAAAAAATGTGGCCCCCCTCCCCTCAGTCATAAAGAATTACTTTGATAATGCTGAGAAAGCCTTTCAAGAGTGCGAGAGCTGAAGAGCCACCAGAGGCGGCATCAATGCAGTGGATATTTTGTTTCACTATTTTGTTTCACTGTAACAGAGCCTTTCATGATTCTGCTTTAAAAAAACGGCAGAGCTATAATGGGATCTGCGATATGGGCTCAGCTTTATGCTAATATCTCACTTATATATGTAATAAAAAGCAAGGAGAATCTTGTACTTTACACTGAAGTAGACGTCTGGACTGAATGTACCAGTGCTTCCCTGTTGGGTGAAAGTTGCAAACCGTAGGGGTCAGCAAGCAGAAGGAGCTGTGGGTAATATGGTCCGAGAGCCCAGCGAGGCAAGCGCAGCAACAAGTGAGACATTTTCAATCAAGAAAGTGAGGCAGCGATCACAGGCACAGCACCCCGCGACTCAGACAGGAATTACAGCACGTTACAAGCTCTGCATCACTTGAACACCTAATTGCAGTGTAGACTCTCTGTGGCTCTCTGAAACAGCATGGAGTGAAATTGGAGACCAGCCTTTGCAACTTTAATGCAGGTTCTTTTTTTTTTTCTTACTGAAAATGAATGAATGAGTCAGTTTGGCTGAAGTTGTTATTTTTGTATTTCTCTCCCTGAGCTGTACAGTCAGGAACAGGGGAAGAGGAAATTAGCTGTTTTTGGAGTGTGCAACAATAAAAGATTCATGCTCCCCTGCAGTTAAGGCAGTGTGTGCTTTTGTGTATGTGTGTGTGTGTGTGTGTGTGCATGCATGGGAGTGTGCGTAAGCATAGCTATAAACCCAGAATCTCGTCTATGAACAAAACACAAGGGAAAAATTCACATGCTTCTTTTTTTGTGGTTGAGTGATAATGATGTTTGAGAGTTGGACAATCTGATGATATCAGCTGATGGGGAAACCCAAACTGTAATTTACCCAGCTCATTGATACAGCTGATCTGAAAATAGTTGAGTGAACTCTTAGCCCTTAGAGGTGGATAAGTAGGAGTTTATTTTGGGTTTGCTCTCTGGACGCTGCATGCACCTCATCAAAAGTTTCAACATCAACTACAAAACACGACGCAGCAATGCTGCTAGTTATACTGCATTTCACAGTAGCTTTTGAGTAGCTTAGCTAGTTTCAAAATCACGTAACATTTCCGGAAACAAGTTGCTGTTTTTTAAGTAATGCAACCAAACACACTAGATTAGATTTTTTTCTTAAAGATCAAAAAGCTCAAAAAATTACTGAATTATTGCTTCATGACTCTGTCCCTACATTTCCAAGTCTTGAGTGGTCTGGTTGGCATCATTAACATGGACATGGAAAGTCTTCTATTATCGTGAGTGTAAATTTCTATTACAGTATCTATAAACTGTACAGTATGTCATTATATGGTACAGTTTCTAGAAATGCTGTTAAGAAACCATTTATAGATAAACTGGGAATTCTGTAAATCTAATAAGGCATAAAGCAGTCCTCATTGATTTGCAATACAACCCACAATGGACTCATACTGCCACTCTCCATCTATTTTGGTACATTAAAATCTTTTACATCTCTCCTGACAAGAATATTGCAATATTAACCAACCATAGACATCATTACATTAATTCAACACTTGCATGAATGCATTTTCAATAGCTGTCTTCTAAATGTGAGCTTGAATTGTTTTCAAGGGATATAGCTTGCAAAAAACAAAGAAGAAGAAGAAGAAGAAGAAGAAGAAGAAGAAAGTGAGAACAGTTACAACAAAGCAAGTGTGTGGTGAGGCTAAAAGTCCTTCTGGTTCAAATCCCCTGACAGTCGCGAAATCTGGAGGGAAAACAGCCTCTACTGCTGGTGTGTCCTTGATCAAGGCACTACACTATTTTTTTTTTTTTTTAAAGATATTTTTTTGGCCTTTTTGAGCTTTATTTGACAGAGACAGCTTGAAGAGTGACAGGAATGTGGGGAGAGAGAGATGGGGAATGACATGCGGGAAAGAGCCACAGGTCGGATTCAAACCCTGGGCTGTCGTGGCAAGGACTGAGCCTTTGTACATGGGGCGGATGCTCTACCAACTAAGCTAAACGACACCCCAAGGTACTACACTATTTACTACTCCAGTAATGCTGCTCAACACCACGGCCTCACTGACAAGCACTGAACTGGGCCAGATATTCTTTATGTGAAGCTGTTTGAATGTAAAGCAAGGCAGTGCTGAAAAACCATTGCGCAGCAAAAAAATTCTCCAGATGAATATGTAAAAAAATATATTTATTTCCTAGCCACACAACATCCATCTGTGCTGACAGTCTGGGTGATGGATGTCCACATGTAAATGAGCGCAGCCAGCATGAGAAGTATAGCGTTATGTGTAAGGAGGGCAATCTGTTCACTGTAGCTCCGCGAACCGACTCATAATCAAATCTAAATGAACGAGGCTCAGCACGGAGACATCTCAAATTGCAGAGAAAACTGTGCTCTCTCTGAACTTGTGTGTTGTGCAGTCAGTGAGAGAAGCTGACCTTTCCTGACTGCCTATCTCTCTCTCTCTCTCTCTCTCTCTCTCTCTCTCTCTCTCTCTCTTTCACTCCCAATATACTGTACATGTCTCTCCATGATAAATGCTTCGGCTCAGTGAAGTTATGCTGCAGAGAAGAATGGAAAGTTGTGCAGGGTCTGTGGCTTAAATGAAGTTAATTCTGAGTAAGTCTGGCAGAAGTAAGGCATCAGGAAGCGTGTCAGGTAAAATCTATATTATTCTAGAAAATATTTGTATTCTGCAAGTAGCAATAACAGTCCTCAAGAGAGCCATTGCATTGCAGAGAGAGGAAACAGACTGGAGGAAAGGAGCGAAAAAGCAATCCTGATGATGATGAAATCTAATAAATCTAATGAAGAAATCCAGCTAATAAACAGAAGCTTTGTGGTTGTGGGAAAGCTTTCTGAGTGCAGTCAGATGCAGACATAATGCAAAGGCAAATTAGTTCAGAAAGACCTAAAGCACTTCAAAGCATCTCAGCTTCTTCCATTTTCCCTTTCTGTAACGATGAAGAATGAAGTATTTGCAAAGCATTTCAAGTGGAGAGAGCAGAATGCTGGTCGTATCGTATAGCCGAGGCTGCATAATGGGCCTATTTGGACTGACCACCATCAGCAACATTTAAGCATTATCACCCAGCTGTTATCTGCCCTTTAGGATCACCAATCGATGGCTCGTGATGTTTTACGGTCCAGTGTGAGACCCGGGTCTGACAGTTTGGATTTTCTGCAGTGCAGATTTATAGGACAGAAGGTGGATAGCGATAAAGATCTTGGGCTTGTTAGGCGGACATCGCCCCTCCTCCAGGCGAGCCGACGAGCAAATGAGGTTTTTCTTCAACCTGTCGAAATCGAAGAGAAACTCTTATAGTGCTCGTGTCTGGGTGAAGACTTTTTAACGCAGCAGTAAAGGGGATTATTTTACCTGCTGCTATGGTATAATGTTGGACTATAACCTTGGGGAAATGGTATCTGTTTGGTATGGTAAGCCTTTACGTACAAGAGTGAGTGCACTAATCCCAACATGAAATTCCTCGGTTAAACATGTGTTTCCTCGTTTTTTTGGGAATTGTGCATTTACTGTTTAGTTTTCAACTCACTGTCCTTCTTTCACCCCTTCATGGATACTCCCCCTCTGGCATAGCAGCCACTTAATGAGAATGTACAATAAGATCAGACCCCATGTAGCAAACTTGTGCTAACTGTAGGCCATTACAGATTTACTGAAGTGAACCCGAGCAGTGCTGAGCCTCAACAGCTATGTAAAAATTTACACGGACATCATTCACCTGAGCCTGATTAAATCAAATCCATCATGCAATTGGATTATTAATTCCTAAAATGTCCACTGAGTTCTTTGCTTCCACTCTCTAGATGGCCTAGCGATTATTTCCTGAACCTGTTCAGGAAATAATCCTGAACTGAACCTGTTCAGGAAATAATCGCTCAGTCTTTCCCTCTGTTCCTGGAGAATGGTTAGAGCCTCAGCCCCCACAAGGACCGACTCTCCAGCTATTAGCAAATAAATATCCTTGACATTCATTTTCTTTCATCCCTGGTGATCTCTTGGGATTGCCCAAGTGACTGCAATAGCACTCTGCCTTCAGCTGAAAGGAGAAGATAAGGTCAACACAGATGGGCAGGGTAAGTCTTAATGGACCAGTGCGAGAAAGATGCTTAAATGGTTTCCTCCTGCTATCTTTTCTGTGCTATTGCAAACTGGAATCAAACATAAGTAAACAAGTTCTTGATGGACTGCACAAGCTCTGTCTTGACTTGAAAGCCTATAACTTGGTAATCCTGAAAGGAAACTTATTTCAAGTAATAGAGGTTTTAAATAATACTGAGGTTACAGTTACACTTTAATGACACAGTCATTGTGGATACCTCTAACTCAGAAAGGCAGCCCCAAACTGAGACGGATATATTCTTAGACTCAAGAGCTGGTCATTGATTTCCAACAGTCTGACTCCCGGCACTGGAGGCCAAAGGCCAGGCCATCGAGAGAGTGGAAGCATAGAAATACCTTGATACCACAACTGACCTCAAACTCACATTCAAACCTAACAATGAAATCAACTTTTCCAAATGTCATCCACACCTCTTCTTTCTGAGGAAACTTCTTAAACTCCAGGTCCACCAATCAGATTCATTAGCTTTTTACGGGTGCTTCATCAAATCCATCATCACCTTCAACATAACAACCTGATTTGTTGCTTTGAGTGTAACGTTCACCACAATCCTCTTAACAAGATTGCCATGATGAGCACTAAGAAACCACTAAGCAGCATCTTCAACATACAGGATAAGATCAAAGTACTACAAATAACCTCGGATACCACACACACACGCGCACACACACACACACACACACACACACACACACACACACACACACACACACACACACACACACACACACACACACACACACACTAAACAATCAATACAACCACTTACCTTCAGGCCAAAGATACAGATCACTCCCATTCAACACCAAGCTGGCCATATCAAGCTTTGTGCCTACTTCCATTAGACTCATTAATGCTTGGGCTAGTTTATGCTCTTGATCCTATTTATATGGACAATCATAGGCACTCTTAACCCTTACTGGTGGAAATTTTAAACCACATTTGTATATTGTCATTCTTTATTTGTTGGGTGTGGTGTATGCACTGATCCTAACCCTTACAGAAATCACAGATAAATATTGTTAATTTGATTGAGGTTTCAAACTAGGATATTTAAACTGTAGCCACATGGAGGTACATTTAATGACATTTTTGGTTGTTCATAACATATTTGTCATATAAGATCTCAGCCTAGCCTATTGGTGAGAAATTCACCATCTTAAGTATTTGTTTGTAGCATTTCCTCCATGTTTATTTATGATGATGTCAAATACATGTCATGCATGGACCAGGAGATGAGCACATGTGACATGAATTGATTTAATATATTTGTATACATATATTTCTATAATATATTAGTGCATAAAATTGGATTTTAGGTGTGAACATTGCCTTGTAGAGGCAGGACAATGAATGTTGTGTGTTACAAACCAGTTTTCACCAGTCAAGGTGTAGGAAAGCCAGGCAGGCAAACTTCTAAATAATGTAGATATATCCAAAGATCCAACAGGCATAAAAGGCTTAAAAGTGCTAGTGATTGTTATTGCTTGCTTTACCGGAACAGCAAAATCCCATTAACACCAAAGTTGTCCGACTCTGAGTGAACTTTTATGGATGAAGGGCTGAACCAAGGGCCTAGAGAACCCATTAGTGCTGAGATTTACTCTATGGACATTATACTCAAGGTGGAATACTGATGTTATGCAATAAATCTAAAGTGCCTCTGACAACGCTGACAAATTATCGCAGTACTGTTACCTGAATATTTCTATTTATTCTGTCTATTTCTAATGGGCACCCAAGATGAAGGCCAAATCAACGTACTTTATATGTATATAATTTCAGTCTTCGGTGAAAAAATGCATTAATTCAGTAGCGATTCCATGCATTAATGGAGGCACTTCTCAGAAACTCACAGGGGAAGAAGAAACAACATTCTGCAACATCATCACACCGCCTCATTACTGCACCTCACAAGAATTATATCTTTTTACATTTGACTCTAAGGGGAAATGGCTTCTTGGAAATGTTGACATAAAAGTTTGCATGCATGGTCTCAGGGGGGGTTTCCAGCACTAATTAAAGTTGCAATGTAGAATATTAGACTTGCTGTTTCAACCTTTGCAGGGCCAGCAGAGGCGCGCAGAGCTGAGAGGTCTATAACGAGGGGAGAAGAGCTTGGTAATAAGAGCAGATAGAAAATGAATGTAGAGTTGATAAGTTGCATCAATCAGCAGCGTGTGTGGAGCAGGATCAGAATAAAGATGATGGCAAAGGTTTTTAAAAGTGGGCACATACACAATTGAATTAATTATTCATGGCTGGCAGTCTCCTTTCCCACAGCGTGTCTCACTGGGCCTGCGGTTCGTGTCTTTCTTGTATCGAGGAATCGTTGTGTCCCGGGGTGCTTGCTTAACAGTGTGCTGGGAGCAGACGCATGGCAGCTCTGGCAGTGCTGTAATAATTACCAGCCTTCTCTCCTCAGCCCTCCTCTAATCCCAGTTCAGTGCACTGCACTGCTTGTTGGTGTCTGCATCAGCCTCACACACAGCAAATCTCTAAAGAGCTGGAACTGGGAGGATTGTATGGCTTTGCAATCTACCTTATATTTTGGACTTATTCAGTAATTCCTTTAGAAAACGGTCACTCTCTGTCATTCATTCAAAGCCAGGCTCTGTATCTGACTCATATTGCTGCATTCTTCACTCAATGAGAAAAACACTGCAGTGGCTTCTTCATGAGCAGAGAGCGGGCTTGAGAAACCCCTCACTCTTGTCCACTTCACTTCCTACCCACTTCCTTCTGTCTTCCTGTGACACCACTCTTTCACGGTCACACTCGGAGCCCCTCTATCGCACTTTGCAAGAATCACAAGGCAAATTACAGCCTCCTTTTACGACAGCTTCCCTAAAGGGGAGGTGAGACTGCAGGATCCTAACACAAGAGTCACAGTTCTATAGTCTATATATCACGTTCCCTTCCAGGACTGGCAGACTGCCCTTTATACACCTGCTGCCCACCCTACCATTATTTTCTGCTCCAGAGCAGCGACACTAAAAGCCTTAATTAGGCAGGCCGGTACACAGGAATTTCTGTTGTCAACTATACTCATGGTATTACAAAGGCAGTGAACAGCTGCTCGGAGCCTGTGTGCATTACAGCCTGAAGAAGCAGCATGGCAACATACAGTGGCTGTTTTTTGTTTGTTTTTTTGGCTCAGTACGCTTTGGCAAAAATGACAGAAACAGCACCTGTAAACTTAAAAATTTGATTACAATTGTCCACTATGTATCAGTGACTGTATCTGTCTTTAGTGTCTTCTGTAATCCTGCCAGCAACAGCATTCAACATCTATGTCTCTCCACAAAGGAAATGGTTGTATAACCCAGATAATGGAACACATACAGTACAGTACGCTCGCTGAAGCACCTCGGTAAGAGCTGAAAAAAAAGCCTTTTGCTGCATTTTGTCTGTTTTTTTTTTTTTCATTTTTTTCCATTTAACCTGCAAGTCATTAAGACATTGTGAATATGAGATGCTTTACATTAATTATTAAACTGATTCAAGCTAGTGGATAAGCTGACTCTGCTACTATTCCTTGAATGGTAATTGTGGGCTTGACTTGCCAGGGGGGAGAGGTTTTATTTCCTGCATTTAAATTTTGCTGTATGAAGATTTTTGTCATAAGATTTCAATTATATATATATATAAATGTGTAAGTCTGCATCAATCAAAAAAATGAATGAACAAAGCAGGAAGTGAAAACAAGTTTAATCAGAATAATCATCTTTTCCAGACACAATAAAAGTGCAGCAGTAATCACATCGATCATTGAAAAAGTAACTAGTTATATTTGACCGATTTTGTTATTTTTCTCCTTTTTGCTTTTTACAGTAACATGCTTCTACAATCTAGTGTCTACTTACAATATTAAACTAACAGGTTCATAGCTAACAAACAATAAAATTGATAAAATAACTAAGAAGTTAAGTCATAAGTCTATCAGAGGAAGCAGGACAAAAAGAGTCACAGTGACAGCTGAATCCTGCTGAAATGCTAAATTATACGTGTTTAGAAATGATTCCACCCACGGCTGCATGGCCACTGTTGACCTCCAATAGGCTGCCTGAGGGTGCTTCAGTGTGACATGGACAGCCTATAAATACAGTATATTACTCTTCAGGTAAGATGGCCTAGAAGTGCTTTCCCTATGGAGAGAGTGTGTGTGAACAAATTCAAGCTTATTTTGATAAAACAGCTACAGACAATCCATCCTGAGGGAGAGAATAGCGTGTGTGAGTGTATAGACATGAGTGCATGCCTGAATGCACACATGCATGTATGCATTATGGTGTGAATGCATACTCCATACTATGAACATTTGTATCCTTTGCGAAGGATACAGCCACTATTTCTAATTTTAGCCCAAGAAATGTCTATGTTGTCAAAACTCTTGTACCTTTATGTCACTTTTAGTCCGATGCAGGAGAGTGTTGGTGTGGTGAATCACAATGTACGGTAGTAAGAGCACGTTTTTAATGCTCTAATTACAGATGCAGCTCAAAGGATGTATGATGAAGGCAGGTTCAGAGAGGGTGTGAGACTTAGCTCCAACCTGAGACACCAGATCTATGCTGAGAAGCTTGGTTAAGTATGCCTGACTACAACAATGTCTGCATGTCACATTCACACAAACACGGATGATAAAAACAAGGTTTTTATTTCATTCAAGCTGGCGATAACATGTACTATAACTGTTGCCTTCATTACCGTATTATAAAAAATCAGAAACAAGAAATGTCTCAGATGTTGGACAAAAGCCAAAGTATTGATCAATAATTCCCAGTGCAGATGTTTTAATGTGAATACGTAATAAGTAGAACATATGCTCCACAGAAATGACCACAGCCACAAATACTTAAGTACTTAATTATAGAGCTTAAAGAACCAGTGTGTAGGATTTACTGGCATCTAGTGGGATAGTTACTGATGGCAATTGCGCCCCATCTAGAGCCAGTGCTTGGCTTGTTTGTTCTCGGCATCAGTAGAAACACGGCGATTCAACATGGCAGAGGTCCTGAAAGAAGACCTGCAGCATCTGTTGATAATAAAAGGCTCATTCTAAGGTAACAAAACACGATGATTCTTGCACAAATATGCTAATTAGGGTGGCTGCTGTGTCATATGAGTGAGTTCAGGTCAAAATCACGTTGAGTACACCCACGTCATACCCTCCTCTGCTGACTGAAATGGGTATACCAACCTCTTTATTTATTTTTTTTATTTTAGATACTTTTTAACGATCACGTTGAACGTGAAATTGCTTCTCCGTATTTAACCCATCCAGGATGGCATCTGTTGGAACACACACATGCACATGCACAGGGTCACACTCAAATCGACAGATGCCAGATTCACTGGAGCGGTGGGCATCAACTGACAGCGCCCGGGGAGCAGATGTTGGGGGGGGTACGGTGCCTTGCTCAAGGGCACCTCGGTCGTGGCAATGTTTTTTTTTGAGCAGCTAGAGCAGAGATCGAACCGCCAACTTTGGGGTTATTGGACGACCCACTCTACCACTGAGCCACGGTCGCCCCAACCCGGGTCGCAAGAATGGGAATCTTGCATGATACCACTACACCAGAGTTGGTTTGAGCTCTGTTACTTGGCACGAACATTTCAGACATTGGTGCCCCCAGTGGCAGTATCAAAAAAGATGCCGTTGCATAGATACGGAGCGCAACTCACTCCAGGCCGGAGGGGAAAACAATTAACCACGCTCCATTAACTTTGTATTGTGTGAAGGTGCCTCCTTGTCACTTGTTTTTGCTGGCGTACAATAGAAAAATGTCTTTAAACTGCTGTGTGGTGGAATGCACTATGAACAAGGTAAAGAACTGAGCTGCCAAACCAAAAAACTGAGCCTTTAAGAAAAAAGTGCACACAATCAAAAAGACGTGGAGGAGCAGCAGAAGGAAAAATGGGAAGACTATGGGATTCTGACACTCAGTGTGCCTATGCTGAAGCTGTGCAGAACCTCGTTTTGATCTTTGTTCAGGTGAAATGATTTTCTTACCTGGTGATTTGATCAAATAGTTGTGAATATAGCTATAAGTATTTCACATCTGAGAAAAAAAAAGCAAGGTGAGAAGCAATTCAGGCCCATAGATCAGGCCAGAGAACACTGATGAATGGGCTGAAAGCAACACATGGACTACAACATTTCTGACTGTGACCGTCTCTACAAACAAGAACTCATACCATGAGAACCATTAAAAAGACGCTATTTGCATTAGGGGGTGTAATGGTAAACGATATTAACATTTAACAGTGGCTCATTGGCCATATTTCTTTCTGTAACAGTTAAGACACTCAAATACTGGCATGCTGTCAATGAGAAAAAAATAAATGTCAACACTAATATCAGTAATGCTCCGTTGAAAGACTCTAATGAAGACTCTGTTGATGATTCCTGAACAGCTTGTGCTTGTTTATACAGGGCAGCAAAGCAGACATGGAAGGCACATTGATACAGAGCTCAAGCACTTTGACCATATGCTTAAATCCCGTAGACCGACACGACATAAACACTGCAATAGCATTAGTTATCATCTGAACGCTGTGGGGAGAAGGACCTGCCTGTGTTTCCACAGACAAACCAACTTCAGTTAAATAATTGGAATATAGTTTGACACTAATCATTGTCCATTTTGGTAACTAACTAACTGTGGAGCAGCGACACTACATGAGCTTGACGTAAGCCGACTAACATGCTACAGCTGATGCAGGGCGTATCGGACCTAAATGTCCTGTGCGGTCTACGATGTAATCGTCATATAAAAGTTCACTCACATGTTTTATATCTACAGACATTGTAAATTTTGAAAACATTGAGGTCAACGGTTACATTTTATCTTACGGTAAAGGCTAACATGATTTCATCTTGACTCCAGAACACAGGTCTCTTGTTGACCCAGTGGCTCAGCAGAAGCCGTTGCGTTGCCAATCCCATTAGCTTTCAGTTCCCCTGCGCTGCTTCAGTAGACAGAAACTTTAATTGCCACGCATAAAATAGACATTACATGAAATATTATCATCTAAAGGCAGGGATAAATAAAGCGTGCTCAGTTTTAATGTCAGGCTCACACTAATTGAAAGTCCCCTCAGAGTGCTGACTGTGAAATTGATAGCGCAAAAGAGACACAAATTATGAGCAGTAAATTCAAGAAAGTCCATTAATGGAACCGACAGGAGGAGACTGTAAATTGATGACATGTGAAAGCAAACAATACTACACCACAGCAAATGCCTCCCCATTGTGGGATGAACTATTTCCTGTGGCAAACTTGAGGGAAATCATGTTGTACTGTAGCTGAACCGCAGCAGAAGGTAACCTTAGGCTATAGTAGACTAGTCAAACTCCATATCATCCGACGTGTACGCACAAGCTCACACTCATGACATTTCTGTATCACATCTGGTATTACATAATTGTCTTGTTAGACACAGGATTAGACTCCTTGTATAATAAAGTCTCCTACATTTTAATGACATCCTCCCTGAGTCCATGTTTCATAGCGTGTGTGTGTGTGGATGGTAGTAAGATACATTTTACATCTTGTAGGTTATTAACATAGTTAGATTTCCAGATGACAGGAACATTAAAGTCTCCCTGCTACCTACAAGAGAAGGTGTACCATAAGATATCAGATCACCAGCTTTCTGTCTGCAATAATATCAGTGCTTCTTTTCTTGACTGATATATCCTGATGTTGGAAAGAAACATAATCACATTAGCTGAGTGGAGAAACTTCTCCTAGTTATTTGCCTCTACAGCAGACACACTGTATGCTCCATCTCTGTCTTTGTCTCATACTCTTGGGTTTCATCAAGTCCTCACCTGCAGCAACAATCACCCCTGGCTCTCTTAAATCTCATCCACTTACTGAATCTACTTTCACCAGTCTCAGCTGTGATATCCCAGGGAGGAGAAACACTAAAACTGAGGATATCGGTACTTTTTTTTTCCAGTTCCAGTTCCAGTTTCTGCACCTCAAATGATGATCTGAAAATGCCCATGGCTTCATGAATCTGTTTGATGCTTGATGCTCTGGTCAGCTCTGAGATCAGTCAAAGGTTAAGCTTGCAATTAACATTCACATGACTTACATTAATTGATGTAGTCTGTGTCTGAAGACACTTGGATTTGTCAATGGGGAACCCTGAATGTTTCTACAAAATTTCATGCTAACCTCTATAATGCAGAGATATTTTAGTGGATAAGTGAAAATTCTGACCTGGCGATGGTCCTAGAGAAGTCACAGGGATCACAAAAGTGATTAGGATTCATCTTCTGAGAACCATGAATGTCTCTGAGATGTTTCAGCTTGAAACAAAGTGCTGGTCATACGTCTGTACAAGGCTGACATGGCAAAAAGAATACAGTCTTTTCTGCAGGCACAAAACTCCTTAACTCTAAACTGACAACAAATTCTTTCCAGGATCATCTCCTTGTGCTCTGTTGTCTTTCCCTTTGTGTAAAGTAAATAGATTGTGTCTAATGCTCCCATTAGTATCTGTTGTATCTCTGTGTAGCATTGCGTGCTGGTTCCATCTTTTATTCTCTCTTCTCATTCAGTTTAAACAGCTCTATTCTCCACCGGGGAGAGGAGGCTTCTTGTATCATCGTTTCACTGAACTGAAAATAGGAAGTTCAGAGCATGAAAATGCCTTTGACAGAGGAGGTGGGGCTGACGCTGCTGCACCCGCAGCCCGATGTTAAAAACAAGGCAGATCTGGAGGGTTTTGTGTGAAGTCCAGCACAACTGAAACCGAATGTGCGATGATGAACATATTGCTCAAAGGCAATGCATGCGTGAGGAAGATGTGGTTATCTGCAAGGTTTAGATTCATTCTATGTGATCTCTTTTAACTCATGAAATAGCCTCAGTATACAGAGAGTAGAGGCAGTGCTCAGGCTGCACGTTTTAGCAAAATACTTCAATAATCGATATGTTATGTAAGAGGACAAATGAAATGTATATAAAATATGCATAAGAAAAACACAATAACAATAATATACAATTGTGGGATTTTTAAATTCAAGTCAGGTCAATAATAAGAAGCATGAAGCGAGGATTTCAATATGACTGAGCAGTACAGATCAGCTGTCTGGGTCCTGTGACTAACTGCCAGAAGTCAAGCTCTGTTGGAGTGGATTTTGATATTCAGCTAAAACAGTGAGTCAGCAAAAACAGAAACACTGCAGTGGAAGGGTTAGCGTTGTTGTGCAAAGGCAGAGCAAACTAATGTGTATGAAATCGACCTTTCTCACTCCAAAGCTGGAAACCATCAAATCAGTACAGTGCAGTGTTAACAGATGAAAAATAGTTTGATTGTAATCATTTAATCGTGTACACAGGCCTCCTCATTGTTCACAAGTTTAGTACAAGTTTCAGGTTTTGTTAGCTCTCCATCCATGTCCAATCTTGAGAGCCATCCGCATGTTCTTTTAAATTCTCTTTCATTCTGAGAGACCAAATAAAACTCAACAGCATGAAGAGACTTCATGGCCAGGGCACCACGCTTGGTTGTTAGAAGTGTGTTACGAGGTTCTTGGAGGGGATAGAAACTGATGGGTTGGACTGCTGCAGAGCTGTTGTTGTCTGAGGGCTTGGTGTGAAATCAAAGAGAAGTTTCTCTCTAATGCTTGCTGCTTTGGAGAGAGGCCTAGAAAATGGAACAATGATATTGTATTAGTTCGTGTTAGTTAATGTGATGCTTGTCTCAACTCTTTATCTGCTGTTTTATTTTGTGCTGCAGCACAGTTAAGGATGCATGAACATCTAAAGGACATGTGGTGGATTGAGATATTATTGTCCATAGACCCTGCCCTCCTGTCTGTATTTTCTTATTTCGATGTGCCTGGGATGTTTCTAGCGTCAACATTGGTGCAGTGGGTGTGCAGCCCCCAGCCAATAACAACAAGGTATACAAATGGAGCAACCAGGTCCTAGATCGTAAGCACACATTGTAGAGAATGTGTCATTGAGCTGTGTAGGAGGGTCCAACTCTGAATATCATATTTACAAACTAAACTAAAGGTATTAAAGGTCCAGTGTTTGAGATTTAGTGGCATCTAGCTGTGAGGTTGCAGACTGTGATCAACTGAATACCCTTTACCTCATCCTCCATTTCTAAGCTGTAGAAGAAGCTACAGTGGCCGCAAAACTTGTGAAAAATTTGAATGGCCCTATCTAGAGCCAGTATTTGGTTTGTCCATTGTGGGCTACTGTAGAAACATGGCAGACTCACTCAGTCTGTAGATATAAAGGGCACATTCTAAGGTAATGAAAAGACAAATCTTATTTTAGGTGCTTATACACAAATGATACCATGCAATAGATCTGGCACACTGGATGTATAAGGACAGTCAGATTCTATTTGAAAGCAACATTATGTAACTTGACTACTATTTACAAGTTACATAATGTTGTAACTATGTAACTTTGGGCTCCAGGTACAATCTTGTGTATAGTGCAGCAGTTACAGCAGTCACACAACCATGTCACTGATTTTGGTGAAACTGTATTATGTTTATTGGCAAAAATGTTTTCTGGTTTTGCCTCTGATGTCCTCCAGCTGCTCCACATCAACTCTCAGTGAATTACGGAGTTTCTTACGGACAGTAAAATAAACTGCTGTGAACTATAGCTGCTGTTGGCTAATGTTAGTTCAGTTAGTGAGCCATGCTGTCCAAATTATGAGGTTAGAGCACCAGGGTAGTGTTAGTGTTTGTACTGCACTATATGGGTTTTTAGAACTGAGGGGTGCGCCAGAATCAGAGCAGGATAAGCCGGCCACATAACCAGGCTCAGGAGAGGCAGAGCATGGCAGAGGCAAAGAGGCCGAAGAGGAATTATTATTATTATTATGATCACTAGTTTGTGATCAAAAATAATTTAAAACAAATACACAAGTACATATTTACAACAATGATATTACACTCTAAAACTACTCGAGCTCATTCACTAAAATACTAATTTCTATATAATGTCACTTTAAATGGTTCCACTTATTTACCGCTTCCCATCAAAAGTGCATGCTCGTACACTGTGAATGTATACACATACAGTATATGTGTATTCCAGCCTACATACAGATAGCCTTCACATAAAGCCTCAAGCAATAAAAAAATTATACGTCTATTTCTGTTATGAGCACACATTGTTTGTGTTTGTGTGTGCGCAATTCCACATTTCTATCAAATTCTTCAGTAACTCGGCTCACAGTGAGCATGCTATGTTTGAGTGAAGCCACTTTTATTTTAAAGAGACAAAGACAACAGGACAGGGACTGAAATGCTGACAGTATGCTGCCATGATTTAACTTCAATTCAAACTAAACTGTTTTCCAACCCCCCCCCCCGCCCAAAAAAATGGGACCAAATACTGACTAACTGATATGGTTTCATCTGCCGGTGTGCTACAGTTAACTTATCCAAATGTGAAATAATGATATACGGGTAGCATTGGTTTAAAAGAAGCTCATACTCAAACTGCAATAAGTTTCAAAATAGAGTAAAAAAAAAAAAAAAGGCAGATGGTCAGAAAACGAATTATTTTTACAATAATAATATTAAAAGATAGTTTCAGAAGGTAAAAAAAAAAAAAAGAACTACAGTAACCTTGGTTCCCCCTGAACCTTTGATGCATAAGTGTTTGCTGGAAGAAATTACTGTGTGCGTTTTCTTGATAATTTGAAACAGTATAGGTCAGTTATGCGGTTCGTAAGATGATTTGTTTTGGTAATAAAATGTTTCTTTTGTCTCTTTGTCTGAGGATTTCTAAAATATTTCCACCGTTGTTGTATATTCTGGTACTTTAAAGCTGATCTGTATGCATGTGTTGCAGGCAGGATTTGTAATACTGTCCAAAGTACAGTACGTTGCTCTGAGAGCCTCTCCTGGCACAACTGTGAGCTGAGTAAAGAAAAGCATCACATTTTCAAATAAGTGGTTACAAGTTGTGTGTGTATTTGTGTGTGTGCTTTGGGGGTGGAGGAGGGGAGGGGCAGGGTTGTATCACTGTATATCTATGATAGATGTACAGTGTATTTCTAGCGCGGTGCTTGTGATAATAATCATCGCTGCTATGCATAAATACACAGAAATCTGGGTATGATTGAACTGAATGAATAAAATCACAAAGTTGATAAGATGGCTGTTCTACCTCGACAGTCACCACAAAATATGACACGATGGGCTCGAGTAGCCATGTGCAAATGAGCTAGTTGGTAAATTGCTGCAAAGTAATTAATTAGATCAGACACAACTTGACAGACGCCCTGCAGATAGGAAGCTGCAGGCATAAATATGCAGGATGTTTCGAGGGGGGGTCTTTAAAACATTGTCATGCTTTGATGATTTCCAACATGTGCAGTGAGAGCAGGTTAATCCACAGATTGTGTCATATTTGAGAATAATAACTCCCAACATGTTTGTGCATCACTTACAAAACATTGGCTGCAGAACGACAGCTCCTGCAGTACTAAGAACCACACCAGTGCAGTCCTTATAATTTGGATATTATAATGTTTTTTCATATGTTAATATGTTAATATGTAATGTAAGTCAGTTCTGTAATATCCTCCAATGCCTCATCATATTTACAAGCTATTCTCTCTGGGGCAGAAATCCCAGCAGGATGAAGGATGCGTAATCTCTCTTGACAGAATGTTCATGAAAATTAGGATCGTCTCACTGCTGTGTGCTTTTAGATGCTTAGCAAGAGAAGCCAGCTTGTGCTGAATTTTTAACTGCTTTACAAATGACAGTAGAGTGGAGCAGCTGTATGTCTCGCCGTGTGCAGGTAAACAGATGTTGCAGACACTGCTGAAAGGCTTGTAGAAAATCAGTCATAATAGCAGAATGAATAACACTGCAGTGATGTCAAAGTTTCAAATTAGTGTAAATGAAGCTAACAGCCCTGTCTCCATGGTTACACAGTGGTCACACGGGCGAAACAGCAGACGAGGGCCGCCTTTATCTGCAGAAGATGACATATTCTTGGTGTAGAAAGAAGTTTTCCTGCTGGGAGGGCGCGCTTTCGCTTCTTAGACCGGGGTGAGTACATGTGTTGCGACCCACTGTAAGCACAGACCCAGTGAGGGGTGGTGAGCTGTCCTACATATGGCCTTGATAGTCTCGGTGGAATCACAGCACCGCCTGCCCACCAGTCCGACCCACCTGCTCCTTTAGCGGCGCCAAGCAAACCCAATCCCCATGCTGGCTACATTTCCTGTTGCACGCACGCAAACATCAAGCCGCTCAAAATCTAGTTTGCATTTCAGCCAATGCTTAAATTGTACTAGGCATTCATTCACCCACAGTGTGATCACATTTGTCCTTCTCAAAGGAAAAGGAACATGATCCAAACCTTTACCCATCCTGTGCTGCACTCCAACTCTGCATTGTACTGCACTGTATGTAGCAACAGATGTTGTCTAATGAATCCATACAGTACATTTTCTTCACAACACTTTTTAACTTTTGAGTATCATCAATTTAGAGCCAGAAGAACTAACTCATTTTGGGGGAGATCATGCCTGAAAGCAAAAAAGTAGAAGAAAGAGAAAAACTAAGAGCTAATGCCTCCCAACTATTTTATATCCACTCAGCAAAAGTTCAGGCAGGACGTGTAACTCATGCACAGCCCTTCACCAGATTATCATCTGCTCCCAAAGAACACCAATGGAATTCACTACATCAGACACAGCTGCCAACACCTAATTTATTTCTGCAGGTTCTTGCCTCCATGAAGCCGTGCTGTGCAGAACGGTTTAAAATGTATAATTACTGTATATATTCTATTGTTTTGTCTTACATTACCATGGTCATACCATTTGCATATAATATTATGATGCACTAATGTTTGTACATGGTTTTATAAAACACAAAAAGTAGACAAACACGAGTAGTGGGGTGACAATCTCACCTTAAGGTCCATTTCATGGATTTTATGATTTTATGACCCCTAAAATTACTGTATCAAGGATCATAGTTTTGATCTGTTGGCCTGGTCTGAAATATCTCAAGCATGTAAACCATGAAACTTTGTACATTCATGGTCCTCAGAGGATGAATCCCCCTTACTTTGGTCAGTAGAGCTCAGTCAGTCCTTAGCAGCCCTCTCATTCTTTTGAATGGAACCAGTCCGTTGGCAAAGCTGGGATACCAACGCAGGGTGAAAATGGTAAACATAGTCATAGTATTATGGATACAGGCCAAAGTACTGCGGACACAGCACATTGTGTTATTTACCTGCTCTTTCATCTTTGTGGTTGCATGCCAGCTTCGCTGTGTGCATATTGGGTTTTGCCAAATGATAATGGTTATGCAGGGTTTTGAAGCAAGTTATATCAACTAGCACTGAATTAATTAACTGGATCATTTTCACTGCAGGATCATGGTTACACTGATTATACATGATGATTATACATTGATTTGATTGATTGATTTTAATTAAATGGAGAAAAAAAACCCACAAGGTTGCTCATTGCCTCTGGTACATTGAGGTTCAAGCTGACTGTACTTGTTTATTACACAGTTGGATGTAGTTTTTACCTGTTAGAGGTCCGCACAGCCACGCGTAGAACGCAAAACTACAGACCAACTTCTACAGGCTGCTGTTCATATTTCAGCCAGTAGTCTTGTCCATGACAAATGGACAAACTCTACTGATGCACATGAAACCAACCACAAAATAAACCTTGAAGTTACACTGCCAACGTTAAAAATGAACTTTGGACCTCTACAGAAACACATTAGTGTGATTTTCTTCCTCAACCTAACTGGACTCAAGTTGCTTGGTTCAGATTTAGGCTAATGCTGTAGCAATACATACATTTTAATTCATCTTCATTTGATCTGATATTTTACATTGATAATAATTTTTGCACTATGTGCACAATGTAAATACAGCAGTTTTATTGTCTATTAAAAATAAATGATGATGTGTTTTTGACTCCCGACTGTTTATTTATTTGCTTTGATAATAATTTGCACTATGTTATATGCACAATGTAGTTTACTTTTTTGCTTTTTTACTTCAATGATTATTATTATTATTATTATTATTATTATTATTATTATTATTAATATTATTCAAGCAGAAATTCTGGTTCAAGTCGGGCTAAGGCCCAAAGGTGCTTCTGTGGTTCAGGTCGGGCATGATTTTTTGGGCCTGATCAAAGCTCTACTGTAGAGTATGTTCATACAAGAAGCACATACTAGTACATTTTAAACATATACTGTATAATTACTGTTCTAGTTCCTTATTAATAAGTAGTTGCTATGAGATGTACCCCTGGTGGAGCCTATTAAACTGATATCTGTTTTATGTCATATGTGACATGTGGCTCTTCTGGTTTTATCTTCATGACAACAATGTCCCTACCAGAAATAACATGAAACTGTGCAGGCACAATAAAGCCAGTGTGAACTGACTCATTTAAATCCATGCTGCATGGATAGAAACACGTGTCCACAGCACAAATGTGCACTGGGAGAATTGGAGCTGTAACACTGAAAGCTCATGGGGTTGGTCCTCTGATGCATGCTTGGCCTTTCTTGAAAAAGTTAATATGGCTAGAAAAGCAGGCTCATTGCTCTACAAAAACCTACTATCCACCACAAAGCTGGACTCATGCTTCTTTTCGTCCCACGTGAATGAATAAAAAATCTCTGATGCCTTTCTCCAGTCAATAGTAGCAGTCTGCGCCTAAATATACTTTCCTCTGTTTTCTTGCTTTGTCTAGGCAGTGATACAGTTAATCTGCTCTCGGTGTGTTGGTGTGCTCCATGAGGGAAGAGTGTGTGTGAGAGAGAGAGGCTGACGTACCACGCTCAGAGAACAAGCAGGGAGGAGTGGCGAGGAGCCAGGTGACTCAGAACATGTGACAGGGGGTCAGCGCGGTGGGAGGTGGTGAGATGAATGACTGAGGTGTGAATCCTTGTCGCTAATGGAGGCATCCACCTCCACCATGCTCTCTTCCTGAAGTGTGTGATTAGCTCATCTCTAGCCTTGTGTTCAGCTGTACGTGCCTCAGTCTTTGAGCTCCGTGTTTCAATATTCTGCTTTGCTTCACTTTGTGCTAAAATCTCTATTTATTCTGATATATCTGATTGTCAAGCAAAAGCTGCTGCTTGTGTTAATGCAAACTGTTGAGGTACACGCACGGCACAAACGCTGTTCATTGTAAAAAGATTAAACATTTTTTCCACGTTTTTAATACACTGTCTTGATGTAAGACAGCTCGGCTGTTTTGCTGTATGTGAAATCTGAAATGCTTCCTCTTCACACTTCACCGGCTAATCTGACCATTCTCTGCGCCTGTTGTTAGTTGCCTTGGTTACGAAGTCCTTCAGTGTGGCATCATAGTACAGTACCGTTTCTGCTCAATGCAGAGAAGAGCATCATTTGCTTTGGAGGAGGGTGTATGTTGTATGCTGCATACTGCTAAATTTAGAAGATTTCTTTCTCTCCTTCATCTTTTGGCGGTGCAAGAGGTTTGCTTATGTCTTCAAAAGCAGCAGGTATTGATAAAACATTCATGTGCATTACCACATGGATCAGTGATACTATTGTGTCTTTCACGCAAGAGCAGTAGGAACAGTTTCTTTGAATGGGTTTTATTGGATCTGCTCATTAATGTCTACCACCTGTTCCCTCAGCGCAGTTTCCCTCCCCCTTATCTATTGACGGAGATTTTGCAAAGTGGATCTCATTCAATGTGAAATTGCTGCATCTCATTAAAGTAAACTAGTCTAATTAGTGAAGCGCCTTCAGGTGGGAAACATCATATTATTTCTGCTTCTTAGAAACAATATCTTCCCCCGATATCTCTTCCCTCTGTCACAACACATGCAAGCGCAGACATAGTGAGAATGTGCACAGTTTACTGTACTACTGTACACTCCACACTGAGCTCGGGATCTTTCCAGGCTACCAGAGGACTCAGATGTGGGACAGACTGAGGCAACGAAAGGTTACAACCTCCAGTTCAAAAAGCTCTGAAGCCAGTTTCAGGGAAATATCTCAAAGTCAATGAAGGTGGTGTTCCAGTGACATTTAACAATGTATGAAATGACAGTGTGAAAGGTGTGGCTTGTAGTGATGAGCCTACTGGGATTTTTCAGCTGTATCTGCCGCTACCCTCGGCTTTACAAAGATTTATAGTGAGCTTTAGCTCATTGTTTAGCTGTCTGGATGCAACTTTACTTTTCATTTGCTCTCACTGCTCTCATAGTGTTGTTTTCAACCAAAGAAGACGGCTGGTTTTCACAAAAGAAAACCTAATATGGAGTATCTGCCTAGCACCAGATAGCAGACAGACACAGTTAGCATCAAGCTAGTAAACATAGTAAGTCTGAAGAGCCAGATATTTTCCTACTGAGCTGGTAGAGACCAAAAACAGAGCTAAAAGAGAGTGAATGTTCATAATCAAGTGGCCAGAAGCGCAACTCCAAATGAGTGATGATGGATCCACTATATACATTTAAAATGACAACAATGTGTTCTGCTGCCCCCAAGTGGCCAAAAAAATCTGTTACTGCAGGTTAAATGCTCTGTTTTACTGAGGCAACAACGATACAGGCGTATGTCCATAAATGCTCTTTGCTGTGCACTTTAAACAATAATTAAACCATTAAATCATTGTTTTCAAATCACTCATTGTACTATACAACATACTGTGAGTGATCAAGCCTGCTGGGCACATATAATTAATTTCTGTTGTTTAGGAAAAGAAATCGCTCCTTTTTGCTCCCTCTGGTGACTCAGAGCTCCTTTAACATTTCCAGTTTAATTGCATACTGTCTGTAGAGAAGTTGCCTGCTCTATTACCAAGCCCCCTCTCCCCGTCCTCCTCCTCTTGCTCTTTTGCCAGAAGCCAAAATTGCACAGTTACACCTTTCAAAATTACAAACTGACAAAGCCGAGCTTGTCATCACGCTTAAAAATGAGCTCAAAAGCTGAAATCACACAGACCACAAAGCCTGTTCAACCTCCAGCATGCTTCCCTATCAAGCTGTCTAAAAACAGTGCAGTAGTATAATACAGCAGGCCAGAGTGTCATTAAGTCCTGATTCAAGGGTCAACTCAAAGCACATCTCTACCGCGTCACCGCGGAGACAAACTGCCAGAGCATGAGCGAGCAGCATCGATTGTAGTCATGAAACTGCCGGTTGTCTTCAGGCTCTGTCATACAACTTTAATGAAAATAGATTTCCCCTGTCCTTCACCTGTGCAATGGGTGTGCGGTAGAGGCCAGTACAACATGTAGAGGAGACAATATTAAAAGGGAGTGAGAATTTAATAACAGGACTGACACATGAAAGATGACACACAGAAGCTAGAAGCTTTAATCTTTATTTTTCTCTCAGAAAATAATTAAATTCTCTGCATTGCATCTACAGTAGCTTGAGTGTTTTGGCACTGATTTAGTAACGGAAGATGTCTCTGGAAAATTCAATACACCAGATTTTTTGTTGCATAGAGCAGAGCCATGCCGCAGAGTTGATCCACATCACCTGAGAAATTACCTTGCACTCTGAAATATCATGGTAAATGTCATGTATTTCTTCAGGACGCAGTCAGCAAACAGCTCAAGTCAATAATAATACCTTCCATCCATCAGAGCCCTTATCGTTTCAACCCCTGTTATCTCTATCACCGCTGTGAATGAGAAAATGACAGCTGGGGTGGCAATCTAAGTGGCGATGACAGCCATGCTCCACATAGGAGGCCCATTACTTCTAATGCACAGTGGAAAGGAGAGGATGTGGCAGATCAAGACCGCGGTAACGTCACTGCATGCCTTTGCATAAGCAACTCGCTGAAAATGAAAATGAAAATGTCTACAGTGGCAGCATGAATCAATGTTGAGGTGAAATATTAATCCACTTCCATTTAAAATTCCCCTTCAAATTTTCTATTTGTGGGTGCTAGGCAGGGTGGCTCTTTGAAGCTGCATGGTGCCAAGTAACCCTTTCACTAAAGATGAGGTTTGAGGGCAGAAAACACTCCTTCCGTTTCAGTTTTTTCAGTGGACGCTGTTGTGATCATGATTGCTGACATTTATCAAATCTGTCCTGCAGTATATTTTCTTAATCAACGTTAATTGTTTCCTCCTCATAAACAGAACAGGCAGTGCGACATGTCATTAAAACATAAATGCTGTTACATGTTCCCCCTGATACAACTCATAATGACAGATGATGACAGAGTCGATGTTTTCCTGGATGCCTGCGACAAGAAGAGACCCAGCCAGGACAGAAAAGCACAGATGAGACTGAATAATCCACAACTGGTCATCCTATAGAGGATATTCACTGATGTCACTTTTTCACGATACTACCTCCATCACCAACATCAAATGGCAAACAAACTTCGTAAGTCGGAAAAGAAGCAGAGAAGCTGCAGAGTCAAACAGAAACAAAGAAAATATCTTTAAAAAGTAAAGACCAGAATCTGCAGTGAAGTAGCAGACAGTCCAACGTGGCCAGACATTTAGTTACCTAATACACACTGTATATGCACAGGTATACAGTATATAATTACTGTATGTAGCTTAACAATGTACTAAACAAAGTCTGAAGGCACGTAGACACCTGGTCCTATTTTACAGTCCCTGAAAACATTTTTTAATCTTTAACAATTTTATTTTATCGCATTAATTGCTCACAACTAAATCATAGCAATCAAAGTAAAATAAAAAAACATCCTTAGGTTTCATAAAGTCTGTGTGGGTGTGGTTTCGTAATCTCGACCACTGGTTCTCAAACTATGGCACGTGTAACACTGGTGGCACGCAACCTCCCTGTAGAGGTCCTTAAACATTTTATCATGTTTTACCTTCAAAAATACTACAAAATATTTAAGAAAAATTAATGGATTACATTTCTCAAAATCATGCGCAGTTAACAGTTCTTCCTCTTTAAGTTCATGTTTTTTTTCCTACATGAATGAATATAGAGGCAGACTGTTAGCTGCGTGGGGGGATCAGGGCTGACTGTGGCGACTTGTGTGGTTCGATGACGTCACATGTTTTCCCTCAATTGGCTGATGAGGAGCTGTGCCTCATCCCCATCTCCTTTTCACCATCCAACAATGGAAAAAAAATCTGATTAAAAGTGTGAGAATTTACTTGAGATCATAGCTGAATAAGTAAAAAATAATATTTATAATAAATGGCTGTGAGGTGTGTTTACGGAGCGAGGACGGTCTGAATGATGGCTTGTGTTGAAGCAGACGTTTACTGACATAATGATTAATAAGTTACCATCAGCGAAAATGTGCATGAATGAGCTCTAATAACAAGGATGGTGACAGTCAACCAGTAATAGATGCATACACTGTATGTTTAGTATCTTCAAATTTAATGCATCCATCATCATCTGTCACAAATGTGAGCATCTTCTCTTTCATGTTGAGATTAGTAGCTTAATGTCAGATGCTGCATGGCATGACTGCTTAACGACGGCTACAGGTATCACTGCAGGATTTATTCACTGTAGTATCCCCCTCATTTTACTCTCACTCACTTCTCACAGCAGGATATTGATCCACTGGAAATGGAGAGAGCACACGCACTGCTACACAAAAAAACAACAACAACCCATGTGTTGCTGCAGATAGACTCTGATTTCATGGCATCACTTACAGTGTGTTTGCTTGGCTGCTTGAGTCATGTGAGGACAGCGTTTGAGGGCCTGGGTTTGATGGATGGACAGCAGCCACAGTAAAAGTGGAGAAGCATCAAATGGAGCCTATTAACTAAAATACAACACACTCAATCAAAGATGATGATGGTAGCATTTAACGCATGTAGAACTGAATGTCGACGTGATTTATTTCGTTAGTTTACAGGATGCAGTTTGCTTTGTGAAAAACGACATTTAAAGCAACACATTCATATTTGCATGACATCACACTGAAACAGAATACATCTGCAGGCTGTTTGGAAATGTTTTCTAATGAGCAAGCATTTATCATGTTATTTAATTTCCTCTGCTGCAATGTAGCATTTTTATGTTTGGCTGTATCTGGAAACGTATATCTGTATTTATGAGGTCTACCTCACATGTGGGTTATGTAAAGTCAATACAACAGTCAGCCTCTGCAGTGGCTGAGTATCCACACGCTTTTGATTCTACTCTTCAAAGCGAGAGACTACGCTCACAGTCCACACACTACAGTTCTCATAAAAAGAGCCAGTCCTATCTTATTACTTTAGATCTAACCCTTCCACACTTGAGGGATGTTGTCTCTGGCTTAAGTCATTAAACCCCCTTCCTCTCGTATAATACAGGTCCTTCACTCATACTCAAAGGCCTGCTATTCTTATTTTTTCACAACACCGGCAACAATATAATAAAATACCACACTGGGAGAATAACTGGCACTCCAATAATGTCAGCAGCAGTGCCTCCTCCCAGTGACAATTCCTGTGCTTTGAGTGTCAAAATGTGTACTTCACACTCCACAGAGAAAATGGCCCTGCTTTCCCAGGTTGACACATAAAAGTTGGGCAAACACAGCAAAGACAGATAAACAAGGAAACTACATCACTGCACCCACAGTCTCCGCTTGTTAGAACAGAGTGTTTTTGATTAATGAGAAGTAGAGTGTCTCAGATATTGGATACAATCTCTGCCCTCTCCTTGACATGGTATCTTCACTGCAGTACATACCAATTTATGCTCTAATATTGCTGCTGAGAGTGTGTTTTGATCTAGCACAAGTACTCAGCACTGTGCACTCTCTGACTATGTAAGAGCACACATGGTGAAATGAGTTTGTCGTGTGGCTCTTCCAAAGAAGCATTAGTGACCGTGGACTCTCAAAGGTCCCATAAAAATTTTAATGAGCATCAGCAGCACATGTGTAATATCTTAGAGACAATATGTACTGTGTTGTATACAAAGAGCCACAGGACTAGTAAAGGCAGAAAGAGATTAAAAAAACATTGTCTATTGGAGCGTATTAGTACAGCACTGCTAGAGAAAGCATAGATCTGAATGAGACTTCCAGAAATTGATCCCACAGCTATTTATACAGGAGTAGCCCCCCCCCCCCCCCACCCCCAAGTTATTTATTTCCATTTATTTACAACATCACTGTTACACTAATTATTTCACTGGCATTGTCAAATCTGCACATCTGCAGCCGCATTTTCAAAGCAGTCCTCTCATTTCCACATTTCTCTATCGTGCCAGCAGCTCACGCAGAATCAAGAGCGGATGCAACACAAAGTTCGAGCATCTCTCCCCGGAGATCTAATTGTGTACAAATTGCAAGGCTATGTGGTAATCTGCTGCACTTTTCTGTAGCTGCTGCTGCCACTGGGCCACATGGGGTCCACTGCAGGTCTGGACCTATGGTAGAGATGCTCCCATGGTGTTTTTTTTTTATTCCCTGTGTGGCTCAGCTGGCAAACCTACACATCTGAATTTAATCTACATAGCAGCTTAATTATAAGAATGAATGTTAAGAGGTAGATTGAGTTATTCTTAATTAACTAAATGTCAGAGTGAGTGTCAGCTCAAGAGTTCATAGAGATTAGTGTCAGTGTCTCACACTCTGCTCTGTTCACTGCATGCTGATGGTGGCAGGAGTTGTTCCTTATGAACTTGAGCCTCTGCAGGATTTAAAACACTGATTATGCCACATTTTCCAAAAAGCTTATTAATTTTAATGTCTACAAAGGTCGTGAGTGAATGTGTTTTTAATAACAAAAAAATAAAAAATATTTTTGCATGTGCCATTTGATGACAACGTGCACATCAAAAAGCCTCAAAGCTTTTATCTCATTACACGAGTAAGAAGAGTATTGCAGAAAAGTCACAATCGGATTGCTTGAGTTCACGTTCAGAGATCTTCAATGATCATGTGGAGCGATGATAACACGCCTGAGGTTGCTCTGTTTTAAACCATCTTTAACCTCAGCCACCTCTCACAAGAGATGAAAAAAACACAACAGACAGTGTCAGAGAGCATATAATGACCTTTGACATGGACGTGTCTGTATGGTTTTTCACATTAAAAGCCCTGTGTGTGTGTGTTGGGGTGGAGGGGCTCAACATAAGTCACTAAAAGCCATGATCATTCTATATATTTGAATGTAACTCACTCTTGTGACACACTATCCCCATAGGGTTGCAGCCTCTGCACTTGTGCATGAAGACTAAATGCTGTATAAACTCCTGGAACAGAAGAACCAAAATACTCTTATTGCTGTAATAATTCAGGATAATGAGGAGGTCTGGTGTTTGTATTCATTCTTAATTCATACCCACATTAATGCTGCAGCTCTAAAGTTTGCCATTTAAAATAAACATCTCATTAGTGTCAGTCTCAGTTTCTACAAATTATTTTATCTTTAGGTTAGTTTTGGAAACATTGTGTTAAAGTCGAGTTTGAAACAATTTCTCATACAGATTTCTCTTTACCTAGATGGTGTAAAATCCATTTCATTCACAGTGGAAGGTGGCTTAATTGACGCAAGAGCGCTATTTCATAAATCCATTGTTCTCCATTCTGTGAAATATTATGTAACAAACTTCAAGTGTCAGGATTAGTGTTGTCAACAGACTCAGATATATCGATAAGGGAGAAAACATGCTTGAAGTCATCGCGTTTTGCGCTTCTTCTTCTTCTGCGAGTTCATTGATTCCGAAATGCTATTCAGCAAACATCACAACTTACCTTGACACCAAATTCCGAGCCTCTAAACGTAGGATCCAGTGACTGTCAAAGTCGAGTTTGTCCTCGGAGAACCCCCTCCCCTACTCCTGTTATACTAAACGTTCCTGTAAAGTTTAGCGAAATAAAAGTACTTCTACATGAAATTCTTGCGCTCCTGCAGCCTGTAGTACTGTTACCATCTGTTGTGCCTGTGCGCGTCGAGCTCCGCGCGGTGAGGAGGAGACGAAGAGGGAGGGACGGAGTTCAGTGTCCAGAGCGCACAGCGGATAGGACAGCGCGCAGAGGAGGAGAGGGGTCAGAGGCAACCTGAGCGGGTTCAAATCCCACCCCACGACTCAACGTTTACTCTGTTAGACTTTACACGATCAGCGGGCGATGTGCAGCCTGTGGCTCTGTCTGATAAACCAGCATGCATGCAGTGATGGATGCACCAGCGCTCACTTTACCCACCATTTTAACCTGTGCAGCATCTTAACCACCTTTTGAACAAATATTAATCTTTAACATTTCAGTTACATTGGTCGGCTCTTTCACAGTAATATGCTGGAAGTTGTGAGAATCATAACTAAAATTAGAATTTCTGGACATAATTGCTCGCCCAGTTTCATATTTACCAGTACACCATTAGCCTGCCTGTAAGTATGTAGACTCACTCCATTGTCGCCTGTGGCAAGTGATGGACTGACACATACTGGCAGGGTTAACATAGTGCCCTAGTTATTTTTTCTTGCAGCCCTGGTAATTCATCATAACAAAACTGAATGCATGAGTTACAACGACCATTCTGTACTCTGACACAAAGTCCTGCCTCTGTGTCTGACCAATGGCTTCCAAGCTGGTGTAACAGAGTGGCTCTTTATCGAAACAGTAAATGCATGTCCTTCAATAGCAATTTGTTTTGTTGCAATCTGTTTATGAGCTTGAGACAAATGCAGATTTTTTTTTTGTAGGACTGCTTCTTGATCTGTCAGATCATCCTGACCTGACCCAAACTTCACCTCACTGGCATCGTTCCATGCAGATGTATTGGAGGTGATGCTCACAGTTTTGGAAAATTGGATTTTAAAATTCAACAGTAGCATCTCTTTCCATAAAAAAGTGTCTAGATGTGATAATTCATAGGACAAGCTGTCAACTGTTTTCACTATTCTCTCAGAGGATGTTCAATGACAACAGTGACTGTGGAACAAATCAGGTACTTAAAGGTGAAAACCTGTGCAAATAAAACCAAAATTAGCATTGCCCAGTTCCAAGTGGTATGTGAGAGTAGAGATCTTCTGTAATATGGGTATACCAACCCTTTAAAGGTGCTATATGTAAGAAGTGGCAACCAGTCGAATTTATACTCCAAACACACAGGGGGCAGCAGATCACCAGAACGCTGGGATGCTCACCGCTACTAGAAGAAACATATACCTATTTCTTTTTCTAGCAAACAGAGTAACACTGTCAGTAATCTACATTACTTTGTAACATAATGCTATATATGATATACATATAGCTACCTTTATAAGTTACCTTTATTGCTAACTAGCTAACATAAGCATAACAAGTAACAACTTACTAGTTTAGGAAAAAAGTTACACATAATATAACCTCTATGCTAGCCTCAAGAAGTTAATTCTACAACCCCAGAAGGGGAATGGGAATGCAGCCGTCAAGGCTTTCGTAATATGGAAGTGTGAACTGGAAAAATGATAGCAGCGTTGTGGCTGGCACATTAGCATACAAACTACAGTTGATATGTCTGCAGCACAATAAATAGATATCTTTGACATCAATGTCAAAACTGTTATTTCTTCACATTCTGTTGATATATGTTTTAGATATGATATATTTGATTAGATATATTTTTTAAATCCTCATATATCCTTTATACTGCCAAATCAAGCCTCTGCAGCTGGACTCTGATTATTGCTGGAGATGAAAACATCCTCTAACATTCTGCGCCTTATTCAAACCCTCAAGGGTCCACATATCCACACACATTACAAATGAAGCATGAGGAGAGACATACACATATGCATAAAACTAGGAACTGAAAACAGCGGATGCTCAGGGATTGAGATGGCAGATACTCAGAGAACAGACGGTTTTCTTTCAGTGTGACACTGTACAATGGCCCAGATATATTCAGAACAAATGAAACAAAAAGAATCCAGTTGCTACAAGACAAACTGGAATCACATGGTAAGGTTTTCTAATAACAGGTCTGAATGCATTACAGCTTGCTAATTCCTCATTCTCAAATTGTATCCCTGCCAAGAATAAAATAGCACAAAGGCAAAAGCCGCTGCAAACAAAAATCCCTCCTCCGAACGCTGCTGCCCACATGTGCAGAAATCTGCTGAGGCAGGTGAAGATGGATTCACCCACCCAAGACAAATATTTTTGGCGGGGCACAGACAGAACGTTGACCCTGGTGTCTCTGGGTGCCATCTGCAGCCACTAAGAGAAGCCAAGCTGCCATACTGGCCATTTACAGCTCCTGCCAACTGGGATCATGCTTCTTCAGCTGTTCGCGATGTGCTCGCCAGGCTTGGTCACTCTTATGATGGAGTGGTAGAAGAGCATCACAGCACAGCGGGGTCGCTCATTTCTAATGAGCAGTGAATTATGTTGAGGAAGCTTAATCAACTCACCATAAATAGAGGACCAAGCTATGGGGTTCTTGTTCTTAGCAAGCCTTTGACCTTTTGGGAAGTATCTTTGTTTGCTTTCTTGCTGAAAGTTATGAGAGATAATACCACACTCATGTCTACCCATTAGGCAGAGCAGGGACACTGTTAGCTTAGCACACTGTAAAGACTGGAAACAAGGGGAAACAGCTAGCTTGGTTCTGTAAAACCCTTTTCTAAAAAAGGAGAGATATTAATTAATGAGTTTGGATGGAGGCATGCAAGCTGTTCTCGACTGCTTCCAGTATGATAAACTAAACCAGCCTGGCTATTGGCTGTAGCTTCATATTTAGTGTACAGGCATTTGAGTGGGGCCAGTCTTTTAATCTAACATTCAGCAAAAAGCGTCTATGCTTTTGTTGAACTATTTCTTTAAATAGGGATGATTAAAGGTGGGGTCAGTCATAGATCAGAAGGATATTGATTGTTGAGTCTCGTTTGCAGGACATCAACACTGTAAATGAGCAACGACACCTGTTGTGTTGTGTGGCTCGGTCCAAGCAACTTTGTTGCTCATTCACAATTTTGACATTCTGACAGTGAGACTCAACAATCAACAAACTTTCTCCAGTATGACTGACTCCACCTTTAAGTCTTGATTTGGGCACACCTTGTTCAAACAGTCCTACTATAATTTTAGTCAAACTTTTGACTTTTGCAAAAGTCAGAACTTAGTTGGGAAGAGAAAGTACGTTTTTGATGGGATGATGTAATTCATATGGGGTAAATGATAATGCATTTCAAATCAACTGTATCTGTCCACAAGAGAAGCCTAAATATACAGCAGACTGGCAGAACTGTGACAAGTGTGAAACAAGACAAGATTAGCAATACAATGAAAGTCCTTGGAAAGAGTTGAAAAGTGCACAGAGCCATGTCTGATATGTTCAGCTCTTACAGTCAGTCACTTTGTCTCCTGTCACGACCATATCAGTGATGTAATGAAGCAGGGACTAGTTATTGCAGAATGTGGACTCAGCTGTCATTTGTCAACCTTGGGACCGGAGAGACAGCTGGGGATCTGTCACCAGGATGTCATCTTCTTCAGGCCGCTGTTACTCGTCGTGAAGAAGTCTCAAATATGGCATGGAGAACCTGATTTCACTGATCTCTTCTGCTCTGTGGTTGATAGTGAATGAAGCGTACTCTCAGTGGCACATGGGCATACAGTAGAGGATACTTCATTTTTTATTGACAACAAGCAGGATTGGCTGTAATGTGTGTTTTATCTCCTCTCAGTCCAGCCTCAGAGTGTCTTTATTGACAAATGAATTCAGGTATGATTAATGCAGATATTGTGTCATCCTCACGTCACATGGTTTATTTGTCACCCTGAAAAGTTTGGTTGCTGTTTTTCTGTCCCCTGACCATGCTGTTCTTTTACAGCACGCCCAGTACTTTTGGTCACAGACAGACTGTGCTGTTTCACTGCAAACGCCTAATATCACAACGACATCCATGGCCTTGTAGCATCACAGCACTCCATCTGGAGTTGCTATAGCAACGGGTGATCAGAGGGGTTATTTTTCTGTGTTTGAGAACATGTTCAGGATATGATGGGGAAAAGATGATTTTATAATCAGTCGCCAGCTAGATAGCATTTTGTGCTCAACAGCAGTGGTGGAACATAATATAAAGTAGTTGACTGTACTTCAGGACAGTTTTGAGGTTTTCCCATAGGCTGCTTCACTTCTACTGCATTTATTTGCAGATTCAGATTATAAATACAAAATATAAATCAACCAATACATTATTCTATTATTGAAAGTTAAGCCAAAATTATAAAATTAGCTTCTATCTTTAGATAGAACCAGCTGCAGCATTAAGTGATGTGCATATGAATGCATCCTAATTATGATCCAGTATATATTATTCTGTAAATTGGTCTACAAAATGGGTACTCTGAGTATATTTTGAAGATAATATTTTTGTTTTTTAATACTTTATTTTTACTTGTAACAGAGCATTATTAGACTGTAGTACAGCCATTGTTACTGAAGTAAATGATCTGAACACCAGGCCTGAGAGTGATAGATGTCAGAAGTCTTATTGCTCCTGAAATGTGCCTGAACACTAAATCTGATGTAATCGCCCATGATATGTTCCTCCTCTTTTGGTGACCGTCCATGAATGAAGGGCCCCTCTGGCAGAAACCTATACTGCATGACAGCATCTCCCGAAACAAGCTTTTCAAAAAGGAGCCCTTCTGAGATGTGAAATCATGAAGGGCACAGCGTGATTTGATATCACCCCTACAGAGGGGTTGCTGCTGACACTCTGCTGTCACTTTTAAAGGTCAGACTTGGAGGCATCAGCAGAAATATAAGGATTATACACATTGTACTAAGTGTTACAGGTGGTTTACAGTTTAACCACTGTACATACATGTAGGTTATGTTTGTATATCTAAGAATGTTTTTAGTTTGTAAGTTCAGGTGCAGGTATCTCTCTTACACACACACACACACACACACACACACATTGTCGCTGCATCTCAGCTCTCAGTTTTGGCATGATTTGAGATTCCATACTCACCAACAGCTGTCTTCTTTTTCTTTTATCTAGCTCGCTCTGTCAGCACACTGTACACTTCGTATCATTATTCCTGGGGGGAAAAGACTGTATAGATTTATTCGACTCCATGACGTGAACATTGTTATTGCGAGCCACATCTATCCAGAGGAAGGATGAATGTTTCCCCATCACAGCCCGTCGCAGCACTCAGAGGCCTCTTTACGGCCTGTGGATCCATCCACTTCCCCCTTAGCAGGATTTTTTTAGCGTACTGCATCACAGCCAGTGGTGAAATTGAAATTAGAACTGAGAGGCTGCAGATAGTATATGTAGGTCTGTTTTTTGGCTTCTGGTGTTATAACATACATCAGAAGAGAGTGCTTTTGAACACAACAGGAACCATATAAGAGTGGATACTGTAGGTAGAACTGGCATGACATATGTAAAATGTGTTTTACCTGCTATGAATTTTAGAGTATTCACTGTAAGACCGAGCTTAGTTGTCTATCGCAATATAGGGCTTCTGTCATATTTTTTAATCCTTCAAATGAATTTGCCACGCCAACTCTTAAATTAACAAATCCCAGAGTGTCAGCATATCTAAGTATTTTCCAAGCAGCAAAGATATTCTAATTTAGGATCAGTGATGAATGTGTAGAAATGTAATATTAGATTATGACAAGAGTTTTGATATGCTAAAATAAAAAAGCTGATCAAAGAGAGTATTACTAACCATCTCTCTCTTTTAAAGGTGATTACCCTCCAGCAGGTGAACGTATCTGCACTGAACATTTCTCTGCCCGAGCTCAGAGGATTTTTCAATGCAGGCATACAGCCAAGTGGAAGAGCTGTTCAACATTCAACTGTCTCCATGTCTGTTTATTTATGGCAGGTACTGTATATCAGTACTTGCCAAGATTCTCTTCGCTATTTTTGGCTCTCCTGAAATAACAGAGTAAGCTCATTTTTGTCAAAGGCTTTGAGGGCTTAGTTTAGATTATATGAATGAATATCCATGGTCACTGTGGTGATAAAACTGCACAGATTTAATTCTGCAACTTCTGTAACAGAGAGAAAGGCTGTGAGTGTGATGGAAATATTTATCTATGCTAATACCATCACAAATCAATTGTAATATTTAAAGGAACACTTCAACATTTTGTGGAATATGCTTATTCACTTTCTTCCTGAGAGTTAGTTGAGAAGATTGATACCACTGTCATGTCTTTACATTATATGAAGCTACAGCCAGGAGACAGTTAGCTTAGCTTAGCATAATGACTGGAAATGGGGAACCATCTAGCCTTGACCTGCCCAAAGATCCAGGTCCAAAACTCACTAATTAACGTCACATTGGAGTTTTGTCGTCACCATAAAGTTGCCAGGCAACAAGCAGAGACGCCAGTAAGTGACTGTGCACAGCCAAGACGTAATGACCCAGATAGCAGACCAACACTGAATCAATGTTGCCTTTATCACTAATTATTCAACTTCAACCAAAATGATGATTCTGATGGCATTTCAACATTGAATCAATGTTGCCATGCTATCTGGGAAGACACATGACACCCAGTAAAACCAGAATATGTTGTTTTATCTTGAGTTTATCTTTCATGTTGTTGATGAATTTATCAGGGTAAGTTCATCCAGATTAGTGTGGTTTTGATCTTCTCATCTGACTCTGAATAAAAAAGCTTGACTTAATTTCCAAAACAATTTCTTAAATTTGGTCTATAACAAAACATTATAAGGGAAACAATACTGATTAATCTTCCAGTGTGAACATACCTGAATAAATAATATGACTATAGGTTGCAAAGCACTAAACTAAGGCTAGAACTAAGACCATGTTTGCATGGTGGTTTCTTTTATACCTGTATGTAGCACATTTGGTCTGAACCCACCTTCCAACAGAAGTTCAGTTAACTAATCAACGTGACGTGTTTTTTATATCTGTCAGACATGCACTCTACTGAGATTTCCACATCTGTCCTGAGAGAAACATAATTTCAGTATCAAACCAACCTAGGACACACTGGAATGGCATGGGATGAAAACTCCAGCTGGAGCCAGGTTTGCATGGACAAGGACTCTGCAACAGTCTCATTGTTGGCATTCACCTGTAAACAGACCTCAGGCTACCTGTGGAGGCGCTTCAAACTCCATCAATGATTTGGTAAGAAGTGACAACATGTAACAAGCATAACACAGCCACCACAAAGTATGGAACTGACTCAAAACTATTTACAAAATTGGACTTTCAGTAATAAAAATATTTTTTGCTTGAAATAGTACGCTATCCACAACAAGCAAGGAAACAAGCAGGAATTCAAATTGTTGTCTCTTCTCATATTGTAGTACTGAGCTCCTTTGCGCTAATGTTGGCAGCTCGTGATAACTGCTCCAAGTGATCAGCAGTCATCTGTGTCAATCCTTATGTTAGCTGCTGACCTATAACCTATTTTAGGAGGGAAAAGAAGGCTGGAAGAGATTTTGAACTGTCCCCCGCAATTCTGCTGAGCTACTGTAAAAGTCACCAGCAGTGTCTTGTGCCAGGCTCTTCGGGTCCATCTGTCAGACTGAGATCATACCACGAGATCGGAAGGATGCCAACATTGTTGTAATCCTGTCGTGTGCAAGGAAGTAAGATGAAAAAGTCCACTTGTGCCAAAAGCAGAGGCGTCCACATTATCACCAAAAGATGCTCTGTTTGTGTCGCATATTACATTTGATTGTTTTTTTATTCACTGACCTCATAAAGGCTTTAGACACAATCGACTCCACAGTCCTCTGTTCAGGGCGTGCTGCAATTATCAATGGAATGACCATCCTGAAATTACTGCTTTACATTTCATGCCTCAATAAAATCATTGGCAAACAAGATCAGCATTGATTAATGGGCCCAAAATTTGGACTATTTGGATTTTAATGTCCAAACGCTTCTGAAATGAGCCGAAACGTCATGAATGCCCGAACACCCTGGATACACACACCTAAAACTTTAGTACATATGCTGCTGTTTTGATCATGCATGGAAACCAAGACCCCTGATCTAATCAAATCTTATTCCAGTCTCACATCCTGTTACTCCACCATGAATCTGCAGGTTTGTGATGGTGCCCCATGGTGAGAAACTGTAATTGGGGAATTTCTCTGAAAGGTCTACGTTATGAAGATAAGTTTATCTTAGCTTATTGCTGGGAGGAGACCATCTGCAGGGCCTACAGCCAAGAACAGGTCAGCCATGTGGTAATGGCTGCTTCGCACTGGCATGCTGCTAAAGTACTGCTCAAGGCAGAGGACCACATGTGTAACTGTTAGTTCCTGGCATCACAGCTGCATCCATCAATAGGAGAAATCATTTTCACAGCGAAATGTAGAGATCAGGGGCGTCTGGGTAGCACGGGAGTGAAACACCCACCTACCAAGTTGATTTTTGGTGACAGGACCTCCAGCTTGGTTTTATGTTTCAAAGAATATGATTGGTATTGTTTGTGGTTGGGAAACCAGTGAGTGTTCAGACTGAAATCAAATTGTGTTAGTAGGCTCGTGTTGATTTAGGTACCATGAGACGATTCGTGAAGTCCAGTTTGAGTAACAAATCCATGACTGAAAGCTTCTCCGACACCGTAGAATAGGTTGAATCCAGTGGCAAGCGAGCCCGAATTGCATTGTGAAAACTCTATTAAACATTTCAAACTAGGAGAAAATACGAGGAAAATCTCCTAGAAATGTAAAGCGATGGAACATTTGGCTCATACCTGAGATCATGTATAAATTTATGGTTAGATGATCTGATTCGCCCTGCTGTGAACTACTTTTGAATCACAGCCGCCTCGCCAACAGAGGTGGTTCACAGACAAATGGTTTCCATGACAACGTTATTTGATAAGCTTAGTCAAAGCGATCAGAAGTGGCGAATAAAAAGCCACCTACTCAATAAGTCATAGGCTGGTGAGAGCAACTCTATCTATTTGTGTAATTTGGACATCAGTTTTGCCCAATGACAGTTTATTCAGGCGGAGGCCAATTATGTCTTTGTGAATCAAAATCCAATTGCAACTGGTGTATAGAGCTTTCATATCAAGGTACTGCAACTGATGTGCTGCCAGAAAAGTGTCACAATAGATCAGGAAGAATCATAGTGAATGACAGCTCTCTGAAATGAATGATGCACAGATACTGTAAATGTGATGATAAATGGAAAATATGAGTTCCAAAAACTTCAGACACAACTTCAGACCCCCAAATACAAATTGTGTTTTTGTAGTAGATTGTTTATTGAGGGTAAGCTCAAATAAAAAACAGTATGGGTCAATATTATTTTAGAGATCTAATGTGAGTGTCACTTCACAATAAAATGCTTGTCTATGAAGCTTATTAAGCTGTCACCTAGACTGTTTACTGACCTTAAATGTGTGTTACGCACTTTGCACTGCGTCTTTGATTCAAAGTCCTGTGACGTAGCTCATGTGCCAAAACCTTCATAAAATACACATTATGTTGACAGATGATTCGTCAGCATCAACAATTAAGTGCAACGATCACAGATTGGATGACACAACTTCACCGATGCAACCATGGCAACCTGGAGAACAGGATCCAGGATCTTGATAGGCTGTCACCGCTGCGACTAGGCAGCGTTGTTGCATAATGCTCTCATGACTTTGATGTGCTCCTCTTTATATCTTTGCACTTGCAGTGAATATTCATCTAATGTTTAGACATATAAAATTGTATTTAATGGTGAGGGTGATAAACATGATACCGGAGAGACTGAAGGAGTAAAAAGGTCAAATATCAACAGCTGTTTCCACTTCTTAGAGGCATTAGTCTGCATGAATCTGCATTCCCATGTTATGTTAATAATGTTATGCATTGCTCACACAGAACCCAGCAAGATAACAGTGAAAACAATTAGCACACAAATTAACAGTCTGTTTCTGTCTGCATGTTTGTGTGTGTGAGGGTGGATCAGCCCCAAAACTTTGCAAACTACTTCCAGCAGACTTGAGCAGCAGAGAGAGTTTAGCTTCTGTCAGAGCCATCTGGTGCTGCTTTAATAAAATGTGTTTGAACTGTGTCACTTTTTTTTTTTTTCAACTGGTCTCTCTGTTTACGCAATGCCGCGCGACATCGAGAGCAGCGGCATGAAGAGAAAAAGTGTGTGTGTGTGTGTGTGTGTGTGCGTGTGTGTAGAAGCTGGTGGCAGTGGGTGGGTGTGTGTTGGGGGATGGGGGTGCAGAGAATGATATAAATGTCACTTTAAAATGCAGTGCCTTCCCTCTAACGCATGGCCGTCACATCACCCATTTAAAATCTGATTATCATTTTGTTCCTTAGCAGAGAAAAACTGCATGGATTTCATATTAAAGCGAGTTATGATTCATGAAAGGGGACGGGCAAATTTACATATTTTTCAACGGATTT
Source organism: Argyrosomus regius (assembly GCA_946959425.1). Lineage (NCBI taxonomy): Eukaryota > Metazoa > Chordata > Actinopteri > Sciaenidae > Argyrosomus > Argyrosomus regius. The sequence continues at coordinate 3,860,171 of OX336885.1, forward strand.
ATTAACAAGTTAGAGACTAATGTATAATCACAAATTCTACATTGTCTGAGATTTAAAGGTTTTACTGTGATGATACAAGAAAATAATTCTTCCATGGATTTACAGAGTCCGTGCATAACAAGCTATTGGAGGTGCAGTCATTAAGAAGCAATTCTCCATGTGTGTGTTGGAGTATGAATGAGGGGGGTTTCACTGGTAACAGGGAAGCAGAGGAGCTGACCTCAGAAGAGGACAGTTTCTCTACTCTTAATTACCATCAATTCCTGAGAGAAAAGATGTTCATCTGCGCTGCGAGCACTGTGCACTTGTTTTCCTGCTCCTCAACCCCCCTCAACTCTCACACTTGCGGCATTGCTGAAACGCACCCTCAGCCCTTTGTCACTTCCTCATTTAATGATCCTCCCATGGAAAAAAAAAAGAAAATGTGAATTTTCACCTGCACCAACTTACAGGATTAGTCATGAATATTTCAGTAGTATGTGAGGTATGTCATGGTCCATAGTGGGTGAAGAAGACTGACTGGATCAGCAGTTAATTCATCATCATCCAATGATGTTAGAGCAGCTGGAAAACCAAATCTCCTCCATTCCCCCAACCCAATCCGGCCTGGAGCTGTCAACCATCTCTCAGTGATGGGAGAACATTGGATACATGTTGTGGAGAGTGATTGGTGTTTTTATTCACAGTGAGAAGAGGTCCAAAATGATTCCTACATGTAGAGTTGGATTATCAACACTTGCTGTATTACTACTTCTCCCACGGGGCCTAATGAGTCTCATTAGAAAGCAGTTACAGATGGAAAAACACATAAATATGTGAGTGCAGATTGTTTTGGATGGATTTCAGCTTACACTGGATGTTCAGTGGAAGCGCTGACCTTGCCACGCAACACATATTTCATACTTAAACAAATTCAATATGGCCCTAAGTGGAATCAGTGTGAGGGCAAATTGCGCTGAAGATAATGTATCAAATAACAGGCTAAATCCAATTTCACAAACACATCCCCTTGAGGTAAGATTCAGATAGCTTGACTGCTGATCCTTACTTGCACACACACACACACACACTTAGAGTGAGAGAAGAAAAAAGCAGCAATCCCTTATTGTATTCCTATAGATATCAGGGAAATTGAATTGAAGGGAACCAACATCTTTCATTTTACCACCACCCATCTAACAATGCCTGCTCACGATGGATTTTCTATCTATAAATACATATCTACCAATAGCAGTCAGGCGTGCTGAGGTGAAGTGCTGCTATTCCATCAATAAAGCTTTATTGGCTTGTTAATCCCAAACACATTGAGTTTGGATGTAGGCATGGAGAAAGTAGATAACATCCCACAGGTTTCCCAGGCCAAAGGGACACACACATATTGACATACACAACATACATTTTCCCATGTACCTTTGCACACAATGTGGGTACAGAATAGAGTGATCTGCATTTTAAGTGCAGTGTGCAGTAAAAAACTCAAACCTGGCAGACCTTCCACTACCCAGTCTCACAGTTCATATCAATGACAGAGCCCATTCTCATCACACATCTGTGTAATCTACAAGAGCAAGAGGAAACCTGTCCAGCCTGCTGTTCCCTCCTGTAGAAGTCCAACATGTTTACCTGTCAGCAAACTGTACAGTAGAAGTCAAAACTCCCTCCAGCCAAAGGTCTCAGTGAGATACTGTAGCTCTCTGTTTCTCTAGAATACAGAAACCCTTCAGGGCAAGGTCTGGCAGCAGGCAAGAATATGGAGAGTTAAAAACAAACTGTAAACCAACAAAGAAAGATGGATGAAGTGTTCAGCAACATTGTTTGTGAACAGTGGCTCTGCAGCAAAATACATTTTAAGGGAAAGTTAATGGATTAAGTTTTTTTTTTATGTATCATCCAGAATATTGTACATGTCTGCAAAATGTTTACTGCCAATAGTTTTTAGATGTTTGTCCCAATACAATATTGTAGGTGTGCATTTTTTTGAAGTTAGGAAATGACATAATGGAAAAAAGAAGTAAAAATTGCCGATGCCCCTGACTATAACAGACCTCCTCTTTGCCCTCCTCTTAACCATTTACAAAATCCCCCTGAGCGTTTACTCATACCTCGTATCCTCATGTGGGCACTGCAGAGTTTTTATGTTTTGGGTTTGCAATGGTATGTACTGTTTTCAGGAAATAGCCAGAGCCTAGCTCTCTGAGTCCAACACTGACAAAATCTTCCACTTTCTCCCGGCAGCGATTGAAATGGAAGCATTACAACCTGTACCTGTCGGACTGCTCCCTGTTTGCTGAAGAATACTGACAATACCCCTCGTGGGCTTCAGGGCTTGCCAGAGTTATTCATGCACCAGAATCAGACAGTACACTCTGTGCTTGTTAGCCGTAGACTATTCCTGGAGTTTGGTGAGACAATGCTAAAATTTGGTTTGTTTACTGGAAAAATCATGTACAGCTAGACTGAACACAGTGGGTAAAGCAAACTCGATGATTTTATGAGCTTAATGCAGCTTATGACAAAATATTTTGGCAGAATAATTAAGCATACAGCGCATTGCTTTACTTCCACTTAATACCAGCAAAGTCTGTCAGCAACTTGCAAGAATCAAAATATATTTTAGTTTACACCAAGGCCATTAATAATAACCCGCTAGTGTTATTCAGGATTTAAAAGTGATGGAGTTGATTCCTTGAGGCAGATGAATGGATCAGTATTATCACATATGTACAAAATCTAATTATCTAAAATGTGTTGTGTCAAATAATCATGTGTTGAACAAAACACCACAAAATAAGTGGGTAGAATTATTGTTATTTTCACTACCTAGCTTCGGTTGGTAGTTGAGCTCCTGCTCTTCAAATGTACATCACTAAGAAAAAACTGTTTGCACTTGATACCTCCATTGTAGAGTTTTCACTTGTGCAAAACAGCCTATACTGGTGAATGCTGCAGGAGATTCCTACATTTGTTACATGAATCGGATACTTTCTGTGTTTCCACAAAAGCAAACACAGGAAGTATCCCAAGGGAACAGAGATTACAACTAACTACATAAACTACCAGCTGAGTAGAGGTGTCCTATATACGTACAAACTATTAACTTAACTTTAACACCGAATCATCAAACTGAGCTGACTACTGAATCAACATCTGACCTAAAGATTTTAGATTTTAGTAGTGGACTTGCACTGTTGTCAGCTTAACTGCAGTCTATTAAAACAACACAAAAGGCTTAAATGCTGATCTGTTAACCCTGATAAACAGTACTTGTATAAGCTAAGGTTTGTCCTGAACTTAACATAACAGCTTGGTCAGTCAGAATCAAATTTGAGCATTATGAACATTTGAACAGTGATGCAATCGCTTAGAGCCGAGTTGTGATAGAAGTGGTTCATATTCCAACATGTCAGAAAGTGTGTATTGTTCCACACTCAAAGTTATTCAGCCTGATTTCCAACGGAGCATACAGGTCCTTTAAAGGTCCAGTGTGTAAGATTTCGAGGGAAACTATCGGCAGCATATGGCAAAAATGAAATATTCACAAATATATTATCATGTGTATAATTACCTGAAAATAAGAATCATTGTTTTTGTTACCTTAGAATGATCCCTTTATATCTAAAGAGAGAGCAGGCCCTCTTTCACTAAATCCACCATGTTTCTACAGTAGCCCAGAATAGACAAGCTAAACAGGGGTTCTATATAGGGCTGTCTTCTGTCTTCTAGATAAGTTGGTATTTCACAGCCACCATAGGCTCTCCAACACACTTATTTTTTCGGCTGACATACTACGGTAAGCATATTCTGTCACTTCCGGTTATCGGTGTTACTGCCACGGTGCTGTATGCTCTGCTCACCTAAACAGATTTTCGTATATTTTTCACATCAGCGATTATCTACATATCTCTACACTATCCTTAGACTTGTTCTGCTTGTGCACGAACAGGTCTCTTAACTTTAGTAACCACAATCCGTTTTACCAGTTTCTGTTAGTCACACTAACTAGCCTAGCTATAGCAATGGCTTCTCTCTGCTCTCCTCCTCTGTCCTCTCCTCCTCTCTCCTGCCCGGTGTGCCACATGTTTAACTACTCCTCGTCCTCCTTTATTTGTTGCTTTGGAGGCGAGACGCAGTGATTTAGAGGCACGGTACCGCACCACCGAACAGTCAGTAGCTGCTATAGTTAGCAAGTCCCCTGTAGCCGATGCGGTACCACCGAAGGTAGCTTCAGCTAGCCGTCGCCCGGCAGTTCCCGAGCAGCCGGGAGGCTGGGTGACTGCCCGAAAGAGGCATAGCCCCAAACTGAAGCCCACGGTACACCACCAACCGCTCCACGTTTCAAACAGATATTCCCCACTCAGCGACACACCTGCTGAGAGGCCAACTCTGGTCATTGGCAGCTCCATTTTACGAAACGTGAAGTTATAGCGACACCGGGGGCCATAGTTAAATGCATCCCGGGGGCCAGAGCGTGCGACATCGAGTATAATTTAAAACTGCTGGCTAAAGATAAACGTAGATATAGTAAGATTGTTATTCACATCGGCGGTAATGACACCCGGTTACGGGTTACTAACCCTAACCCAATCGGAGGTCACTAAAATTAATGTTTCATCAGTGCGTGCATACACCAAAACGATGTCGGACTCCGTAGTTTTCTCTGGACCCCTGCCTAATGTGACCAGTGATGACATGTATAGCCGCATGTCGTCATTCCACCGCTGGCTGTCGAGGTGGTGTCCAGCAAACAATGTGGGCTTCATAGATAATTGGACACCTTTCTGGGGAAAACCTGGTCTGATTAGGAGAGACGGCATCCATCCCACTTTGGATGGAGCAGCTCTCATATCTAGAAATATGGCCAAGTTTATTAGTGGACCAAAACCGTGACAGCCCAGAGTTGAGACCAGGAAGCAGAGCTGCAGTCTTACATGCTTCTCTACGCCTCCATTAGAGCAGCTGCCCACCCAATCCTCTAGTATAGAGACTGTGTCTGTCCCCCGTCCACCTACATTATTTAAAGATAAAACAAACAGAGGAGGAGCTCATCATAAAAACTTAATAAAAATTAAAGCAACATCCCCAGCAGTCCAAAATAAGAGAATTAAATGTGGACTCTTGAATATCAGGTCCTTGTCCTCTAAAGCTGTTTTAGTCAATGAATTAATATCTGATTATGATATTGATTTATTTTGTCTCACTGAAACCTGGCTGCAGGAGGATGAATATGTTAGCTTAAATGAATCCACTCCTCCCAGTCATTGTAATACTCATATTCCTCGAAATACCGGTCGAGGTGGTGGAGTTGGAGCCATATTTGACTCAAGTCTATTAATAAATCCTAAACCTAAACTAAATTATAATTCATTTGAAAGTCTTGCGCTTAACCTTACTCACCCAACCTGGAAAACATTACAGCCAATTTTATTTGTATGTATTTATGTGTATTTGTGTTTATTTATTACAGTATATCCAGCTCCTGGTCCTTACTCCATTTTTATCAGGCTTGATCCTTAAAACAGACTCTCCTTAAAACAACTCTCATATGGCATCGAAATTGATCATCTAATAGTCTTTCCACAGAATCCTCTTCTGTCTGACCATTTTTTAATAACCTTTGAGTTCATATTACTGGACTATAAGCCTTTTGGCACAAACTCCTACAGCAGATGTTTATCTGATAGTGCTGTAGCCAAATTTAAGGAAGTGATTCCTTCAGTATTGAATTCAATGCCATGTCTCAATGTAGCAGAGGACTTGTCTGCTTCCTTTAGCCCCTCACAAATAGATCATCTGGTTGATAGTACTACAGGCTCATTACGAACAACTCTTGACTCTATGGCACCTCTGAAAAAGAAAATAATTAAACAAAGCAGGTTAGCACCATGGTATAGCCTCGCAAATTAAAGCAAGAGGCACGTAAATCTGAACACAAATGGCGTGCCACTAAACTGGAAGAATCTCGCTTAGTCTGGCAAGATAATCTTAAAACATACAGGAAGGCTCTAGGTACATTAAAGAAACAGGGCTTGAGGCTAGACACACATGTATATACTCACAAACTCACTTCTGTCTATGGAAGAGGAAGAAAATGATTAGTGCAAAGGTCTTGTAAAGACGGTTATAGTGACTCTGGTGACTTTGGTACCATACATTCACAATCTTCTTTATCAAAAGGTTAAAAATCAGCTTTTCACTCCCACGAGAGGAGCCGTGAATCAAAAGCTGTCACTCCTTGTTTTCGGCCCTTTTGAGATAACCCCAGGATGTTCACATGAACAAGCTGCACTGCACAGAACTGATTATTGTTTTTTTGATTGAACGGAAAAACCAATAATCTTGCTCTGTGTGACATAATTGTCATAATTATGTATGATTGCTTGTAATTGTCTAACTACTTACAGTTTTCACCTCAGTGTACAGTCATAAGGTCGTCACTTTTGCTTCCCTCATGCTGAATAGAATTATTGATGTCTTGATCCCGTTTAACCCGGCGCTGTTGCTTCATGTGCTCAGTGACGCTTGTGTCGGTCTTGTATCTCCTCCCAGAGAAAAAAGATAAATCACGGACAAGCAGAGGCTGTAGCCCGAGGGAGCGGAGAACACAATAGCTTAGTTAGCAAAAGCTCTAGGGTGAGCAGTGTCAGTCACTAACTCCCCGCAGAGGCCCACTGGACCTCAGCAACGCTCCCCACTGGGTACATTAAAGAAACAGGGCTTGAGGCTTGACACGCATGTATATACTCACAAACTCACCTCTGTCTATGGAAGAGGAAGAAAATGATTAGTGCAAAGGTCTTGTAAAGACAGTTATAGTGACTCTGGTGAATTTGGTACCATACATTCACAATCTTCTTTATCAAAAGGTTAAAAATCAGCTTTTCACTCCCACGAGAGGAGCCGTGAATCAAAAGCTGTCACTCCTTGTTTTTGGCCCTTTTGAGATAACCCCAGGATGTTCACATGAACAAGCTGCACTGCACAGAACTGATTCATAATGCAGGTTGTTTAGACACAGCAATGTTATCACACATGCTTGAGGGAAACATCATTTATTATCCAGTATATCTTTTTCTATTGCTCTGCTCTTTTCTTTATCTATTTCTGCACACACATGCAACAACACCAACATACAGCATCACCTCACTTGGCTTTCTGACTCTTAGCTTCCTGGCAGGATGTAAATTAAGCCTCACAACAAACACAGTTTTTCAAAGATTCAGGACTGTTCTGCTGATATTATGACCCAGTTGACTTGTTGTGTCTTTTTTTTGCATCACGCCCTCTGGCCACAAATACTGTTTATCCCTCAGGTTGTCCAGCTGCTCAATGACTGGTGTTGGTGGTGGGAAAGAAACAAGCACAAGTCACATCCTGTAGGTTTATGCCGTTGAGTCACTGTTTGTCTAACATTGCACAACTTTGGGCAGATGCAATCCATGACAGCACACTGGAAAATATCAGTGTGAACATTTAGCAACAAACGCACACAAACACTGCCAATATTTCACTGCGTGGACCATCAAGAACGCAAGACCATAATAAATCAAGCAAATTAAAGCCAGCAGAGATGCTGAACATGAAATTTTAATGCCAGCACACACGTGCAATTTCCATTTCTGCTTTACCACAGAGGCAAAAATGTACAAGCTGATAAAAAGATTAAAGTTACAGCGTGGGTTGTTGTGTCTCTGTAATCATCACATTTGGATATGTGTTAATAATAATAATAATAAAATTGAACCCTCTCTTCGAAGCATGTTTTACCAGTGCATAATTCAATCGAGCAGAGTGCAGACACACCAAAACATAAAGGAGCATCTTAACTCCTTTATCCAACTCTCTGAGATAATAAGCTTAGAGCTGTTAAAATGTAAACCGCAAGCATTTATAATGAGGTAAACACAGGTGGCTCCAGATCTGAAGTAGAAAAAAAAGGCATCCTGCTTTTTTAATACCTAAGACTAATGGGCAAACTGTTTCCACGAGACGGTGCCAGACTCGTGGGTAGAAGATAAAGATTTGAGCATTTGTTGTATCAAATTTCCAGCTCAAAAAAAAAAGAGAGATTTGTTGGAAAAGAAATAATACAATATTTAACATAAAATGAATATTGATGAGGCAGGTGGAGGGTGAGTTAAACCAGAGTAAAACAACAACAATGATTATATCTGAGTCATACAGCACTGCAGTAACCTGCATCACTGCATACACCACCCACTCTTCTTTGACCTTTGAGTATAATATATAATTTCAGTACTGCATATTTTTATGTCTCTTGCATGGCCAGTCTTCCTGTTCCAAGTCAATTAATAAACATGAAATTCCAAATCTGCGGCTGTTGACTTCAGTGCTGTCACTTTCAACCCTGCAGGTGAAATGCCAGTGACCTCCCAAGATGAACACACACACAAATGGCAACCACAGGGAGTGCTGTCTTCAGGTATGAATTTTAAACCTATGGCGAACCTCCCTGTGTTCATCCTCTGAGGATGTTTGTGTGGTATGCGATAGGGGCACAAATGCCAACAGACAAACTCCACCAGGGGCTTATCTTTTCGACAAGTGGACCCCCTGCTACCTGAGAGAGCTCAGATGTGCATCACTGACTGAATGTTACAACACCCCTCAAAGCATTATGAGATAATGTAAATAATGACTTTACTTATATAGCACTTGTCAAAAACACGCTACAAAGTGCTGTGAAAGACTTAAAAACGAGAAATTAGCAGATACATAATTAACAAAGTAGAATTGTTACAGTAAAAATGAAAAATGAGCTATGAATTCATAAAACACAGTAAAAACAAGTAAAGTGAAAGGAAGAATGAGCAATTCAAGTGAAAACCAATGTGCAAAAACAGAGGTAGCTTGTCTGACCTCCTCACTAAGGTCGTTTCATGGGGTCTTTCAAGCAGTTAGTCAATGATATAAGCGTAAGGGGCCAGACACTAAAACTAACTAACACTAAAATCGAAACAAATCGAGTCGTTGACTTTCCCGAAAAGCATGTTTTGTAGCACCCCCTATTGTTAAGTCAGGTTTTAAAAATGTGCATTTATATCTATTTGCAGCAGCAGGTAAAATGTATTCCTATGGAGAAAGCTATTTTACCAAGTTTAGATCAACACCCTATGTTGCCATTGGCAACAGCTTTTATCAACTACAGCGTGTAATAAAGCTGTGTCATAAGTCATAGCCTAACCTTCAATGTGGAAGAGAAAGAGAGTTATGAATGCAGAGAGAGAGGATCTTAGAGACACAGTGCTGCCTGTTTTATTTCTATAATATTTCTATGATCATTCAGCAGCATCTGTGCTGCTCACCAGACCAAGCTACCTCTGGAACAAAATATTTTAAAGGTGCGTGAATACAGATAGGCCTGCTGTTTTCACCATGGGTGTTTAGTGTAATCTAGGAGTGGAGCAGATCATGTGACTGAGGAGAAATTGCACCAAGCTCAACTACTACAGTTACATAATTCAAGGTATGGTTAATACCATCAAAACTACTGCGTGTTTCGGGGTGGCGTTTAGCTCAGTTGGTAGAGCAGCCGCCCCATGTGTGAAGTCTTGGTCCTTGCTGCGGAAGCCCAGGGTTCGAATCCAACCTGTGGCTCTTTCCCGCATGTCATTCCCTGTCTCTCTCTCTCCCTGCATTCCTGTCACTCTTCAGCTGTCTCTATCAAAATGAAAAAAGCTTGGAAAGAACTACAGTGTGTTTTGAAAAATAAGCCTTATTATAATGCTTGTGTTGTGGGAGCAGGGGCCATTCCCTGTGTTAAAAACAAATAAACCACGAACTGTATCTTGGAAATCAATGCATTCAATAGCAGATCAATTTTACCCAGAGGCAGTTTTAGGAATACATCGACCCTCTGTGGTTTTAGTGTTAAAAGTACTCAATTCAAAAAAAAAAAAAATCAATTCATCAATCATCAATTAAACATACAGGTAACCAGTGAAGAGATGCTAAAAAGGCTTTATGTGGACTTCAACTGGATTTTGTAAGTAGTCTTGCTGCAGCATTTTGAATGAGAAGCTCCACACCCCTCCTACATATGGGAGCAAGACACCCGGAGTGAAAGAGACACAGAAAGATGCTTTGTAGTCTTGCGTGTCTCTTCTTTGTATGCCTGTCTTTGTAGTCTTCTTTTGCATCACCTTGTGTTTTTTTTGTGTGTGTGTGTTGTGTGGGCATTTGTTTTGTTTTGTTTGTAGCAATTATTCCATTTCTTTATAGTCATTTTCTGTCTGTTTTTGCATCTCTGTGGTCATTGTGTATCTCTCTGTGGTCGCAGTGTGTCTCTTTGCAGTCTTTTAGTCTGTTGTCATCTCATGACTCTCTTAATCGTTTTGCATCCTCACCCAGCCATTTTGTGTCACTTTGTAGTCCTTTTTCATCTCTTTGTGGTTGTTTTGTTTTGTATTTGTGTTTCTTTGTTTGTTTTTTTGGCTTTTTTCAAGCTTTTATTTTTGATAGAGACAGCTGAAGAGTGACAGGAATGTGGGGAGAGAGAGGATGGGGAATGACATGCAGCAAAGGGCCACAGGTGAGATTCGAACCCTGGGCCGCTGCAGCAAGGCTTCGTACATGGGGCAGATGCTCTACCAACTGAGCTAATCGACACCCCATATTTGTGTTTCTTTGTGAAAATTTTGTGTGTCTGATGACCTTCCAACAACAACTCAATGACGAAACATGCGAAAAAATGCTAAGCACCCTACATGAAGCCAGTGTTTGGTTTGGCCATTCAAATGGAAGACATGGAAGACACCATGGAAGGTCCTATGGCGTCTATACATATAGAAGGCTCATTCTAAGGTAACAAAACCATAACAGTTCTTATTTTCAGGCAATTATACACTAATGAAAACATAGTTATCTATATTATATTCAATTTTATTCTGGACCTTTAAGTCAAAGAGGTGCAGAAGAATCACACCTGCAGGTCTTGGAATCAAAAGCTTACATTTATACCACTAGAAAGGACAAAGGAAGTCCTGTAACAACCCAGTGGACGATGCAGGATGCACATGAGCGGGAAGGAAAAAACAACATTGTAAGGAGATGTATGTAATAGTGAGTGGAAGCCAATCCGTAATGTGAATTAAGCCTCTCGAGCTAGCTTGCTGCTCACTGCACCCCACACAGTGTCTGCATTACAAGCAGCTGGTAGGTGGTGAGATGTGGTTGACGTCTGCTTGTGGGCAGATTGTCTGTAAGTTTTTTTCAAGATGAGAGGCTTTCCATTGACTGGGAAGATAGACTGCCTTCATGCAGCCAAAAGTCACATGTGGATATCTGCTGTAAGAAAATATTAGAAAACTTGTTTTTCACTTCTTCCTTCCTTATAATAGACCCAGACTCTCGGCTGGTTGCCATAGTTATGGGAGGCAGTGGAAAAACACAGCTGAATGATAAAATTATTAATAAATGAACAAAACAAGTCTCCTGCGTAGAGCCCGCTTGCGCACATGCACAGCAGAGTATGCTAATAACATCCTGCCTAAAAAAAGACAATAGACGGTGGATGCCGAAATTACATGGCTGCATAAATACATCACTTGAGTCGCTGTTTTGGACGCTGTCCATTTAGTATCTCATTAATAGATTAGTGTATTTTTGGCCACACGGATGGTGCATTTGCTGAAAACAGGAACTCTGAATACCCTCCATCCACTGAAATAATTTGGCGACATTCAACTGTCTCCTTAGTCCAAGATTGCAAATGGCATGATTCATCAAACAGTGCCCAGTGACTCTTTTTATTTCAGATTTATGCTGATAACCATGCTTCACTGAGAGCCACTTGTTCTGTTCTGTGTGTGAACTCAGATAACAATGGAGTAATCCACAATGCAATCCTCTTGACGCAGATATGACATTGTTTGGTGGAAGATCTATTTCATACAAAAGCTTTATGTTATGGAATTTTCTATCCTTAGGTTACACAAGGTCACGTGTGGGCCTTGAGGTGCTCTGCAGTATTAATTGTTTGGCTTTGGTTGAGAACAGTAGGTGCCAGTCTATCTCAACACTGTGGTGGCCAGGGTCGAAGAGACTATTGCTGCCTTCCTAGACATAATAGATAGCTTGCCGTTGACGTTCCAATCTGTGTAAACACACATCTGTGTCTCCAGACTAGAATATGTTGACAATAACACCTGCATGGGTAAAAACATTCTCTTTGGCTAATTCTGGGCGTATAGTATTTGTGGTGTTATCTGTAAGGGTTTAAAGTCTGACCACCAGCATGAGTTGGGCAGAATGTGAGACAGACTCAGGCACTTCTGATGTACTTTGAGAGTGTCTCTAATTCTCCTTGGCCAAGTGTCGATAAATATTACAGCATAAGACATCAGAGGCTCCTGAACACTTTCTTCCCTCCTGACCTCACCATTGACCTTTGACCTTTGACTTCAGCAATTCCTCCACAACACTTTAAATTCTGGGATTATTGATTCATTTTAGGCAAAAAAAAGAAATGTATAGTTCAACATTTCTCTCTTCTGACATAAAAAACACTCTGATGTCAGTGTATTAAGTATGAAGCTAAAAACCACTATTCCACATTGCTCCATCATCCTTGGGGGGAGTCAGTTTCTTACTATTTGCTGATCTATCTGGTCAGATAAAGAGGCTCTGTGATCGTTAACAGCAGATCGTTCACTACTGAGGCTCAACAAACAAAGCTCTTAATATACAGCAGTTAGTCATGTCATTACACTCACTGATGTGTTTTATGGGTAGGTGGACATCTCTTTTTGGAAAGATCATTTATTTTGGTACACACTTCCAGCTCCTCTGATACACACTGGACCAGATATGGACTTTACAACCCCTCTCAATGACCTCTGCTGAACCTCTGGAGAAGCATCCGTAATTAAGGGCTCTAAAGCTTTTCCCAAGCAACAGCTTTCAATGATGATTTTCTCAATACATGAGAGGCTCTCAAATCAGCCCATATTATAAAGTGGCCACTCAGAAACAACAAGAGATGAGTGTCTTCTTGAGCCCACATATGGAATAGGAGGAGAGGACGATGATGATGGTAGTGGTGATGATCACGAGGACAAATATGATGATGATCAATGGATCCTGGTTGCGTAAAATTTGTTGTGCGCTGCCATGGAAACAGGTGACGTCAGCGGGGTCAAAAGTGCAAGGAGGTGTAGGGTGGGTGGGAAGGTGGGTGGGTAGAGGATGTGATGGTAGGCAGACCTGTGGAGCGGAGGTGGTGATTGTGGTGTTAATGGTTTTTCAGGAGGGGGAAGGGTTGGTGTGAGGGCTCTTCATCGCACTTCTGTCAGTTTAATGACTCCACAGCGTGATCACTCAGGTTAGTCCACACAGTTACATAAACCGCCGCTCACGTATGTATGCTAAATGTGGTCATCCTGTTGCAGTAAAGTCCAGCTGGTGACATGTAGCTGGTAATAATAGTATAGTCAACTAATACTATAGCTAGACTGCATGACTTTGGAATACATACTGTATGTTAATCATTTAGCTGAAATGGTCTGGATTGCAGGGAAGCAGGGTGTGAGTTCGTTGATACCTTTACAGCAAATTCATTTCAATTATTTGGGCAAAATATTTTTAATTAACTATCTGGAATCTAGATGTGGGCTTGCTTCAGACTTTGGTAATGTAGTATTTGAAAGCCACATAAAACATTAATCTCATTTCACAATATTTTCCATAAAATCTATCTAACTAAGACCAGTATGATTGAACAGGGAGTTTCATGCTCCCATCGCTTCCCAGTAATTATTTCCTGCTATGATAGTTCTGTGGTTCTTTTATATTTTATTCAGCACCTCCAACACAACTTTCACTCATTAGCAAACTAGCTCTTTCTTGTGATGTGTTGTTGCAGTAATAATGTTTGATAAAGGCCTGCCACTGCAGCTCTTACCCCTCTTTAGTTACATGTATATCCTGCAACCGCTACCGTTTCAGCTGTATACATGATAATAGATGATTTATTGATTTGCCATTTCATTTGTCTCAGTCAAAATGCTGATTAATTTATGAGCTGTGATTTGTGCTGTTAATAGGCTTTTAAAAGATGTAACCTGATTTAAATATCCACTGAATGATGCCTCTACCTTATCAGTCCTGATGAGATGCTGAGTTGTTGAGCTGTAGCCGGGCCTGTGTAACTTCAAGCTTAGATACTTGGAATGTATGTATATGTGTAGTTCCTCTGTGAGTTCCATTGAACATTTTGTTTGACTGGTTGATTGAACACGATTGAATTGTGCCAGTACCATGGGTAAATTGTAGGTTGCATTTACTTCATAAGTCATGACACATGGCTCTTTCCTACATGGTAGTGCTTTAGCCACTTTTCATAATAGAGAGTATCTGTATAAATATGGGTGATTCTGGCCCTGGTATTACTTGGTATCTAATCAGAAACACATTGTGTGTTATCACCCACCACTACAATATGGCCTGCACTGCATACCAGAACTTCAGAGGTATTGTTATTTGTAAATGATTTATTAATGATTGGTCTCTTTTAATCAAGGGTGCAGGATAGATATTTTGTTGTTGTGAATGTTTTAATAAATATTCATATAATTTGTCCAATAAAAATGTGTATGAAAATTGATCTATGTAGCAAGCTTTGAAAAGATATACTCGTGAGTTATACTCATTAAGAGAATGAAAGGAGAGAAAAAATTACTGTAGATACGACCTTAGTATTGGCCTTTCACCAACTGTAGCACGTCACATCATATTTGGTGTGAACTGATTCAAACATCAGTACTGAATCAGTTAATCTGCTTTAATGTAGTCAGGGGTAGTATCCCTCCATGTAATTTTAACAGGGTTGAAAGAGTGTGTAGGCCATAGAGGGACCACTTTGCTTGTCACCCTCATGCCACTCTCCAAAGGTCGACAAGCTGAGTTCCAAGGAAGCTCCAGCACTCTCCACTCACTTTAATTAAAGACTTCTGCTGGACAAGAGTTAGCAATTAGTGTGTCTCCTCAACTACTGTATGTCCCCAGGGAGGTGCCGAGAGGAACTCCCACTCACCCATTAATGTTTAAACTGGCCTGATTGAGCTGAATTATTCAGTGAATCACTCGTCCTCTATGGGTAACTACCGCCTTGTTGGTTTGGTCCTCTGCTCTGAGTTTTTGTGACTGTAGGCAGCTGCAGTAAGTGTGGTTTAGTTAGTGGTTTACAGAGGGACTGTAAATGTAGATGGATACTGTGAAGTAGGGATCTGTTTAGACATAAAAAGTTAAAAGTCAAAAGTAGAAGTCAGGGATCATTTGAGGCAAGATGCCTTTTAGTACAGAAAGTCTATTCTTTAAACTTGACTCTGATCTGTGTCTAAATGTATCCTGGCAACTGACTTGCTTAGACCACACACACTTATAAAACCTGAATGGAAGATTAAAGGACTTTGAGATTACGGTGGGTAATGTACTAGCTATCTTATTCTTGTTTGCAGTGGATGTCCTGTTTCTAGCAGGACAATACACAGGTGAACACATGTACACTGTTTTATCATTGAACTTAACAAGAGCCCATGACTGTGGCTTTTTTCCTGCCAACTGTAACTGATTTTCAGTGACTTACATGACTTTCACAGGAGTATGTAGGAAGTCACTGTGCCCTGTTGTTGACAAAGTCCCAGTAAAACTACAACTTGTCATTTTCACATTTCTCTTGTGAAAAAAAAAATGTTAGTATTTGTGAGTTTTAGAGAAATTGGTAGATGTATTTTGAAACTTTGGAGATAGAGCCAGGCTCATGGTTTCCTACTAAGTCATACAATATGCTAAGCTAAGCTAATCATCGCCTGGCTATAGCTCTGTATTTAATAGACAAACTTGAGTGATCTTCTCCTCTAACGTCCATAAGCATGTTTCTTAAAATGTCAGTTCCTTTAGCCATGGCTATAAACTATTAAAAATAGTGAACAAAGTTTATTAAAATGTCATTTCTTAGCCGGAAGACTGTGAAATGATAAGTGGGCCTAAACACTTTAATTTCCTTCACTATCACTGATGAAATTGTTTTTATCCTCAGTCCTCATAATTTATGAAGACATACAGGCAGTACAACAAAGAAATTGTTACATGTCATATACTTGGACTTATATGTTATTTTGCTATTTATTTTGTTGGGAAAAATGCATTGCATGACCCAATGGAGCTTATGTAACATTAGCATTTCAGAAGAGGTGCAATATTGCCTGGGGTTCAGATTGTCCAAGCACACACAATACATAGTACGTCTCACACTGCTCCTAATCCATTATTTACAACATTTTTCCTCTCACAGAAGCAATCAGAACAGCCTTTTTTGATCTGTTTTGAGAAGAAATTCCTTCACAAGTCAACTGACTTGGCTACATGTTCTTACTATAACTGGAGCCATTTGTAGTACAGATCCATTTTTTTACAAATCCACTGCAATGTTCAAGTAAAGCCTGGGTTATCTATATTGAACCAAATTCTGGCATTGCTTCTGGCATCCTACACATTCTCATTGTGAAAACAGCAGTTACCTTGGTAACAAGCACACCACAATAAGGGCATCTTAGGAGACAAACAAATCGTGCTGTGCCGTGGAGGCTGGGGCCGTGTGATAGATTTACATAATCAAGGACATATACTGTAGAGCCACTCTCGCCGTGATCTTGAACATCTCAACAGCAGCAACACCCATGAAGGGTGTTCTGTTACATGGACACATCTCTGTCTCTTCTAACACCTAGCTTATAGAGATTTAATTCACACCAACAGCTTTAATTCACTGGAGCTTTTCCAGAATTTAGCAAATAAACGAATCAAATTAATAGCATTGACTCTAACACATGTAGAGACAAAGTTTCCCCAACAATGTAACTCCACATCAGTATTTTCCTCATGTATACTGTACACGCCTGGGGCAAACTTGATCGGGGTAATTGGACGAGTTTGTTCACTTAAGCCAACAGATGTTCCTCTGTAATCACAGCTGTTAGCTTTATTTGGTAGGAGATCTGAAAGCTGTTATCCTAATACAAAGATTTCACACAGTTCTGAATGTCTTGCTTCGCATCAATGAGTTTGTGAAGAAAGGAGAAACTGTGTTTGTGGTTTGCATTTGTCACAGCCTGTACTGCCATGCTTTCATTTTTGGTGACATTTGTTCCACACATGTAGCTGGGATTGTCTCTTTGGGTTTGGATCTGTCAGTGTTATCAAACCAGATATCTGTTCCTGTCTTTATCAAACTCCAACTCCAGTACTAATAGGATATGTTCTGTACAGTGGGCTTCATTAGAGGCCAATCACATAGTATGATGTTTATGGATGTGTGTGTCTGTATACACACGTCCCAGTAACAAGGGAGCCATGACAGTGTCCATACACCACAGACCTGTACAAATGTTGATGACCTATGTATTGCAAGCCTGAAGGAACAGCACCCATCTAGAATCTAATTACCACCAACCTTGCTCCTCTGTGCAGCAAACAGGATTTGCTCTGTTGGCACTCCATCATTGAGAAAGTTCATCTGAGGCGCATTATCACATTCCTGCCACGAGGAGAATTTTTTCTTTTCTTTCTGAGTTAGTTGTATCATTTTAATGTTTTCTGAGAGGCATCCAAATCAATGTACTCATCACAGCGAGGATTACTTAGTCTGTGAAAATTTGGGAAGTGGGGAGAGTGAGAGGGGGATCATGAAAGAGTTAAATGTTTTAACACAAAGCTTGCCTTACAAAATTAAAGGCAGTAGTTTGAAAGATGTAGTCAGAGAGAGTCTCTATGATTTGAGTTCTAGAGAGCCAGTGCTCCTTCACGTCAAAAGGAGGCAACTGAGGTTGTTCGGACATCTGATTAGGATGCCCCTGGGCACATTCCTTTGGTGGTGTTTTGGGCATGTCCAACTGGGAGGATACCCCGGGGCAGTCCCAGAACTCGCTGGAGGGACTACATAACCCATCTAACCTGGGAACGCCTCAGGATCCCCCAGGAGGAGCTGAAATGCATTGCTAGGGAGAAGTACATCTGGAGCACCCTGCTAAACCTGCTGCCACTGTGACGTGTACCTGGATAAGCATAAGAGAATGGATGGATGGATGAATTTGAATTGGGAATTGTAATATCCCTTTTATGGAGCTTGGCCAAGTGGCAACCTCCATGACTGTGACATAAAGCCAATGCGGAAGTGTCAGAAACAGTGGTTTGAACGGCCGCTTGAGGCTGGCTACAGAACGAGTCAATCCCCATGAACTCCCATGTTAAAATATCCAACTTCACAGCAGAAATAAACATGTTTACAGCCTGGTACAAAAAACAGGTTTGTTCTCGATTGCTAATTTCCCCGTTCATGAATTGTACGGAGTCAGATTTTTTATGGAACTCACCTATTCAAATTATATTAAGGCTTTAAGTTATGCATATTTAACAGTGTGGCTGCTTTGATTGACGGGCGAATGCCATTACAGGTGATTTGTTCGAGCACCCAATCCTCAGCTCCACCGATGATCCGCGTCGTTGTCTATTTTTAGATTAGCCAGGAGGAAGCAGAGGCAGGACTGCCAAGATGGTGACGGCCACTATCCTCTGAGCTTCACAACGACCTGTGTGTGATGTCACACGTACAATGTCCATATTTGTACTGTATAATCTTGGCCTATGTGGATTAGAAGTTTTTCAAATACAGCTCTTGTGAGTGCCCAAATTTTAGGGAAATCTAGTTAAGTTATAGGTAAGACTACTTGAAATGAATAACCAGTATTGTTACAATAATATTTATTAGCCTTTGATCAGCCACCATTTGCCAAGCATTTCAGTGACTTTAAATGTGTCCATTACAGACCATCAAATGATTTGCCATAAACCAGTCCATAAATCAAGCAAACAAATAAATTATATGATCAAATACATAACAATAAAAATTATGTACCGACATAAAAGTGCTATTAGATTGAAATGGATTTTGTCCTGACACATATAGGATGTCACACTTGAATGCATTTCACAATTCCAAGCTGTATCTCAGTAATCAGAAGCTTCCAGTCTGAGGAAGTGAAATGATTTACAGTCTCAGCCTCAGCCCCTGAAGACATGACTAAATTGGTTTTATGACAGCGACAACATGTAGAATCGCTCTGTCTCAAACTGTCACCTTACACAATCATATTGTGGGGCTACAGGAGTACAGTCGCCTGACCATGCCACTATGTATATATTTAGAGCAAGAGGTTTTTCTGTCTTGTTTGCACAGTTTAGTTTGACATGATCTGACTGGAAGCACATTGGACACATGCTGGCAAGTCAGCCAAAACATATTTAGCACAGGTCTATTTTCAGAAAGTAGCAAAGAGCCACACAGTCTCTGTGTTTTTGTGCTTATATAAAACAAGCAAAGCATACAGCGTGTTTGTGTGGTGGCCATTAGTGAGCAAGCCAAGTTTATTGAAAGGCAGAACTGTGCTGAGATAATAAAACTGACAAGATCCCTTTGTGTAGCTGTTGAGTCTGTAAGAATACAAATTTGCTGTCTGTGGCCATATTTCCTGTATTATTGAGTTCCCAATGCCATCTATTCTATTCTACTCTTTACCCTGAATGTCCTGGTGAATCTAACTTAACACGGGATCTTTAAAGTCATGTTTTAAGTTGGGATATATAAGAATACGAGAGAATTATATCTACTCAAAAAGCAAATATAATAGGAAGCCTATGGACAGTTTGCTATGTGAGTAAACATGGCAGCTGGTGGAAGGTTTGAGTTTATATGCTGGGATAAAGGCAGTGTTTTAATTGGCTCATGTGGAGAACAACAACATTTTGTGAAAGCACAGTGAGCAGTTGGAACATACAAATGAGACAGAGCAGACCTCTGTTCGTCCGTTTGGTTTGTTACGGTCAGAGACGAGGAGCTGTCCAAGGTGCTGAACCTGCTGCTGCTGCTGAACATTCAGTATTTGTTGGTTACATTACAGCACTTGCTGTTCTGTGAGAGAAGAATCATTACTAGAAAAAAAAAGGATAAACAGCATGCATTTCATGAATGTTAATTTGATTTGTTCTTTCAGTGAGAAATTCCTCCACTATTTTCGTTATCAATATTGTACCAGATGCTCATTATGTTTTTGTTTTTTTTCTGTAATTCATTTATTAATCCCACTACAGGCTGTTTATGCGGGCTCTTTACTTTCCTTTCATGCTGAAGGCAATGAACTAACGCTGAGTTTCTAAACAGACAAAATGATCAGCTGAGCAGCTACAAGTTACAGTAAAAAGGAGCATTTACACTGCACGCGGGAAGGTTTTTATTAAGAACATATTTATTGCACATAATCAATTTAGAAAAAGGTCTGCAGCTCCTTCAGATGAAAAAAAAGTACTGCACTGAAAGTAACAGATGGGGTCTGGAAATAGAATTTGAAGTCTTAGCATGTGTGTCAGAAGAGAGGAAAAACCTTCAGACACCCTCTAAATTCCAAAAAGGGATGAATTCCTTTGAGTTCATCCCTTTTTTGATACAACTGGTTGTGAATTTCCAATTTTACAAATTTGGTATGAAGATAATAGATTAAAAAAGGGACAAGAGAACAACTGAGAAAAATAAAATAGTGAAACATGTGATAGATAACACGGTAAATGAAGGGCCACTTAAACATAGGACTGTCCAAAATTTACCATTTACGGATGAACAAGTCTGTTCCAAGTCTGCTTCCAGGTCTGTGCATATCCATCCATCCATTCTCTGTAACAGCTTAACCTAATCAGGGTCGCGGGGTCTAGATCCTATCCCAGCTGACATTGGCCGACAAGCGGGGTACACCCCGGACAAGTCACCAGTCCATCACAGGGCTGACCTGTGTATATCACTGTTTTCAATCAGAGAAAGAGTCCATGCCAACCGGCTCTGAGGCTGTACATCAGTATGCTAACAAGCTGATGCTAAACATCAGGTACAATGTTTATAATGTTCACCATCTTAGTTTAGTCTGTTAGCATGCATGTGCTAATTGGCATCAAGCACAAAGTACATCTGCTGCTGATGGAAGCGTCTTTAGTGTTGCAGGTATAACAACGCAAATATCAGACAAACTTTGAAAATTTTGATGGCACTAGGTAAAAAAATCATGGGATCACCAAAGAGATTACACTTCATCCTGAGAGATACATGGATATTTGTATTCAATTTCATGCCATCCACAAGCTGCTGACCTATTTCAGTCTGTGGACTGACCATAGAGTGACATTACCATCCATAGAGGCATCCCACTGGCATGGTTAAAATTGAGCATTATTTAATTAAGTAAAATGAATCTTAATGTTCCCACTATGCCATTATAAATAGCCAGAAGATATCAAAGATAGATCAAATAGAGACAGAATAATGTCAGAAATCAATGAAGGTTAAAAAGAATGTGTTCAGATGACATTTCACATTTGCGGTCTGTTTCCAGGGAGCAAAGCCTTCTGGGTACTTAGATGCCCAGATGTCCAAAGCTATTGAGAAGATTTCTTGCACTGATCTGTCCTGCGGTGACAGAAGACAAGTAACTCATCCTCTCCCATGATCTGATCAGCCAATCCACCCTGCAGTTTTGAAAATGACGAACCCCAGGACTGATTCCCGTGGGTTTGCTGCAGAGCTTTCTGATTGAATCTATCAGCTGCTCATAGAAATGTCATTTCATGGTGGAACTCATTTGCTTTTTGTCTGTCTGGCAGCATCAGGAAATGAAGTCTCATTTTCACTTGTGCTTAATGAACCAGATTTTCTAGCATTAGTCTGTACTAAGCAACCACATTTACAGTATTCATTACTGAATATAGGGCATGCTTCAATATTGAGCAATGGCATGCCAGATGAGCTGTAACCACATACTGTTACACAAAGCCAAAATGTGATTGAGAATGACACATCAGCACCAAACTGGTACTGAAAATATTCAAGCTGATTCTTACTGAAAGTCCTTCCTATGTACGGTATAAAGGTTGTCATGCATCAATATACAGTGTGTGATTTAACAAAAACAGGATAAGATTATTATATATACATATTTATATATGTACTTTTAGTAGTTTTAATGTTTGTATCTGTGAAGCTCATTGTTTTTAGATGTCCTCATGTGTCTGCACATACCTAAAGATGCATCTACATACATCTACTTTTATTTTTATTTTTATAACAAGTCGGCATCACATAAAAGCAAGTCTATAAAAATGTGTTTTAAGAAGTGATAAAAAGTCACTGACTCTGTAAGCCTTACCTCCTCAGACAGGGCGTTCCAAAGTCGAGGGCCACCGATGGCAAAAGCATGGTCACCTTCAGATTTAAGCCTCGACTTTGGAACAGCCAGCAGGGCCAGCTGAGGACCTGAGGCTGCAGACTGATTCATAAGAGGTCAGCATGTCTGTTATGTGACCTGGAGTCAAACCCTGGCATACTTTAATGGTGATCGGTAAAGTCTTAAAATAAAATAAAATAAAAAGGAAGCCAGAAGCTAAAGTGGAGGTGTGTGGTGATGTGGAGGTGAGAGAGTGACTTTTGGTTTATGCCAGAGAGGAGGGAGGTGGAGTAGTCGAGTCTAGAGAAAATGGGCACATGGATGATTGGTTTCATTCTGGAGATGATTCTAAATGGAAGGAAACATGACATTTATTACACGTACATTTTAGAATTTCACAGGAGTATTTATTATAGTATTTCACATGCATAATGCACCAAAAGCCTTTTAATAATTATTACTTATACATATTTTGAAGATCACTTTCTCCAGTTCAGCACCTGATTTATTACTGAAAGACCAACTATGCAAGTCTGACACAGGTTTATTTTTCTGTTAGAATAAGCAGTGTAGTGTAATAATAGATAAGCAGCGTGTCTTCGAGATTAAATGCTTTCTTTTTTTTTATTCTAGCAATTTTTTCAGTGATTCAGGTTTCCCACTTATTGGCTTTACTTTGGTTTAGAGACTTGACAGGTTCTTTAGCTGCTAAATGTTTACCAGTTAGTCACTAATTTTGTCCGTCAAAGCTTTTTGCTGCTGAGCAAGTAGTGTGCAGAAGCTTTATTAAACAGAGGGAATATTGGCTAGCCCAGCTTGAGTACCTATCAAATTGTTAATAAAGAAAGCCCATGGTTGGAGAGAAATGCAGTGAATAACAAGCCAGTGTTCATATTCAACATCTACAGTGTGATACCTTTTGAAGGCAGCCCTTCTCTGAACAGTTTTTCCTCCCTTGAAAAATGTATGTTTCCCAGCTCTTTGATTTTCTAGTTGCCGGAAGCAGAATCCTGAGGCCCCAGTGAAACAGAATTCTTTCTCTCCATGAGAAATACAGCAACTATTGCAACACAATGACAAATGTGCATTGTGAAACATACTTAAGATAATCAGTCCAACAGGCCTCATCTTGTGACACATAAACAACATCAATCAATAAGCATTATGATTCAAATCAGCAGCACAGAAACACACATCTTTTCTTCTGCTTCAGTCTTGCTGGGAAGCGTTACCTCGTGAATTATATGTTTGTGTTACAGCAGAATTCTTATGCAGTCC
The DNA here is from genome assembly GCA_946959425.1 of Argyrosomus regius. Taxonomy (NCBI): domain Eukaryota; kingdom Metazoa; phylum Chordata; class Actinopteri; family Sciaenidae; genus Argyrosomus; species Argyrosomus regius. The sequence continues at coordinate 3,883,723 of OX336885.1, forward strand.
TGCTATACCCCAGAGATGATAAGCCTCCGTGAAAGTGAAGCTATATCACATGCCTCTCCTTCCCACCATGCAATTTGAAGTGTAGTGAGGCTGAGATACTTCTGTGACAGCTCCAAGAGGCAAAATGAATCAAGTTGGTGGGGACAGACAACCGTGTGTAGTCTGGTGGTTTTCACTGGTAGATTTATTTTTCCTTTTGCAAGTCTGGGGGTACAGAACTGCACTGCATTATTGTTACACTTTTTGTTTTCATGTTTAATATTTTTATTTTTTATTTTTTTGGCTTATGCAAGAGAGAAGCAGGCAGGCAGATGAACACAAACTCCCAGGGCTCTGTAAGTAACATATCAGCAGCCAGATTTACAAATTGCTTGAGGCATCTTTGAATTAACAAGAGGAACAGGCTGAACTGCCAACTGTAGATGCCTGGTGCCTTGTCTCGACTCAGTAAAATCTTTGTTTACTGTCTTATAACTCCATTTAAGACAGAGTTGTGACCATCAGTCGTGGATATGGCAGATAAAAGTTGAGTAAAGTTTCAAGTGAAGAGATGGAAATCTATTGAGGAATAACCTAAAGATAGATTTAATGTTATATCCTTGAATGAAGGTGCAGGGCTGCATTTGTCTTTACCAGGTTTACCTAATAAACAAGCAGCTGGATTTGTTTCTTTGAAATGTTTGTGCCGTTAAGTAGGGCAGAGTGATGTGTAGTTAATAAAAAAAGTGGCTGCTGCAGAAGAGAATATTACCACACTATTGCATCATTTGTACGTCCTGTAGCTATTCAGAAAACATGACCTGTGCTCGACTCTCTGTTGATATTGTTAAAGCTCCAGTGTCTGAATCTCGTTACCTAATTTAAAGTGTAGTATTTCAAGTCATCTTGAAGAATTTTTTTGAGAAATATAGGCTAATATATAAATAATTAGACCAGCAGTGCAGCCAACAATACTTAATGTAGTTTTAAAAGAATAACCTCATTGTTTAAAGCAGCATTATTTTATTCATTTATTTTAATCACTTTTGATTTTGTATTAATTTATTTATTAATAGCAATAAGCTACATTAGCATCCATGAATGCTAAAGGTGGAAAGGTAGCACACAGTCTATAGTTTATAAATGGTTGCCGGAAATGAGGTTGATGAGAGTGGTCAGACTGAACCGACAGGCCTCAAAGCCAAAACAATGAGCTAAAAAAGGCTAAAACGTTCTATAGAGCTGAATAAGGTGTTGATTCTCTGTGGATTTGCCACTATGAGTGACTCCTTTCACATACAGGTCATGATCCATTGTTATTAATGGTAATAAATAAGAAAGATGATTAGTGTATTTTATAAAAAAATACACATTTGATTTATTAAGGCTGTTAATCCCAGCTATGTAACAAAGTACAGTAATTACACTGATGATAGGAGGGAAATGTACTCGTCCTTCCACTATTTCATGAAATCTTCAAATCCCTCAATACTTAATGGCCACTTTGTTGTTGAGATAGTAAAAAATCTTTGGAATTACACTTTTTGAAGAGCCAGAACATTTTATTATGCTCCCCTAAGAACAAAGATGAGAGATAAGTCATGGATCAAACACACACATTTAGACAAATCCTCTATTTACCACAAGAATAACCATGAGGTAAACCTCCTAAATAGCTAACAGCAGTTGTCTTCTTTGCTTGAATCTGGTACAAAAGAGAAAGCGGCTGAGTCCTAGATTATGAAGAATGATGGGGGATTTTTGGTGGCTGTGTTTGCAGAGCGCCCAGCTACTCATCCTTGCGATGATTGACAGGAGGGTTTTCAGTGGGAGATAAGAGGTGAGACTGTGTGAAGCAAGGTGTCAGTGGAGCTGGAACATTAAGTCCAACAGAGACGAGAGAGACAACGATGCCAACACAGCACCCAAAGGAAAATGCAGCTGGAGTGTCTGTCTGTCCTGCTGTGCAGTTAAATAGGTGATGTTCATCGCCAATTAATGTGAAACCATCTGGTGTCATCTGTAGCTTAAACTTGATGCCAGCTGACTGAGCACTGTAAGAAAAGTCAAGACACAGGACGTACATTGTTTCTCTGTGCTGACCCTTCTTTTGAATTCTCTGTTGTGATTTAGATTTTTGGACCATCCACTTTCTCTCATCCTGTCTCCTCTCATTTGGCCAGAGAATAGATATGAGCTTGTTGTGTTACATTTCTCACATTATAAAAGGTGACACATTTTAAAGGTGGAAAGATTGTCTGGTGAGGGTGATTGGATTTTTTTTTATGGTTGTTAAAAAGCCAGCCTTTATAAATATAAATATTAAATCTCAGTCTTCTGAGTCTCTGGTGATTAAATTGTACCCTCTGCCTCTGCGACAATCTGATCTGTCCACACCTGTGATGGTAAGCCTAGAAATGAGCCATTGCCCCTGAACAATGACTCATTTGCATCATGGGAAGTGTAGTAGTGCCAGTATTTTTTAAAGCTTGACCCATACCAACCAATAAGTCATCATACGTATTTCAGCCTGCATTGATTATGGCAGTTCTTTTAAAATCTGTCCTTTCAGTCCCTCAGTGTGTTTATGTGTAACATTAGATCTTTGGTGTAATCTCCATGGTGCACCATGGACATCCTTCCAGGCACTTGTGGACAGCTATATTAATCAAGCAGCGAGACAAAATATGGAGGCCTGACTCTATTAGGAAGAAGCGACAGCTATTTTTACTGTATATTGAATTATACTTATTCAGCTGGCAGGGGTTTGTTGTGCTGTCCTCCCCCACTGTCTTTGCTATGTTGTAATTATTATGCAAATTACTATTGCAGGGATTGAGGAGCTTCAGGTTTTCATTAGTTTTGGAGATGAGTGCTAATTTTTTAAGGGGTGGAAGCCTCTTTTATCTAATCTTGTGTACAGAGAGATCACAAATGTCTTTTTTTACACAGACGTGGGCAGACACTGTTGCTTCCAAGGAGCAGAAAGAGCATCCACAATGTGTCCATGGTCCTTTCTTGAAGCTTTGATGATGTAGCTTGCTGTTGTTGTGAGGTCAAAGGTCAGTGCAACTTCATTGTGAAAGTCATATTTTAAAAAAGATAATGTCAGTGTTTGGCCATTGGTGGCAGATAATTGTTCCTGTTGTCCAGTTTGTCATCTCAGAGACGGTCAGTATAAGACAAACACACCAGGCCCCTCTGACAGGTCATTGTCTTTATTATGCTGTCTGCCTCCGTCCATCAGCTGTTTCCATGACTCCCACTCCCGTCTCTTGCTCCTGCTGCATTGGCCGGCACTTTTGTTTGAGAGACATTGTTTTAATTACACTCTCGGTTTTGTGACAATCTTTTCTCCCAGTGGACTCGTTGGAAAACTGTCAGAGTGAAGGAGCTCCAGGCGAAATCATTTAAAACAAGCCATGATTTGTCTTTTGATTTATTTGGTGCTATTGATGACGTTGATATTTCTTAGCTTTATTACAGTCATCTCCTTAATGTATGAGCAAAATGAGTCATGAGTAATGTGTAAAATTACATTACTCCTTTACAGGCATATTACTCTCGATATGGAATTAGTATTTAACTGATAACTCTACACTGTGGTGGTCTCACTTTTAATACAGCTGTACTTTAGACCTAAAGAAAGGAGTAAGTAAGAATTATTAACATTTAACTTTGGCCTGGATGAAATAAGATCATGAAAATAACAAATGAGCAGCAGAGATACAGTTTATCTTCAAGTCCTTCAGTCAGCCTGATGCAGCTGTCACACAACATCCTGAACTGTGCAGAGTGGATTTTGGACCTTTCATCAAGAAGAAAGCCCTCCAGAGCCATCAGTGTGGTGTTCCGGGAAACCACTTTTTCAATTTGTATGGGAGCATTATCAACTGAAAGATGAGACCATCACGAGGGAACAGTGTTTACACCCCGGGGTGCTGCTGGTTGCGTAAAATGGCCTCATATTCTTTGGCTGATATGCAGCTATGGAGCGTAATTATCAGACATAATGACTCACTAGATGGCTCTCCATGTCATTACAGATTATTTTAAAACGTAAACATATATGGATATAGGAACACACACGACTAATTGATGCTCAACCTAATGGTTGCCCCACAATGACTCACTTTGTTCTACTTAGTACTAAAATAATTAGCGACCTCCTGAGTAATAACTGATGATGACCATATGGGACTCAAGTCACGCCTTCTACTGTATTAGCTTTTAAATGTGCGACTGATGAACATAACATTACAGATACTTAAAGGGGCATTCCCGTGTTCCGGGAAATATCAAGTCAAGTCAACTTTATTTGTCAACGCTACCATATGTACAGGACATACAGAGAATTGAAATATCGTTTCCCTCATATCCCTGGTGCAAACAGCAATACACATGAAATATAAAATATAAAATATAAAAAATATATACTGTACAAGTTAAGAAGATATCTAAGAAAAAAATATGGCAAATATTGCAGTATAAATATGGCAAATATAGCAGTATAAACAGTGAGGTCTATCAAAAATAAAAGATGTATACAGTGTAAACAGCATTGTAAACAGTTGGTGTACAGCAATTGACTGTACACAGTGCAATTTGGTTTGTAAAAAGAGTTTTTAAAGTTTGTAAAGTGGCTGGTGGGAACTTGGTGCTGCTCAGTCAGTGGAGGGTGCTGGGTGGAGGCTCTCCGGAAGTTGACAACAATCTGGTTCGTCTTCTCCACATTAAGAGAGAGATTGTTGTCTCTGCACCACGCGGCCACTTGGCTCACCTCATCCCTGTAGTTTGCCTCATCGTTGTTGTTGTTGATGAGCCCCACCACAGTAGTGTCGTCCGCAAACTTGACGAAGAGGTTGCTGTTGTGTGTTGGTGTCCAGTCGTGGGTCAGCAGGGTGAAGAGTAGGGGGCTGAGCACGCCTCCTTGGGGGGCCCCAGCGTGATGGTGCTGGATGCATTGCTGCCGACCCGGACTGCCTGTGGTCTTCCGGTCAGGAAGTCCAGCAGCCAGTTGCAGAGGGAGGTGTTCAGTCCTAGACAGTCCAGTTTCTTAATCAGCTGCTATGTTTGTATAAATATGTTTGTTTGTTGTCTGACTGGGAGCTTCAGTTTCAAGCGTTCAGCCTAGCTTAGCAGAAAGATGGGAAAACAGGCCTCCATCACAAGTAAAGAAAAAGCGAGACAGAAAATAGGCACAATCATTAATCTCATATCAATAATGGATCACGTGACTATTTGTATGTGGCGCTGGAACTCACAAATCATAAATCCGCAGCCTGGCTTTACGCAGCGTTAAAGTGAGTTTCAGCTCTTTGTTTGGTTGTGTAACTTTGTTGTCTTGGTTCACTTGTATATATATACAATATATATATATATAGACAGCTGTATTCAGAGAAAAAAGACTCCCAAAACTGACTGTACATTACCTGCCCAACACCAAGCAGAAAAAGTTAGCTAACTAGTTTGTAGATATAATGGAGCATTTGGCATAAAGAGCCAGATATTTCCACCAAAAGTTAAGGAGGAATGATTGTTGGACTTAAAGTAGATTTGTCTCATTATGCAACTGTTTGCTAACACATTTACTATATCAACTTAAAAATTCGAATTTCCCAAAATCTCACAATAGACCTTTATGACTCTGTATGGAAATCTCAATTGAGTTTTAAATGATTATGCACCTGCTGCACAGCACTGTTTTCTTATTCATTCCATCATAGACCAGAAAAACAACTGTGAACTTTAACTAAATTCTAATTTAGCACTTCATTTAATACAGTTACGATGACATTTCATATTTACAGTAAATGTAAAATGCAAAATACCTTATTAGTAAATGTCTGCTGTGCGATAGAGAAAGCAGCTCTAACACTTGAACCTGCTTTATGCAAAAAAGGAGATTTACAGTTTCCGTCAGAAGACCTAGACACTGAATAACAAAATGCTGTTAAAGACAATTCAGAGACAGAAATTCAAATGATTTGAAGGACTTGTTAACATAACGTGGGAAAGAGAGGGCCTGTTGTGAATGCCTTATGTAATAGTCACCCAGCACTGCCACTCCACAGATGGTCCAGGAGAGGTGGGCAGTTGTACCAGCACATCTATTTCCACATAGCAGCAGTAAGAGCTCTTATCCTTCTCTGCAAGCCCAAACTCTGACAGGAGGCTGAGGCACTTGACGAGCAGCAGTGAGGCCAGATACCATGATTAAAAATGGATGCTGATGCGAGAGAGAAGTCAGCATGATGCTGCCATAACACACTCGTATGAAAAAAAAAGCAGCAGGATTGCTGTCTCTGGATGTGGCGCTCATTGGTGGGTTATCTATCGATTATGGTGAGTGAGCAGAGAGTGGTAAGAGACAGGCTGGTAACCGGAGAGAATTTGCATGATTGATGCTTTCTTTACGAGGCTCGTATGCCTGTGCTTGTCAGCTCAGCAGAAAATAAAGACACATACTGTACCTGATGATAAATGGGAAGTTGCTGAGATGTGATCTCTAAAATATTGAATACTAGAAGACCTACATACAGAAGATGGCAGCATGAATAGGAAATAGTTCCTCATTAACAAATTTTTCCAGGTGTGAGATTTGAGGAGAGGACAGCTTTAGTTTCCATGCATGATAAATACAGCTGGTGCTGCCTGTTTGTGTATGCAGACCTCACACACACACAAGGTTCTTCTGACAAGAGGGAAAAATCAGAAAATGTGGTGCAATGGTGGCTTAGAAGAACATTATATGAATTTCTCGAGATATTTAATATTTGTAGAAATGGCCTCGAACACAAAACAATACTTGAGACAACAACAAACAAAGACACATACCCTACCAGCTGTAAGGAATTATTCAGAGGCTGCTTTGAGCAATTTTAATTAAGTAAAAGTACCTGTAAAACTGAGTAAGGATATTGTTAGAATAGTGTATTTAAAGCAGCTATAACCAATATTTCATAATAACAATGGATGAAATTTCGACAGTATGTGTAATGGAGAAGGGTGGCACATAATGATGAGCCCCCAACTCTGCAGTTCCCTGCAGCTCTGCAGAAATTCATACCACATTTTAACTCATTGTCTTGATTTTCTGGCCGACAACTCTGCTGTCTCTGGATGAATGGCAGACTAGACCCAAACACAATTAATGTAATGTAATAAGTTCAGCTTTACTCAGTAAACTGTCAAAACTGGAAGATCAAACAACGGGGGCAGACAGGGAAAGTCCAGGGGTCCTTTTCATTATGCCACCGTGGCACCTCGCTTGCCTCACTTGCTTCCTTTCCTCACATCTTAGCTCTTCCCAGTGAGGATGTGAGGGAGAGATGTGAGGACGGAGGAGCCGAAACTGCCAAATGAGAGACCCTGAGCTCCATAACATGGGTCATATGTCATATGCAGTTTGTAAAAGTGGATGCTAATTCCAAACAACATGTTACTCGCAATTAGCACCTTATTGTTGTAGCAGTCCACATTTACATGCATTGGCAGTGTGTTTGGTGTTGTCTGACTGTAATACAGTGACTGTGTGAACATAGCTGGCTTTGTGACTGACAAGATTGCAGCCCACCCAGCAGTGTTATCTTCAACCTGCCTAAAACCTATTTCTGTTATTAAATCAAAAAACAACAAAAAAGTACTTACATGTCTTGTAGAGCTAGATTTCTGGGGTACTTCAGGCACAACTGACCCCAGCTGTGCATATGTGAAAATAAAACTGAAGGTTTTGTATAAGTTTCTTTCCTGACACATATATTTTACTTTTAATTCTCTTTCTTTTAGCTTTTTACATAATAATCACCTATGATGCAGCATAACTTCTTTTAAATGTATTCAAATGCATTGCACTTCACTAAGCATGCATAATTATAGAGTCATGAATATGTCCTTCCCTTTACTTAGCACATGCCAGTAACTTATGTGCATTAAGTGAGTTCAATCAATCAATCAAACTTTACTTGTATAGCACTTTTCATACAAAACATGTAACACAAAGTGCTTCACATAATAAAACTTGTTTAATTCACTTGTAATTGAAGGGCAGAGTGAAGCGACAGAGGTCTTTAATTAACACTTGGATCCCTCACATGCAGATCAAATCAATGGCACATTCCTCCATTTATAATTCCGAGACAAAAGTGAAAAAAAAATGCTGCTTGTCTGTTCAGACGAGACACAGTGTCTTTGACTGCAGCACGGGGCTGATGAGTGAGATTACTGGATATTAGTCATATGAAGAACCAGTGTACACGTGGTTAATTAAAGTTAGACAAATTTGCATGGAAACTGATTGTATGACCCTATTTATATCTGTAATAATAATTTATATTCATGTGTTGTGATATCTCAAATGTTTTGAGAAATGTAGAATGTAAATTTAGAATTTTTTATATCTACTCATGGAGTTTGTTCCCTTACACAGAGTCCACCATCTTGTGACGCCATGTTTGCACAGAAGCCCAGGACGGACAAAGGACGCTACAGACTGCATTTGGCCACTGTGTTGCTGACATAGCAGAAAAGGTGATAGAAGCCAGGTAGCATTTTCTATAAAGGCCACATCTGTAGTGTGTTATGGGGGCATTCATAGTAAATAATAATGCATTATAACTACACTCATAAACACACATAATGCTTTCTGACAGTCATGAAACATTATAGATGTATTATTCATAATGAGATCCTGTGCTGCACAGCTGTATCACCTGTCAAACTGACTGGTACGAATGTCCACAGACCCACTGATAAAGAACAATTACATGCAAATTGTTAAACATAGGAGATTATTATTTACTAGTATTATTACTTACTATTGGTATTATTCATTTTAAATCTTCTAATTTACATAGCCTACAGATCAGTGTTATTCGTTATAATTACTTGTGCTATTTATGTACTTGCATTATTATTATCTGCACAATAATTCATCACATAGCTGTGTAAAAATGTGTGTATGTCACTCGTAAATAAATTCATGCCTTTAATATCATTTGAACAGGTGAGTTCTATAAAAAATTCACCCTCAGTACAGTTGTCATGAACGGGGAAATTAGCTATAGATACCAAAACTGTTTTTTGTACCAGGCTGTAAACATGTTTATTTCCGCTGTGAAGTTGGACATTTTAACATGGGGGCTTATGGAGACATCTGTAGCCAGCCTCAAGTGGACGTTTAAATCCTAATGTTGCTACATAGGCAACAGTTTGCGAACAACTTTGCTATTTCAACTTAAAAGGTGTTCACAACTCTTTACTTTGGAACTCTCTTCCTTTGGACTTCTAATCTGTAGACTCTCTGGACTCCTTTAAAAGCTGCTCCAGACCCACCTGTATTCACTTCTGTTTGCTTCCATTTTATGCATTGTTTATTCTTGTGTTGTGTTGTGTGCTGTGTATGTAACCTTTTTAGTTATTTTTGTGAAGTATTTTTTGACATTATGCTCTAAATAAATAAAGTTATCATGTATCATCATGTATTTAATTCATAGCTGGTTGAGGGGCAGGTGTGTTTGAGTGGTTGTGTGCCCCCACTCTGCAGTCTACTTATGCCACATTCAAGAAACACTGCTGGCTCTCATTCTTTTGTGTTTATCTGTGCATGCATGCTATTCATGTAAGATCCAAGTGAATATCTGAATATTGACAGGCTCCAATTCTTTTGTGTTCCTCTGTGTGCAGGCCAGAATCGGTTCCAGACGCTGCGGTCCTAAGGCAGAGTTGGGCTTCCTGAAGGCTGAAGCGGTTGCCAGACTTGTTCATGGTGATAACTCAGAGAGAACTGTCATCAAGTGGCATTTAGAAGACTATTGTGACTGTTTCCCCTCCTTTCTTGATGGGGGAATTATCACAAGTATCATCACAAGTCCAGATGTCTTCCCTTTGACTTTTTATTTGAATCAAATAATAAATCAAGCTGTTGAACTAAACTGAGAAAATACAGTGCTAAGCTTGTAGTGATTTGGTTTGGGAACCTGTGGATTGCCCCTTCAAGTCCAGCAATAAGGACCAGTTGTTAGAGAATGTGGACTGGTGTTTGGAAAGGTGCCAGTTTACCTCCTGGGCACTGCTGAGGTGCCCTTGAGCGAAGCACCAAACCTATTTATCTACTAAATGCATAATGTTCACCAGCTAGTCTATAACTGTCTGCTGTTTGGTGCTGAGCAGGTAGTGCACTGTGGATTTTGAGAGCTTTTTCTCAGAATACAGCTGTCTGCTGGCTCTGAAAACAGCACAGTGAGAGCAGTGAGAGGGGCAGACAGCCAAACAATGAGACAATACTCATTATAAAGCTCTGCAAAGCTGAGGGGGGCTGCAAATTCTCTGTAGGTTCACTATGAGCACCTTTTACATTGTCATTTTCATACATCAAATACTGTAACGGAAGTACATATTTTATATAAATATATGTACTTCTCACTTTTGAAGATATCCCATGCAATCCATTCCACTGGCTACATTTTGACATACTGTACTGTACTATTTTTAACATAACTTTATTCAGGGTATTTTGAGCATAGGTGGTAGGCTACTACCATGCACCATCTGCACCGTCACCTCGCAGGAAGAAGGTTCCTTGTTCAAACCCCCTTCAGATGAGGCCTTTCTGTGTGGAGTTTGCATTTTATCCACAAGTCTGCATGGGTTCTATCCTGGTACTCTGGATTTCTCCAACAGTCCAAAGATTCTAAATTGCTTGTTGATATGAATGGTTTAGGTCATATGTTAGCCCTGCGATGAACTGACAGTGTACCCTGCCCAATGTCAGCTGGAATAGGCTCCGTCCCACCCATGACCCTGATAAGGATAAGTGAACATGGAAAATGGATTTTGAGCACATTTATGATCAGCAAAAACATATCCCAACTTCTGAGCTCCATCGCATCCGTTTAAATAAGCCATTACCGAGAGGCTGAATCCTATCCAATAAACCTAAACCAGCCTAATAGCTTCACACATGCACCCTGCTGCCACTGATTAACTGCCACGATAATGTGATTACTGGAGAAAATTGGGCTCTCTATCACATCATCGGTTTCCTATAAGATAAAGGATGCAGGAGATAAAGGAGTGAAAAGACAATTCCATCAAAGTAAGTAAAGAGGCACAATAGCTGAGAACTTCCATTACCAAGTGTGACAAATACAGATGAGCCAAATATGTGCTCTCTCGCCTCCCATTGTGTTCCAGTGTTATCGTCCTGTACACCCCTAAGCACAAATTAGTGACACGGATGTCCAGAAAGATGTGCTTATCATTAATTTAGCTATGTACTGAAGAGATACAATGCAAGACTCAAGGAATAGGACTCACACAAAGCCTGCCATAATTGAGCTCTGCCTCCAGCTGCTTGTACCAGACTATTGTCCCACTGGAGGCTATTCTCTGTGACTCATTCCTATATTGATGGCCAAACAAAGCCTCTCCTAGCTGTTTAAGCAAAGAAACTGGTGAGATGGTGAACTGCTAAATGTTTAACACAGGGGATATTTATTTTCAGCATGATTATACTTTGGTATAGCTGCTACCAGCTTAGTCTCTTAAGAGAAATAAGGAAGCAGAGATTTCATGAGAGGAATACTGGCAGCTGTGTATTTTGAAGAAGGCATTGTAGCAGATTGTATGTGTCGTTTGAACCGAAGGGCATAACAATTAAATGGCCTAACTGCTAATGAAAAGAATATGTTTTAGCATGTGGGGAGAGGTTGAACTTTCCTTGACCCTGGAGATGGAGGTAAACACTGGCAGTAAGAGATGGGGATCAATTGGAGATTTACATTTTTCATGTTTTATGTAAGAAGTCAGTACTATGTGGACTTTTTTTGGGGTGTTTTTACAGAGCACTTGAATGATAACTGATAACCTGAGCTTAATAATGATAATAAGCAAGATCCCTCCTTTTACCGTGCTGCCTCCAGGATAAGACAACCAAATGAGATGAAAAGACGAGCGTGCCTTAAAGTCGTGGAGGTCCAAGTATTGTTGATATCAGAACTCTCTAAACGTCCTCTGCTTTGGGCACGGTATCATTAATTCAATATGTTGCGAAGGCTGTGATGCATTATGCGAAAACTTTTCTCAATATTTATTTGCTCAGCGAAGATTTACTGTAGATGTTTTTTCGGCATTCCCTCGTGTTCCACTCCTTCAGCCTTCACGTACGTATATACAGGAACTGCTCAGAGCAGCCTTGGATTATCCATTGAGCTCCTGCGTTACAGCAACTGATGATAACATCCTGAAAGACTACTTATTCCAACACACGACAAAGACATATGTTAATACTTATCCAGCAAGAAATTCACCTTTGACCATAGTTCAGTGCAGTCAAGTCCACTTTGTTAGCTTCACCTTGGCTTCACAAGAGCCTGAATTATTTAAAACATGGATTCAGGATGGTGCTAGAAACCTACCACAGAGATTTTCAGCCCATTCAAACGTGAGGGTCGAGATCTAAGGACAATGAGTTCTTGTATCTGTGTAGACGTACAAATCACAACCTTTCAACCCTTTTCCATATTCCTCGAGGTAATTTCTTCTTTGAAGGACGGCTGTAATGTATTTTTGAATATTACATGAAGCCCTGAATGATGAGGACAAGATTCTAATCGTAATCACATTCAATAAATGTTTTAGGCAATGAATTATTCAAATACGCAAGTTCACTAAACCTCATGTGGACTTTGTCATGCTTTGCTTTTACTACATTTCTGTAGACATAATGTTTGGGGTGGTGACTAGACACCAGTTTCATCTTTTTTATATCTTCTTGTAGTAGAAACCATTTTTAGATATCACAGCTTGGTTTGGAACTCTAGTCTACATAAAATCCAGACTTGGGTTCAGACAGCTCGGCAGGTTGTGTGAGTCAGGCTGTACCCACCATCATGTCATTTCTGAGAACTTGTTGATGGGGCTGGCTCAGAAAAATCACCTTAAAGGCCCATGTGTAAGATTTAGCAGGTTTTATTTACAGAATATGGAAGAAAGTGAATATATGTTTTCATTAGTGTATAATCGCCTGAAAATATAAATGGTCATGTTTGTGTTACCTTAGAATTAGCCTTTCATATCTACATATCTACAGTTGCAGCAGGTCCTCTTTCATAAAGTATACAGTGCCCAGAGGAGACAAATTAAATACTGGCTCTAGACATGGTCTTTCACGTTTTTCACAGATTTCATAGCCACCATAGTTTCTCCTTTTTGCCATACAGCAGAGAGCAAGGTGACGGGGTTGCAATCAGCATCAACCCCGCTAGATGACACTAAAAGGTGTGCAGGAAAGACTGTGAATGACCCTTGCCAACCCCAGACACAAACCTTTAAGAGACTCTTCCCTCTGCTAGAGGGCTGCAGTCTATCAGGGCTAAAACCCTCATACTACAAGAACAGTTTTTTCCTCATTGGACAGACAAGACACACTTTGCACATTATCTGGTGAATACTGCATAGTGTTTAACTTGACAAAGAAGTACAATTCTAAAGAGTCTACAGCAATGAGAGCAGCTTTGTGAGGCTGTTGGGCCAAGTTTTCAGCTAAATGCTAAAGGTAATGTGTTGAGATGCTTGCCCTGTTAGGTTACCTGGTTAGCATGCTAATATTTGCTAATTAACAATAAAGATGAGGATGATTACAATGTCATCATTTTTGAGGGGTTTAAAATTTTGGCCTGATGATTGTATTCAAGGTTAACATTGATGTCTGTACCGAATGTCAATAATAACAACGTATCAAACAGAGATACTTTAGACAAAATCACAAATGTAAAACTCATGGTGGCATAAGAAACAAAAGCAAGAGGGATCACCAAAGTCATTATGTCTCATTGTCTGGGGCCCATGGATATCTGTACCAAAATTCATAGTAATACATTCAGTGGTATTTGAAATACAGTACATGGATACCACACCGAATGAACAACTGTCAGCGCTTCAACCCCTTGGTTTGAGGGTCCAAGGGGGGAGGTTATCGTAAGTCCCCTGAGGGGAATTGTGATTTGTAATTTTGAGCTATATAAATTAAATTTGACTTGAGTTTCATTTCAAATTATTGTTTCTCTCTCTGGCAAGTACAATGTTGCCATACTGCTTTGCATGATATACACACTATATGAGTAAAAAGGAATTATTTTCTGTTGTTGGTGCCACAAAAATGGTCAAAGTCATCTAGCCAGTATGCATTTGTCAGTCTGTATTCCAGGAGGACCCCTGGCCACTTAAACACACAGTTCACACTTCAGTGATTTAATACACTCTGCACCCTAGTACAGAGGTGTGAATGGACCTGAAGGACTCTCTTCTTTGCTCTCCTGTTTACAATTTACTACTATCTAGGGACAACTGAGAAGCCTGCCACAACTTGATAAAGATTAATGGGGGCAGGAAATCATTAATCCCCTGCTCCATTTTCGATCAGGACATGGCTGTAAGTCCCACACACAGTGCCCAACGGGTGAGAAGGAGGGAGCAATTTAATCTTGTTTTAATTATTTTTGATTTGTATTGAAAAAAAGAAGAGATGAGTTGAAAACTGCTGAAGAAGCATGGCACATATTTCCCAAAGTATGATGAACACTTACAGGCACTTGTAAAATAAATTGATGACCACAAGGACAAGGTGATTTTATGTTACAGCATACTGAATTTGCTGTTGTTTACATTTTTCAATACCACTTTTTGGCAGAGGTGGACAAAGTTTGTTTGGAATTCTTTGGAGGTAACAAGGCCTTTCACACTTTTCACACTAGCTTCTCCCTTCACCTTCTTCACACCTATGAAAAGTCCCCCCAGATAAAAAAAAAAACATCAGCAGCATGCCTTGACCTCATACTCTACCTCCTGGGTAAAATAAGTCAGGCATGATGCTGTAAAATCAATAGCTTTTAACATCACTATATTTCAAGCTTAGGTACTGGACCAATACCAGCTTGACAGAGTGCATCTCCTTTCTGCTGTCAACATAGGCTGGGGAGAAAAAAGTTTGATTTTTTCTTCTCTCTGTAAAAAAAAAAAGAAAAGAGCTGTAAAATATTAATGGCTTGTATTACAGATGCAGGCCAGAACTCTCAAGGGAGTGAAGTTTTTTCTCCCAATACAGAACTGACACTGGCCAAGCAACAGTTTGCATTTGTTTCATCTGCTGCAGCTTGCAGGGCTCCATTCAGCAGAGCTGGACATGACTGCTCAGAGGCCCAGGCTGCCGATGGACGGCTCATATCTACACTGTCAGGTTATATGCAACATAACTCGCAGAAGTTGCCTGCACAGTGCTGTTAATGCACAGATTCATAATAAACAGGTCAACATAAAGGTCAAGAGGGTTCAAGTACAGACGAAAGAGTGTAAGGTTTCACTTACGACTTCCAGTCAGGTCAGGATTTACATGCAAATCATGAGTTCTCTTAACCACTTCTGTCTTTCCAAACCATGTCTTATATGTAGAGCTATTTTAAGAGGGGTTTTGTGGTGAGCATTTTTCAAATAGCCACTATATTTCATATGGTTTTCCACAGGGTAACTCACTTGCCAATACAATGTATTCACAGCTACGCAGACGACACTCAACTGTACATATAGGTAGCACCTGATGAACTCAGCAGTTTAAATTGTTCAACAGACTGCCTTCAAAAGTTTGTATGTGCAACAACTATGGCAAAACTGAAAGCATTGTGGTTGGTGAGAGAGGCAAAGTTCTAAGAAAACAAAACCCGAGGCAAAACCTTTGGTGTCATCAAAATGATTTAAACCCATATTGACCGCCATGTTAGAGCTGAATTATTTCCTCTGCCTTAGGTCAACAAACACCACAGCATCAAATGAACCACCAGATAAGAAAACTTTTCATTTGTTAATTTTTTTTTTTTCACACAATTGGATATGAAACACTTTGGGCTGCATTGTACTGGAAGGTGCTAAAAATGAAGTGGCAATGATAAAAGGAAATATGCAAGCATTAAATGTAAAAATAGCATTCTAATTCAAAGTGCTTCACAGGGGCAGAGAACAGACATGTCCACATACTAAGACATACATTCTCCTTATCCTCATTCAGTGTCATTTATGGTGGGTAGTGTGCAGGAAATATTCTCTGCACTCAGTGAGAAATAGATTGAAATATAGCAATAAGTGCTCAGAGCAGGGAGAGCTGGATGCACCAATTATGGCTGAACAAAAATATTTTCCTCTTCATGTCTGCTTCTAACAGTCACTACAAAAACATTAAGGTCCAACGACTGTGCAGTTTAATAATGTTGAATGATTTCTCTGCTGCTCTCATAAATTCAATTATTGGCCATGGTTGTTTGGGGCTGAAAGTGCAAGGTTGCAAAATCAAACTTCTTCAGTTGGGTTTTGTACTATGTTTACCAACCAGTATAAAGGATCTTCAACTGAGATATTATTCAGTATCCTAAAA
Source organism: Argyrosomus regius (assembly GCA_946959425.1). NCBI lineage: Eukaryota > Metazoa > Chordata > Actinopteri > Sciaenidae > Argyrosomus > Argyrosomus regius. The sequence continues at coordinate 3,900,122 of OX336885.1, forward strand.
TAGCTTTATCTCATCAACTTAGATTTTAGTGGTACTTTTCTGCAGAGACTGGATGGATTCAGGATTGTTAAAGATAAAAAGTGAGTGACAGCGATACTAGCACAAAATAAGCCTATTTAAATGCAAATATGTCCATAAGACTTGTATTTCTTGTCATTTTAACTGTTTCCCGCTGCACTGTTTAATATATGATGAGAGTCTTTCGTCACTGGTTCCACAGGGTTTTTTTCACAAGACTTCTTTTATACTAGACCTTACTGGAACAGAATCCAAGAGCTCACAGCTCCAGCACTTATTTGTGAGGGCCTGCCATCATCACATAGCAACGGAAATAATTAGCCTACCGCTTTCCGAAAGTCTTGTTCAGTTGGCCAATCTCACAGATTGCTTTCCCTCTCTCCAAACTTGACACAGCACTCAAGCACTGGTTATTCATGTTCCCTGTGATGAGGCTGCCATATAACGCCTATACAGACATAAATCGCACACACTCTCTGCATCGTGATCAACTAGCATCAATGTCTTTGGTCTGAAGTCCATATAAACGATAACAACAGAAGAATGGAAGGGGAAATGAATGTTTGAGATACACATTAAAAGGCCGACAGTATGGGACCTGATGCTAAGGAGGAAAGCTATGAAGCTTGAGATGGTCACACAGCTGACAGCAGCACTCTTCACAGGTTGTGCACTTTTTATAGCCCGTATAATACAACAGGGAACAAGAGACACAGAGAGAAAAGGAGAGAGAGAAAGGGGGAGATCATGTCTGTCTTGAATCTTCTCTACTGTGGATCCTGTGGGCTCTGCCCTGTAAAATGTGGCCTTGCACACACACATACACACACACACATTTTGACAACGTAAGCTGGGCTCAGTCTCTCTGTCTATATCAAAGGCCCCACCACGCAGGGATTGACTTTTGTTCTTGGCAGCATGAAAAAAGAGAAAACTTTATGATGTTTATTTCCCTCTGGTTTTATTTGACTCTGGTTCTGTTGTGGGGGAAGTGTGCTCATTCTGTGTGACGTCTGTTTACAGCACGGGGATTTGCTACTGTATGTTGGTGAGACGTTTGTTTGCTTTCTTTGAGAGATTGACAGATTGTTTGTCTGTGTTGGCTGTTTCTTCGACTCGTTTAATTGAAAATGCAGTCATTTGCTTCTGCCAAATGTCTGAAGGCAGAACAAATGAAAGAGGAAGAAAAGAGGAAGACATGCCTGCTTGGTTGCTTGTGCTTGTTCTGGTGTGCTTTTAATCCTTTGTGGTATCTTGAGGGCTTATTGGTCAGTTTTCAGAGATAGGGGAAAGGACCTGGGTCATTGACGTTGCTATGCTACTGCAAAAATGATGCACATATAAGAAATGCTGCATCCATGTTGCTGGGAACATCCTCAGGAGCAGCTCAGTGGCAATAAAGAGAATTTCTAACAGAAGGCTGACCTCTAGTGGAGAACTGCAGCAAAAGACTGACTTCAGTTACTTTACATAGCAGCTATATAGGAACATATATGGCTATAAATCAACATTTTCATATTTACTTGAAGTCAACAGCATGAGAACAAATCTATAAACAAATAAATATTTTAATTTATTACACTATCTCAAAGACATTGTGTCAGAAATACAAGCAACAGAGTGATGTCAGATTGCTTTAAGAACATTGTGCCTTACAGAAGTATGATCCAAAATACACAGAACAATCACTACCCTGCAAAAGAATTAAAAAGCAAATGTGGGAATGTCATACCTAAACATATTTACACACACCGACTCTGCTGCTGTAACAGTACACTGTGCTGTAGGTAGTAAAAGAAAGCTAATAGCTCTGCCTTTTGTGACTCCTTTCTTCAGTAGCCAACACTACACATGGAAGAACAGACTTTGTTTTTAGAATGTGTTTTTTTTTTTTTACAGATATGTTAAAAAGATATCTGAGAAAAGATATAGTGTGGGAACAAGTAAGTCCAGCAATGAGTAAGATTTGGTTAGCTATTTAGCCCTAGCCTATATTGCACAATACTTTAGTGTTTGAAACCCCTTTCTTAGCCAAGCAGTAAAATTCTTATTCATCATAACAACTATTTAGAACAAAACTTGAAATATAGAAACTTTTGTTTCGCTAGCTAACTTTAAAACGAATAAGATGGAATGAAAAGTGACACTGAAACTAAATGTCTATTCAGTAATTAAAATAACCAAGTTTCGAAGCTCACGCTATTTTATTGTTGCAAAAAGGATGGACTTTAAATATGGCTGCCCAGCTGCGTGCTATATCAGCTGATAGCATCTTACTACCACATTCATGTGCACAAACTGTATGCAGTGTTTCAGATGCTTTGTGGTGACCTGGCCACAGGTTCTTTAGTGCTGTTCTCACTGTTAGCACCGATACAAGTTTAAAAAGTTGAGAGAGGAAGAAGAGTGGATCAGGACGAAGAGACTGAGTCTGAGTCTTCAACATCTGTCGAGTCATATTCATCAGCAGACTCCGTGAGGGCCGGGTAGGGCCGCGGCTGGTCCAGGTTGACGTAGGTGACATTCAGACTGATGTAGTGTTCTCCCTCCAGGCCGGAGAGGATGGTGGAGACAGCCAATACCAATGTAGCAAAGCTGGGCCTCAACTCTGGATCAGGGTCCCAACACTGAAGCATAATGCTATACCTGGATAAAAAAAACATGGACAGAGTCTGTCTGAGCAAAGAGGGAATGTCTCAGTCCACTATATTATTGGCTAGCATTAAATCTTAGTATTTTTGTTTTCTTTCAGCAGTGATGCCAAGAGTATACAGAGTTAATCCATCTTAAGGCTACTGGACCTTAAATACCCTAAACACCCACAGCCCACCCACACAAGTGTTTTTACTTATTGTGCCTGATTAGAGCTCGTCTGAAGACTGTGTGGCCATGTGCAGACTGTGCTTGACTGACATCTGTCTGCACTAAAATGGGTAAAAACAACAGTAACAAACAAAGAACAACAGATCTGTTTATTGACTGGAGTGTGATCTGCCAGAATGAAGTTGTCATCATCCAGCTACAGGAATAGTTTGACAATCTGGGAAATGAGCTTATTTGCTTTCTTGCTGAGAGTTAGATGATTACATTTAACTTTTGTCAAGACAGCAAAGAGGTATTTCACTTTAATGTCCAATTCTAGTGGTCTACATGGGTCTTTCTGTGTCATTTTTCCATGAGCCCTTAACCCACATGGGATCTATGACAAGGCCTCAGTTGACAGGGGATGTGAATGGTTGATTTATTCTCCATCAATCTGTAAGTTGGTGGGAAAAAGCTTACAGTCCAAAGGATTTATCATTAAAACAGCAATAACATGTTGGCTTATTTCTTGTAAAGTCCAGTGTGTGTGTGTGTGTGTGTGTGTGTGTAAGAAGCTGTGTTCTTCAAGGTGTTGACATACACATTAACTTCCAAACTGCATTGCTCAACCCTGTTGAAATACCAAGTAGTGGACAATTTACGGGTTTAACACTACTGAGTGACCATTCAAACATCTTGTTATTATTACTTGGACTTTGTCCCAGGACCTTTCCTCTTAAGCCTTGTAGCTGTAAATCTGTGTTAATATTTTTTATTTAGCATTCACACGAAAGCAGCTCTTACTTCTGTGAAGTTTTACAATAGAAGTATGAAACAAACTGAACATGCTCTATTCCGACTACTTACAAAGGGTCCGGACAGTACTGAGGCTGGGGGAGCCTCCTGCCCTTCAGTAAGTAATGTGTTATGTCATAAGGGTCCACCTCTGGGTAGGGGCTTGCTCCTCTGGTCAGCATCTCCCACATCAGCACACCAAAGGACCACTGCATCAGGAGAGGCGAATGTTACAACCACAAGTAACACTACACTGGAACCTGAACTCCCAAACAGTATTGTGTTTTGCATATATGTTAAGAAAAGTTTCTCAATATAACTTAACTTATTATCACTCTAGTAGCAATCCAGAAGTGTTCAATCCAGCCAAATGGCAATCAATGTATAAAAAAGCATATATTTTTTTTAATAGGGGTTGCAAGGTACACAATTTGAGGGGGTCACTCACTAAGGACGATGATGATGATTTATTGATTACTGCCATATATGGTAAGAATTTACGTTAAAAGGCAGCATATACTGAAACAACTCAAACAATGTTCAGTGCATCTCAACACATACATCATGCATTAAACATTGATTTCCAACCTTCCAACACTGACAAGTATCCCTCAGTACCAAAGCAACTACTGCAGAGACCTTGATGATAAAAGTAGATCTTTATTTGCTCACCACATCTGACTTTGACGTGAATTTCTGTGTCTGCAGACTCTCGATGGCCATCCACTTGACAGGCAGCTTAGCTTTCCTGTGATCCTGAACACTGTAATACTCTTTATCAAAAACATCTCTGGCCATGCCAAAGTCTGCCACCTTGACTGTGTATGACTCGTCCAGCCTAAAAGCAGACACCGGAAAAAGTAGGATGATTTTTGTGAACATCTTCAGCCAAATTTGTAACATAAAGCATCCCCTAAATCAAAAAGAAATTCAGGCTTAATGGCAGTGAATAAATTGCAGATTTCTCTGCACGTTGTTGACTCACATGCAGTTGCGTGCAGCAAGATCTCTGTGCACAAACTTCTTCTGGGCCAAATACTCCATCCCCTTGGCAACCTGCAGCCCGAAGCCAATCAAATCCTTCACTGTGGGGTTCTAAACGAATGACACATGACAAAAACACAGACTCACACACATTGGAACCGTTACATAGTTTGCTGGGTAGCAAACAGATGGTTGCACATAAATCAGATGGTTCATTTCCACTGTTTTAATGTAGCTGTCACACCCTCTTCTCGCAGCGTATGAAGTGCCGCAGGTCCCCATGTTTCATGTACGGTAACACCACTAGAGGGAGCCCTTCCTGCGGCAGGAGGATACCCAGCAGAGACAGCACATTGCAGTGGTGGAAACCTTTCATTATTATGCCTTCCTTCAGAAACTGTTCCACCTCCTCAACGTCTGTTATTCCTGTTGACACACACATGTACATAAATTTTATGAACTTAGGGAGAAAGATGCTGAAATCACATTTTTAAATGGTAGACTTTCTGGTGTATATCAACAGTGAAGAAGATATCACTCACTATTCAAAGACTTGACAGCACAGTGGATTTCTCTCTTGTTGTGGTCTGTGAAGTAGCCATGATAGACAGTGCCAAAATGACCTGCAGAAAAAAACAAAAAGACTGACTGATGGTCTACTGCTGTTCCTTCAAATAGAATTCCTGATAGGAACTCCGTAACAAGTTCTCTGTTTCAGATAGTTGCAGTAGGGTTGCTTACCCTTCCCTATGATGCGGTGGTGCTGCACAAGAAGCATCTCAGCAGGGATAAGAACATCCTTCACCTCCTCCAGCAGCTCTGGCCTAAAATTGGAGATGGAGATCTTCTCTGGAGGCATGAGGGGAGTGAGGGTAGGATCTATGCTGCATGCAGCAAAGGACAGGTTGGGGAACACCACAGTCCCCACCAGTGGAGTGGGAGGATTCAGTGATACCACTGATAAAAGTCCAGAAAGAGGGTTTCAAAAACATGTATGTCAGAAGCTATGCAGTTTTACAGTGTAGTATGATAAGTGCTTAGCTAGACAGTCACCTCTCCTGTAGTCTCCAGCAGGCGACAGCTCCACATTATTTGTACCAGAGCGATTAGCACTGTGGGCCAAACGGGTCTCTACCATAGAGGCTGAAAAACATTTCACAACACTTTTTAATCATCAACCCAAGGAGAGGAACAGGTACATCCCACGCAACACCACGGATGTTCTAGTTGAAAGATTTTTTTGTAATTCATGTCAAATTTGCACCCACAACCCGTAAAAGTTGTATAAACCGGTCTGACTAAAGTCCACGTAACATAGAGGAGCCCACCTTTTTTCTTCTTCCTTAAGTGTTTCATGACAACAAAGGCCAGCACCGCTCCTGCCACCAGAGCCGCCAGAATCCCCAGAACAATGCCCACCATGTAGTGGTTGCTGACCCTCACCACCGTGCCAACGTTGTGGACCTGCCCGTTGATGGAGATCTAAAGAACCACCAAAGAGTCCATCACACACAGTGATTACCAGGAGTACATTATTATCTATCTTTTTCTTGCACCAATGGGAAAACATAAATTTCAATCTGTGTCAATCTATTTAAACTAAGACGGATGAGTCTTCTGTCAGCCAACTACCGAAAAAAGTTCAAATATACCTCGGCATTGACTCAACTGTTCTGTTAAAATTTGAGGAGTAGATTATTCAAACATTCTTCAAACACGCAGCACACATATCAAATAACCACCAATGTGAAAGATTTTTATAGCTGCCTTCCAGACATGGTTGTTTTTCTCACTCCAGCATGGTCCAGCTAGTTGAGTTGAGTATTTAAAGAAATTGTTGTTGATACAAGTCTATTTGCAACAAGCTTTTTTTCCCCAAGAGTTAGATGAGAAAGTCAAATCCACTCTAAGCTGATGTACATTCTTTTTTTTTTAGAAACTTTATTGATCACGTTGAACGTGAAATTACTTCTCCGCATTTAACCCATCCAGGCTGGCACCTGTTGGAACACACACATGCACAGGGTCACCCACTCAAACTAACAGATGCCAGATTCACTGGAGCAGTGGGCATCAACTCACAGCACCCAGGGAGCAGATGTTGGGGGTACGGTACGGTGGGTACGGTTTAGTGCCTTGCTCAAGGGCATCTCGGTCGTGGCAATCTTTTTTGAGCAGCAAGAGCGGGGATCGAACCGCCAACCTTGGGGTTATTGGACGACCCACTCTACCAATGAGCCACAGTCGCCCCTTCCGCCCATTCCAATCCTCACCTGTGGTCATAAGCTATAAGTAGTGAGCAAAAGAATTAGATTGCGAATGCAAGCAGCCGAAATTCTTCTAATGGGTGGCTGGACTTAAGAATACAGTAGAAGCTCAGACATCCAGAGGGACCTGGATGAGCTGCTGCTCATTTGTGTCAAAAGGTCAGGTGAGTTGGTTCAGGCATGTGATCAGAATGCCTCCTGGTTTTCTAGGCATGTCCAACTAGTAGGATGGGAAAAAATGAAGTGTCAGAGGGGGGTCGGGGGAGTGTATTATCCCATCCCATTTCATGGCTGCATCACAGTGCACAATGCACAAGAACGGGCACTTGTGTGACCTCACTAACCTTCACTGGCAGTCCCTCACTGGGGATGGTCATGTTTTTGGGGATTCTGCAGGTGATCTCATTATCCAGGACTTTAGCATCACAGTTAACACCTGCCACCGTCATAATGATGGTCATACAGGAGCTCACCAGATTCAGCTTTTGATGCTGTGTGCAGAGAGGTCAAATCAAGATATGAGACAAAATTAGTCCATAATAAATTTTACCAAAAAAAAACAAATTTGTTTGCTCATTAATCCAAAAGCAAATATCCTATCTCTTACATGTAATGACACTTCGTCAAACCCAGGGTACAAACTCAGCACGTGTTCCTCTGTTTCAAAAGGTATGGGCTCGCCGTAGGGGTGGTAAGAGAACTCTTTGTCCCAAAGTCCCAACGCTCCGTCCATGTCAAAGGAAAGCTCTCCTTCCTCGGTCTCATCCCTGGGGAACACAGGAGACATACACTCCATCCTTGTGGGCAAGGACTTGCCTATGCACTCCTGAAAACAAAATAGTGCGATCATATTTTAATGATAAGCCACAGTAACATGCAGAGACATGTAAGTATATGATCTTAGAAAGAAAGCAAGTGATTCTAAAACTGAATACTGATTAAAAGAATATTTCTTTTGAATGTATCTTCTGTACATTATGATGACGTACCCTTGTCACAGGTTTCAAGTGGCTCTCATTGGGTTTAAAGCGGATGATGGTGCGGTAAACAGAATCCAGGTTCTCTCCCTCAATCACAATCTTTGACCCCCTGCAATTGAGACAAATATGAGAGATTTTCATGTCAGGGAAAATAATAAAGCCATTTCCTGTTACAACTGAATTTGTCCTATGAGGAAATGTATTGTAAATGCAACATTTTCTACTTGTGTTCTCTTTGTCTTGATTCACTAGGCTGATTTCCAGATCCAAATACAGCATGTAGAGCAGTTGTTTGTGCTGGAGGTCTCACCGGCTTACCTGTCAAAGCTACAGCCTGGCAGAACAGCTGTAATCTTTGGGTTTTCTTTGTAGTAAAACACCTTTGTGGTGAGCACAGGAGACTTGTCGATGAAAACACTCAGAGGGACGTCCCTCACCTCTGAGATGCGCTGGGACAGACAGATGATGGAGGACACATTGCCTTTAGGCTTTGTGACTCTGTAGAGACACAGAGGTATGTGATTTAGATGAGATAAACTGTAGTACATCAAAGGGCTACATGCCGTATCGTGCATTTTCAGACCGGTTGAAGCATGTTTGCTGAATACGTCATCGCAATAAAAATGCTCTGAGCAGCAACCCTCTTAACCTCTAGAAAGCATGGCAACTACACAAAGCTTTGAGGTTTATTATCAACAGTTTATTTTCAAAAATGAGGTAAGAGACAGATAATTGGTGATGTTTTTCCAGACCTTTTTATAGGACAGGGCACGTCATTGAGAGTGACTTTCCTGGTCTTCCCAGCATCCAAATGAGGTCCAGTCACTGTAATGAGTGTGCCCCCAACACGAGGCCCATAGTTGGGCTGTATTTCTGTGATGTTGGGAATCTGGAGGGACAGTTCGTTATATTACGCTGTACAGGTATTTTCCATAGCTTCAAAATATTAATAGTTTGTACGTTGGAATGAGGATATTAGCAAAAATTACCACAAATGTGAATCCTGGCATTTCTGCCTTCCCGTCAATAGAGTAGCGTCCTTCCACCTTGCCCTCATGCACCTCCACTGTAATGTTGACTGGTTTGGACAGCTCTGTAGCCCCAGAGCGAATCTTACACACCAGGCTTAAGAGCAGCACAACAAACTTTGTGTCAGTATGTCAGTGGCAAATACAGACATTGCAGAGTTTGAGATTAACAGTAATCTTAATAGACCCAGTGCAGCAAAAATATATTCTGTTTTATCACTTTCTCAAAAAGCAAAAGAAAGATGACATTAAGAAATTACAAGATTTTGATTCAGTTTTTTATTTTATTTTATTTTATTTTATTAAGTTCCACACTTTGGGTTTTCTTTGAAGTAAAAAACAAAATAACTGTAGTATGAATAGATTGTACTTGGAATGAGTCACTCACTGTGTGTTGTTGCTTTTGGCTGGAAGCACAGTGCAGGCAGTCTGTCCCAGTCGGACCTGATGAGTTCTGGAAGTGATGGCAGGTCTTATAGGGGACTGGAACTCCCATCCACACAACGTTAGCTCTGTTTGACCATCAGGGGGAGCAGTCCGTGGAAAGAACTGTGTCAATAAAGCAGAATATATAGTACCACCTTGTAATGAAATGCTTTTTTGTTAATTGCACACAGAGATGTTACAGCTTACAGACCAAACCTCACCCCAGTGATTCCTGGTGGGCATGACTCGTTCCTCCAGTGACTGTGACACTCACTCTCCCAGGAGCACACTCCGGAGCACCAGCCACAGCCCATGAACTTAGGTGCTGTCAGACACATGGCGCAGGTCAGAAAGTGTTGACAGCCCGGCCCTCTCTGTGGAACCTGGATCATCTGAAATAGAGAGATTTTTAAGGTCACATATTCAATCTTAGGACAAAGATGTCCAGTGCTTTCATTTTTAATGTGGCTCTCAACACATTCACTGAATGAAATGACCTTAACATACTCTTTAATAATGTATTCCTTCCATGCAAAGACAGACATGTAAACTGATCCTGGGTCTCATTCAGCACCATGCTGTTTAACAGGTCGCATGCACAGCTACTGGTGCTGAACTGAAGTCTAATAAACTTAATTCAGATTAATAACAGATTCATTTCAAATGGTTTCATTTTAATGACACCAGGTCTTATCTCTTTAATTCACACTCCACAGCAAGGCATCTTCCAGCCTTGGTTTTCGAGAAAAGATTTGTAATTTTCTTGGAGGAAATAACGTAACCAGCGACCTGAAAAGGTGATAAATTTCCCGAGCCCTGGAGTTTTTAGAGGGGCTTCAACTTCTGGCCATGTCAGCACAAGGTAATAGTCCTAACATCTTATGCACCACAAGACCAATGTGATTACTGATCCAGGTTCAGCCTCTAATATACACTCTCAAGTTTATAGATTTTCTTTAGCAACTTATTCATTCTATAGGTCACAGGGGTCGCACCATCATCCCGGCATGCACCGGGCAGAAGGCAGGAAAACACTCCAGGCAGGTCTCCAGAGCATCATAGGGTCATGGACAGACAATCAGTCACACTCCCAACTCATTTACAATTCTAATGTAATCTGACCTGCATGCCTTTGAACTGTGGGAAGGAAGTAACCCCAAGAGCCTCTTGACATCAGATGGTTTTACTTTAATTTAAAGACACAGAACTGTTACTGTACCTTGTCTCCAACCACAAAGAGAAGATACTCTGATGAATAAACAGCAGCAATGGATGACACCCTCTGATTCTCTACTAAAGAGTAATTGGCAAAGATAATAGGGCTGGACCTTGTCAATACAAGCTGCCAACACAGACACAACATAATAGATTATTAGCAGTGGAACATATGTAACAGTCAAACAAAGACAAGTAGTAAAAATGGCTGATAAAACAATCTGAAATTTTTATAGATCATGCTGTGTACCTGCAGCAGGCGTCCAGTAGAAGTGCCAATATGGGCTACGGTCTTGTTCTCTATGGTTGTGACCAGCAAAGATGTGAGGAGGACGTTAGTCATCTGCCTGTTGAAGAGGTCCACTCTGTAGTAGGGTTTTGACACCATGGTAGGATGGTCTCTGCATGTGGCATTGTTCTCCATGCTCTAGTACCAAGGCCAAAGGCAGCAGACGATATGAAAATGAGACATTGAGGAAGAAAGTGAGGCAATAAACACACTTGACATCTGTCAACTAGGTTGATTGTAGGGTCTAAACACAGATACATTACCACATTCTCCTGCTTTAAAACAAAGAGGTCATTTAGAAGTGTGTATGTGCTTGGAACAGTTATACTCTCAGAAAAAAACATTTTATCTTACCAATATTATTTTAAATATATATATATTATATATATTATCTAAAAATTATATATATATATATATATATATATATATATATATATATATATATATATATATATATATATATATATGTGTTGTTGTAGAGGCCCGTTTCGCTGTTTTGTAGTTAGCTGCATTGGTCGTGCGGATCTATATATAATATATTGCAGGAAGACTGCCTTGTAGCTATAGACATGGAGCAGGGATCCCTGTTTGATTAAAGGGAGTCGTCATGTAAACACTGACTGATATCTGAGGCCAAGATATAAAAGCGAAGAAATCATACTTTCCAATTGTTTTCTTGGCATATTAAAGTAATAACAGGAAACTGGGAATCAAATCAAGTAGATAGAAAAATAAAATTGGAAGACATGCATCCTCCACCGCCCCTGTCTCATGTGTGAGCGCAGAGCTTGAGGAATATACACAAACAGCATCATTATTGACTGAAGCCATTCATCACCAATCCCTAGACAAGCATAAAACCTTGGTTATAATTCAGTTTCTAGACATCACTTCATTAATTGAACCAAAGAAATTAACATAGGTTAAAAGGACCAGCACCAACTACGAAAGGTTGATTCTATCCTATCCTAACAGAATCAACAGAATTGCATAATCATATTGAAAAAAGTTGACTCTACTTTATTTAATCTGATGATCCTTGAATGTCTAAATAATTCCATGATGTACTGAAAAGCAGAAAAGCATAGTATTTGTGAGGTGCAGATGACTTTTCTGGCACAAAATGTGTTTTGATCTTCTGAGAGGTGGAAGAGTCAGGTTTTTAGTTTATTGGACCGCTGGCCAGTTACTCAACATTCACACGAGCAGCCAAAAGCAACAAAACAGAAGGAGCCTGAGGAAAAAGGTTCACTAGTCCAAGTATAAAGTGTTCCTCTGAAGACAAATACAACAAAAAAAACATCCTAAGGAGAACATTCAAACTACATAACTAATAACTGTTCAACCGCTTTCATATTTTCATCAGCTGTGAATCTAATTCTTTTAGTTCATTTTTCAGCTTTTCTCACCCATGAACGACTGTCATCACCTCAACCACTTTGTTTATGAGTCACAACATCTGTTTTCTTACCACAAGTCCAGAGACTCAACAAGCTATGAAATCATAGCTGCAAACGCAATAATAGCAACTCAGTTCTGGGAATTGTACTTAATTCTCAAACTGGCTGGAATTTATTGTTACTAAACAGGGAATAGGAAGGCCTTACCACAGCCGCGCACTCCTCAGCAGCCAACACTGAACTTAGTTTAACATAAGAAAATATATTATGGGAAATATTCATGGGACCTGGAAATAAATAGCAGTTTCCCCAAGAGAGATAAGAAACCAATGCTATCATAATCTAAGCGGTTTAAAAATATATATCAAAATGCACACAATGCCTTTAAAGGGATACTATAAACACACACAATGCCAAAGATGCAGAGATGCAGGGTCTGATATAGCAGGAAGGAAATGGGCAAACTTTTTTTGACTGATATGAGATAAATTTTTCTTCCTGTCTGACCTGAAAAATTCACTCAGCTGTTGCAGAAAACAAGTCGTATAGCCAACTACCCAAACGCCCAACTGGCCTCCATCTAATTTCTTCTGAAAAATAAAAGTCAGTGTGTAGGCTGATTTTTTCCATATTTATTTTTCCCATCCAAAAAAAGGCAATATGTATCCCTGTTTTCTTGGATTTAACAGTAAGTGCTCACTGAATGCCAATACAAGTGGCTCTGGTTGCATTCCACTGTCAGCTGTGATGCAAATTACCTCAATGGGACTTCACTGAAATCCCCAAAAGTTTCCTTTCATGGGCATGTCATCTAGAAAATCTAATATGATGAAGAGGATGTCCATAAAATAAATGATCCTTTCAGGGCAAAGAGGGAATAAAAAAGGGTCAGTATGGATAGACATAGCATTTCATTTGCATGGCTGTATGTTTCGTTACAGCTCTGTCTGTCTAATTTGTCATCTTGTTGTAGTACGCTCCATTGCACAAATAAAAGAAAAAATAAATAATAAAGTAATAATTTGACTTTTGGGGCAATACACTTATTTGCTTTCTTGCCAAAAGATAGATAAGAGGATTCTTCGCTCTCATGTCTGCATAGAGCCAACAGACAGCAGGCTTAGCTTAGCATAAACAATGTAAGTAAGGGTTTGGCTCTAGCCTGACCAAAGGTAAAAAAAAAAAAAAATCAAGACATATCAGCACCTATAAAGCTCAATTATTAACATGCTGTAGCAGGATTCTTTTAATCTGTCTCTGCAGGCTGTGTGGAAACCCTGGAAAAAATTCGTATCCTTTCTCAGCAAAACAAACATATTCCCCAAAGGTCAAACTGTTCCTTTTAGAGGAATCATTCAGGAAGTGCACAGTTGTAAATATGAATAATGAATGAATACGCTCTCAAGGGTGAGTGTAATTCACATTTCTGATGAGATTGCTTTCACTTTCACATTTAATCTTCCTTAAAGATTGAAGATTACTGGAAAACAGTGAGTTGCTCAATAACCACATGCAGCCGGAGTTAAGTCTGTACTGCAACAAAACCTTACAGTTCATGAAATGAAAGACAGACACATAATTTCATCATTAGTCATCTTTGGCTCTGTCTACGTCTGCGTAGTAATGCTGCTCCTGCCAGCACTGTGAGTAAAATATTGCTCTATTTAAGAGTTCACATGATTGCATAAACTGATAAATTTCCATAATAATCATAGGAAAACCCTTGACTAAGGTATAGTATTTGACATTAGCACTTATTTATTTTAGTCATTTGGATATTACCGTCCCCTGTTCATGAACAAACAAGTAAAATATGTTTTCAAATGATTTCATTGTTCTTCACCTGTCTACCTTTTTCAGTGTCAGTATCTTGAAGAAAATCAAACAGGGACTCTTCCCGGTAACAAAAGAGATCATACTATTCACCTGGAATTGGTGTGTGTGTTAGTGGACTGATGGGCTCACCTCATGTGGACAGCTCTCACAGGGCTGGAAATGGCAGAGCCCTCTGGAGAGCTGCTCTGGTCCAGACTCGCAGCAGTCATCCACCCCATCTACGATTGCTTTGTTCACGTTGTCCATGGGGAAGGCGCACAGAGCCGAGTCGTGCTCTGTGACCCCATTATCATCAGTGACTGCAAAAACCCCGTAGAGAATGTCATCCTCCTCCTCCGCCCCTAACTCCTCTGCCAGCTCCCTTCCAGCTTTGCCAAAATGGGCTGCCTGGACCACGTTGTACACCACATCCTTATAGGGTTCACTGGCTACGTTCCTCCTCCGGCGTTTTGGTTCAAACCGACACTCCAAGATCACCTCACGGTACCTTTTCATCTCCCATTCATTCCGTGGGAGACGGCCCAAGCGAGTCTGGAACGGGGATGAGTCCTGATCGGGGCTCTCTCTCTGAACTGAGAGGAAGTAGACAAACTCCTGAGTGAAAAAGCTGTAGACATATTCAATATGGTATGTCCTCCGCAAGCCCGGTAGGACAGTCAGGCCACGCACATCATTGTAGAAACCATCTTCTGTGGCCAGCGGTCGACGCACTGATATAGACTTCCTCCCGTAACGCTGGGTCACACTGTCATTGACAGTGGTGGCAACAAAGAAGTAGACTGTCTGACCCTCTTCAACCATGGTGACTTTGGTACCAAGAGGGCTAGCCACACAGTCAGGACAGTAGGCAGCAGAGTTCGAATCCTTTCTGAACAAACACTTAGAAAGAGAAGGCGGCTCTCCATTTGAGTTGAGTTGGTGGAAATAGCATACACCATACTGAGAACTTCCACAAGAGTATAAATACATAAAGAGAGTATCCAGCAGCAAGACCTGATTGTTTGTGTCCTCCAAGAAGTTGGGATCCTTGTCAACCTCGCACAAATCACATATCTCACACTCTGGACTTCCTACGGGCCCAGTGCGGAGCTCCCACACCTTCTCCAAGCTTCTGTTGACAGCTTCGATCACATTCTGAGAGGCAACATACACCTCCTGGTAAAGCGAGTTGTTGACTATGTTCTGGATGGGGCCCTGGGCCTGGAAGAAGGGCATGGTGTAAACCACAGAGAAGTTGACAGGGCTAGGGGTAAGTGAGGAGCAGTTGGCCAAGGCAAAGGCCAGCAGAGTCTGGAACCAGACACATGTCCCCCACTGTGTGGTCCAGTGGACCATCTCCACTCCTGGGTGCACGCGGGGAAACTGCACAGACAACGTGGGGTTACCTCCAGGTCCGTTGTGGGGATAAAAGCATCTTTAAAACCAGCCACTGATACCTGAATGAAGATAAATGACAGAATATGACACAAGAGTTAGATGAAAGGATTGATACCACTTTCCTATCCGTCCATTCAACATGTACATATAGCTGAGTTAGCTTAGTGTAGCTTAGCATAGCTTAGCTTAGCTTAAATACTGGAAACAGGAAGCAGCTCTGAAGCTGTTAAAAGCAGACTTCCTTAAATTGGGTGACAGTGGAGACTCTCGAAAGTCAGTGCTCCCAACAAAAGTTCATAAAACAACAAAGAGATATAACATCGGTAATTACTACATTAATGTATTACATATTCTATATTAGTTGATTTGTGAGCTTTAGATGTGCTGGTAAGCAGATTTTATCATGGTTATATAGAGCCAGGCTAACTGTTTCCTCCTGTTTGCAGTCTAAATGCAAAGATAGCATCTCCTGGCTTCAGCTTCATATTGAACAGACAAGTATTAATCTTCTCTGCAAATAAGCATATTTCCTCCATCCATTTCCTTTAACCGCTTGTCCTTATCAGGGTCGTGGGGGCTGAAGCGGGGTATATCCTGGACAAGTTGCTAGTTTATCACAGGGTTGTCACCCAAAGATTTTTTTAAAAAGAGATTTTGGCAAATGACTGAAAACTTAATTCATAATTGATCTACTATATCTGTTTTATTCAGTAACACTGAATACCCATCAATAGAAAAAGTATTGTTTTATGGGTATGGTGCTACCTGGGAGTGTGTATTATTGTTCTTCACTAAATCCTAATAGATCTGAGGTGACAAATATCATCATTTTGTTGTGGTTGAGCCAGATGATGATAAAAGTACAATGTGGTTATAAAGATAAAAGCTTCCTCTGACTCACCACAAACACTGAGAGGAAATGTTTACATAATCCAACAGAGCTGAGAGCTGTGCTGGTGCTGCTCATAGTAGACCGCAGATAAAACTATTTTTATTATGACTTCCTGCACAAATCATTCTTATCTGCCTGATCTTATTGACCCTGGCTAATAAGACATCCCATATTTTTTTTTTACTCCTGTTATGAGTCGTGTTTTTTTAAGCAAGATCGGTGGTAGTAATGGCCTCAGTTTGACTTTAAAGCACCAAATGTATCAAATAAAACTGAGCATTTGTCTGTGGCTCGTCCTCATCATTCTCTAAAAAACAAACCAACCAAATGGAACCATTTTTTTTAAAACTCCGAGCCTTGTCCTCATCCTGAACAGACATTGTTGGGTGGATCATTAACTAAACACATCACAGTAAGGCTGTACTCAAGAACCCCGGCCTCTCTACTTTACATTCCTGTCACAACCACTACGTGCCTTTCAGGGGGAAAGATGTGCACGGACTGATGGTCAGAAGACGACATGTGCCTTTTTAAGTCCCAGGTGAAGAAGAAAAGGCTTGTCCGCTCGTGCCAAAGAATTTCATCAACTCTGATTATTTTAATTAGCAGCAGAGAAACTTCACTTTGATCCAAATGATTTCATGAAAACAGCATTTATTCTCGACATAAGCAGTCATATGGGAAAGTTTGAAGTCAAGAATTTGGTGTCTTTGCATCAATAATTCATAGAATCCAACTAACGTCACGTTACATTTTAACATTTGCAGCTCCCTGTGAAACTGAGGTTAAGGTTAGAGGACATGGGTATACATAGTAATGGCACTGATTGACTTTCTTCATGTTCATGGTTAATAAAGCAAACGGTTGAGATTGAGTTTCCATTCATTGGACTATAGTGCTATTTACAGGCGGGTCATCGTGTAGGTTTTTGCTGAAGGCAGGCATCAGTGTATTCCCCCACAGGTGAATTAAATCCACAGTCATACTAGTAAGAACACAAGGTTCTGTTATAACATCATATACACCAGATTTGGATATAGTCAGTGTGTCTGTTAAATTTTAATTTTAGCTAAATGTCTCATTACATACAGTGCAAATGTTCTTTACTATCATTTACTGACAACAATAACCTGAAAAACCACAATGAGAGGAATGCAAACACTGCAAAGGCTGCAGCAGCTTTATTGGATCAGTGCCTTGCACAAAGGCACTTTGGTGGTAGGTAATTAGAGGAAAGACCGCCTCTCTTTCATTAATGACTGCACAGATATCCACAGGGACTTGAAGAAGCAATCTTCTGTGCAAACAATCGATGGTTAAAACATATTGTACCCCAAGGACGTTGCATGTATTGACTCACCAGTGTGGAGAGACAACAGCATTTACTTAATTTATTTTACAAACGTGTCTAAATTCATGTAAGAAATATTTATTTGAGTTTATTCTTCAATAATCAGCAATCAATTATGAAACTGTGCAGAGCAGCAGCATTGTTTCTGTTTTTGTCCGATGAGTTTGTCTTTAACTCGTGCCAGTGAGTTCTGGCTCCAGTTCACGTTTACATAGACCGGGTAACACCTTGAACACTTTGCTCTGTGAGCTTGAATATTTAGTCTGTGGATAGATCCTCAGTGCAGGATGTGTCTCTCTAATATTATTATGATTATTCAGCACACCTTTTCCACTGATCATCACAGACACAACATGCCACACATAAAGTTTCAACACCGACAATTGAAACTTTCATTAAACATTAAGATTGCTAAATAATAACTAAGTTTGGATCGCCTGTTTTGTCATCACTGTATGATGTTTTCCTGAGGGATAGTTGTATACCTGGCTGCATGTTTGCCAAGATATCTGAACAAGCGACAAGTGAAAGACACAGCAGTCTTCGGCACATGCTGCTGTGAATATGATGATAATCTTACCTGTAACAGGTTAGTTAACGTCCTCTTCAGGTAAACAACCACTGCCAGGTTTGGTCCTTGTCTGACCTGAGATGACTGATCTGTCCTCAGATTAACAAACGATTAGATTTATTCAAGTTAAAGCCTGTGCGTCCTCACAAAGAGCTGGAAACATGTAAACTGTGTTGGTTTCGGATTTAACTTCTACTCCTGGTATGAAGCGTTCTTCTTTGCCTCAGTAGCGCTCCAGCTCGCTCCTCCCCTCTCGGCTCCACACTGACAGATCACACACACACACACACGAACACACACACACACACACACACACACACACACACACACTGGATTGGTTAACCCGCGTTTCACGGTGACGCACACATGATGCCATAAATTGATGCAGGCTGAATGTGCTTGTTATTATTATGTTTTTTCTTTCTTTCTGGCAACTAATTCTAGAAGACCTGATGTGTGTGCCCCCTCCTGTTCCACTCCATCCCTCACTCAAACACAGTGTCAGTACTTGAACTGCTTTAATCTCGCTCCAAGTGTTCATCACTGTTGTTTGGGCAACAGACCAGCATGTCTATCTTGTGTTTGTACCCTGAAACATGATGGTAGCCTGAAAAAAAAAAATTCCTAGAATAGATGTTACAATATATATGAGCGTACACAAATAAACAATGATAAACACTCGATAATAATTGTATTATTATGAATTAGGGATGTTAAAACTACTACTATTATGCTGATGAATAAAAGTAAGCAAACACCACACGTCAATCAAGACACAGAAACTGATCAGGAGTCTGTTGTCTTTCTAGTCATTGATTTATTTTTTTCTAGAATAATTGTGAAATTGGCAGCAGCCATAAATCGGCACTGTTGCAACCTTACATTGGCTTTGCACACAATGACTGTTAGTTAAGGCATGATTAGCGGCGGAGGCAAATGTGGCAACTTTGGATTCCTTAAGCAAAGCAAAGGATCCCCTGAAGTGCAGTTATTGTGATTAGACACAAGCAGATAAAATGTCACACAGTGCTTTTCTTAATTAATATGAATATTATGAGGAATGCAAACACAAATGTCATCATGTAAAAGGGAAATTCTCGTGGACCCTGGAAGATTTACACACATTAACACAATCAAATGACAGCAGCAACAACAGGTTATGTCTCTCTTGGAGTGCTTTTTGCTTAAAGAAAGTGCATAGAGGTCAAATGATAATGGTTCTTAGAGTTCATCATGTAAAAAGAAAACACAACAGGAATGTGGTTAAGCTCATGTTTTAACAGCGTTTTAACAAGTGAACACATTCTGCTGCAGGTCTTCAGAAGATTCCAGTTTTGTTTTTATTTTGTTCTAACTGAGCTGATAGCACTTCACACAAAAAACAAAGACAGCATTTATCAGATACTGAGAGGCAAAATAGGTCTGTTACAGTAAAACACTTTGTGGAACAACTTCAACAGCATACAAACACTTATGTTACTGTGTCACAGATGATGCTGATGCTGCCTCAGTCTGTTTATCCAAATTTAAAGTTATAAAAGTCTAGCCAGATAAAATACAGCTTTAAATTACCCTCATTGTGCAACTTTCTTCATCACAAACCTGTTTATTAGATCAGAGGAATGCCAGAGGCAAAAAAAAAAAAAAACATCGCTTTGAGGATCATTCTTAACACTGAACTGACTGCTGCATCATCCACCGCTGCTGTTAGCACAAGGCCGTCTGCGTTCAGGGTGATGCCTTTTTGTTTCAGGAGGTCAGCCGGCAGCGGTGAGGGGCTCAGTATGTGAGAGGACTCAGGATGAAGAGGCGGTCCTCCTCCTTCCTTATCCACTTCAGCAGTTTGTTGACGGCAGAGACGGCCAAGGCTTTGGTCCCCATCGGACTGAAGCAGAGGTAGAGCTCGAAGCCGCTCGTCACCTGCAGGACAGAAGGTAGAACAACACAGAGTGGGACAAGGTTGTTTAAATGAGCACAACAGTGTTTTACGATCGCTTTGATTTGTGCAACTTTTCATGCAAAGAGCCAAAAAATGTTTCAGTTTTCACTGTTTGATAATATTTAGTGCCTGATGTATTTCATGATTTCATGTCATGTGACACTCTGTGGTGAAAACTGAGCCACAGCAGTTATGAAACACTGTAAAAGACTGATGTGACTGTCAGACTCACCCATGCCAGCAGGTTTTCAGTTTCACTGCAGCGGTAGAAGGAACGGAGAGGTCTGGTTGGATGATGCAAGTGGCTGTGGAGGTCCTGGTACAATCCCATCAGCCTTTCCTGCTCTTCATCAGACTGGTACACTGCAGGAAACTCTGGACTAAAAGAGAGAAATGAAACCTGATGATAAGTAACAGTAAAGAACATGATGTGTGAAGCTTCTGGCATGTTTCTTTTCTTTCTTTCTGCCCACCTGGTGTACAGCCCTGAGCTTTTTGATTTGTACAGGAAGTGCCTGAGCTCCGGGATGCCGACCTGCTCTACAGAATAGCTGGGACATTTAACTGCCTCCTTCAGGGCCTGGTAGGCACTGCGCTTGCTCAGCCTCTCCAGGAACCTTTGCTTGCAGTCGGACATGTTAAAAAAGTCCTCTCGGTCGGTGGAGACCAGGATGAGGCAGAGCTTGGACGCGGGCTCCAGGTAAGAAATGTGAGCGTGGAAAAATCCTGCAGTGTTGAACTTTGGCAGGCAGATTGGCGTCCAGCCTTCACCCTCTCGAAATGATGAGGAGGAGCCGACGAGGTTGAAGACCAGGTGCAAGTCTATGTGGTGCAGGAACTGGTCCTTTTTCCGCACCAGAGTAACCAGGCAGTCGCCCGCCAGCAGGATGGAGAACACCAGGTTTTTGGATTTGGCGGTCTGCAGGCTCGATGACACCACGTCCCTGGCGGAACTGGCCAGAGGCAGGCAGGTGACGGCGCTGAGCAGAAGGCCAGGGTCTCGGTCCAAACGATGTAGCAGGTTGTCGGTGAGATACTCGGAGCCGGCCAGCAGGCGCCGCAGGTCGTAGTTCTGCTTGTGCTTGAAGATGTGGTTGAGCTGGGTGAGGGTAAGCAGGCTGACGATCTGGTAGTAGATGTACTGCAGCTCCCGCAGCAGCTCCTTGTCTGACTGGCAGGTTCGATATACGCCCACTAGGACCAGAGGGCTCTTGGCGAGAAAAACCACTTTACAGCCATCTGACACAGAAAATGTTTAGAGTTGACATGGACCCAACATATTTCCTAGAGAGCACTGCTGACCCACTTATTTTTAATCATGAACCACATCTTAAAGTATATTCTGACCTGCATGGATGGAGCGGATGATGTTCTTCTCGGCCTCAACGAAGGACACAAGTGCCATCATCACTCCCATGGTGCTGGACAGAGCCTCCTCCGTGCCGTAGCGGGTGTAGATGGGCTTTCCGGCCTCGCTCAGCACAAACACGTGTTTCCTGTGGCTCCTCCATGCCTCACTGGACACGTCTTCCTCCTTAGTCCGACTCTCCGATGCATTGTCGCTGTTGTGCTGCTCCTCTATGGTTTGCTCTCCCACCAGCACCTTGAGATCTTCTCCACGCTCTCCAGGTTGGTCCAGTTCAGCCTCCCTCCCGACCTCTTGCTCAGCCTCAGCAGTCAGATCCTCGAAAGACTGAGCATGGACGAACATAGCGCTCTTCTGACCAGCACCTGAAATGAATGTAGGGATAAATGTTTGTCAGTGTAATGTGAAGGTGTGTCAGCAATAAATAAGTAAGCCTATAAAAACTATAACGCCCTGCTTGGGGATGTTTTTTTGTTGTTATGCATCTGATGGCTTAACCCCTGTTCGTGACTGTCTCATCCACTGGGTGGGAGACAGTCAGCAATTGTTCCCATAGAAAAGCAGCTGTGTACTGCTCTTTCATGGAGGTTAGGCCAGTTAACCAGATGTACACTTTCCAAACCAACCAATTAGTCATCATCCTGAAAGTATTTTTTCCGGTAAAATTTAAAAAAAAAGTTTGAAAACACTTCCAGGAAGGCAGAAATCTCCATTTTGTGTGGCTTGTCCAAGTATGTTTTTCAGCGTCATTGTTCAAAAACAAACTTTATACTTCATCAAGAGAGTTTTCAAACAATATTTTTTGGTTTTAAAAGATAAAAGACTTCAACAAAGTCTAACTGGTTGGTTTAGCAACTGTACCATACGTCAGGGTAACTTCCCCACCTCTGCAGAGCAGCACACAGCCACATCCCTGAGCTTTTCTATGGGAACCGTCCAGTACTGCCTTGTCGAATGGGGCTGATGTTGGCAAAAAAACTGTGACTGTCTGGCCAGAATAAGCCACAGTGAGAGATATGAACTCTCTGACCACTGCCTTATTTAGTTTAGAGAAAGTATGAGAATAATAGAAGTTTGATAACAAGTCAGCTGGACAACACAAAACAAAAATGTTGTGTTTGTCTTGAGACTTAGTCGAGCAAATCCAGGAAAAGTTCAATCATTTCTCCTGTCAGAGTTGGATTAGTTCAAGCTGGACATGACAGAGCTGTACTGCTGCTGACACACTTCCACCAAGACAAAAATCACACAATTTCAGTCAGGCGACGTCTCTATTATTACAACCCCATGGAGAGAATATGGTAGCTTTTTATGTTTTTGGTATGAAAAGGTCAGAGAGCTTACTACTATTATTACAGTCTGTTCTCACAGAGCCAGCGACGATGCATTCAGGCGCTCCTCGTCATCAGTTATTTCCAAGTTTATCATCAAAACATTCCCCTCAAACAGGCAACAAAGTGACATGCAGATTCCAAAAGTCACATTATTGTGATCATAGGTTTAACTTTTCTTTGCACAGACAGGATGTGCACACTCATGTCTCACACACGCACGCACACTTCTCCTTCTACTGCATAGTTAAAACGACATGAAGAGAATTTAGAGAACTTCTTAACTTGAAAATGGTTTATTGACAAGATCCAAACAAGTCAGTCTGGTTTTTGTGTTGCCTAGCAACAGCTTGGCGCTAGGAAGTCTTCTCTCAAGTCTTCTCACTTTTCACGCATGAGGAAAGTTACAGACAAGTATTATCCTCGTTCAGGGGACAGAGCATGTGGTGTGATGGTACAATTATGTGCCATTGAAAATCAACATAATCACAGGTTTAGCTTACTGTACTAACCAAATTAAGCGTTGATTATAGAACCTAATTTTTGACTGGATGCTGAAAGAGGAAATAACAAAAGGTTGAATTATGCTTCAGAGACGCTTCACAGCAGAGTTGTTTATCCCTGGACTGAAGCACGACCAGCCCAACTGGAAGCAGTTTCTTTGAATAAGGGACAGCAGTGTACTGTAAACATTATACCCGTGTACTGTAAACATTTTTGGTGTTTTGTGATATAATTCCCATAGGGCATGGGCCATGAGATGACATCACATTTAAATAAAGTTACATTTATTCATTCATCCATGCATCCAAGCCTGAAGATGTCCAGACAGACCTACAATCTGGTGGAATGGTGCTAAAAATAATCCACTGAGTGTGATTATTACTGTGATTTACTCACAAAGGTTCAGAGTGTAAGATGAGATGGTTCAGATGATCGAGATTTATATGAAACTTAAGTTACACTGTCTGTTTGTCTGTCTGTCTGTCTGTCTGTCTGCAAAAGGTGCTGAACTTAGACCAGCCTCACCTGGTTCAGTTCCCTCCACCAGACCTGGTGTGGGGCTGTCCGCCCTCTCGGTGCGAAGGCGGTCCACAGGAGCCAGAGTACCATTCTCCCATGACGCAGTCACCCTTTGAGCTTCTCCATCCATCGCTGCTACTTATGGCGGGGACACACACCTGGCAGGACAGACAGACACACAGACATAAAGAGAGAGAGAGAGCTATGGGAGCAAAGGTCAACAGCTTGGCTCAGACTATGACTGAAGAAGCCGGATATGATGCACTTTTATTATAACATGGACAGCAGTGTGTGAGTCATTAAAATGTTATGGCCCTGACCTTTTTATCTTCTGAGAAACTTCAGTCTCACTCTTGTTGCTAGAAGCAACGGCTGGTGTCATACTGAAGGGGAAGACAAAATAAGAGCCTGTTGTCAGAGTGTAACATTTATCCTCCGTGTTTACACTCTTATTCTTTGTATAAGTCGTGTCTCTTTTCTCCACAGTCTTCACTCAGACGTCTGATAAGCTGTTGGAGAACTTCAAAGGCTACTTTGGTGGCTAACTTTAGCACATAATCAGCACCTAGCTGGGTCTGCCTTTATGTTGACAAAGTCTCGTGACATTTTTAAATTAATTACAAATAATTACCTTTCATTTCCGGTGCTGTCTACATTTGATCCGCTGTGCTCCACAACTCGTTTGTCACATTTACTGCAAGAAGGGACTGAAACTGAAGTACTTCTGCTTGCTAGTCGTCAACATGCCCTGCTAGGTTGCGGAAGTAGGAATTGTGGGATTTGCAGTTCTCTTTCACAGAACGTCTCTGGAAAAGTAGTAAACAGACCGATTTTGAATTTAATAACATTAAAATAAATAAAGGTAATAAAGAGTTGATTTTTAAATATTCGTGAATCACTCTGGTAGATCCGTGTTGCAAAATGAATTATGTAATTATCGTCATTTATCTCAGTTCCTTATTTGATCTTTAACGGTGCATCCACTGTACTCCGGACATCACACAACTATACCCGGTAATTAACATACTCGAATAAAGAATACGTTTGTTTTCAGTAACGCGACTGTTTGCCTAAAAGAAAAGAGCACAACAGGAACACATTGTGTTTTACATAAGTTTACAACGCTGTGAAAGATGAGTGGAGTAGTTTTAAAAGCACACATGGAGGAAAAATAACACACAACCTGCTAGTGTGCTAAATAGTATAGTAGTAATCGATTGTATATAATCAGGATAAATGTGTTAATACACCTTAGCTTCTCTCATAAAGATATCAAAAGTTTTATATAAAAGCTCTGTTGTAGCCACGTATACGAGCAGCGCCTGAACGCAACGTAAAGGGCGGGACTTGCGTTTGAACGTACAGCGGGGAAACAGCTGCTATGGGGCAGCCATTGTGTTTCTGTTCGCTAATGACGGCTTCAGTCTGATGCAGTCAGTGTAACTCGGTGGTCAAAATGTCAAAATATTCTACACAATATTAGTGATGCTTCATTTGTTCACGGCGGACTGCGCAGTAACTTCGTCTTCGCTTTGTAAGTACGGCGACTGTTGACGAGGTTAACCAAAGCTAACTAGTGTTAGCGTAGCCACATGCTAACGTTACGAGAGCAGGGCCAAGGCAAGTGTTTGCTGACACTGACGTTACAGCGTCAGCCAAGCAAGTGTATGTAGCTTACATATACGAACACGGTTATCAGGGAGAGAAGTCCACTGTGTACGTCAACTTATACGGCTGCTGCTATTCATAACAGGGCGACCCCTCTGACAGCAAGATGCCTATCCGAGCATATTGCACGATTTGCTCCGATTTCTTCGATCATTCCAGAGATGTTGCTGCCATCCACTGCGGACACACTTTCCACTATGAATGGTAACCTGACACAGAAGGCAACATCTTCAACAACACGCACATTTCTGATGTTTTAAGCTGCTGATTGTTCCCTTTCTCCTTCTCTTCTCCAGTCTCCTCCAGTGGTTTCAGACAGCCCCGACAAAAACCTGCCCACAATGTAGGAAACAGGTACAGTGACACTTCCAAGCTGCTACTAGACTGAGCTAACGTGCCAAAAACCAAAGAGGAAAAAACATCAACTGAATATTGTTGTGCTCTGTGTGTAGGTCAGCACCAGACACATTATCAACAAGCTGTTCTTTGACATTGGTGGAGAGGAGGAGGCAACGGCGGACCCAGAAAGTTTGCAGGTACCAAACTCGGAGCATCTAAACAATAAATGTGTTGGTTTTTAACAGAGAAATTGTTTGTGTAACTCATACAGATCTGTGTCATTACGCCGTCTGGGTTTGATTAAGAGCGTCATACTGTGTGTTTCTCCCTTCTTTAGAATGAGCTCGATCGAATGAAGGTGCTTTTAAGCTCCAAAGGTAAGAATGATGTTCCGATGCAGTGATGTTTGATTGTTAAAAGTGGGCAGCGCTAGTTCATCGCGTGTCTGATCATTTATAGAGCGAGACTGGCGGGACAAACAGAAGGCGACGGACAACTTGAAGGACATCGTGGAGAAGCAGAGGAGAGACCTTGACAGTGTGCGGAAAGAGATTATGGAAAAGGAGATGTTATGTTCTGCCCTCAGAGTAAGCTGTCTCTTCTCTATTGTTTATAATTTATTATTGTTTCTATACTGAATCATATGTTTTTCTTTATCTTCTCACAGAAACAGATGACATACCTGGAGACGCAACAGAATGAAGTTCAGGCTGCCAAGGAAGAGGCCCGGAGACTGAGGACCAAAATGAAAACGTTTGAAAGGTATCTGCAGTTGTACAAGTGTTACAATATTGCATAAGACTGTGTCTCTTCTTTCATTGTAAAAGAAAGTCATACTCCGTCTGTGCACTAATACTGCTGGTTTGGTCCCAGCCTGGACGTGTTGTTGCAGGGCCAGAGAGCAGAGGTGGAGTCCATGATCACAGATATGGGTATCAGCCAATCAGCAGTGGAGCAGCTCTCCATCTACTGCATCTCGCTCAAAAAGTAAGGAGCCCAAGAGCTGTTAATCACTCAGTAACAGATCGTTTTCACACCACATCGTTGTTGTTGAGCTACGTGGACATTTATCTCCTCCCTTTCTATTTTAGAGAGTATGATAATCTAAAAGGAAGTCTGAAGTCTTCAAATGACATATGTGAGAAGCTGAAGAGAGAAGTGCTCGCCTCAAACAACAAGGTAACTGTATGTTACCACAGGGGAATCACTTCTTGAAAGTGTGATTTCTAAATCAATTTTTTTTGTCTCTTTTCAGTTACACAAAGCCTCGATGGAGGTGACTAAGACTAAAGAGGACATGAAGTCTCTGCAGAAAGATCTGGCCAATGCCGATAAAGAGATCTCTGTAAGACAGATCTACTAAATTTGCTTTTACTTTCAATGTCAGAGAAATGCACGGTTGTGATTCCTGCATGTGTCCGTCCACAGAGTCTGAAGAAGAAAGTGGAGTTTCTCCAGAGGACTCTGAGCACCCCGACACGGACAAATGAAGCCCTCAGTCGGCTCGTCTTTGAAAGGTGTGTCTCCCAGCTACTGAAACATACACATGCTTTGACTTTGACTTAACTGTGTGCGATACACACTCATGATGTTTTTCTGCCTGTCATTCAGTCCGGCTCCGATGGACCTGAAGCAGCCTTGCCTCCGCCAGCCTGCAGGTAACGAAGACATTGACCTCAACATGACTTATGACATCACTACACCAGATGATGTGGCCAAGAGGCCGTCAAAGGTCCCATCCAAGAAGATGCGACTCGACCCTCCGGCGTAAGTTTAATGTGGCTCATTGTGGGAATGTTTGTGTTTTTATCTTTAGATTCTCTTTAAATTGTGTTTTTTGTACACTAAAGAAAATGTTTCATATTTCAGGTCATCTTTGTCCAAACACAGTGAGAAAAGCTCATGTCCAAGCAAGGTAAGTTTGTAAACATCACTCAGCAAAGTCCATTTTCAAATGAGGTGTCCGCCTCCCTCAAGATTTTGTCTCACCTCAGGCTCGAGATGAGGATGGATCCATGGATCCTTTTTTGAGGAACTCCCTCCTCTTCAGAAAGAAGACTTTCGGTAGCATGTTGGACCCTCAGAGAAATCCTGGAGTCGTATGTACAACCCAACAACCTCCTGCTCTTCAGCTCTGATGTTTTAATGTCATTTAATGTCCTGATGATGACACAAAATGTTGCTGTTTTGCAGCTGAGAACCGGTTACGATGGTTTAGGAGGACGCACTAAATTCATCCAACCTGTATCCTTTTTTTTTCTGTGTGGAGTGTGTCAAACGGGTGTTTCTTAATTTTAATCACTTAAATATTAATGTGATTATTGATGGTAGGCTGTCATCTGGTCTGACTTATCATATTTATGGTGCAGTATTCAACAAATGCATCATAAACTTCTCTGCTGGGATGTTTGCCATAACAAATTTATGCTGTGATAATGTGTTATAACCGGCAAAACATGTATGCAGCTTTAAGTATAAGCATTTTGATAATATTAGTCCAGGATATTTTTAGATGTCAGAGAATAATCGTAGAAGAAGTGAACGTTCATCAGCATGTTTTATCATATCCATATCAAAAGTGATTGGAACAGAACAAAACATCACTGTGTAAACCGCATCGCTCCTTAACTGTGCCCTCCGCTCCAGTCTCCTCTATCAGAGATTCGCCCGCTGATGAAAGCTAAAAGGAAAAAGGTGACCAGGCCTCCACCCAAGATTGCAACTTGCCTGACTCTGGACAGCTTCCTCGAGTAAATGCTGACCTCTGCTTCCCCAGATGTGGTAGTCAGGATGCTGTGTGTGTGTGTGTGTGTGTGTGTGTGTGTGTGTGTGTGTGTGTGTGTGTGTGTGTGTGTGTGTGTGTGTGTGTGTGTGTGAGAAGCGTAAAGCATGTTTGCGCTGCTCTGGCATAGAGAACCAGCCCGGTAGCTGTTCTGCCACTCGACACCAAACAAGACTTTGTGATGGAACTTAATTTAAAAGCGGTAATTGACCTCACTCTTGACAAGAGATGCTGAACTTTTGGTGACATCAGCAAATTTGCTGTATATATTTTTCCTTTTTTGTGATGGCTTGACTCTGTATGTGGAGACAATTCTGTTGTTGTTACGTGTGTGTCTGTATGTGTGTGTGAGACCATTTGAATGTCACTGCTGTGCATTATGTCACTGATATTCTCTATAATTCTCTAATAACCAATTATTTTCCCCCAAACCGTCTCCTTCATCACCTACACATGAATATACAGTAGGTTTTTTAGCTTTAATGGTCCTGTCAGATGTAAACCAATTCAAATAATAAACAGTATTTTTTTTATTAAGATTCGTGTGGGGTCTACAAACAATTCCCTCTTGACTGTGTTTTTATTCACAAACATTTCACTGAGGCGTGCTCTCCTGCAGGGGGCAGTACAAACAACGTTTTCTCACGAGGACGTGAATCTCACAGCCCTCCTCAACCGTGAGGAAAAATGCACTGCACGTGGTGACTGCTGAATCCATTTGTATTAAAAAAGGCTGTGCCAGTACAGAAGGACATCCTCAAGAAAAACACCTTCAGTAAAACCTGAGTTGTACATCATGATCAAGTAACAAAAAGCACACTGCAAATCATATACTGGCAAATAATAAGGGAGCGTTGTTTTAGGAGTTACCTCATGAGAAACTTCTAATGCTTGCAGAAATGACAACTTGTGACAGAGGACCTTTATCATGGTGTAAAATCTACCAAATACAACTGATGACGTGAAGCTTTCTGACAAAGGTTCCCATGCATGAACGTAACAGCAGCTTGTCCATGATTGTAGCATGTTGCTTTACAGGCTGGGCTTTTTTGACAAACAATATGGGGAAATGCCAAACATTGTTTTCCACTGTGGAGTAAAAGTACCAGGTAGAACATAAATATCCTGTTCACAATCACTTGTATCCTGTTTGCACTCACCAATTTTCAGATTCCAGCATGAAAACCAGCTTGTACCATAATAATTGCATACATGACACCAATTTCAACAAAATGCTTTGTTGCATTAGTGATCGGGTTGCGATTCTGCTGTGAGTGATTATAGTGAAGTGATTAATTATACCTTCCCGGGGGGATTTTATTAGAAATAGTAACAGGACGTGGGGGTGCATTTTTTTTAAAAACTAGTTCCTTCCAGTGCAATCAGAAGAAGTCACGACACCCCATAAAAACAATTTCAAAACATTCATGTACACATAAAACAGACAATCCATGCAGTGTTTTGGAGCCAGTAAACAACGCTTCATTGACCCCGTGGGATTTCACATACATGTACATTTTCCTGCAGGGCAAAGGTCGCCATTTAATCTTTTTTTTTTCCTACACAGCATTTCCCAGGGAAAGTCAAAACTAACAATACCTCCTTATCATGTCGAGGTGTTTATGTGTACGTTGTTACAAAAAAAAGAAGAAAAAACCTTGAAAGTTGCAGTTCATTCAGGATGGTTCAACATCCTTTCAGTTCTCAGTTGACCATTTTAAGATCAATCATTTCTTTTTGTGCTTCATTCCAGGATTAGTAGATCTGAGTTATCTGAATAAATGTGAAGAGAAATAACATCCAGGAATGTCTTTGCTGGTGTTTCAGTCCAGAGTTAAAGGGGAGGAAAGAAATCCAGCCAATGATTTTTCACTCATCGTCAGCCATCTTAGCGTGGGCTTGTGGCGGGTAGATGTTAGGAACATGGCCCCACTTTTACTGCGATCTGTCCGGCTCGATTTTGGACTCTCCGTTCTGTTTGTCGTTGGATTTCTGGGACAGGTGCGTGGACACGGTTGCCGCCTGCACCACGGCTTTGAAGCTGCGCTTCCTCTTCTGGACGTTCTGCTCCGGGTGGAAGATGATGACGTAGACTTTGGGGATGTAGAGCATTCCCAGGGACACGGTGGCGCTCAGGCTCATGGACACCGTCAGGGTGGTGGTCTGGATGAACATCTGCAACACACAAGGCTGGTCAGAAAGATCCCCCACACGCACACACACAGTTACTTTGCAAATTATTGATTATTTCCTGCTCGTTCTGCGAGTATCCATCAGTGCACAGTTAATAATTGATTATATCATCTTGTACAAGTTCAAAAAAATAGTCTATGTCATCTTATAGATTGTCACAATGCGGTCTTTACAATTTTCATCTCAAAGCACAGTAGGCAGTGTTTCTCCCCTGATGAATGATTTATGACCTGGTATATGTAGTCAGGAAAGAAGGCTCTATACATGGGCTTTGACCACCTCCATCCTCTGTTCTTCCTTTTATTCCAGATCCAACTGTAATAATAAGAAGTGACTTCTCCTGAGATCTTGCCTCCAATAAATTATGAACTCATTATTCAAGCAAACTGTACAGGTCCATAAATAAATCAAGCTATATGTGCCATAAATAAGATATATTTGCGGCATAAATAAGTCATACATTGTACACTATCCTCAGCAGAAGCACATCCTGCCATCTCACAGGCTGATGTCCGTACAGTATACTTTCTTTTATCATCTCTGTCATGCTTTTTATCAGTTCCTCTTAGTGACCCCTCCATTTCTAAAAGGAGCTGTGGTGATTTATGAGCACAAAGTGGATCGTATTCATTCGCTTGTTTGGCCCGAGGCGAGCAGAAAGACTGGCTCAGGATCAGTTGCACGGTTCATCATATGTAAATACAGACATCAGACAGGTAAATCTCCTCCTCCTACACATGGCCTTACACATGATGGGAGGATAACAGCCGCTATTTCCACGAGCCAGACAAAAGTTAGTGTCTATATTAAGCTCTTTTTCTAAGTGATGTTTAATTGAATGGGATGGCTGAATTGGTCTACAAGGGGTCCCTACCGTCCCTCAGCTCTTCTGACCTCTTTTCGTTCCTCCCTTTTCTTAATTCATTTCATTTCCATTCGGGGGAGGTGAAAAGACTTTGAAAGCACCTCGGGCTTTAATCGTTTCAGCCTGACTGATTCATAATACAGCTCTCTATTAGTCAAAGCCTATCTCTGTTTTTCAAATATTCCCCCAACAGTCTCGTACTTTGTGACAGCAGAAATAGCCCACAAGCTAAATTAAACCCTCAGTACAGTGGAGGCAGGATGTCCTGTGAGTACAGCAGGAAGCAAATATGAGATGACAAGCAACAAACTCAGATTTCACTGTGAACAGCTGAGGGGTTCGTTTACTCTCGTACTATTAGTGTGTATTACTGTGTTACGTAAATTCACCTACAACTGCAGCGAAATGAATGAATTGATTTGACATTAAATTTCACAACAAAAATAAACATTGAAAAATAATTTATTAACCTATCAACTGATAGATTCAACTGTAAGTAGATATCTGTATATATACATATATACAGTATATTTGATCTATATTTATATGATGAGAGGCCAGATTAATTTCTGTTGCTTAGGCACACACATCATAACATTGACAACATATCTTATATGATAGATCAAAAACCAATTTGTGAATCAAATGAGTATTTGCTGCAGAATATCTTAAATAAATAATCTGCTAATTAATTGAATCTATTTTTATGTAAGAGCAGCAAAATCACAGAAAAATACTCAATTTCAAGTAAAGGTCCTGCATTGATGATTCTAGTGAACTATACATGTAAATGTTCAAAAGTGTTATTACTTAAAGTATTGACAATAAAAGTAGGCATCTGTAAGAGTGTTATATTATTGTATAATTATTTCTGATACACTAATGTGTACGCAGCATTTTAATGGTTTAGCTTGATAAGGTGGGAGCTAATTTGAATATAGTAGTTAAATATTTTAGAATATATATGCATATGTTTTGTATGCAAAACTTGCAACTCAAAATAACCAGTGAATTCCCTCCAAAATGTAATGGAAAAGAAGTATAAATCAGCACCAAATGAAACTACAAGTACCAGAAATACCTATAAAAATGATTAATTTCCTACCTTCTCCGTAGACTGTGCCGTGCCAAAAAAGATGGGTACAAAGGCCAGCCAGATGATACAGGTGGTGTACATGGTGAAGCCGATGGGTTTGGCCTCGTTGAAGGTCTCAGGAACTCCTCTGCTCTTGATGGCGTACACGGTGCAGGTGATCATCAGTACGATACTGTAACTCAGACACAGGATGAGGGACAGGTCGGACATATCACACTTGAGGACGCCCCGCGCAAATTCCGGGTTTGGGGGCTTCTGCTCCTCGTAGTCGATGATAGTGTGGGGTGGCATCACACCGAACCAGATGAACACCCCGAGTAACTGCAGAGAAAGGAGCATTTGTTTAAGTGCTGCGGAGGATCTAGGTTAATGTGTGTGAAAGATGCATCTACATGCATACCTGTACTGAGATGAGTATAAAGGTGATAATCAGCTGAGAGG
This sequence comes from Argyrosomus regius, assembly GCA_946959425.1. NCBI lineage: Eukaryota > Metazoa > Chordata > Actinopteri > Sciaenidae > Argyrosomus > Argyrosomus regius. The sequence continues at coordinate 3,933,396 of OX336885.1, forward strand.
TTGGACTGATGAATTTCGGGGGTGTGACTGACTTCTTTCCCTGTTCGAAGATGCGGTAGATCCGGTTGGTCTTGGTGAGCATGGCAGAGTAGCTGATGCACATGCCGAGCCCCAGCAGCAGCCTGCGGAAGGCACACACAGCCACACTGGGCTCTGCTATCATGAGGAAGGTGATGAAGTAGATGAGGAAGATGCCTGTCAGCAACACGTAGCTGAGCTCTCTTCCCGAAGCCCGAACGATTGGTGTGTCATTAAAGCGTATGAAGGTGACGATGACTCCGGTGGTGGCCAGAATGCCCAGGATGGCCAGGAAGACAGGGATGATGGCCCAGGGAGAGCTCCACTCCAGCTTGATGATAGGTGTTGGCCTGCACCCCGTGCGGTTCTTTAAGGGTCTCATATCAAATGGGCACATGTCGCAGGAGAACTCATCCAGCAGGTACTGGTAGCCATCACAGAGCTCACAGTGCCAGCAGCAGGGAACTCCCTTCACCATCTTTTTCCTCTCTCCGGACTCACAGGGGAAACTGCACACCGACTCAGGGATCTTGCGGTCACCACCTGACCACTGCATCTCCTCCGACTAGGATGGATGTACAAACACACAAACATTGTCTTCCCATTCTTGACATATAGCACTGGCAAAGACATTGTGAAGGGCAGAAACTGTTCTGAAGCCAGATTTTTGCCACAAATGAGTTGCCCTTGACTAATTAGAATCCATACAAATTTCCACCAGATCAGTTGTTTTAAGGTGAAGCATCAATCTGGTTTTTGGACAATCAGTTGGATTTCTAGCAAGTCAGAAATTTTGGGTGACAGTCTGACCAGTTTCATGGTCCAAATTTTTGGCTGCTGTTAAAAGATCAGTTATAAACTGCATTGAGCTTATTTTAATGTTATTGGAGAAGTATTTCACATGTTGTGGCTAAATCTGTGGCATTGGACAAATTCAACAGGGGGCTCCATGTGTGAGCACCATGTCATGGCTGGTCAATTGATTCCAATGGTATCAGCATAAAAATAGCAGGTTCTAGCTGTACATAAAAAGGCCTTTAAAACATGTAGCATTCTAACATGCACAACATAAAAAATTAATAAACGAACAGTGTCTGCCCACCGTCTAAGAGGAGATTGAACCAGACACTCGTGAATTCATTGGGAATATTTGCTTATTTTCTTGCCAAGAGTGGACTAAGAAGGTCCTGTAATGTCTGCTGGCTCTCTCTTACAGACATTAAACTGGTGTCAATCTCCTCAAAATGTCTTAACTATTCATAAAAGTTCAAGCAAATATTTACATTGAGTCGCAGGTGGTTTGTCCACTGGCCGATAACCTTGTAGCCAGGGTTGCTGACATTAGACAGTTGGTACTGGAAGATGTCATAACGACCAGGAGCGTCTCCATTTTCATTGAACATCACTCCAGTTCCTGCACTGCCTGTTTGATGGAGACAGAGTTTCGGTGACCTGTGCACTTTCAAAATGGCAAAAGAAGTCAAAGAGGATGAAGAACTCAAGCTTGTCCTTGAATACAGCTTGTGTTTGCTTTCTTCAGTATTGTGCAATCATGTGAAAGCTGAGTGCAGGAGGCTCTTTAGTGAAGGCTCTCCTCCATGTGTACAGTCTTTCAGTGCACTCTGCTCTGTTGCCCTAACGTGATTGAATGTTCCTCCCGGGTCCCTGCAGGCGCTCAATCAGAGAATCTTCTCCATAAAGCCAAGGTCATCCAGCAAGAGGAAAGCAGTAAATAGGATGCTTTCTTTTTTTTTTCAAAACTGTTTTTTTATGAAAGACGATGATGAAAAGCAGGAACACTGTGTATAGGGAAGAGCGAGGAGGCAGCCCTAGGGAGGGGACGTGCTTTGAAGAAATGTGCCCTGTGCTGCAGCTAGGTACATTAGCAGAAACATCTCAAGGCTTCCGACTTCAAGCTGACCTCCCTTCTACTGTTTTCTTTTTTAAATTAGCTTCTTTCAAATCTTCTGCAGTGATGGTGAGCAGCAGAGGGAAAGCAACAGTTTTACCTCCTATCATTTAGTTTTTCATGTCCAACTTTTTCTATCTATCTAAATCCTCACACAGAGAAAAAAACACAGATTGAAAGTCAAAAGCTCACCGTTGAAGTTGACAGAGCGAATGTATTGGAGGAGCATCCGTCCTTCCACAGGGTCCATCTTGTCGCAGACACCCATGGAGCCAGGACACAGGTCGAGGTGCATGCTGTGTAAGGCGTGGGCCATGGCGTACACAGCATCAATCACAAACTGCACCTTGCCCTCCTGTTCGTACTGAGAGTCTCGACTGATTCTTTCTTCGCCTGGCGGATGACAAAAGTGTCAAAACTGGAAAAGACAAAACTGCTCACACACATTTTCAAGAACATCTGTGTATATGAAACTGTACTTACCCGTACATTTCCTTCTACCAAGTTCATACTTGATGCCAGGACGGGTTAGTTTGCACTTGAAGTCGTCCTCCCAGAATTCGGCAAACCAGATGTTTCTTCTGTTGTTTTCCAGAGATCTGGTCTGGAAGTACTGGTCGAACCCTCGAATCATTTCACAAAGCAGACTTTACTGAATGGTTCATGAAAATGCCATGCATGCTTTCCTCAGAGCTCAGATTGATATCAGCACATCAATAATCATACTGCGTTAAAATCAGCACAAATCTCATTTTTGCACAATGAAATGGCAATGACTCAATTTTCCCAATTTTTAGTGACAGGGCGCTGGCAGACTTATCAAACATCATTCATTTCCTTCATACATTGCATTGATATTAGACTCATCTATCAACGTGATACGTCACTGACAGGCTATTGTAGATATTCCATATATATTGCATCCAGATGGTTAGAGTTAGATGTGATATTTTGATCTAATCATTTTTCTACCATCAATAGAAGCTCTTTTGGGCAGGATGGTGACAGCGCCCTCGGCCACATCCTCCTGGTCTTGAATGGGTGAGTTTTTGGCCCCCCAGCTGTCAGAGCCAACAAACAGGAAGTGGCCTGTCAGGTTGGCCTTTTTGGCCGTCTGCAAAACCCGTCTGAAAGAGGACAGATTTTATATTTCATTACACGCTTTCTACTTTACTCCTCTGCTAGTGGGGGAGTGTGTTTCATACAGGAGACTTGACATTAAAACATTATTCCCGTGCACATCTTATCATCTGGCTGATTTCCCCTTTTTCTTTTATGATGTGCAGCCGAGCTTCACTCACCGGATGTCATCCTCGTTGGCAAAGATGATGACCCCGCGAGCATTAGAGGTCTCCATCAGTCTCTTGATTATCTTCTCAAACTCCCCTGGCCTGGGCTCTCTTGGAATCTTTATAGACTGTGCAATACACAGCCCCCCTGTGTCGGAGACATAGATATATTGGAGAGGAGATATTTTGGAATTGCTGTGCATCAATGTTTTCCCCTCACTGCACAGTAAAATAAATATGTATAATGAATGATATCACAACTGAAATCTTTGAAAGTGCATCAGTGATTTCAAAATGTTTATAAAACATATAGTGATATTATATAGATACTTAGATATTCATGATCCTAAATTTTCATCTGGCAACACCATGAGGTCAAAATTGCAATTTACTGTTACAATACCTTGAACATCCTTCAAAACTAACGACATCTTGATCAGCTATAGTTAGCAAACCAAGGTGGTTAACATGGTAAACATTATACCTGCTTTATTCTCAGCAGACATTGTGAGCTTAGCCCACAGAAGTTAGCATTTAGCCTGTAGCATTTTTTTCTGCTCTGCCCAAGTATCAGACATCAGCAACAGCATTATTACTTTGAGTAATAACAGTTTATAATACAATATTACTAGTCCTACAGTTTAGCATGTTAGCATGCTGGCATTTAGTGCTCATTGACACTAAACACAAACTACAGCTGGAGCTGGTGAGAATGTCAGTTTTGCAGAATTTGCTCATAAACCAAAATATTGGATGAAATTAAATTTCATGGCAATAAATCTCTGACACTCGAGATATGTGTACTTCAAGATATGTGTACACAGTTTCATTGAGATTTGAGATATTTCAGTCTGAACAAAAGTGATGGACCAACTGTGCTGCAGGCATGGCTAAAAGCAATACGCTGGTAGCCTGTCCAGCAATGTCAATTATTGATGTGCAGTGTGTGTGTGTCTGTGTGTGTGTCTGTAGGATTTTTGATATTATGAAATCTGAACTCCAGTAACATCATTTGAGCTTTTAAACCCTCATGAAGTGGTGACTTGTTTGCCCTGTTACTTCTTGTGTATTAAAAGATTTTTGTTTCCTATTTTAGTCTTTTAATGAGTGAATACAACAGCTTGATGAAAAGTAATCCCCTTTTTGTCACAGCAGTGAACAGCCAGACACACAACCTGCTTCTCTGGATATCTGGAGGAAGGCATCAACGCCGCTCTCTCCATAGTTCCCCTCAGAGGCCAGCGTGGAGACGTAGTTCCAGCCCATGGCTTTGACGATGTCCACCATGGCCTGGGCCTGGTAAGAGTCTGGAGGCACCACACGGGAGAAGAACTCGTAGCGGCTGTTGTCGCTTAGCTCCGGGGCAGTGGAGGCATAACTGATCTGTGGAATCTGAGACAAAAGGGTCAGTGGTGATGAAAGGGTTGAGTCAAGTGGAAAACATGAGCAGCCCCTGATTATTAGTCCAATATGTGATACCAAAGGTAAAAAGAAAGACTCAAAGAGGCAGTGAACCACATGAGAGGATGATGCACCACTTATGAACAGACAAAACCTTAACAGCTTCTAAAAGGAGGCCTTCCACATTAAAACTGACCTGATGTGGTGCATTAAAATCCCCAAATTGGACTATGATAGAGTAGAACAGCCTCTGTTCTCAGTAATTCTCTAAATTGAGACAACTTCACAGCACGATCTGCCCTGAGCTTGTCTGTGCTGAGAACATAACGTCACAGTGAAATACAGATGGTAGGAGCCACAGCTGTAAAAGCATTTGTTTGGGGGAAAAATGGATGAGAAGATTAATTTACTGGTGTGCTACTTCTTTAATGACACAGTTTATGTCGACAGTCTCAACCCTGACCCTGCTAATGCCGGTCCCCCTATCGTGGCTTAGCGCCGGGCCCTCTGGACGGGACGAGGAGAGAAAGGTAGACACAAGGGGTAGTGAAGGGAGAAGGAGAGAGGAGCGAGAGAACCATTTCACAGATTATCTGGAAGGATTATAGGGGTTTTAGTCAAATTACGTTAAGCACAGAGGGAGAGACAGAGATCAAGAGACTAGAAAAAGGCATTTCTCAGCTGTAAGCCATACAATATATTTAATTCTGATGGCCACATGCAGCTTCAGTTTGCCGCTGTGTGTCCACCCTGCCAAGCTCGAATTTACTGGTCAGCCTCCCCGTTACAGACCACGTCCTCAACCGGGGGTTGAACTTTCTCTGGACAAAAGTTCTTCACTGTTTTTGACAAGTCTGATGACGTCAGTGTCAGTGTCCACACGAGTGTCAACGAGGTGATTCAATCATTTGCATGCAAATAATCCCATAGAAGCATCTGCACCCATTCACTTTGTAAAATCAATGAGCCATATCAGTAACCAGTAAGTATCCATCCACTTAAGTATCCACAAGTATCCACTTACAGTCCAGCACAGCTGAAATCTTCTCACGATCACTCAATAATGTCAAGGAAATATGATTGTGGTTTAGTCCTAACTTAATGGTGTGTTCATATACAGATATTTTTGATTAATTGTAAAGCTATTCAATTTGCATGCTCAAATAATGATCAGTTAATAACCTCTTGATCAACTAACTGATTGATCAACTAATCATTCAGCATTTTTCTTGGAGAATTTGTGTGAATCTGATGTTATTTAACAAGCTGAACTGTTAAGTAAAAAACAAAACATACATTTCATAAAATGCATTATAGATAGAGTGCTAATTATATAACATGACCACCTACAGAATATATACAACATGACAACAGCACATGTGGTAGATGCTGAAACATCTCCTCCTCCAGCTGAGAGCAGATGTTCAGTGTATAGTGAGCATCGTTCTAGAAGCATCCACAGTCCGGAGGGCAGCACATATGGACAGTGGAAGGAAAACGCACCATTTAGCTAAATCTACTCCTCACTGTCCGGCCTTACAAGTTGCAGTTATCCTAGAACCAATGTCATCCCGTTGCCCTGATGCTCTATTTTCAGCCCAGGGTCCTGAGCTGCTGAGAGGGGCTTAGTGGAGGTTCGGATCTATAATTCTGTAGTTAACATCTGCCCTGTATGCAAGCTGCCCCTCCTTGGCTCTCAAGTCAATATCCTCACTATAAAAAATGTTGCATCCAGAGAAGAAGAATCTTCTTTTTTTTTTTAATGTAAAACATTTTTTTTTCAATTTGAGTTTATTTTTAGACATTTCTAGATTTCTGGCAGACTGTCAGTAAGTCGGTGGGAACATGGCATAATGTGGGATTTAAAAGACTCAGTGTCCCATCATCGCTATAAGCCGTGTAATCAATTATCAAAGGTCAATCGTCTGTTAAAATAACAAATCTGTACGGTGAACACATATAGCGGATTAGCCTGCAGAGGCTATGCATTCAAAATCCTGTGAAGTGTACCTGCCATCCGTACAGAAACTCATTCATATCATTCGTTGCTTTAAATATCAGGTTAAATCTTTGGTAAATGTGTCTGTACAGCAGCAATGAGGTGATACAATATTATTATTAAGCATCTTAATAAATATGAAGGATGCTCTTAAATGCAACTAACCATGCAACCACGTTCAAGCTGATGATGGCACCATTCATCATCTGCAAGTGGACTTCAAATCATTTAGACCTTTGTGTGGACCAGTGCGTCTTAACTACATCATGTATACAGTACAAACATGAACGAGTATATTCTGTGTAATAGAAGATGAAAGTTCAGCTAGTTCACGCTCTAAGTTTACCTCTTTGTGTGTGTTCTTCCTGAGAACAGAACATACTAAAAATCTAAAATATGAAGGAGTTGTTCCTGGTAGTTGCACACTTTTTGGCACAGTCACAGCTGACCCTTGTTTGAAAGTCGTTGACTAACTCTAAATGTGACATCTTAAAATGAAAATATACAGAATACATATTGGATTTATAGCCTTTCTGCTGTTATTTGGACAGCATGACAGACCAGAGAAACAAGAAACACCAGGAGAGAGAGGTGGTGATCAAATCAAACTTGTAATGTTGTCATTATTGTACATGTCTTAGTAATTCAAAGAACTAAACTAAACTAAACTAAACTAAAACAAAGATTTTTGGTAACTTTTTAAATTTTTACTACCTCTTTATCCATCATGGGACCACTCAGATTAATCTTGGGGCCAATCCCCAGGATGGAAACCCCTGCTTTAAACTCATGCGCCTCTACTTCTAGGAAATAATATATAAGAAATCGATAATATAGATTCTATAATAAGAAATTATGGCTTTCACCTCAAATCAACGGGAACTGTCCCACAATTTTGTCCAATGTTTAATGATGAAAGTGAAAATTAAACTCACCGAAAACAGTCTGAGCACATTAGCCACCATGATGGACACCGAGCTGCCAGACGCCCCGATCACCCCGACCACCCTCTCTGGTTTGGGGATGATGGGAGGCTCTCCATTTGAGCAGCGCACATCTGAGGTGTCCTTCTGGATGAGGGCCTGGACAAAGGTGAGCGACTGCTCCAGAGCATAGGTGTCTCTGGAGCAGGTGTCCAGGATCCGGGCCCCCAGAGTGATGTTAGGCAGCAGGTCCGGGTCACTGTTGATCTGGTCCAAGGCGTACAGCATGGCCTCCAATCGATGGATCCCCTTCTCTCTCTTGACCTCCCCACAGGGCACCCCTGCAGGTCCCCGGGAGTGCACAGGAAACAGCCCCCCTAAAGTGATGTCGCCCTCGATTTTGATGGACTGGGGCTGGGTGCCCTGCTGGGCCCACGAGCCCGGGCTGATACCCACCAGCAGTGCCCACATCAACTGGAGCCATGCTTGGTATCTTGATGGCGTACTGAGCCAGCAGCACTGATGGGATGAGCGGGCATCTGATGTCATGATGATGACCAGCAGAGGTACTGACAGCACCAGGCCACTCCCTCTACCTTTGACACCTGAGGGCAGTCAGAGAGGGCTTTCAGGTCTGATTATCATCACATCAGACAGGATACATCATTTCAATAGTCTCGATCAGAAGAGGAAGGCTAAAAAAAAGGTTACCCTTCAGTTTTAAAGCTGGATAAATGAGTTATTTTTTGTTCTCTGCTGTGTCTGTCACATCAGTGAAACCATCACTAAAATATTTAAACACAACATGCAGTTTTAAATATAAAGTGAAACATTCTGGATGTGTTTTAGACAGTTTTGCTTCATGTAATTCTGCATGACAGCTTGGAGACTTGGAGATTTGTGATCACAGATGAAATTTTTGGAAAGTTTTGGTAGTCATTTCTTCTTCATTCAATTCTTTTTTTTATTTTTTTTTTTAAAGAGCATGTATGCACAAGCATACAATAGATGTGTGTTGTTGAAGGTAAATGCTAAAATGATACTTAAGCTTATCAGGTCACAAAGGTTACATGCAGAGAGCCCACCAAAAGATTTGTAAACATTTCTGACACTAGAGAAAGTATTAAAAAATATAAGCTTTATATATATGTGCATCATAAGAAAGCTGTATCTAAGCAGATTTTGGTCGGTGTGCAGGATGACACAGAGTGAATATTGGAAGCTTTTATCACAGAGACCTGAGAGCAGATGATGGAAAACATTATAAATTTTGCAAAACAGAAAACATCAAGTGAAGCTTCATAGCATTTCATGCTCCAACAGATGGAGCAGCTTCATTTTATCTGCATGAGAATCTTTGACAAAATCCACAGTCAACAAAAGACAGAGATTATAAAGTATTAAATGTTTCCAGGCAGAATCTGGAAATGTAGAAATATAGAAAATATTATATATTATACGGTATTATTAAATCTAAATGTCCAATATGTATTAATGATAACAGTTTGCATGCGTACAGATTTACTTTGTTTAAAATTGCTATATGTACATACATACATTCTTAACCCATATTTATATATTTTGTCATATTTACAAAATCTTTCTATTTTTCTGTATAGCCCTCGTGAAGTCTGATTTTATGGGAACTAGTTGAAAAATACTCTCAAAATCAATAAAGAACATAATGCGAATCTGCAGTCTATGCAGACAATTTTCCCCTTTTGAAAATAGCATTACAGGCAGCCTTGAAAGTGGAGGAATGTGAAGACACTTCTTACCTTCCCATTCTTCATTGACCAGTCTTGATTTTATCCATCACATGAGCGCTTCCAAACAGGCCTCCATCCATGGTCCAAAATGCGATTATATATCTAGAGGTAAGGCTCTCCTCTCCTCACCAAAAAGTAAATCCTCTATCATCTCAGACAGCCGCCTGTGCACTCTCAAAAATCACCAGAACACACTGAAAACAGCGGGCTAAAAAAGAAGTAGTTGTGATTTATCAAGACAAAACGCAAACACTGACTTTTGAGGCTTCAGGGTGAAGTATCATGGCAGAATCAGGGAAAAGTGGAGGAAAAGCGCAACATTACAGCAGTGAGATTCTACAAATCACTGCCAAATCCCTTAAAAGCTCTCTCTCTCTCTCCCTCCCTCTCTCTCTCTCTCTTTCCTCTGTGTGCATCTCTATTCAGGCACCCCCCCCCCCCTTCACTCCCTCACTCCCTCCCTCTCTCCCTGTTCAACCCTCTCCTCGCTCGTTCCCTCAGTGCACTAATGGCCACAGATTGGGATTATCATGCAGGCGTCTGTGAAGAAAGCACTAGGTGGACTAGCTCATTTCTTTTTTTTTTTTATTCCATCGAGCTGGACCAAATGTCGAACCCTCCCCCTCCTCAGTATGATGGAACTCTGTCACTTTGAGAGATTAAATGAGCAGCAATTTGATTCATACTCTCTCTCACACACACACACATACTAACATGACACACACACACTCTTGCTCTCTTCATACACCTGTCAACGCTGGCACAATGGAGGGGAATATCAGAGCACAAAATAGGTTTCTGCACCACAGAATGCAGCTGGATTAGATTTATTATTGATTTGAGTTGATGCTCTGGGAAAAAGCAGCCCCCGGATCAGTTTGCAGCTCTTCATCTGTCAATTAGATGCCTGAACACAGTATCACTACTGCCGCCTACTGTACCAATATAGAGACTGCAACAAGCATTGAGACTTCCATCATAAATGCAACACAAATGATTTGTTTTCCCTTCACATAACACTTTTAATTTCAAGTTAACACACTCTATGACGTATTAGAAAAACACATTTTAAGTCTGCTCAGTGAACCCAAGACAACAGAGGTCTGAGGTTTACTAGTACCTATGTAAAACATGACACTTTATGTTAGAAACTACCCTAAGAAGACAGATTTCTCCAAGCCATCCTCCACTTTGGTGTACTCCAGGTGAGATTTGAAGTACTGGCTTTCGTATCGAGGGCTGCTGCGCACATATTCCAAGTAATCAGGAGTTCCGGGGCAGATGACGTTGTCTGCCAGGAGGACGCTGCCTTTCCTGAGGAGGCCACACACCTAAAGACAAAGGAAAGAGGGTGTCATTGCAGAAAGGTCAAGAGTTTGATCAGTCGAAAATCAGTATGAGAGACTTGCCTCCATCAATTTTGTGTCAGGAAGGTACCGATCCTTCCAGTGATCCAGGAAAACCAAATCAAATGTTTTCACCCCAAAGTCCTCCTTCATTTTGGGGATCAAGTCACCAGATGCTCCTTCAACTAACTGGACCTAGAAAGAAGAAACACACTGTCCTCTGACCTTTACACACACATTGTTGTTTTTCAGTTTGTGAGGAGACATGTGACTTTACCTTTTCCTCTAATCCTGACCAAGCAATGACCTGACGAGCAATGGCAGCAAAGTCTGGGTTAAATTCGAGAGTGATGAGCTTGGCGTGAGGGGGGAGTAGGTTGGCAATCCGCACCGTAGAGTAGCCACAGTAGGTTCCCAGCTCCAACACGGTGGTTGGGTTTACCTCAGATACCACTGAGTCAAGAATGCAGCCTGAGGCAAAACAAGCAGACGGGTCAAGTAAGGAAATGATTTTACACATGAAAGCACACAGTCATATAGTGAGAATTCACTACCTTTCTCATCCCCAACATTCATGGCCCACTCTTTGGATCTGCAGAACTGATCAATGGCTTTGACCACGCTACAAGGGTCTCCTCTAGTGGCGTTCTTCTGTACTGCACTCAGGAGCCGCTAGAGGGGATAAAAACAAAACAAAAGTACCACTTTACAATAGACCAAACCATCATTAATTATTCATTCTTTACTGCTTTTATACATCATTAATAAGCATACATAAAAGAACTCCACATTGAGGTGTCAGATCTCATTTGTTTGCATCTATCTCTGTTCTTTAAATTCTTTAAATTGGGATTCAACAGAATAGAACAATTAAGGAGCAATAACACTTTATGCTGTACATTTCTCCCTTCTGTGCCTTAACTGTCAGCTCAAACCGTGCCGGACAAATGAACCAACGTCAGTCTTCCTCAGGCAAAAAACAAGAGCGCAAGCAAAACGCTCTGTCTGTCTTGCTTTGTGTGTGTTTTTGCCTAAAGAAGTCCATGTTAAAATGTCATAAGTTATGATTCCAATGTGTTTCTGTACTCATGTTTGTATCCAGCACCTGTTCAACTGTGTGTGAGGATTTGAACGCAACTACCTTCAATACAAAAGTAATCAAACATCGCACTTGAGGCAAAAAGTGCTTCGATGGACAGCGGACAATTACTTATTACCTTTTGATTTAATTTGATTAATAAGAATTATATGTATTTTTACATATTTCATGGATAATTACAGAGAGGCATCAGTGAAGTGAAATTTGTGAACTACACACTTTGAAAACAAGGCTGCACATTTGGAATGAAGTTAAGACAATATACTGTATTGTTCACAAAAATAACTTAAAAGCAAACATCAACAAAATATAGAGAGGTGTTTTTGATTTTAAAAAGGCTATTGTGAGTCAGCTTTGTGGACTTAAAGTGATGTGATGACCAAGATTTCGAGAGGCCTGTAGTGTTGGAGTAGTATTAGGGAGAGGCAACATCCTGAACATGTGTTTTGTGGGCATATAACATAAGACAAATATTTATTTTTCTCACTAGCATGTTTTCTGCTCCTGGACAACTAGTACCTATCAGCTGATCCAGTGACCTCCCACCGTTCTGCACAGCAGCTTCCTGTTAGCTCATTAAGCTGCTTGTCTATATTGTAAAGGCTGCACCTGTCTGCACTTACATCCTGCTGTCAGTCTGTTTATTATTTTGTCTACCTGTTACCGATTCACCCACTAAAGATTATACTGAGCTTTGTTTGCTGAACCAAAACCTCTGCATCTGTCTTGTGTCAAGAGTTTTCATACATTTCATATTTCATATTTCATAACTTTATTTTAACAATCCTCTCAATGTCTACAGTTCCAGAACACACCCATGATACACCCACACGTTTTCACTTATGTTGCCTAACCTCAGAAGAGAAAACACTCTAACTGAAAACAGTGGTATAGTACAGCAAAACTTGTTTTTACTCTTCAAAGTTCATTTTTTATGCTTGAAAATTATTCTTTTCTCTGAACAAGTCTAAATCTCACATGTATTAGTTCTAAATATACGTTCCAGTATGATGCTATACTGTTAGTATGACATTAGCTCTAAACTTCTGGATAATACAATGATATAAGATGGATAGCTTTGCTCATTTGCTCAACTTTAGTTATTTGCTGTGAACTATAGTTGCAGTTAGTTAATGTTAGCTCAGTTCATTAGCTGGGCTGCCTGGACCGTGAGCTCAGTTCAGTTTGAGGTTTTTAGGCTGGGAGCACAAGGGAATGCTGACGGGAAGCAGAGCCGGTATCGTGCCAGAACCAGAGCTGGACAAGCATGCAGTGTAACCGGGCTCACCAGCCTCTATGGATATACTGGCAGAGGTGAAGAGACTGAAGAGGACATTGACAGAGGAAGCTAAGAAAAGAAAAGGAGACAGTGACCTAGCAAGAATTTGCCAAACGAGTAAATCTGGAACTGACTTTTAGTTGTTGGCGAAAGCTTTGTGAAATAAAAGACATGCCGAGCTGGGCTGACTACTGTTGGACTAGTAAGTAATATTAGCTGGTTGCTATGTCTTGTGTTGTTGCTGTTAGCAAAGTTGTTCATAAGTTGATCATAAGTAATATAATCATCACAAATACATTTCACTCTGAAAATGGGGGTGCTAAATTTAAAAAAATACCAATTTCTACATAATGTTACTTTAAAGGCTTTTGGCTTGTCATAGCAGGAAAAGCACAGGTGTATCTAATAATATTAACAACGCCTCTGTTACAGTAAAGTGTCCCAGTGAACCAGCATGCACAATAATAGGGCAGTGGGGCAGTTCCTAAATGGAATGCAAATATATGTCACACCTGTGAATGGTCTATTGTTTCATGCCACGGTTGTTCCTGACCTGGACCTGGCTTTTTTTCTTAAAGGCTTAGTGAACCTGGATGAAAACAAAGACCTTATTAGAATTTTTTTTACTTTGCTGTATGAAAATGGAATCATTTTCCTCTCGTGCAGGCCAAAACACTGATTTGTCAGATTTGTCTTATTGCCGATCAAATACCTACAACCTCATTTTCAAAACATAGAAACAACATATCTAATTGAAAATAGAACAAAAACAGCTTATCAGATGTTGAAACTGAGAAATGTTATTGTTTTTGGAAAATGATATGCCTAATTTGAATTTGATGCTAGCATCACATTTCAGAGCGAGGCTCAGAGACCCTCTGTGTTAGCTGCAATTGTTCCAACCAAGCAATCCGATCAGTGCTATTAGTTTTTATAAATTGCCCCAAACTATGAATACATTTGGATTCTTTAGTAATTAGTAATTGTATAATGGCAATTGAGGGTGAACTTTACTTTAATATTGCGGAATATTACATGAGGAGGTGTGCTTTACTGTCATTATTGGCACGACAATGATGCGGTCAGTGCCAATAATGACAGTAAGGCACACCTCCTCATGTAATATTCCTTAAATTATTAAAGGTCGATTAAATTTGTGTTAGAGCATTTATAAATATGCTTAGTTTATTTGAACTACCTTTAATTTACCTTTAATTTACAACATATGTGCAAGTACACATATGTACTTTTACATTTGACCCACAGTATGTTGTTATGCTTGTTTTATTTACAGTCTCCTCTACTTGCAGACTCCATTAAGTCATTAGTGAGTCAAGGCTGCTATTATGAGAGGTGAATACTGTATATTGAAGGCACACCTGAGGACGTGTGGACTGGGTCAGCGTGTCCAGCATGGGCTCCACGATGACCTCATGCCAAATGAGCGCCAATCCTCCATGATACTGCACAGCAGCAGGGATCAGCCATCTGTAGAGAGCATACAGAAGAGCTGCTCCGCCGGTGCAACTGTAAAGAAGAGTCAACAACATCCTGCAACCAAGACAGAGAGTGTAAAAAATATTCATCGTGGTTATATGCTGCTGCATTATGGGAAGAGGCTTTGATAAAGGAAGTGCAGACACACAGTGCCATAACAACACATCTGCATGAGATAAATGAAAGCTCTTATATCTCTTCTCGCTCTACCTCTCCCTTTGTGTGGAGCTAATGAGATGGGTGTTTACTATTCAGTGTACAATACTCTTACTGCTCCTGTTTTCATTATCAGCTGCTGCCAGGTCCAAGCTGTCCACCCACACACACACACACACACACACACACACACACACCTCAATATGATGATATCACTGTTGGATATCATTTAATATCAACTGCAATAAGCACTAGTCAACACACAACGCAGTGCTTTGTGTGCAGCTTTCCCACTCTCAGAAGCAATTAGTCTGTTTAGATACCTTGAGCACAGATGAATTGGGCAGAAAGGAAGAGAAAGGCACAGCCAGAATCCTAAACAAGGGCTCCTTCTGTGGGAAAGCATTGGAGGGCATTGCTGGAAGGAGCCTTACCTTGCACTCCTAATGCAACTGTGAAAGACTAGCGGTGGTTGAGGTAATTCCTTTTGATTTGGAATTTGAGTTGCATGGCAACTGGCCGAGGGTTAAGAGCTGTGTCACAAAAGGCAGAGCGCTAGGACTTCAACCTTTACTATGGATGGCTTCACCCTAATGTACACACAACCAAGAGATTCAGAAGCAGAAAGGCAGAGTAGTGGTAGCACGTCTAGATAAACACGTTTATCTTGGTGTAGATAGAGACAATTGCACAAGTTGCATGCTGTGCATACTATCTGACAGAAGAAGTCTTCACACCATGAAAAGTTTTCAAACAGGGAGAAAGCTTTTCATGAAAATATCAAAAACTTGCTCATTATGAAGATAGAATACATTTGGCTGGACTGATGAGCATCATCAGCAGTGTCAGTCCACACACTCTTCCACAGTCATCCAAAACAACCAGACTGAGCTATGGTCTCCCATGAGCGACACAGGATCAAACACTTATTATTAGGCTTATTAAAAAGTCTCTTGTTAAAACCTAAAAGAAAACAGAAGACTTACGTGTGTTTGCAGGCAGCGTTCTCTGTCGTCTTCACCTCTCGCTGCTAGAGGAAAATCTGTGATTACGCATACGCCTGCGTTTATATGAGACTAACTCCTCCCTCCTCTTCCTTTCAAACCCCGTGGATGTATTAAGACCATCCCCCCTCTTGGAGCTCTGCTGAATGTGAGCATGTATGGAATGCACAGACCAAATCTCTACAGTCATCACACACACACACAGGGACTGCAAAAGAAGTGGAGTCATTCCTGTTTGGCATTTCATGATTTCTTTGGGTTAACTGTGAGTCCAGCTGCAACCACTAGTAGTAGTATCATTTTCATTGTGATTACATTTTCAGCTTTGTCTCCAAAAACACCTAAAGTGAGGTTATTAAAGTTTACTGTTTGTAATAATGCAGTGTATAAACATCTGTTTTCTTTCTGAGTCATCACGGTAATCCTTCAAAATGACATTTCTGCGATTGAGTTATTTGAATAAATCCATCTCATACCTCAGACACCACCATTTAAGTAAGAACAAGCATTTCTTCAAGGGGAAGTCTTGATTTGCTTTTCTTAGAAACAAAAATAAAGCAATCAGATGTCAGTTTATTGAACAACTTCTTGATCATGTAACAAGGCAGTTTTCCAGTAAGCTATGAAAATACTAAAAGACAGAGAAACTCAACTGTGAAAAGGCTCTCACTCAGGCTAATAAATATTATGAAAACTGTCCCCATGATGCCAGCACCAGACAACCACTGTATATCCCACATCTATCCGAGTCCCACGTCACTTGCGATGTGTCCGAGCCTGCTAGTCCACTGGGCTCTGAACAAGACAGAATCTGGCATATCTAGGAGGTGATCCAGGGGTGTTTCAGACACTGGGCAGCTGTGGCTCTTTCCTCTGGCAGCAGTTCCAACATGGTGAGGAGGAATGAGCTGAACTGAGCGGCTTCCTCCCGAGGCCACTCGTATTTATCAAGCAGGATCTCAAACAAGCTCCAAGGCTTCAGCTTGGATATGTGTCGCAGTTGTCCTGTACAGGGTAAGAAGTAGACTGATTAACTACAGTGATTGCAAATAATATGTTAACGTGAAGTTTTTAATCAATCTTTGTGATAATTTTGTACATTTTACCTTTACGGTTGAAGTATCGTTTGGAATTTCTCCCTGAGAGGGCAAACTGAGATGGAAGGGATCCCAGCAGCTCGATGATGTGGGCAATGTGATCTGAGAGAACACGAGCAGAGATGCCTCGTTATAAGCACGTTTAGATTCATCGAGGACAGAAGGGAAGTAGTGAACGACACAAACCTTCCTCGCGGGAGAACGTGGCTCCTGACTGGGGGTCGAACAGATAATCCCCGGTGGCCAGCTCAAAAGCCTGTGGTACACATAAAAGGTGAAAAGTTGCACTTGTGACGTACCTAGAAATCGAACCCCACTCTCACTGCTCGGAGATTGGAAAGGTGAACTGACAGCTGGTGGGGTGTCAGTCCACCTCCTTGCCATGGCCGAGGTGCCCTTGAGCAAGGCGGGCACTGCGAATCGCTGCCCACCGCTCCAGTCTGTGTGTATTAGGCATCTGCTACTATGTGTGTGATCCTGTGCATGTGCATGTGTGTTCCGACAGGTGCCAACTGGATGGGTCAAATGCGGAAGAATAATTTCACGTGTACAATGTGATTAATAAAGTTTCTAAAATTAAAATTAAAAAAACATTTTCACAAAAGAGAGATGAAGAACTTCAAAAACACACATCTGTGAAGGCGCTCGGCTCACCATGCAGGCGGTGCTCCAGATATCGGCCGGTGTGTCATAGTCAGCACCGATCAGAACCTCCACAGAGCGGTACTGACACGTCTGGATGTCCTCAGTGAAGTGTTTGTGCTGACGACAAGAGAGGTGAGACTTTAATGTGCCGGTATTAAATGACCTGTGTCTATGACCATTAACAAAGGTCCACTAAAAGTGTCCTTATGCTTATTCAGCTCAGTGCAAAGTAACTTCAACTTTCTACTGAAATTACAGACTTTTTACACTTAATTATGTGCATGTAAATGCGTAAGCCAAAATTATGTTAGTATATGATATATTCTCAATAACTGTTGATGTTATTTAAACATGCTAAAAATGCTAGATCCTCTCTGATGCTATGACAGCTATGTTAAATGTTAACATTGGTATGCTAACATTCTTACTGCTAATATATAATGCTGTAATATAAGTAGGTGTAACGTTAACCATGCTTAGTTTAGCATGTGAGCATAATAATATATATGAGCCTGATTGACCTGATGATGGGACTAGATGTAAAGTTATCATCAGTTTTTAAAATTCATCCTGAGCGGTGACATGAATGTTTGTACCAAATTTCATAGCGATCCATCTAATAGTTGTTGAGAAATTTCAATACTAAAGGAAAGTTAATAGGATTCATCCTCTGTGGACCATGAATATTGTACCAAATTTCATGGCAATCCATCCAAAAGTTGTCATGACATTTCCCTCTGGACCAAAGTAGTAGACATAGCCATTGCTTAGAGGCATGCTCCAAGCATGTGAAGCTAAATACTGTCAGCAGAGAAAATAGCATCTTTCTCTGACTCTGCCAGATGAAATGAGAAGCATAACAACCACCACTGGGTAACACTAACATGTTTTATGTCTCTCTCCGGTTACATTTCTAATCAGCCCACACAGTCTTGACTCACTGGAAACATATGGCAGCTGTGTTTTTTTTTTTTCACTGGAGGGCAAATATGGATTTCATTCTTGTGCTCTACACAAAGCACCTGTTGTGTCCAATTCTTCAAAAATGATGTGTTGAAGGAGTTTTATAATTACACTTACACTTACAATCTGCTTCATGGCTCTGATGAGTCCTATCCTGGACTCCTCAGTTTAGGACTAATCTTTCAGGATAAGCTCCATCCCTTTATTTAGATTTTTTCACCCAGTCTTCGAGTCTTAACTTAGTTTGGTAGATAAAATATTTCGATAGACCTGCAAATAATTGCAGTTATCAAGTGGTCACAGTTTCTTTATCAAGCCGTTTCTCTATGATTGGCTGAGGTGTGGTCTTTTTTGACGTAACTCATGAAGACACTGGGATGTTGCAGCTGCATTTAGATGACATACGCACATATCAACTCCCAGCAATCATCCAAAATGTGATACCATGATAAATATAAACAGATATAACTCACTAATCTGAATCGGTATTTAGATATTCCCCCAAAATCTTGCTCAATCAAAATGATTCACTCACTATGTGTATTTTACCACATAAATACAGTAAATCCAGATTAAAAATCTTTTATTGCCAGAATAAATTATGGACACCATGGAGGAGGTATCCGCTTTCTCTCAGCTTTCTACTTATCATATTATTGTAATTTTTTAGATTTTCAGGTTTAGTTTACTAAATAATTACTCACCACCCAGCAGGCATTTCCCAGGTCAGCTATCTTGATGAGGACTTTATCAGCATTCTGGGGCTTTAGGAGGTCAAGAAGTACGTCTGAGTCACTGATACCTAAAATACATAAAAGAATGTGACAGCTAAGACTAAGATAAACTTTAGTTTGAGTGAACGTAAATATTAAGTTTATGTAAACACGCTAACAAAGGTAGACATTTTTGCCAAACTGTAAACATTCATTTTCCTCAGGAAGAGGAACAATCTGCTGACATCACAGTTTAGACAAAACCACAAATGTCATGAGACTGACCGCGGGGAGAGGATGGTGAAGGCAGAGGAGGCTCTTTGTCTGCAGTCTGATGTAATAACACTGCTCTAGAACCAGAGACAGGAGCATCTGTGTTGAGGTCTGGCCACGAGCAGAAGGAGTCTCTGTTGCTGCGTGAAGCCGAGTCCAGTCCATCTTCAAACAGCATTGTGTGCCTCCTGAACTTCAGGGTAGCACCTGTGAGTTTAGAGAGACAGGTGGAGCTACGGGTGCTGAAGGGAGCAGGGGCATCGGAGAAGGACACATGAAGTTTCTCTTTTGGAGCGTGGTCAGCTGCACTCTCCTGTCCCCGTCGACTCCTGTCTTTCCTCGTCAGTCGCTTCATGGGGCTCTTGGAGACCTTGCTGGACTGCAGGGGTGCAATCAAACAATCGGGTGAGCACTGAGTAAAACTGAAATCTGAAAAGTGCTCAATGAAAGTCAAGCAAATCATTCAAATTAAAGCCACTATGTTTTTGAAATTGAAAGTTACTTTAGCGCTCCCAAATGGTAGCATCAGAAAACATTCACATTAACACAACATACCTAATGCAGTGCAACATCAAGTGCAAATCCAATCTTGTAGGGTTTTTTTTAAATGCACATCATCTGCAGTTACCACAATTCATGTGAAATACATATATTAATATCTCAATCTACATGTTGTACAGTAAGTTTCTAACAAGTTATATTGAATCCACAGCAGCAGGGGTTGAAAGACATCAAAAACTGAAGTTGAGTTCCCTTACAGATGAAACAACAAGCACCTTCAGTCCAAACTTGTCTCATGCCTTTGAGCTACGGGAGCCTGTTAGTGACACAACAATGCCACAACTAGAGCAAGCTAGCAAATTTGAGCAGAAAATATTTGTTTATTACGAGACAGAAGAGCTGTCCAGTACAAACATAATATACAGTCAGTAGGTTTTTCTCGGTAGAAGCCATGGTAATTCATTTTTTCACTACACATCATGACTCTAATGCAGGGTTAGGAGCCAGAGAAGTGCTTCTTGTGAAAATATGAAGTTAGATTGTAAAGTGTATAATATTGTTAAGGAGTTTTCACTGTGTCTTTAAAGTTTGTGATACCTCCCTGTGCCACTTTACTCTCCCGATCCCCCAAATAACGTGACTTTTCTGATCAGACAACAAGAATCTTTTGCTCATATGTCTTCTGGAAATGAGTTGTCTGTAGTGGTTTAGTTGCCGTAATATTAATCTGATGAATAAATAAGTGTGTAGGTTAAGGATTCAAATCTCCACCGACCCGACAGAATTCGACACAGCGTGCTCATCTGGGACTGAAATCTGACAACGCTGGTTGGTACATGTCTGTCTTCAATGATTTCACTTGTCCTATACTGAGTTCCAGGCTGTAGACGTTATCGAGATGTATTTAAGAGGCTCGAGTGCAAAAGTAAAACACAACATCCATCTTACCCACTCCCCAAGAGTGTGGAAAACCCCGGTCAGCTTCCCCAACAATCTGGACAAACTCTTAGGTGATCATAGAACAAACACACAAGTCACAATGCAATTATGGCAAAATATAAATGTCCAAAAAAACTAGTGAAATAATAATGAGCAGTAAAATACATTTCAGGGTGCACACCTGTTTTTCTCCGGAGTTTCTGTTCACTGGCAGGAAGTGAAAATATCAGCAGGAGACAAGAGACAGAATGTCAAAATAAGGGAAAAAAGCAACATTTTTATTTCATTCAATCAAGAACACCTCCATCAGCATGACATTCACAGATTCCTTCAAAGAACCTAAACACGTGAGAATGCAGATAGTGCATCACTAACCTGAGGAGCTGGTGAAAGCAGGGGACACTGGCAGCTGCCACAGCTTGGTGTTGGCCGCCAGTTTCTGTATGTAATCTTCGTCCACTCTCAGGAGGATGTTTTCCGGCTTTATGTCTGTGTGGATAATCTTGCATTTAGTGTGCAAGTAATCTAAACCCTGCAGAACCTGCGATAAGAAATGAAAATACTGTCACTGTCACTGCACTCAACGACGAGCGAAAATAGAAGATAGTCTGTTCAAAAGAAGAGCTCAGTTACTCTCTAAGACAGAGGATAATTTATGATGGAATAAAGGGTGGCACAGCACCTGTCTGAGGATGCTCTTAACACAAGGCAGGGGGAGGCCAGTGTAGTTGGACTTGACGATCCACCTCAGCAGCTGGTGGCCCAGCACCTCCAGAACCATGCACACGTCTGGTGAGCAATTAAGGACCTTGTTTCATGTGGTATACCTTTGGGCATTTAGAGTTTCTTGGGTATTTGGAGAACAATTGATGATAACCCGATGCTATGTAGCAAACATGAGTTTGCTGATCATTCTGACTTTTATTCCACTAAAATTCAACTTTTTGATTAGTTGCTTCTGCTATCATCATGTTGTAGTACTCGAGATCTGTCGTGATCACACTTTTTAAAGGCCTTGGTCTCTTCTCGGAATTGACTGCATTTTTACTCATTCAGTCAAGGACTCCGGATTTTAGTTCAAGACCAGTCAAGAACACAACTTCAGGTATGTCACCTAATTGCCTGTGCATTGTCTGATTTATTTTTTAACTGTCTGGGAAGAGACATCAGCCAAATCTTCTGGAAAAAATATGGTTTCCTAAATCACATCTGCGTTCAAAACAGCATCCGAAAGAACACAGTTTGTGAATACTGCACAGCGACGCTTAATGAGGTGACTGAATGTAATGAATACTAGCTACCTAAGTAGGATATGTACTGTCTGGTCTTGACTCAGTCTCGCAATACCTTGGTCTTGGTCATGACTTGGTCTCGGTTTAGTTGGTCTTGACTACAACACTGTTAAAATTGTGGTGTGGAGGACATGAACTTATTTCAGCTTCTGTGAAGGGCATCATGCCAGAAAAAGTTTAAGAACCACTGTTGTAGGCACACTTGGAAACAGCAGAATTAAATATCTGAAGCTATACCTGCTCTACAAACTACAGAGTAGCTGATCATATTATGCTGTATGTCTCTGTGAAGGATACGCTCTCCATTTGCTCCAGTGATCCTGAAGTCATCGATGAGGTGCACGATTCTCTCACGTTTTGGATCTTTGGGGTCACTGTCCCTTACCTGATGGTCATATATTAAACATATTATAATATCTGCAAAAATGTATACACGTAGTAATAACAAAACAACCACACTGTGATCAAATGACTTCCTTACATCTAAAAAATAATATAAGTCAAAGTGAGAGATGATGGTGGTGTTGTATTAATATTAAAGCTATAAACACAATATTATCACAATACTTGACATATTCATTTTGTAGTTTAAAATGCCCCACTTTGTCTCTCTCACACACACACATTATGTCCCACCTCACCCACCCCATCTCTAACACAACTACCAAGGCTCATGATCAGGAAGATGTTCCCATGATAAACTGTACATTCAACATCAGATACAACCCCAAATCTGTCTCTTATTAGAAATTTTGAAATGACATAAGAAATTGTATTTTATGTCACCATTATCAGTCTCACTTGTTAGTGAATCTTGCTGCTCCACAGCCGAGGCAGCAGTTTCTTTGTGTTGACCAGACACTTACTGTACATTTTTAAAGTGCTCTTACAATACACACATGCTAAACTTGTGTATTGTAAGAGCACTCTGCAAATGGCTAAAACCTACTGAGCACGCGTCTTTAAAAAAAGTGATGTGGTCACACTGACACATTTCAGAAGTTTGATCTCATCCAGTGCCGTCTCTGTGAATGTTTGAGCACTCTTCACCACCTTCAGAGCCACAAAACGCCCCTTCCTGCATGCAAACAATTATGGCAGTTAGCTACTATTATGTTTATATCATATCATATTATCACTATATGATGTTATTATGTTACATATGGAATGTCAAAAGGTCAAACCTGTACTTACACCATATCCCAGCAGAGCCATACAGTAGAGAAGTGACCCCATCCCAACTTTTTAACCACTTGGTAACGATCGACAAAGATCTCTCCTTTCTCTACACGGTAGTAACCACCTGCAACACAGTGTACCGCTGCATCAAAGAGGAGCTCTCAACCAGTGTGATGGAGTTTGGTGTTGGGGTGCTGCCTACCAATGTCGTAGTCTGCAGGGTTCTCCTGTTGCTCCTCATAAGATCCCAGAGGTTCAGTGGAATGGGGATGTATTTGTGCAGCTGGGGTGCTGTGGACAGCTTTGCTGGGCACGGGGGAAGGTTTAGGACTCCCTGCTGTGTCTGGGGAGGGTTCAGGGCTGGGTTTGATGGGTGGATTCGGAGAGTTGGCCTGAAGGAGGGCTGATATGGCAGCAGCGTATGAAGATGACATGTTTAACCCGAGACTGAGGAGTTCGAGTGCCACTGAAGACAGGCCCGGGTGACAGCAGCAGCTCTGGGAGAAAGCTTCAAGAGAAATGTATGTGCAAACTTTCAAAAATGGAAGGAGTGCTTCAATCATGCTCACATCTCTGAAACAAGAGTTTACTCGCTGTTTGTCTCTGGCAGCTTGTTGTGCTTTTAGTCATGGATTACAGGAGGTTGTTTGCAATGACATTTAAAATGGGCCAGTGAATGTGAATGTTTATTTTTAGCTGGACGAATGGCATGTCAACGTAAATAGCTCCTGACACTGGGCCTAGCTGCAACTGAACTCTTCCTGATTTTGCAATGGACGACTCCAGCACAGCTGTAAACATGAACGGGTGGCAACTCAAATTAATTCATGATCTTTCGAGGGATGTCTGGATAGAGCAATTATTTTGTTAAGACAGCAAAGTGATTAGAAAATGACAGTCCTTCAGACAGCTCTCACTGTGCTCAATAAGAGGTGGAAGTGGATTTATGCTTGTGTGGTTGTACACTTTGTGTCATTCTGTCAAAAGGTACTAATGTTTAAGAGATCAAGTCATCGGATATTAAATACAAGATAGGAAAAAGATAGGAAAAATGCTAATTATTGCTGGTAAAACAAAATAAATAAATAAATAAAACAAAATAAAAGTCTAAAATTTGTGCCAGCAGTACATTAATCTTGGTTTGCCCGATAACTTCTAAAGCTTTCATATCACATATTAATATAGTGTATAAATATATGCGCTCTAAACAGTTAGCATTGTTTGAAGTTTGACTAAAAATGCTTTCCCAGTTTTTCTCATTTTTTCATGCTGTTGGATATTTAATATCAGGTTAGTGAAACATTTCAGACTAAAACTATTGGCTTTCATCAGCTGGAAAAAGTACAGAGGAAATTCAGCAGTAAGCCAGCTTGTAGCACCCTTTCAATATTTCAATTTCAGTTGAATTTAAAATTAAGTAGCTTTGTTTGGTTAATATATGCCTAGTTTTTAATTAATTTATTATGTAAACTATATATACTTGTCATTTATTCAATGACCTCTGCTGCTTTGAGACTAAGTCAAGCATAGTTTTATTTTGAAGGTCTCTGTAGGAAGTGCTGCTTGTTGCTCTCGCGCTGGACTAAAGTGCAGTACGTGTTTTAACGATGAGACTTTGAAGCACTAAAACTCAGATCCTTATTCGCTTGTAATAAATACTCAAGAACATCAGAGGAGGAGCTTACTTACCCCTGTGTGTAATATGTCCACCTTTAATATTTGTAACAAAATAAAACGAGCCTGGCACGAGGTCACCAGAGAGTCCCTCTCAGCCCGCGTGCACCGTTCCACTCTGGTCTGCGTGACTGAAAAACACTCAGTCAGGTCCAGGAATAGCAAACTGCTGCTGCTGCTGCTGCTGCTGTACTGTGTTTCTCACGTTTATCACTATGCAGATAGCAGTGCTATTTCCAGAGGTGGAGGAGGTCATTTTCTTATTTATTAATTAATTTATTTGTGATTTTCCCATAACAGTTACAGGTTAAGACAGAATCAAAATAAGGTTTATTGCCAAGTAGGTTTGCACTTACAAGGAATTTGACTTAGTTGGTGCAGAATAAACATTTATGTAAAAAAATATAGGAAGATAAAAAAAATATAAGCAATATCAATATATATACAGTATCTTCTAAAACAAAAGAGCTGTAGTGCAGAAATGTGCAAGTACCGTATATGACCGGTAATAAAAGTGAGTTCACGGTATATTCACAGGATATTATAAATGTGCATATATTCAACAGGATGAAGTGGTCCCAAATAAATAAAGGCTGTAGCATGTAGGTCTGGATGGGGAGAGGGAGAGAGTCAGTTTGAGGGCCCTGGGCCTTGTTGATAAGGCTAGCAGCGGATGGGAAGAAACTGTTCTTGTGGCGTGAGGTTCTGGTCCTGATGGGAGTGCAGACTCCTGCCAGAGGGGACTGTCTCAAAGAGTTAGCTCAGTACAGCTCACCAAGAGTGATGCTAATGCTACAGGAGATTTTAAAAAAACATAACACAAAAGGTCAGTATTAACTTACACTTAAAATATATATATATAATTAATGGATAGAAAATTCATTTAGAAACACTTTTGCTTCTCAGATAAGATTATGTTGCACCTCAGACCTTTTGTATTTTAAGTAACAAGTAAAAGTTTGGTGACATTTTTATTAGTATTTCTATGCATTTATTACCTAAATTCATTCTCTTTTGGGGTAAGTTCAATTTTTTTTAATCTATTATTATTATATATACATTCACAGATCAGCCAAAACATTATAGCCACCTGTCTAATGTTGTGTAGGTCCCCCTTCACAGCCTCATACACAACAAACTGTGATACACTGTGTGTCCTTTTTATGAGAACCAACATTCACTTTTTCAGTAGATTGTGTTCTGGTGGATGGGACCACACGGGCCAGCCTTTGCTCCCCACATGCAGCACTGGGCTTTGGCTGCCCATGACCCTGTCACCGATTCACCGCATTTTCTTCCTTTGACCACTTTTAATAGGTACTGACCACAGCAGGCAGGGAACACTCCACAAGAGCTGCAGTTTGACCCAGTCACCATGCTATCACAATTTAGCCCTTGTCAAAGTCGCTCAAATCCTTATCTTGCCCATTGTCCTGCATCTAACACGTCAACTTTGAGGACAAAATGTTAACTAGCTTCATAATATATCCCACCCACTGATAGGTGCCATGATAATGAGATGATCAGTGTTATCAGTGGTCATAATGTTATGGCTGATTGGTGTCAGTAGGAAATACGCACAAGGACTCCAGGGACATTGCAAATATTTTGACTGATCATACCAGGAAAAACACATGTGATTAATAAAGGGCTAAGCTCCACTTTATTGTACTAGTCTCAGGAGTCAGGGCCCTGCTACTTTGGCTAACTGTGACACTTAACTTACACCTGTGCTTTTAAATATATAAAATATCAATAACACAATGTCAAAAATATAAACAGGTTATCAATAAGGATCATTCTTGCTGAGTTATCATTATTTAAATGTAGTAAAGTAGTCACCAGAGTAATCTGTATGTGTGCGTGGGGCCTTTAAAGGATAAGGTCACCATTTTTCAGGGTTGTCTTAAAGCAAAAGGCAAGGGGGAGAACAGGACTGTGGATTTTATCTTTCATCTATTTAATTGGAAGCACATTAGGAAGGAAAGTCCAGTATAAACAAGCAGCAACCCCTGCGGCTCAAAGTGAAGCCACAGTGGAAGTGCCAAAAACTGCAGTTCCTAGAACGTCCACTTGAGGCTAGCTACAGAATGAGTCAGTCTCCATAAGCCCCCATATTAAAATGTCCAACTTCACAGCAGAAATAAACATGTTTACAGCCTGGTACAAAAAACAGTTTTGGTCTCTATAGCTAATTTCCCCGTTCATGACAACTGTACTGAGGGTGAATTTTTATAGAACTCACCTGTTCAAATGATATTAAGGCTTAAAGTTATGCAGAATTAACAGCATGGTCACTTTGACTGACAGGTGGGTGCTCCACCGACGATCCACATCTTTGCTCATTTTTAAATTAGCTGGGAGGCGGGCAGAGGCAGTACTGCCAAGATGGCAGCAGTCAGAGCAAGAAACCTGAGGGTGATGTAACAGATACAACATCCATGCTTTATACTGTTGATGAATATAAACAGGAAGAATGATTGCAGCGAGCAAAACCTTCAGTGTAGATATAAGCTTTGGACCATGTATTTAGATTTTAGTGTAGTTGGTAAAGTTGCACTTCAGGCTAGAGTAATAAGGAACAGAAATGGAAAACTAACATGTCAGACACATTCTGTGTTGATTTCAACATGACACTTTATTTAGTAGAATGAATGCACAATCTCATACATACAGTATAGGGCGAGCCTATAAGTCTTCATAGGCCTGGTTATAAAGAGAGGAATAGAGAAAACAGCTGCACTTAAATATCTAAAAAAAAGAAAAAAAAAGAAAAAAGAGAAGAATCAAATATTAACACATCACACTGCTGAATGAAATGGTTTTAACACACATTACCAATTCCCGCACTGATGAGAAAGAGCTAAAGTAGATAGCTACAAAATGTTATAGGTTCATAAATATAATATAGTTTGAATAAATTTGCTTCAGAGCTAAATTTATATCATTTACTTTCGACTTACAGAGTACATTATATGAAAAATACATTTACGACCCCCAGTGCACAGCAGTTTGGTCTTTGATTTCAGGTTTTAACCAGCTGGAAGAAGCTGCATGAAGCTGGATACCGAGAGGATGTGAACACACCAGACAGCAGAAGAACCCAGGTAACATTCGCTACAGTTTGTAACAAAGTAGAAAACAACATCACTTGTGAAAGACATAAAGAATTACATTCAAATGACTCCCAAAATGGCCAACATTAAACGGAACAAAAAAAATGCTTAGAAAAGATGTAAACTTATGTTTACACTAAGACAAACACTTCCTTGAGGATTTCTTTTATTATTATGATTTTTCTGAACTTTACATTGCAGCCATTAAGACACTGATTACAAATATATTATGACACATAAAAAAAAAAAAGTAAATTGAAAGCACATGAAATGAGTTGAAATCAAATACAAAAATCAGCCAGCATGAATTCTCATTAACAAATTCACTGGTATGAGACCTGCTCACACCATCATTCAAAACTGCAGCAGCCCTATTCTGTTCACACCGCCAACTTCACTTTTCACAACCAATTAAATAGTGCTCACTTGGGGGTGGAATGAGTTGGGGGAGGTTAATTCTGATTAAATACGTATGTGGTTAGTTTAAAAATTACATTGTTAGTACGGGAATAAAATATCAGCTTGAAAATCATCAGTACAATCCACGCTATATACAGACTAACACTCAGATAGACCTTCAGTAGATGTTAACAAAACTCACTTTCCTTAGCATTTCCTAATTATAAACCCTGTTGAAACCTTCCTACTGCTCCACATCTCTCTTGGAGACAACTTCACAGGAAATTAAGGCTTAAGATGTTCATAAAGTGCTCCATATGACACTCAAATCCTCCACAACTAGCTGCAGAAAAATCTGACTCGATATGAGTACATTATTGTCATACAGTCACGTGCTACTGCCATACAGTAGGTCTCACAACAGCCCTCAGGTTTTTTTTTCTTTCTAAAACTGGCCTAATTATTCTGTCAAGGTCAGCGCAGAGAAAGCTACATTTATCGGCCAGCACCGAGCTCAATCTAGAAAACAAACTGAAAAATCACTATATATATGACATCATTCCGAATACCCAAATTTAGTGACATCGTGAACCGCTTTCAGTTTTTGATTACACTAAGCTCACAGAGGCTTAATGCGAACATTTCAGATTATTAGAAAGCACGTTAAAGTTTTCTAACCAAGGTTTAGTTTCGATATTAAAACTTTTAGGCACTCCCGTCCGCTACACCAGTACGCTACAGTTCATGGCCCGTTTCATTGGTCAAACATGAAAAATACAAATGACATGTGAAATTAACAGCAGATGGAGACCGAAGCATGTTTTTATATAGTTTACAAACACACATTCACCGGCATGTATTAATACTTTTTCAAATGATATGAGCTCATATAACATCTTTGTATATCACACGATTAATGAGCAATAAATTACCTCTTTAATATAACTGTTCTTTATATCTCAGAAGATACAAAATAGTGATTTAGAGTTGTATATATTCTGTAAAAAAGTATATCTCAGGAGTTTTCAGGGTTATTAGGAAGGATTTTACTGCTCGTGTTGGACCATAAATATAGATATATGAAGTACAGCATGACCATATTCTTATTAGCTAAGTCAACTCCAGTGCACGTCCACATGGGTCTGAAGTTCATATACTGGTGGGATCGATCAGTTAGAACACGGGGAACTTGCCAAGGCTTTTTCACACTGTACAGTTACAGTTTTGTCACTTATTCAGTCTCTTTCTGCTGAGGTTGCCGTGTTTTGCTTTGCTGTTGAGGTCACATTGTGTCAACTTGTCTGTGCGCGTGACTGTGAATGTGTGTGTGAGGCTACAGTGTTTTTGCTCATATAATGTAGAGTGCATGTGTGTGTGTATGTGTGTGTGTGTGTTCTGCTGCTTCAGACTAGGGTGCCTGGGTCTGCACTTGGTTCTTTTGGGGTCACTTCTTGCATCTGTGGAGTCTCCTGATAGAGAGAGAACTCCATCGACCTATCGGGGAGGAAAGACAAATCAATACGGCGCTTCACAAACAAAAAGCAGGACATGGAGGGTGAAACCGCAGTGAGAACACATCATCATAAAATAAGTGTCACAGTGACCGTTGTCTCTCACAAGCCAAACCTGACTGTTTTTGATCAGGAGACATGCGAGGGCCTGAGGCGGGTGTTGGCATGAGGCAGACAGCAGTAGATAATGCTGACCTCACTGAATACAAACAAAAATAAAACAGCCACGACTGTAAAAGTCACAGGATGATAGATGGATTGGTTGGAAATGGAGCGAGAGTGAAAGCACCATTGTCTTCTGCCAGTAAGAAAGATATTTAAATCAATCACAGTGGTAAATACTGAGTGAGCAATCATATCTGGAAACATGCATGTTGGTATTTGTAGTTCAATAAATGTATTCTAAAATAGCCCCTAAAACAAACAAAATGCCCCTTGAAATGAAAGGTGTTAAAGACAAAGCAATAGGATAAAAACATACTGACCTTCCATGCAGCGGGTGACCGTGGAAGCTGGCTGACTGGGGTATTTGAGGCCTGTGGGGGTTGGCTGGTTCACCTTGAACAGACTGGGCCTGGTGCACCAGCGGATGGGGGTGTGAAAGGCGAGAGATTCCTGCCTCATGACCCTTTGGGGCAGCGGGAGGATAACCGAGGGCGTTCCTCAAGTACCAGTCCCTCAGTCCTTCCAGAGCCAGGGCTTTATGCAAGCTTCTTGTTGAGTCTTCTGGGGTCGGGAGAGAAAACTGTGGGGGTCTGCGGCTGAAGGAGGGGCCAGAGAGCTCAGTCTGGTAGGGGTGCAGGTTTGGGATGGAGGATGTGGTGGTGCCAGAGGCAGGAAGGGGAGATTCATATGCTGACAGTAGGATGGCATCCTGGGTGTGTTGCTGCAAAGGAATAAAGGGTCCACAAGATTTGGTTCTGGTGACTTTGACCCTGCGCAGCTCAGCTTGGGAGCCTCGGAGGACCATGGGGCTGTAAGGAGGTGCAGCGCTGGGGAGGTGCACCTGGGAATGGGAAAAGCCATTAGCATGGGGAGGCACTGCTGCAGTGGACGACCGAGGAGAGGACAGGTCCTGCCAGATCCTGCCTGTGGACTGGTACAGGTGGTGCTGCACTTGCATCCTCTGCTGTTTCCCCCAGATATAGTCCATCAATAGCTCATTGTAGCCACCACCAGCCGCTCTGCCACCCATGGACAGCCGCATTTTGGCCTGGTCCACAGAACCATCGGCACACCTCTCAGGGCTGTCCAGGTGAATGTGTCGCAGCTTGCCATCAGTCAGTGTCTCTGAGCTCTTGTAGGGCCCTCCTCTGGGGGGCATCCCATTTCTGGGAGCAGGATCGTCAGGGAGGCTCGATCTATCCAGCAGGGCCTCGGAGCTGTTACTGCGCCTGGCCCGGGAGCTGTAAGGGCAGCTTCGCCGGTCAGAAGACGAGCCCTCCTGTGCCAGCGGAATCATATAGGGCACATCCAGGCTGCCAGACCACTGCTTCATCCCGTTACCACCTGATGCATCCGACCTGAGGCAGAGATAAGCACAACAGATTACATTAGCAGAGGACTCAGAGCGAGTGTGTACAAAGAAAAGCGAAGAGTGAAAGCAATTTTAATCAAAACCGTGTAAGTGCATTTCACAGAAAATCACTTAAGACGGAACACAGTTTTCATGCTTAAAGACCAAACGCTGAACTCAAGCCCTTGCTGGTAGCTAAATATGACACTAATCGTTGTTACAACCCCGACTCTGTGTCTGCATTCAACGCAGTCATTAAGCCCTTTTTAAACACGCACTTATCACAGTGGGCGGGAGGCTGTGGCTTTGCTGCATCAGACAGAAGCAGCGCTGTATCACAGATTACCTGACGTGAACGCTGATTGGAGCAGTTCGGGCCAAAAGAGGAGTAGCTGGAACGCTTCTACCTTCAACGTTGGAAGCGCTTCTCGGTAAAGAGTGAGTTGGGCTGTGAGAAGCGACACAGGAAGACATTTTGTGAGAAGTTGGGAGAAGCTTTAGACACTTAATGCAACACTGTATCTGACAAATTCTTAATCCACCATGTTGGCTGTACTGCTTCTTCGCCTCCCGGTTAATATAAATATTGGCAAAGACGTGGATCATTGGCGGACCTGAGATGGGCTGAATGACACCTGGGTGCTCAAATAAGCTATTTGTAACGGCACCTACTTGTCAATCAAAGCTGCCACACTGTTAATTATGCGTAATTTTAAGCCTTAATATAATTTGAACGGTCAGACCAAAACTGTTTGTTGTACCAGGCTGTAAACATGTTTATTTCTGCTGTGAAGTTGGGCATTTTAATACGGGTGCTTATGGAGGTTGACTCACTTCTGCAGCCTGTCTCAAGCAGCCGCTTGAGGAATTACAGTTTTTAGCACTTCTGCACTTCTGCATTTCCCAGCCATGGAAGTTGCCGCTTGCCATCGTCCCAGTGCGTTGGCTACTGAGCTGTGGCAACAACGCATTTGGTCTTTGTGACCCGGAATGATGTACGTGTTTACTTGCATATAAAGCGGGCATGTAAGATCAAATCTCAAGTAGTCACTTGAGATACATTTTGATGCCTGGTGTGAACTGATGTAGTTAGATCGGATCATTCAAGACGCATGTTAATATCAGCTATAAACAGGTCCTCGTACACATCAAGCAGCCTGCACAGCTTGCAGTAAAGAGTGTTAGGTAAATCAGAGATTTACCTAACAGAACTTGTGACAGAGTTGCGTCGTGTCCTCATCTCGTAGTAAATCTCGACTGGAGACAGCTTCCTGCTGATCCTGTGGTCGGGGCTGCCAACAGTGAGCCGGGGCTGAGACAGAGAGCGCTGGTCAGCAGCCACGCTGGGAGAAGACTCTTTAAGGAGAAAAAAAGCAAATAAATGATCTTTTTAATGAAGCTCGCTCACAGATGACAAAAAACAATCACCTTCATTAAAAGCACAACACGTTTGTGCGTGTGCTATTTCGGGTTTTACAACTCACATGTGAATGCATATTCTTGCTTGGTGTCTTAACACCAGAAGTGCAAATGAGTTTCCCACCCACAAGTGTGAGTGATGTATTTGAATGTGATGCAAAGAGTGAGATAATTCTGCTGCCTGCCAGGCGTCCGTTAAGCTCATTATGAATATGAATATGCCGTTTATCTATAGTTTGGATTCGGTTGACTCACCGTTGTCATGGGATGTTGAATCTGACATGGAGCTTGTACTCTCTGACATGACGGTGTCCTCTGAAAAACATCAAACCAGTCACAGATGATGGAATTTGATGTATTTGCTAAACACAAGTGCAAAGCTAAGAGCATATAATGTTAAAGACAATGTAGCTTTTGTTTTTATTCACTTATTTTTTATACCTGTGTGGCACCCGCGATGAACTGTCCTCTTGCTATTTGGGACATTTCGATCTGATTCTGAATGTCTGTACAGTGCACCAGTGAAGATGGCTTTCATCTGCTTTCTTTGGGCAGCCTCATCCTGCAACCAGGGACAGCCAGCCAGCAGTGTTAGACCACAAGTACACATCGAGGTACAGCTGCTGCGTAAACACAATTGATATTCAAGGTGTTGACTTACCTCTGCCTTGGTGTTTGGCGCCAGGCCAGCTCTGCGTTGCACCAGTGGGGGTTTCTCTCCTGTCTCCAGGGGGAAAACACGTGGCAACTTCCCAGTCAGCTCCTGCAAAGACATTCATTAGCCCCCAGTAACTAAATTCCATCTCCCCACTGGCCTGTGAGCTCCAAAGTGTTACATAAAATGATCCCACTTAAGAGATTACTTTAAGTCTCAATAAAACCACACTTTAAATAGACAACTGCAGTCAAATAGATATGCCAGAAAAGATGGTTCTATCATGATTTATTTTTAAAGCAGAATCAGAGTTACTGTACAGATGAGCAGTGCTTCAAACAGTGACTCACTATACATCGAGCTGAAAACATGTTTCAAACAGCTGTTAATGAGAAGGTGTGGAACCTGTGGCTTCATTAAAATGTGCAAATATTTATATGCAGGCCATTTACTATCACTATTATTATAACCGATTCTTAACAAGTTGTATCTTAGTTGTATCAGCTCCTGTAGCTCAGAGATTCAAATTTACAGAACAGTAAAATGACGCTATAGTTTGTAATATACAGCAGTATCTTTAATAAGTGAACAAATCAATAAACTGCAGCTGTCATCTAAACACTTGAGGTGAGTATGGAGTGAGAATGTTGGACCCTGTTTTAAAAGTGAATTGAGAGCCACTCACTGCTTCCTGCAAACAGACTTGTTTGAGCTCTCCCACTCTGGTGTTCAGGAGAGCCTCCAGGGCCTGCTTCCGCTCCTGCAGAGCTGCAATCCTCTCAGCCTGCAGCTTGCTGTCCTGGCAGCCTTGAACATCTACAAAGAGAGAGCACAGCACATGTAACGCACCCTCAGAAAGACTGAATTATAGTTTAAAATTGGCATTATTCTGTATTTTTTGTGTCGTTAACGCATACCACAAAAAGACTCGAACCAACAATGAATTGATCCTACTGACGAGTATTGTCTGTGTAGCTAAAGCGTGATATATGTCATTCCTCTGTGCCATAGAGCTCCTTTGTTGTCCAAAAACATCAACGAGCAACACTGTTGGACCAAGTGTCCGGTTTCTTCATTACCTTTTACATGAAAATTACAGTTCACGTCACAGTCAAATTAAAAACTCATGAGAGCACAAAATGTGTATTCATCCACAGCTAAAAGTAGTCCCTAACAAATGCACAACTTACTTTTATTTGAGTAAACTTCACTAAAAACTACAATGCCCAACTTTTTCAGACATTTCTAATAATTTTGTTTTTTAGAACATTTACTTGTGAGCTGTTTTCATCAATTAGCTTTGGGCTGAGAGCCACAGACGGTATAGGGAAGTCACAAAGTTTTGTCTTATCATGGGATTTGTTGACCATAGAAAAAATCTAGAAAAATTCTCCTTTAACAACAGGAACACAAAATATTGAAATGCAGATGTGTCGTATTAAAACTAGCAAATCTAACCTCTTAAAATATTGTCTTATTAACAAATGCAGTTCTGATTTCCGCTCTTTCACAATGGTTACCTTTTAAAGTGTCTGTTTCCAACATTATGACGTGTGCTCACAGTTACTCAGTGCTCTGATAAGATTATGTGACAGCTGTGGTGGCAGCACTTGAACAAAAGGCCTTCACACAAACAGCTGTTTTTTCAGCTGGCTCTTCCCTTGGGAAAAACACTTTTGTTTTCCTCCTGTTGAACTGTTAGAAAAAACACGAGCTGATAGATTTGCCAGGCCATTTCAGGCTTGTCCAGACACGACAGGGTCCACATTTGCAATGTGAGAAGTCATTGTTACTCACCAGGAGCCCCCAAACCCATGGATGTGATCAGATGTCCTTTGACCTCCATGTGATGTAATTCTGGGGACTTTACAACTCACGCTCCCAGCCACGCCCTCACCTGATGAACAAGAAACTGAGAGTTATTCTGCTGATATGTAGCAACAAGATATATTCAGGTTTAGATGTTTTCCTCTCTCTCTAACCTTGCAGTATCAGCCATGTGCTTTCTTGAGGTGCAGAGTCAATGGTTGCATTTCTGGCAAGTCAGCAGTAGATCAGCATGGGGGTCTCCTAGATCAGATTACAGCAGGTACCATCAGGGGGAGCCGCTGCACCTCTGTTCAGGTGTCTAAAGATGAATCCTTGAAAAGATTACAAATTATTACAAATACAGCTTAAAAGGAAACAATGGTGAAACAATATTTTTATTTTTCTGTGACTTTAAAATATGCATAAATCACCAGAGACAGAGGTCAGTCTGTCTTATAGTAGTTGTGTCTGTCTCTATGTACGTAGTTGGAACAGTTTCACAAAAATCACTAAAACCCAGAAAGAACATTTAGAAAATATGAATTTCAATGGCAAAAAGTCTGATCATAACTTAATCTGCGCCGTAAGGCATTCTGAAAGTGCGTAATACTCTAAAATTAGCTCTAAGATACAATTAGCAACCAATTAATTTGGAAAGAGAAGGAGGAGTGAGACAGGAAAAGTAACATTAATAATGTATGGGCAGAAACACAGAGGGAGAAAGCTAATCCCTGTGTGTTTTATGTCCCAATAGCTCGATAGATACCGGTACAAAAAGAGAGAGAGAGGGAGCCAAAAGGATAGTGCCAGGAACAAAGTGATGGAATAAATAACACAGGAGAGAAATAAAAGCAATGTTTAGTGGAGTTTCCTCTTCACTGCAGTCATTAATGAGAAGGTGTACATCAAACTCACTTTGCATGGAATTACGTTTACTATGTTTTATAGCTGCTATATATCAGATCTTCTGGAATAGTTCTATTAAGAAAGAAAAAATAAAACTGTTGCCTAAAATTGAAAAGACGTTTTAGAGAAGAAAAACCTAAGACATGAAACGCGGCCTTCACTCTTCTGTAGCAAGTGAGCAACATCTCATGTGCGCCATGTCTCCTCACATAATGGTGGTTCATTACAAACAAAGCCTCTTCCCTAATACCCAATAGAGACTTGACATCCAAAAATAGCGATAGCGTTTTCTGCCAAAAAGCCTCTCATTCAACGCTGCTCACAAATCGCTGCCATAAACAAGCATCTTGCCAGTCGAGTAAATCATAAAACGACTCCATTCAACCCACAAATCTAGATGGAAGGCCTCAAGGGCTGAATCAGAATTACCCGTCCAAAGGCTGCTTCTGCCAGCATCACATCTTTCAAAAGGGAAACATTTATCTATCAGCTACTGAGCAGCTGTCTCAAAGCTCGGCACACAAATGACCAGCTTTTTGCTTGTTAGGGTCAGTAAGACATAGGGTTCTGTTTTCCTCACTCAAACAACATAAAGAATGAGGCTCTCTTCGTGTGTGGACATACTTGAAATACTTGTACCGAGTTTGCTCCTGTGCTGGATCTGAACCAGCGACTGCTGGTTGCTCCTGTATGTGTGAAAACCTCCAGCATGCTTGACCTCCCATTGACAGACGAGCAGGAGCCTTTCACACAAACAAGTGGCAGAGTTACGAGCGGCGCTCGGACAAAAGCTCGTCACATGAACCTTGTTACATAAAACTGAGTCTGTGAAAATCAGATTTTAAGTTAATCTAATACACTGCAAAGGACTTTCACCTGGGAATGTTCGAGTCAGTGTCATGTCTGTTCTCTGCGAAACAACAAGTCTGAGCAGTAAACCTGCTGAGAGAAGCAGTCAGGAGACAGACAGAGACATTTGGTATTCAACTGGATGGTCGCCGGGCAGCTGAACGCAGGAGCCAAAAGGCTGCCGTGCCTCTGAAGAATGGCTTTGTCCAGCAATGAAAACATTTGCTCGGATACTTGGTGCAATCCTTTTCACCCACTAAAACATGTCCTTCATCTCTTTATAAAACCAACAATCCTTTGACTTCAGCACTCTCAGTTAACTAATGTTTCATTTATGCTACTATAACTGATATAATACAGCCATTTTAATTGTTACAATTTAAAGAACACATCCTTCTCTTTAAAATAAAAAGTTCTGTTTATTTGCTGCTAGAGGCTTCCTTGGTCTAGTACTACCAGTAGCTACAGTGGCTAATGTTAGGAAACTTTTGCAAGTAAATATTGCAGTGTTATGACATTACTAACTCAGTTTTCTGACTCAATGACTCTCCTCTACGTGCTTCTGTACAGGGCAGCACACACTTGTGGTGTCTGAACATGTCGGATACACCGCTGTCCTGTTTCCCAGCTTCAATGCAAATCAACTCTCCATAAAAACAGCAATTTTATCCCATCCAACACACCCTGACTACTGTACTTTCTGTCTGTATGCGTCCAGGGAGTGCTACTGGCATCAGTTGACGTATGTGAAATAACATGACGCTGCACAAAACAGCCAGCGTGTGAGGCGCTTCACACTATGTTTTAGCGTTTATCGTTATCCTGTAATTGCTTGTTGTTCAGCAAAGGAAGGCACGCCAGGTTATCCTTGAGTCTTACTTTAGTGTAACCTCCAGTGTTTCTAGTTCATGACAGCTTTCACGTTTGCTTCTTGTAACCGGCAGGTCTTCTTGTGGACGGATCTCCAACAACAGCTGTAGCTATTTGTTTGAAATAAACAGAAGTTGAATTTAAGGGGCGAGCTAAAAGCAATAGTCATCGCTAAGTTAATTAAATGAAGTAAACTGAAATAGAAAAGGTGCCACAACAGAAAGAGAACTGATGTAAAGTAAATATATATCGAAGAGGTATAAGACATAAGATAAGGGAAATATGAAAATGCCAAAAAATTATATCACAATACGAGCTACAATTTCTGAAATAAAATCACTGCAGCACAGTGCAAAAACACCACAGTAGTGAGTACTTAGCACCAAATACACCCCCCACCCCCCTCAGAAAAACATGTCAAGGCACCCGAGGGCTACCTCAAGCTTCAAGACAAGGGCCAAATCAATCAATCAACAGGTCATCCTCTAACCACTACTGAGTCTAACAAATAGCACACCTGAGAGGATCCATGGTTTCACTGGTTCAAGTCGAGCGCTAACTGTTTAAACATCTGGCGTACAGCTGTGTGCAGAGGTGCAAGTACAACAACACGAGACTGCATCACATTCCAAGCCTGAGGGAGAGATGGCGGGACAATGAAGAATCAGATAAACACGGAGTCACAGAGAGCAGCATCAAAAGAAGGGATCAGAGGAGAGATATGAATGCAACGGGATCGTCAAACACATGTTGACGTCGCATGTGTAAAGGAATTGGGTCTGGATGTTGGCGTAGATAACGCTGTTGGATGGTGGTATAGATAGCGCCGTCGGAGCCATGTTGATTAAAACATGAGCTGTGTGATGAGAGTGAGCCGGCCCTGTGCAGTGTGCATCACACGAATGCAAATCAGTGAGGAGTTTAATATTCAAGTCCGACGGGCTAAACACTGAAGCCTGTAAGGTAGGTCCAATCCTACCGTGTCCACACAAGGAACTGCACTGCTCTCTCTCTCAGGCTTAGAAGTCATACATATTAGATCGCAACATTCATAGCAAAGCTGAATTACTACAGGCAACAGTTTTATATCCAGTTTTCTCATCCCTTGATAAAAACAATGCCTCCAAGCTCTTAAAGAGATTCACTCTCTCTGCTGTCAGCTTTAATCTGGCCCGAGAGTCCCAGGAACAGGCTACTGTTGTCAACAGCATTTATGTAACAGAAATATTCATGACTTACAGTACAGCACGTATTAATAACAGTAGATTCGTCTGCAGCAAC
The DNA here is from genome assembly GCA_946959425.1 of Argyrosomus regius. Classification (NCBI taxonomy): domain Eukaryota; kingdom Metazoa; phylum Chordata; class Actinopteri; family Sciaenidae; genus Argyrosomus; species Argyrosomus regius. The sequence goes on from OX336885.1 coordinate 3,972,692, forward strand.
CTCGTATCTGTTGCAGTTGGCTACGGGTGCACAAGATGTTTGTTGGCCTCTTTCAACAGGCAATCTAGAGCAGCTGAGGAGCAAAAGAGCAGCTGAAATATCACCTCCAGCTCTCTGCAGACAGGTGAGGCTGCTATAGCCCGCATGTTGACTGTTGGTGTTGACACAGCTGCTGGTGTTGTGAACTTACACATGGTAACCAGAGCAGGGTTACCACTATGAAGCTCCTGCCAGAGACATGTAAAGGAGACGCAAACTGGGCCAAAAGTGTTTTTTTTTAAATATCCACATGAAATGTTGCAAGGCCAGCTCTCATGGTGCCTTCAACGGCCTGCCATGACAACGCTTCCGGTGTTTTTTTTTCTTGACTCGTCCGACCTCTGAACCTTGCTTTGTTCATTTGTAAGAGAATAGTAATGTGACCTTTATGTGTACACTCTCCCTGCCATTCAACATCAGACTCCAAGGATGTTGCACGCCCATCGGTGAGTTGTAATGATGAGGATGGAGAATAGAAACATCCGTTTAAGAGTCATCGGTCCAACATGCGGCCGAATCCAGTGCAGGCAATTTACTGAACAAACCTCCACCTGACCAACCCCGACCAAAGAACTGTGGAGGGCTTATGGAAGGTCAGGTGACCCTACTCCCCTCCCCCCACACTAAGATCTCTTCTTCTGCTCTCTATATCCATGAAATACTGATTTATAACACGCTTATCGGCACACAGCAGGGCAGCTTAGCTCGGACTGACCAATCACGTGGCTCAACATTTCTCCTCCCCTGGCCTTGACGCTCACCTTTGCACGTTTTAACACAACTACCGCGGGTGAAACAAAGCAATCTTGGTGATTACTATCCACCTGGATTCTGCTAAGCTGAGGCGGGGGGAGTAATAAAGAAAGGAATGTGGCTCTAACGTCCGAGGGGATTATTTCTATGCATTTTCCCTTTGCTCTGTAACACCTGGAGGGATTTCTGTACAGTATCCCAAAGTCGCTTTTATGTTCCACTGTGATCCGCCCTGTTTGGTTTACGGAGGGAGTTCAGGTCTGCTTATGATGTTCAGCCACAGCCATACACTTATATCCACTACTACACATGCAGCCCGATCTCATTCTTTCGTGCTTTTGTGTTAATGACTAAAGAAATGTGGGTGAATTCCCTATCTTATCTGTGGCACTACTGCTCTGGCATATTTTCAACACTTGATAAGATCTGGGATTTGATTCCCTGAGCTCACACACACTGCACACCAAAGACACTTTGGACCAAGTCAAAAGCATATTTTCATTTAAAATCCGTCGCTGCTGCTGGAAGGTCCTGGATTGAGATCGGGGGGTAAAGTGTGTGACTTTTCACACACCCCACTAAAAAATGTTTGTCAGTCAACTACTACTGAAGCAGATGCTAAAATCATGTCAGTCTACGCCTTGAGGGCATCATAAAAGGAGCAGTGTCACCTTGATGTAACAACATGGCAAAAGAATACGATTGTGTTTGCACCAATCTGGGTCAAGGTCCAATTCCATGGTGTTTGATTGCATTGTAACACTCAAAGTAGCATGAAAAACCACCACAAAGTAGAGTGCCATGCTACCAATTTGACAAAAGCAAGCAGAGAGGGGAGGAAACAAACACCAACATGTGTCAGAATCCCCCTGAATAAGATGAAACAGAGCATGAATGGCCTCCTATCCCCCCCCCCCTGCAATAAAACAGCTAAGCCAAACCTCTTCAAAGACACCCCCAAAACAGGAACGATCAGCACTTTGGGAAAAAAAAGCTTGGCAGCAACGTGGAGAATCTTGTGAAAACAGAGAGGTGTTTCCCAGATGGAGCCAAAAGGTGGACCAGGCAGTGAATCACCCTGAAGGCACTGACTGACCCACGCAGCACATTTGGATTGGGAGTTTTTTCAGATCCAGACAGACATCCCTGCTCAGGAATCTGTTAATAACAGGGCTTAACACTGGTGCATGAGAACAAGCAGTATTGAATCAATACAGCCCAGCAGACAGCCCTAACATAACAATGCGGGTTTAAGTAAGCGAAAGTTGCGTATTCCCAAGAAGCATGACACACATTTATACTCCTTTTTAAAGCTGGATCCGTGACACTGTTGCAAATCCTGTGCTGGCATTTTCACAAACAATACGTTGTGTTCATGGGACGCAGCACACAGCGCAGATGAAAAGAGACGTTGCATTTCATTCCCCCTTTGCGGTCCTCGCGTTTAATTTACAGGCGTGTTATTTAGCTGAGCGTGGAGAATATAAAGCATGTGTTCCCACATTAAGCCCGGCTTCTGAGGCTGCAACAACAGCCAACCCCGCATCTGCATAGTCGCTGCAGACGGACGGCAGCACCGGCTCACACCATGAAAACACACTGAGCTAATTAATGGAAGCAATAACATATCGCAGGTGTGTCACACCGACTGACACGATGGCAAAACTCGGTTTTTGCGTAAAGGTAAACGCACGTCCAGATTGATAAATAAATATATAAATAAATAAATAAAATAGCAAATAACGTCTCCAATGTAGGCCAAGCTATTTTTTTTTACAGTGAATACAGGTTGTGCTATTCATTAATACGCCCAGTCAGGATGAGAAGGACATCTTGGAGCTCTTACCAGAGAGCATGACCGATGCCTTCGGAGGTCTCCACGGTCCTCTGTAGCAAAACCAAGCCGAGAAAAAGCATTCCTGCCCCGCGACCACAGGACAAATTCCTCCCCAGCAGACAGCTTTAATTAACTAAAACGCGCGGTAATTCGTATAGAACACACAAAAAGGTGGCGTTCATGGTGCCTTCGTATCCCAATTGTAATTCACCAGCAGCCTCGCGACCTCCGCCGTGTCTGAGCCCTGCGCATCTTCCTCAGCAGACCTGCTCCGAGAGAGAAGAAAGCTTTCCCTTCTGCGCCGGATGAAAACCCTCTACATCTACACACACCACAGCCACGGCCAACTGACTCAACGCTGTCACAGCAACGACGCCCCTCCCAGATGTTCCAGCCTTCAATGTGCGTCTGTTAATCCCGCCACACTATAATCCAGTTGTTGCATAGGCACGCGCACAATGACGCCGAGTACTAGAAAACAAACAAACACATTAAGCTTGTGCGTGGTGCGTTCACTGCCTCATCTTCGGTGTATTCAATTAGGCTATGATATATGAAGGTAATATATATTCAGTCAAAAAACATCTTTAATTAGCCACCTGGCTAATATTAGCACATTTACAGACATGTTGATAAAGTGCGGTCCATATAAATTAAGAAAATGTAATAAATATATTTATTAAAATAAATGAGTATTGAAGAAATTCTTTAAAAAAATGTAAAAAGTCTATTTGAAAATTAAAAACGCAGCGACTGTAGGCCAAGTTAAAATACATAACAAACAATTAAAGGTCCAGTGTGTAAGATTTAGGGGACACTTACAGAATATGACAAATAGGCAATATAATATGGATAACTGTGTTTTCATTATTTTATAATGACCTGAAAATGAGGCTTTTACCGACACCTGTTTCACAACAGGACTCTACAGTAGCCCAGAATGGACAAACTAATCACCGGCTCCAGCTCCTGTCCTGTTTTTCACATGTTTCGCAGCCACTGTTGTTTCTCTTTCATGGACAGTCAAAACATCAGTAGATACCACTAAATCCTATACACTGCTCCTTTAAAGAAAACATGCGAACTTTAGGTTCTTAGTTCTATAACAAAATGAAAAAAAAAAATTTTTGGAGTCTGTCTTTTTGTTTAGAGGAACATCAGTGTTTATGGCTGCATAACAAGCGACTGTAAATCAACTAAACTAGCTTCTGAGGGCGTCAGAGATGCTTCACTTCAAACACACAGGCCACAGATCGAAGTCTCTTAGGCAACATAAAATGTAGAGTAGGTTTGGCTCAATGTAAAAGCATTAGCTGTGGTTCCCACTGAAACAATGCTTAATAACAGAACCAATAACTCAACAATACAGTCAACAATAAACCACTCTGACAGTCACTGAAACAGTATCTGGCTCAGTTTACTGTAGTCCCATCACATCACACACCCCAACAAACAGGGATTAAATAGACATACACACGAAGTAGAAGATAATATGGAGGGCTATCACTCAATATAAAATCTCGGGCTTTCACTGTTTGAGTCATCTCACCTTCAGGAATGTTTCATGTTTATAAAATGAAAGTGAACAAGAAAAGTTTATTTGCACGCTGCCTTCAGACAGACAGTCAGGAAATATGGAAAACTTTTGTTTCAATTCTTTAAATATGTTTTAATTCAAAGGCTAGAGAACAATATTTTTAAACTAAAAACATTTCATTACTTCATGAAACCAAGATAACAAAATAAATCTGATATATGTGTAAACTTTCACATTGTTAAAGTCAGTGATTTACTCCATAAATATCCCAATAGAGAGGGGGACAGGGGGAAAACTGAATTACTGTAAAAATTTAAATGAAATCAATCAAATGGTTCAAAATACAATATTAAACGTCAATCATCATGTTAGCCAAGAACAGAAATGAAAGGACGGGCTTTAAAGAAAAGAAAATACTTCTATAAGCACACAGAAAGTGTAGAGCTGTTATATTAGTATAACGTGTTCCCTCTTTCCAAAAATGATGACGATTGTGGAAAAGATTCAGATCTCCTCTTTGTGTTTGTTCTAAGAACATTATTGTCTGGGGGGTGCAGCTTAAGGGTAAAGATAAATGTCATGATTGGTTTTAGATGTTTGTTAATTGTTTTAAATATGACAACAGAATAGTTTTACTGTTGTTACAGTGAAAAGTATCCAACCATGTTGTTTTTTTAAACACTGGTCAAAGTGGATGTAATTAAGCTTAATAACCTGAAAAAAAACTTAAAAATTGATCTAAATGATAACAAATATGTAACACAAACTAAATGATTGCTTAAGTATTAACTCCTGTTGAGTCAATGTCACATAGAGGTGCTTCTTTGTTTTTTAGAGGTACTTGCTATAAATGTCAGAAATATCTGATGTCTGATGATGTCTGGACTCCAGGACAATACAGTTGCTGTTCTTATGCCCATCTGAGCACAGACCCTTCATTAGTTTCAGTCTCCCACATGTCTTCTGACAATCACTACCTCAGATGTCTTGTTTTTTTCAAAAGTGGCTTTCTCTTGACCTCTGACATAAAGCTGCAACTGTTAAAGCAACAGTTGTTGTCTCAACACTGTCTCCCAACTCTGGCATGGAGCCATGTGGATCACTGTGACTGACCTCTAGGCTCGATGGGATATTCAGTGTCCTTAAGATGTTCTAGTACCCTTCTCAGTTGGTGCTTTTTAGTAACACGTGTGACACTAAAAACAAATTGTGTTCCCGTCTAATGATTTAGGTGTGTTGTGGTAAGGAGGATAATACTTAGGAAGAAGTGGGTAAATAAATCTGAAGTGAGTGCCTGTTTTTCACCCCTTGTTTTACAGCAAAAGTCCTCAGGAGGAGGAGGAGGAGGAGGAGGAGGCATTTTTAAAAACACTAATCTATCTATTGAAATCAGAATCTCAGTCTCTTTTTTCAATTCCTTTAACTGCACACACTGGTAGTCAATACTTATGTTAGTGTCAGTATTCTACAGAAAAACATCCCAACCTTTGATGACGCAACACAGTTGTTGCTAAATGAATTGGTTGAATAATTAATTAATTTTTTATTTTGTCCAAAAAAGATTCAATCTGCTGGTTGACTCCATTCAACATGACACAGATTACATGGGTAGCATAAAAACATGGTTGACATGGTGTCCAATATTGCTGGTTAAAAGATAAGAGACCTAATGCTCAGAATTTCATTTTAATTTTTTGGGTGGAGAGACAAAATTTAGGATTAAACAATCAATCAAAAGTGCAGTAAGGGTGAACCAACAAACAGCACATTGACCACACAAGTGAGCTGATGGACTTCACCTCTTTCTATAATACTGCCCCAAAATCTGACATAATAGTCACGTAGAAAAGCCCTAAACCAACATAATAGAAGACATGTGAGAAGAAACACGCCTGGGTTAAAATGTCACAGCTCCCGGAATGCCTTTGGTGGTTCTTCAAATCTTTTACAATCCAGAGGTAAATCTGTAAAATGTCATATGGACTATCACCAAAAATAAAAACAGAAACAAAAAGAAGAAACTAGCACAAAGTTGCACCAGAGAACGGTGGTTCTCCACTGTGGTCACGGAGCATCTTGTGTCGCTGCTGACGTTAAAGTCCTTGCAGCGCTCTGCAGTTAGTACAGATGCTCACTTTCCTTTTAACCAAGAAATCACATGTTGATGCCCGCTCCACTATGAGTGGGTCTTTACTAGATAACGGCTCTCTGGGGTGGAGTCCTTGACACACGACATATTTCTCCAGACCCAAAAGCAGATTGACTACTTCAGTCACTGAGGATAAGCGTCCTGGGTACTTGTCGTACAGCGGGTGGGTGGGGAGCAGCGGCTGCTTTTGGACGGTGACCTGGTAGCAGAAGCCTGGGTCGATCAGCACCATGGTGTCGGTCATGTTGGACTGTTTAGAACACTGGATGAGCTGCAGCTGCGGGCCCTCCACTATTATGGCATACCATAGGATTGGCAGTACAGACGAGCGCAAAGACTGTAGCAGCTTCATTAGCTGGTTTTCTATGTCCACACCACTCGCAGCTGGGTTATCAGCCAAACTGAAGATCTGTGTGATCTGCAGGCAGCAAAAGAATGACAATAAATACATGAAAACAATACATCTGTGAATATGAAAAGTCTCAGCAGGACACGTACCATGGGTAACTCCTCTTCCTCTTCTTCATCTTGTTCGTCATCTTCGTCAAGATGCATCTGACCATCTCGGCCTGTGTGTGATTTCTCTGCATCCCATCCGCTTAGGTGACCCTGGATGGATACGATGGAACTCATGAGCTCAACTATGAACAACAACCTGTAAGCACTCAACCTGTAATCCAAGTACAATCAAACTACTAAACAAACTATCAAATCATATCAATCCAACGTCAAACTGAAAATATTGAAGACATCTCTCAGTATCAATGTGCCATCTATTACAGGGCTGTTGTGTTAAGACTGCTTTAGCTTTGATTAGGTGACAAACTGTTAAATCTGTGACGAGCTGATGTTTGGTATTTGTATGAATAATGTTAGCTGCATCATACAGTACGTTTTGCACCAATACGTTTCAACCTATAAAACTACAACTCTGACTAAACTAAGAGTCTTTATATATCTGCCTCATTAGCATTCAAGTCATCGTACGTGACAGTAATGCCAAAACGATAATTTGTGCAGCATCAGTATTTGCAATAGAACCAGCAGGCTTAATTCACAGCCTTTGCCTGCGCACTATACTAAACATTATTAATAGTTTTATATTTGCAATAAGCAGTGCGGCATGTGCCAAGCAGCACTTAACCTCTTAAACCCCACTGACACACCGGTGCATCAGATATTACAAATTCAAGCTGTATAAGCAAACACTGTTCAACCCTGCAGAACTCTATTTTAATTAGTTTCTAAACATACCCAAACTGTCAGGGATCATTTGGGGGAAATGTGTATAAAGTTCTGCATATTTCTTCCTCCTAGTTTCCATAAGCAAGGCTCAGAAAACTGAAAACTGAGTGACTGAAAGCTGCAGCGCTGATGATTGGACCGAGATATTTTCGTCTAATCAAGTGACTGGAAAAACAAGTGACCACAACAACAAAATGAAGGACAGCCAAGAAGAGAGGAGTGACGAGGAGAAAGAGCAAACAGCTTGGCAGTGATATGCATCATTTATAAGGAGATATAGGGAGATCACATTAACTTTAAGAGGTGGCCTGGTGCCAAGTGGCTAAGATGCGTGGCATACGCAGTGCCACTCAAAAGTTAGGACACACCTTCTCATTCAACTGGTTCTTCATTTTTATTACTTTCTACATTGAAGACATCAAAGCTATGAAGGAACACAAAAGGAATTGTGTGGTAAACAAAAAAGTGTCTTTTACATTTTTGATTCTTTAAAGTAGCCACCTTTTCTCTCAATTGGCTTCATGAGGTAGTCACATGGAATGGTTTACAATTAATACGTGCCTTTTTAAAAGTTAATTAGTGGAGTTTCTTGCTGTTGTTTGAGAGCATCAGTTGTGTTGTTCAGTGTTCAGTGTTAGAATACAGTAAATAGCCCTATTTGTAGTAATCCATATGATGGCAAGAACCTCTTAGCTGAGTCAAGAGAAACGACAGTCAGTCAATCCAATTTTAAGGTGATATGAATTTGATCCATATGTGTTATTTCACAGTTTAGATGTTTTCAGTGTGAATCTACAACGTGGAAAGTTATAAAAAATAAACAAAAATGTGTAAAAGTAAAAAATACAATTTAAGACTATTTTAAATGTCTTGACCTTTGCCCTACTCTCCTGTTAGCTATATGCCAAAATTAAAATTCACTATGAACACCGGCTTGCTTCATTTATGTCTGTATGTTCAAGGGATAAAAAGGAATTATCACAGGGCGTAGATAGGACGATATCAATATATGTGCCGATATTCTTTATATATAATGTAAGTATGTATTATCACAATGATCCCTCAAACATGTTATCAAAAATGTGTGACACAGATATGTACTGGAGGCAGGATATTTTACAGTTTAACAATGAACTTTATTGCCCAAAATGACATCAGTGCACTGAAACAGTAAGCTTCACTGCAAATTTAATACAACCCCATTTCCAAAAAAGTTGGCACGCTGTGTAGAAACAAAATGTGATGATGTGAAACCCCATATTTCATTTATAAAAATAGCACAAAGGCAACTTATCAAATATTGAAACAGGGAACAAAGGACTGGAAAAGTGTGAAATGCTCAACGACAACACCTGGTGGAACAATTCAGTTATTTAGGTTACCTGGCAACAGGTTAGTAACATGATTGGGCATAAAAGGGCATCCCGGAGAGGCTTTGTGAAGTAAAGATGGGAGGGGTTCACCACAGAGGGGATGTAACAACTACTTTGAAACATCAAATTCAGAATGGGCATATCATTTCCCAAAAACAACATTTCTCCTTTTCAACATTTAATAATTTGTCTATGAGCTATTTTCAATTAAATATGAGGTTTATATGTTTTGTACATCACACATACTCAGCATGCAAACTTTTTTGGAAACAGGGTTGTAATTATAAAAAAAACACAAATAAAACATCGTTACCAATATATCTGTGATAGGTCAACATCTGCAGAGATATCAGTCAGGCTCTACTACTAACCATCTGAAGCAGATGGTGTGACAAGATAAACTCAATCTGTAGTTCTTGCTTCTGCTTGCGGGTATTAAGAAGTGTTATGTTTGAAAGCATGGTTACAGCAGAGAGCTCATGCCTCTCTGAAAGCTCATTTGCAAATGACAAATGAAACCACAAAGACAGTTTCTGTATTTGTTCCCCTTTAACACACCATCAGCCAGGAAAGTGTAACTATGAACCTAAAACACAAACACACTCCTACAAACCACATAACTCAACACACATTGACCTGATGGAGAAAAAAATGGGCATTATTACGAAGACCAAGAAGAAAGGAAGAATGTAAACTTACTGGTTCAGAGTTGTGGTTGCTGAGGTTAGGGACTCTGTCAGTCAGTCCATTCCGCTGTCCGTAATCCAAATGATTCAACTGCTGGAAGACAAAATGAAGTTGACACTCTGTTTGGTAAAAGAAGTGTTATCTGACAGAAACATGTAGACAACTCTCTGTTTTCTAACCTGCATAGATGATTGGTGGTTTCTCACATTCAGTTCATAGGAATGTTTGCTACCAGCGGCAGGCTCAGAGCTCCAATTCATCTAAACAGTAAAACGTAAGCAAAGCAAGATGAAACCACTCCTAATGCGCTGAGCTTTTATCTGCAGGAGAATGCAACTATCTTTGGAAACAACCGCTACAAGCAAAAAGAAACAAAGGAAAGCTTTGGGAACTCACTGCTTGGAAATTACTGTCATCGTCTTCATTGTCAGTGAAGTCCAAAGCAGATTGTGGTCCTTTGTTTTTCTTGAAATTTGACTTTCGACTGTATGTGTAGTGAGGTCTAGGTCTGCCCGGCAACACTTGGCCATCTGGCCCATAGTCACCTTGTCCCATCTGGAAAGGCAGCAAGTGTCTCTACCAAATGTAAGCAGAGACATATTTAGAGCTAACGCTATTACATCATTACTGCAGGAAACAACAAAGTAATACAAAGAATCTGTAGGGTCTAACCATCGCCTGTCGCTGACACTGTCGTAGTCGACACTTTTGCCTTTTCTTGTTGCTGCCTCCAAACTTGGGCTTGTCTATACAGAAATCACACGTGCCGCAGTCTTTCCTGCACAGGCAGGCTTTACATTCTCCACACGACCGTCGTTTCCGCTTCTTATGCCACTGAAAGAAGAATAACACGAGAACTCAGCGCAGATATAAAATCAGAATGTGACAAGTGACAGACAGACGTAATTACATAAAAACCTTTGTATGAGAAAAGAGACATTTAGTATTTATGCTAAACACATACAAAGCCACGGGGAAAGTGCAACTTTTTGTCCTATGACAGTAAGTATTAGTCCGTCCACCTGTTTTTGTGCACATTTTAAATTTGTGCATAAAAAATTGAGTGAAAACAACCAAATTTTTGAGAGGGAAAAAGCCTAGTCTAATATTACAAAAGGTTTCTACGGTTGGCTAAAAACAAAACAGGACAAAGTGCAATGGAAACAGACTTAGCAAAAAAAACATGATGTGGAGCAGACTGAATATAAGTGAAACAAACACCATATTGAGACTGGGGTTGTTGTTAATCACAGTAAAAAAAAATATTGCATTATTTTTAAATGTACTCTTAGTACTCCTTCCTCAAACTTGTTCTTCGTCTTTTAATCCTCTCAAAAAACACAGACCTCACCTTTTTCTTTCTCTCTGCTGTGAATGGTCAGTATGGATTATTGGTTTGAATAAAAGTTTATAACTAGCCACAATCTGACAAAACTATGTGACCACACTGGAGTAACTGATAAAAATTCTTTATGAAGGCCAACAACTTCCAGTAGCCTCTACTCATGCCTAAAATGACTGAGTCACTGTTACAAAATTGGTTGATTCTGTATCACTTCAGGCGATCACGTGTTCCTGTTTGAAGGACAGTAGTACTCACATCATCGTCGTCGTCGGTTGACATCTCATCCTCGTCATCAACGTCCACGTTGACCGAGAAGTTCTCTGTGTCGCTGCTTTTGAGACTCGGGTGCTGTGTGAATAAAACATCATCAGTGAGAGTGGAGAAAACTGTTGCAGCAATAATACTGAGTATTCTACAACTCTGATTCCAAAAAAGTTGAGATGCTAGTTTCTCCTTCCGCTTTGAAGGTGAATTTGATACCTGCAACTTGTTTCAAAAAGTTGGGACAGCGGCATGTTTACCACTGTGTTGTATCACATCACCTTTTCTTTTAACAACACTCAGTTAGCGTTTGGGTACTCAGGACACTAGTCTCCACATTTTGTGCTTCATAATGCTCCACACATTTTCAATGGGAGACAGATCAGTCTGGTACTATGCTGTGCAATAAGACCAAAACCTTATATCCTGATATAGATAGTTTTATATCCAGATAATGATAGATGAAATGATACAGCACAATTTGCGTAGATATAATAAACAAATGTTTATTGGTTTTCATGATTTAATAAGTCATTTTTTAAATCATGTATTTCTATCTTTTATTTCACGATGAATGTGCAATATTTTCATTATTTTTTGTTGTCTGTAATATATTATTTTGTCTTTGGTTTATCACTCTTATTTTGTCAGCTATGTATTATATTTAAATACAATGCAGCTATTGCCCAAATTTCCCCTCTGAGACAATAAACTCTATCTTATCATAAATAGTTTATATAAAATTAAAGGTCTATTTCTTATGACATTTACAACATTTACAACAGTTACAGCAGATGTAAGTTACAACAGCAGCCGTTATTCTCTTCCATCGTTGTGATTATTTGCCAAAAATGAAAGCCTGTGTACTTTTTGATAACAACCTTGCATCCGTGGTGAAAGAGGTTAGTGTTTGAGTCTGTTGTGGGGACTGGGTGTGCGGCATGAGTAACATTAGGGTTTTCTGATCTATGTCGGTCTTTTTATACCCAATCCACGACTTCTGTCTAAGTGACAGAAGTAGCCCGGCTTTAAGGTAAGAGCTGCTCGTCATGTTCGGAATTACCCCGTTCTGCTTGATGTTTACTTGTATGCAAATGTCCTGCCTGCAGCCTGTATCCGTGACATGTGATGCAAAGCCAAACATTGTTCTTAAAACACACAAAGTTTGTGTTTTTCACAAAGTGGTGAATCTTGCCACATCCTTGCTTGTGAACAGCTTCAGTCTTTCGTTGACGTCTCTTTATTTATCCTAACATTTTGAGACATGTCGCAGGAATAAATATTTAGAAAGACTGTATATTGACAATAAAGTTAGTTTAAAAAAAGTTAAATTAGTTTGAGTGTTAAATATCTTGTCTTTGTACTGCGTTCAAATGAATACTGGTCAAAAATGACTTGCATGTTTCTTTTTATACACTGACAGACTTTTTTTTGGAATTGGGGTTGTAAATACACATAATTTGTCTTGTATTACCTGTGAGTCTGTCACTTCACTCTGAAAAATAAAACAGTTGTTGTCAGACCTTACATGAAATCAATGAATAATTGAATCAATTATGACATAACAGTCAATTTACGTGTTCAAGTCTACAGACGCTTGGCGAGCACAGCACATCTTTCACCCTGCAGGCTCTTTTTACCTGGAAGCTCATGCTGTCATCAAATGTTTCAGGAATGTCATTATAAGGTCTCTGCTGCATTAAGCCTCCACTTCCAGGGCCCTGATGGAACATACAGAGGAAAAATAATTAATGATTAATTAACAATAAGTATATATAAAAACAAAAAACAATAACTGTTTTCTACTTGTCAGCTTACCTTGCGTATAGGACATATACATTTACGTTTCCGGCATATGCGTTTCCGTGACTCGGGGCTCTGCAGTCCATGCTTGCAGTTGGCACACTGTCCACAATTCACTGTGTTATGGCATCCCACGCACTGTCCACAGGGAATCCACTACAGTTGACGACAACAAGAAAAGAAAGGCAGATTTGTTTATTCATTAAGATGAACACTTTCAACAGCATCTTAAAAATATACAGCAACTGTTGAAAAATGTGTGTTTTCACCTTTTCTTCATGCCAGATGAAAAAGCTTTCAGTGATTAAAAGTTCAGCCAGTTTCAACATAACTTCCTCATATTAACGAAAGATTCACACTAAGTGGGAATTCTGAATGTGTGGTTTAAACATTGTTTTGGACCATATGATAAACCTTAGGCTAGTTAAAGTAGCTGTTCATTCGTGCTTTACCTTTCGGAAACGAATCATCGGATGCTCTTTTGTCTTTGAAGCTGCTGTGATAAAAAGACATGAACATTGTAGGATGAGTAAAACTGTATGGTCATCATTATTTTTCTGCCATATCACTGCGTTTGTTTCAGGATTGTGACATTGCACACTCGTTAACTGACATACCCCAACAGGAGGGACAGCAGGGCCTCTTCCTTTGTTTGTCATACCATGTGCCTGTGAAGGAAATACCACATTTGGCACAGACCCTGCAGAGAAACATGATTATGCTCAGTCCATGTGTCTTGTTAATTACACCAGCAGATTAAGAGGGTTAAATATTCCAAATGTGAACTGAAGTAAAGATGGACTCACAGAGTGCTGTCCTCTGATCCAATTTCTCCATTTATGGAGGGGAGCGGGAGCGGTCTGGATGACGATGACGGAAGAGGAAGTCTAATTTTATCTTCGTCCCCTGGATCCTCACTGCGAGAGCTGTGGTTTGCAGTCATCATTGTATTATGTGAGGAGAAACCTGTCTGGTTGAAGTGGGGGTTTTTGGGCGTCAGATTGGGGGTGAGCCTGTGGTAGGAGTCCGGAGTGTCGGCCCCCTCTCCTCTCTCCATCCAGCTGGACTCTGAGGAAGAACGCTCCCGGACTTTTCTCTAATGGATTACAAAGTGAAATGTAAGACATACACATCTCACATGTTTGAAGTTTTGAGTGCTGAAAGAGGCCGATACCTTTGTTCTGTTTCGGACTCTTATGGGTTGTGCTTCGCCATCGTAGAACTTTCCAGTCTTGTATTCAAAGTGTGACAGGTCAAGGATTCCCTCCAGCACTGAAATTAATTCTACTCGGCTTCTCACTCTATCACCCCGTGGACTGTGAAGTTAAAAAAAAACAAAAAAAAAAACAGTTACAACTACAAAAAGCTCGAGGACAACCACTAAAGACTACAACATTCTGCTGTCACCCAGTTACATCACATCATTTCTGTTTCTTGAAGTGCATTCAGACAGGACCAAGCGTTGTGGCAAGTCGTAGCAGGGTTGTGAAACAAATCAGGAAATAACTTTTTATTTCGCCGATTAACAGCTTTATCTCTCTCTCTCTCTCTCTCTCTCATCATCGGACACAAATCAATTTAAACTTCTTCGTGTCACTATTTGGCGGCGTAAATTGCGAGTCAGACTCAGATTTAGAAGCTGGGTACATGAAATAAACAAAGTCAGAACACACAATTATCAATTTATCATTGGTGGTATAGTAATAGTTATAATTATATAGATGTTTTTGTCATAGTGCCCAGCCCTAACACACAACAGATTGTGTGGCCACTAGAAACTTCTCACTAAGGTTGCATTCAAACACAATTCGACGTTGCTGTGAAAACTTTTCCATTCATTAGAGTGGGGGTAGTGCGTTGTGGCTGTGGAGGTGTGGACCACAACGCTGCGTCAGAGAAGTTGAGTCGGAGCCAACTTTTGGAAGAAAGCAGCCCGATGTCACGCTGCCGCTGTTAATAAGACGATCACACCAGTCAAACCTCCACAGTCACTGACCCTGTTGTGTTCTGGCTTTGCTTATTTCATGCACCAGCTCCTACGTGTGTGTCTGGCTCACAATTTACGCTGCAAAAGGTTTAGTTTGGTTTGTGTCCGATGGTTTGAGAGAGAGCGAGGGTGAGAGAGAGAGAGAGAGGGAGAGGGGGAGAGAGAGAGAGAGAGAGCGAGGGTGAGAGAGAGAGAGAGCAATGGTCAAGAGACATAGACAGTCAATGAGAGTGAGGGAGCGCCAGCATCGAGACAGCCATTAAACTATTTCCTGATTGTTTCACAGCGGTTACGTTCAGCACAAATAGACACACACCCAGCAACACCCCCAACCTCACACACCATCGGACAATTAGGCGATTCGCCACAGCGCCCGTTTCTGCCTGAATGCGGCCTAGGATGGAAAAGAAGCAGTGAAGGGAGGAGTGACAGGAAGAAGTTAAAAGGCTCTCTTTTCTGTTGACAGTATTTACCTTAAATAATACACATCCTTCTGTCCAATGCTGGAACCTGAACGGCGAACGACTTCTTTGCGTTTCCAACCCTCTCCAAGCATTGGCCATTCAACCCATCCTTCATCAGGATGCGATCGCTTGCGGCGGGGAACTTGAAGCCTGAATTTGAAAGAGGAGATGGACGTTGTGTAGGTTAGAAACATGAATACCACACACATGGAATAAACAGACTGCAAGTGAAGCCATCCAAGAAAATACACTTAACTCTGTTGTGTTGTGTTCTTTCAATAGATTGAGACAAAGTCCAGCATCTATGCACATATGAATCACCACTGCCAGTTCCACAATGAAAAATATCATGATGTTGCTCTTGTGCTTGCACAAACAAAGATAATGCTGCATCATATGCAACATATACAGGCTCTGTAGACAACAAGCATTGCAGTATTATCACAGACTGGGGTACAACAACATTATTCAACCTACTGATAGATCTTTCTGAAGGCCTTCTCGCTGCCCGCCATGCTCTCACTCCTCTCACTTTCTCCTGCCAGGCTTTCTTCCTCCGGATCATTCTTACCAACACTGTTGGCATCGTCGTCGTCCTCAAGCGGCTCAAACCAGTCAATGGGAGGCTCACCACAGTTGGCCTTAGAGTCCTCATTGTCCTCGTCAAGGTTTCCTTGCATTGGATCTGGGCTGAGGTTTTCATTTGTATCAAATCTGTCCGAGAGTGCCAAGGGCTCCTGAGCTGGTGCTGCCTCAGGGGTGTTTTCTGCTTCACTGCTCTTCGTCTCCGCGCTTTGTTCCACATCTTCTTCTTCTTCCACCGGCTCCGTGCCAGGGACTGGGCTCTCGGGGGGTTCTTCTTCGTTCATTGATTCACCAGTTTAAGCCACAAAAGCCTGGAGATAAATAAGATATCTGCTACGGTCGATCTTGCATCCCATTTAAAGTGGTGTGTGTTTTTCACATTGTCCCTGTACGTAGCCCGTCTGACCTAGGGCTTGAGAAAGCAGGTGACCATCAGGATGATTGACAGCTGCTCAGTCTTTCATGACATAACCTGGAAAGAGAGGATTATGTTTAGAAACCGAAGCTAATAACAATAATAATAGCTTATAACAACGAGCTTAAAGAGCAGACATTTATCAGCACAGCGTTTCAATGTATTTACGACACAGTGTCACTAGAGAGGGTATACATGTCCTAATGTAGTCAACGCTAGCTGGCTAGATCCCATAGAGACACAGCTAACTTACTGCTAGCACTGGGATGTAGCCACAATGTTAGCAGTCAACAAACAGTTAGCAACACTGACGTTAGCTGTCCTCCACTGCTTCAAGTGCTGTTACTGCTCAATGTGCTCATTCTCTCATGTCGCTGCACATTATCTCTGAACACCACTAAAACCAGCAGTGCGTTGTCAGTCCCACCTACGTCAGGTTAGCTAGTATAAACACAACGGTGGTAACCACCGTTAGCCGTAGCATCCCTCCTTCATGTGCTAACATGCTGCTTATTCTTCGTTCCCTGAGAGTTGTGTATCAGCCACCAGTATGCAAAGAGAAGGGCCCAAAACACGCGCACACACACACCTTTAGGGTGATATTTTCCAATTGCTTGGCACTACAACACACAACAGGCAACTACTTCAGGTTTCGCGGTTAGAGCTAACGTGGCTAACGTTAGCCACCATACACTAAACGCAAGCGGTGGTAGGACACAAAGGAAGGCGACACAACAAAGATGGAAATCCGTCCAGTCCATCCCTGATCCATCCGTGTCGGCTCTGACCCCGCCTCCACCACAGAGGACCGCCAGCATTACACAGACGCTCGGTGCTGAACTGGATTATTGTTGGGTCAGTTTTAAACAGGAATTCACATATTACACATTTCGTGCACATATTATTCCAGGAGAGAAAATTAAAATGAGAAAAAGCGGACTGCACAGAAAAGTAAGACTTGTTGTGGAAGAGTATGGAAGTGGAGACGGAAGGGAGTGATTTCTCTCATCCCGCCTTCATCCTCTTTGATGAACCGCTTCATCTTTGTCATTTAGCCGTGCTGCCTTCACGGGCTATTAGAAAGAAATGTCGACGTACTAAACCAGCGAGATAATCCTGCGTTTGTCGTTCATTCCTGACTTTACAGGACGCACAGCTCGGAAATAATAAACTATCAGCATTATTACTAATTCTATTATGAGGTAATTTGGTCATTTATGTGAATAATTTAGTATCCTTCAGCGTCCAGGCCAAATCATACCTACTCCTGCACAGACACAGGCTGGCTGGCTATACATTTATTTGATTTTACATGACCTCCTTCATCTTCATCTGTGCATGCACATACAGTATATGTGTGTATGTGTACTGTATATACACATGGTATATATAAAACAACCGACACTTTGTAACCATGCATAATCCATGGTAAATGATGAAACTTGAGTTAATTCTTTTACTTTTATCAATCAATGAAATAATTTATATTGTTTCATTTGTATTATTATTAAAACTATAATTTATTTTATTTTACCAAATGTCAAAAGCAACCACATATATCATGTTTACCAATAAAGTTTTCTTAAGTTTAATAATTAGGCCTGCTATGACATGTCATGTTTTATTAATGTTGTCATCATAAAGAAATGTCACAGTCAGAATTTATAAATACTCCTTTATGGCATGGTGTCATGTCACTGCACATCCTTTCAAATTCAAGGCTTTCCCTAACAATTCTATACTATACTATGAACATCCAGTTTTACAAACATCAGTGTATCATTAACTAAACTACTCAGCATAGGCAGTGTTGTAGTAGTCGAGTGAGACACTTTTACTTCATGACCGGATAAAACCACAACTACTGGCCACAGTCCAAATTGTAGGGTAGGTCAAATGGTGGTGGAAAATTGCCTGAGAAACCGAAAAAAAGTTGTTATACAGTCTGTAGTTACTGTTCAGCTCAATCTTTAACTAAAAGTTTATTTCGGGAACTGTGAACTTGAGTCATTCCGCAGGAAACACCACAATGACACAAAGCACAAAGACAACTTGTGGAATGTTGAAACTGAGAAATGTGATTGTTTTTGGAAAATTATATGCCGATTTTGAATTTAATATCAGCAACATGTTTAAAAAAAAAGTTAGGACAGTGGCAACAAAAGACTGGAAAAGCTAAATATTCTGAAATGCTAAAAGAAAACCTCTGGTGGAATATCTCACAATGAATTAGGTTAGCTGGCAACAGGTTAGTAACATGACTGGGTCTAAAATGAGCATCTCAGAGAGAGTCTGAGCTTCAACATTTGATAAGTTGTCTTTTAGCTATTTTTAATTAAATATAGGGTTTCGGTGTTTATGTACATCATCATATTTTGTTTCTGTTTACATGTTACACAGCATGGCAACTTTTTTTAAAAATAGGGTTGTACTACGGACCATTTGACAACCCTTCCACCTGGTATCCCCAGACCTCCCTGCTGCTCTCTTCTGGTTCTGTTTTGTAGGTACTGAACGGAGGGTCATGAGCTCTATGAGCTGCACCTGGGACCGGTGTACTCTGTCTTATAAGTTCCTCCTTCATTCTGCAGTCTGACTCTGAGCAGACAGTAAAAGTCTCCCACGTCTGTTTCCTTAACTTAAATTGAATGTTTTAGGGTTTTATTTGATTTGTTCTGAGGGTGTGTGTTTGTGTCACTCAGCGATGCTTGTGAGTTTTAACAAAGTTCAGGTGGTCCTGTACACAGTTAGTTCATTACTGTTGTTCTGTCCCTTATTAGCCTTAAGAGCGAATAACCTTTGGAGTTTGTTGGGGGGTTTTGTAACAGTTCTGAGTTTGTTCTGTGTTTCCTGTTTTATTTTGTAGTTCTACCCTGTCTGTGTCTTGTCTACTTCTACTTCCTGCCTTGTTTTCCCGCCTGTTTTTGATTCTGCACCTGTCCCTGATTAGTTTCACCTGGATGTCTACATTCCTGTGTTTCCTTTGTTTTCTGGTCTGTCTGTTAGACGTCCTTTCTGTCCTTTCTGTGTCTGCACACTCCTGTTTGTTTCTGAAGCTTGCCTCTGTTCCCAGTTTGGTTCTTAATTTTGGTTATTATTGGTTATTGCAGTTTTTGTTTTCCTGCCTGAACCACTAGCCGCTTCTTAGTTTGTTTCTCTACCCTGCTCCTGTGCCGTTTTGTGTTTGACCCTATCAGTAAGTTGTTAAAGTTTCTTTCTATACTCATACCTGCTCTCTGTACCCGTGTCTGCATTTGGGTCCATCCGCTCCTGAACCCCCCCTCCGTGACAGAGTCAATGAATGAAATGAGCTGAGAAATGCAGATTGTGACAGTTTTATTATTTGTGTTTATGAATGTGGATGGAGCAGTTGTCTCGGGGGTATGTCAGAGGCTGTAGGTGGGGTCAACAATTGTTGGTTGCTTCATCTGGCTATGCGGTTGCATAGGGCTCCACAGCCACCAGGGAGCCCCCAAGCTGCAAGCTCAGCCTCAATTTATTTTGGGAGAATTAAAAATACCTGTCTTTAAGACAAACACCCTCATTTGCTGTGTGAAGCACTTATATGCTTAGAGTCAAGTCAAAGTCATCTTTGGGCTGGGCTGTCACGCAGTGAGTGACATCTGCTGACAGGTATGTCAGGATGAATGACAGCCGCCTGCCATTTACTGAAGTGAGGAAATAACGGTAGGCGCCAGTAACAATTGCATCATGGCATCAAAATAATAATAGATAATAGCTTTTGCTGATTTCTGTTGATCTTGTGCAGTGGCCTAAAATGTCAGACTTGTGGTTATACATGCTACAATCACAGAAACAGATCCAAAATGGTGCTGAAGGGGTTGCAGTGTAACATATAAATGTTTCTTACTACCTGAAACATCAGTATTTTGTTTTTTTATTGTTTGCTCATTAATATGGATGCTGGTCCATTGTATTTTTATTCATTTAAGCAAGTTAAGTTATTTTTTTTTTACTGTTTTGTATTTTGTGTCATCTTGTTTTCAAACTTTACCATAAACATTTTTAAGAACATGCTGCATCTGTTGCATTTATTAATGTACTCCAGCCTGTTTTCCTCTTAAAATGTAACAGACTGTTGCATCGCCACAGATCATCTGAACGGCTTAGGAATCTCTACCTCAGAGTTTGACAAAATAGGGCCCCCCAAACAGCTAGAAATGGCCCTGGGCTTGCAGGTTACAGTGCATGAGTAAACACAAGGTTAGCTGAGGAATTCTTTTGCGGAGGACGGCAAAAGTTAAACTATTGCTGATTAATGTTGGTAATTGTAATGTACATTTGTGTATTTGTGTAAATGTGTTTCACAGGTGTCAGAGTGGATCAACAGGAAGCTGGCTGGCGGCTGGGTCGTGACTGACATACAGCAACAATGCAGATTGTGTCACTTGCCTTGACACAAGAGGAAGAAGCTGTAAGTTCTTTAGCAGTTAAATTTGCTCACCATTCAGTGTTTTAGTCATAATAGTGTATATTGCTTACAGTCAAATGATTGTCTTGTTCCCACTGATGTACTGTTAGTAATTCAGCTTGCACACCTCAGTAGTTACTGCGAAAAATTCTTAATTTTTCTCTTCATTTCAAAACCACCAAGTAAAGAACAGTACTGAAAATACAGTATTTTTTCCATAATCTACTTTTTCTTATATTTGTGTAACATTATACATGCAATCATTGAGTAGGAATAAGGAAAATAGTGTAGTTGGTTCCTACCTTTTCAGACTGGTGAAATGGTGTCCCTTTATGTATTTGATTATATATATATATGTTGATATGATTGTGAAATGTTAAATCTTGGGGTTCATTTTATGAAATGTCAGTGGGCCTCTTGCTCTGTCATATAGCACTTTTTTTCTAGCTGCAGTAAATGTAATTCCACATTTGTTTGACGCTCACTTTTGTTTGCATATGCAGTATGGCGGCGTTCAGACAGGGACAGGCAAACCGGACTGGGCGGCGTTTTTCAATTCATTTCAGTGGGGGTGGACCAGGGAGTGTTTAGATTTCGAAATCTAAATACTCCCTGGTCCAACCCCACTGAAATGGCGGCGTTTTTCAATTAATTTCAGTGGGGGTGGGCCAGGGAGTGTTTAGATTTCTACATGGTAGAAATCTAAACACTCCCTGGCCCTATACCTCACTCTCTTTGTTGACCACTTGGGGGCAGTGGAAACAAGCTGTGAACACTGTTGGCAAACGGTTTCCACATCCAGCAGACACAGAGCAACATTATCATTCATCTAAGGTCTTTCCTCTGGATAAATGTAAGTCCATTCACTCTCCTTTTAATTCTGTTTTACGGTCTACCATCTCCTCTGAGAAACATATCTGGCTCTCTGGCTTTAGCTGCTCAATGCACCACTATGTTCCTTTGCTTGTCTTAAAGTTATGTAATTTATTGCTTGGCAGGTAATGACTTCATTATCTTTAGAAAAAATATTGTTTTCCTGTCACTAGAAGTCTACATCCAAGCAATTACTTAAAAATGTTGAATTATAATCAGATACTGTACATTACTGAGAGACTGAAAAATGAGGCAGATGTGACATCTTTCACATAATTACACACACTTGGTTCACATTTATTTGTATTTGCTAATAAGATCAAATGATGAAATTAGAAGTGAATAGACTGAGGGATCAGCAGAAATCTCTAATCCCTTAAAAACCGTGTGTGCAAGTTCAACTTAAACTTTAAAACATCTGGCTCTGAACTGAAACACAGATTCTGTTTTTTTTTTATTACATCTTTACACTCCACACATTAAGTGCAGTCACAAACTAATGGACTGATGTTTTAGTGTTAATGTATTTTACAAAAAGCACAAATATAATCAAAACCATTTGTATTGAGTCTAAAATGGTTCACTGGATAACGTAAATGAATGCAGCACTAAAACCCACAGTTCACGGTCACGTGTCATTGTTTTCTTAATGGATTTGAGACGTGACGATAAAGTGTTGGTGCTCCTTCCAAAATTCAGGACGCATCCAAGGGGAAACTTCCATGACAGTAAAATGAAGCAAATATGGTCGTATCAAAAAATGCAGTTTTGGTCTCTGTAGCTAATTTCCCCGTAAATGACAACTGTACTGAGGGTGAATTTTTATATAACTCACCTGATCAAATTATATTAAGCCTTAAAGGTTGGTGTCCTTGCTGATGACTTGTTTGATCACCCAGGTGTCATTTAGCTACTGATCATGTACGTCTTTACCCATCTTTAGGTTAACCTGAAGGCAGCAGAGGCAGGACTGCCAAGATGCCGGCGACTACTGTAGCACCGCCACACTTCAGAAACCTCATTTGATTACAGATATAAGGTTACAAAGAGAGAAGAAGACAAGAAGGTGCCAATTTTCGCTATTCGAGGACACTGCACTTAGCTGTTTTTTATTCCTACCTTTTAAAGAACTTCCATGTGCCATAGGTAGCCACACTTCCTCTAAAGTCACAATATACTTTTCCACTGCTATACAGATATACCTTTTTATAAATGTCAGTCCTCACCCACCATGAACATTTAGGAACACTGTTTCTGTTGCAGAATAGTCAAAGGCTTACAGCCCCTGGTATTCCCAGGCAGTCTCCCATCCAAGTACTAACCGGGCCTGATCTTGCTTAGCTTCCGAGCTTAGAGTTGTATGATTATAGTCCCCAAGAAATGTCACAAATGCAGTATTTATAAATGTCACTCATCACCACCATGAACATTTCTGAATACAGTATTTGGGGTGTGACATGCAGATTGTGCACCTGATTCCTCATTGACTACAGTGGAGTTGCACATGATATTTCCTTTGGGTCCATTTCACCTGTACAACTGGGCAATTGACCAGCTATGCCTGCAGTGCAAGATTGTGAGGAAGCTGACGGGTCAGGCCAGATCTACAGCTGCTTGGCCAACATCAGCAATGCGCATGGACATGTCATCATGTCTATGCTCACAGCAAGTGAGGGCTGGGGCCCGATGAAGATGCAAATGGTCTTATGAGATGCTACAAGGATGCTGGCATACCAACAACCGCTTCATGGCCCAGCTCACCCAACTGCATCTTTGTGTGGGATGAGGGTAACCTACAGCGACTCAGGGCAGCAGAGCTGGAAGCGAGTCATATGCATCCCATCAAGCAGATATGACATGCCATATCACCAAGGCAGAGATGATGCTGAACTGCAGGAGGACCATCCGGGAAAGCACGAAGATCAGTCAAGGAGTTGAACAAACCATATGATGGAGAGAGCTACAACACTGCCTCTGGCAGGATGGATCCAGAAATCTAGAAGGTTCAGCACAAATGCATTCCCTGCCTGCAGGACCCTCCAGGTTTCAGACACTGATGAAAGGT
Source organism: Argyrosomus regius (assembly GCA_946959425.1). NCBI lineage: Eukaryota > Metazoa > Chordata > Actinopteri > Sciaenidae > Argyrosomus > Argyrosomus regius. The sequence continues at coordinate 3,996,542 of OX336885.1, forward strand.
GGTCATGCGCTTCCAACATACCGATGTGTCAAAAGGTTTCACTTCCTTGAAGAATTCTCATTCATACATGAACAGATTCATCTCAGGTAAACTGTGCACACTGTTAGGTTTCCAAGTTGTAATAGAACAAGATAAGAAAAGGGTTCAGGAGGGATTATAGGTAATGAATACCAAAAAATGCTGATACGGAGGACTACAAATTGGCCCTCACAACACTCGAAACAGAGGACATCTCTGTTGTAGAGGAAGCATCTCATTTAGAGGTATTTGACATGGAGGATCCAACTGTTCCCACCCTGGACACAATATGGCCTTCACAACAGTGCGCTCCATCGGCCCAGCCTCTATCAATTAGACCTCATGCTGCTGTAACCGATGCTCGTAACAGCGCCACTCCATCCTCCATCTGCACCCACAGCACCACCAACTAAACCCTCTGCATGTTTTACTGTTGCCGCTATGAGTGCTAAGTTTGTATTTAACGGTTAAAACGTGCCAATAACTGTGATTTAGATTTACATGTTACATCATCATGTTGCATGTTCATTACATTACACATTACATGTGTATAATTACATGTTCATACATGGTGGCTGGCTCACTAAAGAGGCAACAGTACTATTCATTTTCATTTGATGACAATCTGTTTATCTTGTGTTCCACAGCCGCTGTCAGAGTTTCCAATCCCATTGTTGCAGTTACCAGTCCATCATACAGTGCTGAACCTGCAGGATCTCTATCTTTGCTTTAATTTGTTCAGATTTAGCTTCCCAGCAAGATACATCCAGCTCAGCAGATGAACAGCATTCAACATCATGAGGTTCCACCAGTCATGTATGTTTATATTTTGAATATGTTTTAAACTTCTTTTAAGTTACATCTGCAATAACTTCAAATGGGCATATTATTGAAACATTTCAAATACATCTTTTGATTTTCATCATTTCTTTTTTAAAGTAGTACTCACTTGGCTCCAACAATATTAAGGACTCTCAAGCAGTCCAGGACTTGACAGACTATTTATTCAAATTAAAAGACCACAGGGTTGCTGAGGAGGCTGCCAAAATCACTGCCCTGTGGGAGTGTTTGTCTGAATATGACATATACCTTACACACTACCAGGACACAATCCCTGAAAACAAAAACAGTACCTGGTGTGGAGAGTACAGTGGACCCAGGCTCCTAATTGGAGTCAGGTACAAGGAGCCTTGTCACAAAAGCATCAGGAAAGTCATTTTAAACAATGCAATTGTAATGAAGAAGACACTACCCAGCTTCCAGTGATGAATAGTGCAACCATTGTTAGTTGGTGAGTTAATAAGGACTTAATCTAGTGAGGTTACAACCTAGAATCTGTTCTATTTCCTGTGTAGATATATTGGACTTGTATTACACTGTTGTATACAAAATTAATTGGAATATTTTGATGGCACTACAAACGTGAAAGAAGACTGTACTGGATTTCAACTTTAACAGCCACCTTTGTGAGTGTAGAGAGCCTCCCTTTATTTAGAGGAAAGGCAGACCCTGCATGCCTACAGCAGAGTGGTAAATTCCCATGAGTTTGTTCTGCCCCCTATCTAACTCTGCAGAGTTGGCCCAGCTAAAACAGAGACTAAACATGCCAGTGGCTCCATCTGCTGGTCATAGCATGCCATTCTTTGCAGCTCTCAAGCCACATCTCTACTGTCAGTGCCCCAACCTCCACTGCTTGTCTCCTAATCTCACGTTCCTATGGTTCTTCCCAAACCTGTAGTAGTTTCCTGAACGTTGTGATGATGTGCCTTCTACCACCCAGCACTATCACAAGAGGAGAAGACAGGAGGAGGAGCAAAGAGGCAAAAGTAAGTGGAGGGTAATAATATATAATATTCTAGAAATAAGTTATTCCGTCCTGTTACACTACTGTTGACTCATTCTTTACATGTATGTATTTATTTAAATAGAATGAACATAGACTGCTTTTTTAACTTGATAAGATGTCATTACTTCACACATTACAATCAATTTATAGACTTTATCATTTAATTGCTAAATGATAGGCTATTGCACACAGTGGGTATAGCTTGTAACTATAACTACTATATTACTGGTAATCTGGTAAACAATACAAAATTAACATCATACAGAATTAACATAACTAATAAAGCTAATCAATGATAATGACCGTTTTCGGTCATTATCATTGATTAGCTTTATTAATACTGTTTCTAGCTGTTAATACTAATGATGCTAATTAATTGATTTGCTTTATTAATTAGATCCATATGGGGAACGATAATGTTTAATTTGAGCATTTGAATATAATGCATTTCTTAGGAGAATTTTAATGTCTTATCTGAATTACATTCATTTGTCTTTTGCAGAAATGTATTGGTGGAGAGAAAAAAAAGGGACCAAGTATAGAACCTTGGGTGACTCCACAGCAGACTAGTGCTGAGAATGACAGAGAATGATCTGTTGGATAAAGATGGAGCAAACATTCTACACTGTTGCCCATAAAGTTTGAATAATTTTGTTTTCAGACAAATTCCTCTTTTTATCCCTATTTATACACATCAGATTAATTGTGGTTTAATTTTCACTGTGATATGTTTGATAGAGATTGATCAATGAAGTTTTGAGAAGATACACATCTATCAAGAATAAATCACACTGTCACAATCATTTCATCAGAAGAGGTAAAAATATTTTATTCCAACTTTATGGACAACAGTGTATTATTTTTTTATTTTACTTGAAATTTTCTTGTGATTTTGGTTAGACAAAAGCCAAGCTAAGGTATTAGATACATGTTGCAACAACTATATATTTTTAGGGCTCAGCTGGTGGTTTTGTACATCCCTAGACCACACATTGATGGGCTGGATAATTAGGAAAAGGAAGTATTATCTATACTATTCTGCATTTGATCCTGTGAATAACTGATTATCCTAGGGAGAGAACGCACGTTGTTGCTTTGAATTGTCCTTTTGTGTGCAGACAACTAGCCTTGTAATGATGCACATCCTCACACATCAACCGCAAAATTAATTTTTATGCTCCACCCAGTTATGGCGCATTGAAGCACAGGGGACACACTCTCTTCTAGCAAGTCCTGCATGAAGCAAAACACATCTGACAAGCTATATTTTTACTGTTATTTGATGTGCTAAATGTTAAGTTTTATTGGTGATTAGAAATAAGTAAGGGTATATCCCAAATCATACTTGATTATTGAAAAAAGGTCACTGAAACAAGATTATTCTGAACCTATACTGGAGATTTATGTTGCTCATGTTAATATACAGCCAAAATACATTTTTTAGCTGTCACTGTGTTGTGAAATCCGTTGTGAAGGTATTCAGTCTCTCAACTCACGCAATTAGAGGAAGGTGATGAAACAGTCTGGAAAAGAAAGCACCAATCAGCATGGAAAGAGTTGAATCACAACCCATGCTTCCTGTTTTCAGTGGCTGCAATAGCTGTGCTACATTTTCGATGCTGGAAAAAAAAATGCTTCTTAAGGAAAAACTGAAGTTTAATATGTTCCACATGCATTTGTCCACCTGTTTACTTGCAGTGTCTCTAACATAAAAAGATGTCACATTGCTTCACACAGAGCAGAGTCTGGGCTTTTTGCTTTGCTGTATACATGCACATGTAACCCCTTTTATTAGAGGAGGTCATTAAGATAATGATAATTAAACTTTTCATTATAGCAGTATAGGACAATAAAATCAAATCATAATTCCTGTATGACATTCAGAATAAGATAAAACTTGGAAACAAGTCTGGACTCTTGAGATGAATGAGGAAACAGACCGTTTGGAATAATTATCAGTGTTTGTTTTGTGGTTCAGAGCTGTAGTCACCATTGTGAAACAATCCTGTGTGTAAAAGCTCAGCAGACACAATTGATTATGTTTACTGTGGCTAATATTTACGGTGCAGTTGCTCCAGAAAGAGTGACCTCGTTCCTCAGACAGACTGATGTTATTTGATTATTATAAAATTCAGAGCTGATAAAACTATTTTATGTGTAGAATATAGGCTATAAAACATTGTGCTAAAATTGAGATTTGGCTCTTTTTTTTTTTTTTTTTTTTACCGATTTAAAATAATTCAAATGGGCATCATGGGAGGCTGTATGTGCCAAAAAATGAGTTGGATATTAGTTACATATAAAGCTTCAGCTGAGAGATAGTTAGCTTATCAGCACAGAAGATGGAAGAGAAGCCTTTTCACTTTCTTTATAAGAGTTTCAAGTCTCATATGTCCATTAAATACAAGTCTACAGCCAGCAGGCAGTTAGCTTAAAATAACATGACTGGAAAGTAAAAACAGCTACCTTGGCTCTGTCCAAAAGATAAAATCCAGTTACCGGCACCTCTAAATCTGTTAATTAATGAATGTTACATCTTGCAAAACTAAGAATGACAAGTCACCTCTGAAAAGTCATTTCCACGTGTGTTATCTTTACACATAGTCAGGCCTGCTGAAAGGCCTAAAAGGAAATGGTCAAACTGCAAGAATGAATTTACTTGGCAACATTTCGTAGCTCTGATTAGCGGAGTTACACAAGCTAACTTAGTTTGCTCAGTGGTGGTAGCTTGCAATCAATGCATAGTGGTACATAGGCACTGTAGGCATAGGGAAATTCCATTTTCTCTGTCAATATATAGCATGTACTGAGGAATTTAATGCTGCGATTGACTACATTTACCATCAACACTGATCATCCACATAAAACTGGCAGATTTTCCCTTTAATGGACAGATATGGTGTTTGAATCATATAATCTAAGTCTCTGCAAAAAAAAAAAAAAAAAGTCAAACTGTTACTATTAAATAAATAAAGTAGTGTTTTATCACTTCTGACACAAACAGAATCTCAGATTAGCTTCACTTGTCAGCATAATTTAGCAGCTCTCCAAAAAAAAAGAACAGTTTTGTTTTTGTTTTCAGATAATTAATCTCTGTCTTCTCTTCTCTCCTTCTTTCTCAGGACTGTTTCCTCTTTCCTCCAAACAGCCAGTGGATCCTGATCCTGCAGACATTTAGATATTGCTCAGACCTTATGCCCTCTTAGCTAAAATATTTTATAATCCACTGCTCACTTAGCTTCATTCACCAGCAGCAGTGAATGACGATAGTGTGCTATGATATCCACTCCTGTTGCAAAACTACAGAACTGCTCATCCTCCTTCCCTAAACCAAATTAACCACAAGTCAAGACATTTAGGACTCATCACTGTGCCAACTCACAAGTGAGACATTATTGTGTGTGTCACATCAGGAAGTCCTATCATCTTAAAATGTGTTAAAAAAGGACCTAATTCCTCAAACTGCAGCAGTAGTGAAGTGGGGAGCCTTGATTCACTGACTAACATGAAAATCAAAAGGTAAGAAACCTCCTTTTATCCTCTGAAAATTCATTTCCACGTGTGGATTCATGCATCTCACTTCAATATAAAGGTCAAACATGCTTTCTGCGTCTTCATACAAACGCTGACGGGTATTTATGAGCGACTGATTTGTGTGTTATGCTTGAGCATGTCACATTTCCACATCCTAACAATTGGCAACACATCAGCTGTGTGTCTGAGCTACACATGCGTGCTAATCATTTCAGTGGGCTCAGTTAAATGCTGGCTGACTTTCTCAACAGATTTTGCTGGAGTCACATTTATTTACTCATTAGAGCAGTGTTTGAACACGGATATGGCATGATTGACATTTTCAGTGCACCAAGTTGTTTGGTCAGCAAAAGGTCAATGGATGCAACAAATCCCTGTTTTGCCTGTTCAGGGATTTGCGTGAACAGTAAACAGCCAACAGTATTCTGCTGAGTCATGTGTAAGTGTAGCCATTAGTTTTCCCCTAAATATTTGTTGGGCTGAATTTGATATTTTAGTTTTGAGAGTGACTAACACAGTATTTCCTAATACAGGGAGAAACATGTTATGTATATGCATAGAAGTCATCATGCTATTCATTGTTACTCATTGTTTTTCTTCCTTATTTTTTTGCACAAACAAACAAGACAAGAGTGTGTTTGCTTTCTATGAATATTATTTATGAGTATGAATGAAAATTATATAAACTATGCTGTTAACATATTTCGACTCCCAGAGATACATGAAAGGTCCCGTCATACACATTTACACATCTCACTGATTTTGGCAACATAATTATTCACAAAATATGGCAGAGATGGAATACAATATTCATAACTATGGGGGGGGGGGGGTTGCAGTCTGCAACTACACAGCTAGATGTCACATTTGCTGAATGACCTGGTCTTGTTTTGATCCTTCACAATACCTCATTGACAAGAGTTAACCCACTTAAAAGATATGCACTAAATATTCACAGTCATGCATCTGAAATTTAAAGTTTAAAATTGGTTTCGCTGGCCGTGTCATAGATCATGAGCGTGACCAATGCTGAGAGGTCAGCTGGACATACTGTATAATGTTGTGTGCAAATCAATGATTATAAATCTAACAAACTGTGACACTTGACGCAGAGACCCAATGGCCCAACAAACTCTTGCAGCATATTTTATTTTGTGCCAAAATATATTTTCTCTTAAATGTTAGCCTTGTCTCTAATGTTGTACAAGTGCATGATAAGTTTGTACACACAATGCAATAACTGTTATATCCTAAACTTGGTTAAAATAAAATAACTAGCCGAAGAGACTTGCACTGTGCTTCATCTTGTCTTGCTTTATTCCTCGCTTTCTGCAACAACTTGTACAACACCTTACTGTCTTAGAGCGCCCTCTATCAGATTCTCAATGCAATAACATAATAGATAATTCTTGATAATTGGGGCACATTTTCAGGCACTGCAAACTCATCAAACACTGTCTCATCATCCTTACTGGTGCAGGCTAGAGCCTCCTTTAGAAAGTGTGTCAGTTTTGATGCATTCCACTTCCGTCCATCACTGAGCAGGTAAGTACTCGGACCCACTTTCTTAATGACTGACAGAGGTTCTGTGAATCAGGATGATCCCTTGTGGACATGTTCAGGTCTCCGGACACGCACAGTGTCATTCACTTTGAACATAGGCACTTTTGCTCCTGTCTTTCTGTCTGTATACTCCTTACTTTTCTGTTGCTTGTGTCTTACAGTCTCTTTCACTTGCTCATGTGATTTTGTCTTGTGTGCAACAGGAAGGACATTTAGTTTTGTGCGAATCTTCCTGTTTCTCATTAACTCAAATGGTGTAGCTTCTGTTGTAGCATGTGGCATAGCACGGTAGTTATGTAAGAACTCTGTAACTGCTTGTTTCCAGGGCCTGTGCATTTTTTCCGCTGTCTGTATGCACTCTTTTAGCACTCGTTGAATCTCCAATGGCTCCATTGGCTTTTGGATAATAGACACTGGAACGCAGGTGCTTTATCTCTCTCTCTCTCTCAGAAATTTGCATTTTGGCCATCCTTTTTGTATCTGTTGTCGCAGCTGTGTCAGTTCAGGACAGGTCTCACATGCATCAGTAAACTCTGGCATAGACATGGCACACAAAGATTCCCTAAAGACTGTAGCCACCATGTCCGGTCCCTCTGCAGCATCTCCCGTGGTAGGTAGTGGAAGCCTAGACAGGCAGTCGGCTGTCACATTTTGTTTTCCCGGACGGTAGGTAACATCATATGTAAAGCAATTCGCAGTCCAGCATGACCAGTACCCTTGGATGTGAGCAGGGTTGTAAGTGCCTGGTCTGTACGCCGCACAAAGTAATGTCCCCCACAGGTTCTCCACCTTTCTACTGCCCAAACACATGCAAGTGCTTCACGTTCCACAGTAGAATATTTTCTTTCAGCGGGGGACAGTGCTCTGGATGCAAAAGCTGCGACTCGTTCTGCATTGTCTGGGTGAAGCTGGGTAAGCACAGCTCCTAGTCCATAGTCAGAAGCGTCAGTAGTCACATAAATAGGCAACTCAGGGTCATAAAGTGCTAGGGCCGGGCTCTCAGCAATCAGTCTCTTCATCTCAGTAAAACTAGACTCAGCCTCAGCAGTCCATTTGAAATTCAGTTCTGTAGATTCCCTGAGTGTAGCACGTAGTGGTTCCACAACAGTAGCAAAGTCTGGAATGAACTTACTGTATCATGATGCAAGTCCCAGGAAGGATCTCAGAGAGGATGTGTCATGTGGGGCAGGAGCATTGACCACTGCAATGACCCGGTCTTGGTCAGGCTGAAGTCCATCTTTGAATATGGTGTGGCCCAGGAAGTGCAATGAGGTCTGGTTGAACTTAGACTTGTGCATGTTCAGTTTGAGTCCTGCCTCATTCAAGGCATGCAGCACCCTCTGTAAGTTAGCATCATGATCCTGCTGGGTGGCACCATAGCATATGATATCATCAAGGTAGGCCTGTACTCCTAGTAGGCCTGCAAGTATTATATTATATCATATGTATTATATGAAAAGCTGATGGGGCAGAAGCAAGACCAAATGGAACTCTGCACAAACGGAAAAGACCATCATACGTGATAAAGGTAGTTAAATCACGACTATCTGGGTGTAGCAGCATCTGGTGATAGGCAGAGGCTAGGTCAATGGTAGAAAAGACTGTAGCTCCTCTCAGATTAGTGAACAGCTCATCCATGTGCGGTAGGGGATGATAGTCGCTGATGATTGACTTGTTTGGTTCCCTGAGGTCAACACACATGCATGGCTTTTCTCCCTCCTTTCTCTGGGTTACAACTATGAGGGAGACCCATGGGGATGCATCAATGCGTTCTATGATACCTCTTTCTTGTAGATCTTTGAGCTCATCACCGCCTGCCTCAGAGAGAACGGAAGCCTCCTCAGTTTCTGTTGTACTGGCACAGCATCCAATTTGAGTTGTATTTTGTGCACAAATCCTTTTGCACACCCAATTTCATGTACCTCAGTCTCTGGTGTGGTCTGTGGCGTCGTGCTTGGTATCACAGGTGTCCTCTGTGCAGTAGAGGTGTCATCAGCGCTGGCAGATTTGACAACCTTGTTGCCCTCAATGCGCATATGTAGATCAACGAATAGATCTAGGCCTAGAAGAGCAGCGCCTGACTCTACCACTATGAATGAACCTGTAGTTGAATGTCCATCATGAGATACTGTGGCATGCATACACCCTTTAACAGGTATTTTCTGTCTTGAGTATGTGAACAGTGTCACTGTAGGTTCAGCAAGGGCACATTTGGGAAAAAGGATCTGGTAGGTGCTCTCTGGAATAATAGAAATGGATGAACCTGTATCTACTATTAGCTCAACATCATGAGAGTGTCCATTTGCATCCACTTGTACAGTACAGATGATTTTATCCTGCACAGCACCATTTAAGTAAAGCACAGTCAATTCAGATATCACCACCTCCCGTACCTTCGTTTGACTAGATCGACAAACTTGGAAAAATGTCCCACTTTTCCGCATGAGTTGCATGTGGCTTTAGCCGCTGGGCATGAAGGCTTATTAGCTAGGTGGTTGGTAGATCCACACTGATAGCAGGAGGGGGGATTCCTAGTCTGGACCTTGGTGGGTGCAGTTGGTTTTCTTTCCACTGGGTTCCCTTCTGGTCTTTTTTTTCACCGGCGCAGCAGTAGTAGTAGGATCAGAGAGTACATCGGCATTGCGTAGTCCAGCTTCAATTTGTATAGCAAGTGTAGTAGCTTTAGCCAGGGTCAGGTCCGGTTCTAGCAAGAGTCTGTCTCTTATGCGCGGATTGGCGACGCGCTCCAGCAGTTGATCACGAAGCATCTGCTCCTCCATGTCACCAAACTCACACGATGCAGCTAGCTCACGTAGTGAGGCCAGAAACTGATTAATCGTTTCATCAGGTCTCTGTGCCCTCTGGCGAAATTTGTGGCGTTCTGCAATCACATTAACTTTGGGAACAAAATAGTTTTGCAGTCCTTCCACGGCAGAAGCATATGTAGTACCGGTATCCGGCAATGTGTAGAACAGTCTTTGTCCCTCTGTGCCGAGCGCATGGAGAAGAACAGCACGTTTCCTTGCATCAGGCCACTTATCTCCGGTAGCGGCGGTAGCGGCGAGCACTAGCATGTAGTCGTCGAACATTTTTAACCAAGTAGGAAAAGAAACAGCCGGTTCGCCTGGGCACAGAAATGGCCATCCTCGTCGCCAAAATGTTATATCCTAAACTTGGTTAAAATAAAATAACTAGCCGAAGAGACTTGCACTGTGCTTCATCTTCTCTTGCTTTATTCCTCGCTTTCTGCAACAACTGGTACAACACCTTACTGTCTTAGAGCGCCCTCTATCTGATTCTCAATGAAATAACACAACACAATAACACACAATGTTTTTATGCAATGAAAATTGTAAAAACAAAACCCAATGATCAGCAGCAAAAATGAACCCTATAATGTCGAGAACAGGCACAGAGGAGGAATAAGGCACCATTCATCCTATTAAGTCATTGTAGCCTAGAGACTTCAAGCCCCACAAGCTTAAACAACATACTTAACATGGATTGATCACCTTGGTGCGTCATGACTGACCCTAGTTTCATGAGAATTGTGCATGAACCTGATTTTTAATTGATGACATGCTTCAGAAGTCCACTTCATAAAATGAGGCATTTGGGGTCTCAACTGTGAAACATGGTTCAATACTTCATAACATTTATGTTTGTTTATCAGAGGTCTAACAGGAAGTTCTCTGAGGTTTAAATAAATGTAAAATCTGTAATGTACTGCAACACTGTAATTGTATGTAAATGCCTTTTTGCAACGTATTGTACATGTACAGCCCGTATAACAGGTACTTATACTGTACTTCGTTATAACAGTTCTGTATGGTTATTTCTGTATTTTGTTACCTTCATCAGAGTGCAAGCCCAGTTTGTCACCACTTCATTGTTTTTCTGCATACTGCGCTAAAAGTATTTGTGACATTTACAACCTTAAACAATGAGGAAGCAAAGCCACAATCATTGAAACACAAGGCTTACACTGTTCACTCAGTTGTGTTACTACACTTTTCCTGTACACAAATATGATTCAGTCAATAGTGAATTCATCAATTACTTTATTTCTTTTTGAGGAAAAGGAATCTCCTGGCACAAATAAAAAATAAGTATGCATGAACAGTCAGGGTCAATAGTTAGAGCTCCTGGACAAACAATGAATATTACAGAACTACTCAGATCACTTTGATGCAATAAATCACACGTTTGCCTCAGGGCAATTGCGTAGGACTGACGTAGGTTAAGACACACACGGTCATGAACAAAAGCCGAAAGAACCTTCGCCATATTTCTGTGGATAGTTTCTAGATTCTTGGGTAAAAAAAACAAACAAAAAAAACATTGACTTCCTGCACTAGTCCTGAAGCGTTGCTATTGGTGATGTTAAAGCGATAGCTGCAGACTGGGGATAGATTTGACGTGCCAGTCTAATTAGTGCGATTACCACACAGCTGCACAGGCTGAGAGGATTTGAAGTGGTTTTATCAAAAGGATCATTTTCCCGGGGAATGCCTCATCCTGACAGCATGTGCACTGCCAGATCCATTTCGGTTTGGGATGTGCGAGCGGTGTCCGCTCAAATGTGCTGCACACTTGAAAGAATGAACTCAAAGAGTGGACAGGAGGAGAGCAGTGGAAGCACAGCACTGTGTTCTTGCTCAGTGTATTATTGCACATGAGTAAAGCTGTGAGGTGATTAGATGCATTGTGTTTTCAAAGGGTACTGCCTTAAAGCTCACAACAAACCAGTTTTTGGAAGGCTGTTGGCACAGAATCACACCCGCGACCAAACTCTCAGCTGGCATGAATATGGAAGCTAAATCAAATTTAGTCCTAATAATCTTACCAAACAAATAGATTTGGCCATCATGTTTGGGCTAATTAACAGAATTGATGATGTAATGCATCAGTACAGCTAGGAATTTGCAATCATAGGTGACTGCTTGGACCCCAGAGAGTTACATGGACATGACGAACACATTTTCTACGGCAGTACTTAAAAAAAACTTAACATATTTAATCAGGGCACTTCAAATTGCTAAAATATATTAGAGAGCACTGTGTTGATGTTTAGCAGTACCCCTCATAACTTCCATGAAATAAAATGCATTTTTCACCCTCATTCAAAGAACAATTACATATTCTAAGTAAAAGAATCTCTGGCTTCCCTCTCACTCAATCATCATATTGTACTCCACTACAATACCTCATGTTGCACACTGGCTCAGGATGGCTCAGAAAAATGCCACTGGCTGCACATATACATACACCAGCATGTTATTCTGCCTGGTTTGTTTAACTACTCCCTCCTCTCTTTGCCCTTGGGTGGGCTGGGGTCTGCAGTGCTCCCCCGGACCTGCCCGGCCTCTACAAGCGCCTCCGGAGTTCCCACCCTCTGCCCGCCGTGATGTCACAGGTCCAACTCAGAAAGCAGCCGGTGTTCGCCCATCACCAGGGTCAAGACCGCAGGGAGGACCGAGAGAGGAAGACCAAGGACCTTCTGCAGCACACCTCCACCATCCATGTTCCTCCTCTCTGCAGTCGACCTGCTGTGAGCCAGCCGCCCATGGAAGTCCTCAAGGTAAGCCCACCAACACACTAACAAAGTTTTGCAGGGTAAGTGATGATGGATATTCGTTGAGTCCACGTATTCCAAACTGGTTTCCATCCCATTTCTTTAAATGACAAATTGAACATGATCATGGACTTTGGCTTCAGAACATTCTTGCGCCTGTGTCAGCTCCTGAGACACTGTGTTAAGTCCATAGGGGGGATTATGTCTTGACAGAATTCCTGTTTCCAGACATTTGGCATTCAACACATTTAATCCTATTTGCTCCACTACACTGACATATTTTCATTCATTTCATTCCTGGTATGACCAAATGGACCCTGAAGAAATGGGAGAATATAAAAATGGGAGAGAAAGAACCCTGCAGCTATCCTGGAAATACTGGGTCTAAAAACTTTTACATAAAATAATTGCAGTTTAAGGTTTCTTAAGATCAGGATCAGTTTTCACTCCCTGCATGTGATATCATTAAGTCCAATATGTTCTGCTAGATAAGTGTGACATTATTGTCATTGGGTGATCTACGATGGAGATATTCCCTTAAGGTCATGAATGATATCAGTTCTCGACTTGTGACGTATCAATGTGTTTATTGAAAGCAGAGCAACATAATCCTTTAGCACTGTACCACCAAGTTAACTCTGCATGGAAATCAAATCCTGCCACAGTGTTACTTAGCATGTGTTACTATTTTCACGTGGCTTTGTGTCAATGTGCAAGCCAGAAAATTTTCTTGATAGTTGTGTTTTCTTTCTAATAACATTTCAGTCGTGTGAGGAAAGGTTTTGATGGGAATATAATTGTTGTTTTCTCTTCTATCTGGGGAAGCTTTTTCTTCATTCTGTAACATTTTCATAGTCAAGAATCCAGACAACAATCCCAGTTTCCAAACACTCTGACAGTTTGAACCTAACCTGTCTGTGGATTATCAAAGACCCCCCAAAAACCACGCAGGCGAGGCAAAATTAGCTTAGAAGTACAAGGCAGGACTACTGGAGCATGAAGTGAAAACATAAAGCTCAGAGGAGGTTGTTCAAAAGAGAGCCTTAATTAGCCAGGTTACCTTTGACCCCTGTGAGAATGAAGTGAAAAACTGCTTCAGGGATCAAGACAAAGAGTTTTATCACACACTGGACTCGTAAGTCAGCAACAAATGCTCAGAATTAAGTTGAATCTCGAGCTCATTTAAGAAAAACAATGAACAGGCATACTGTAAGATCATATTAATGAATCAAACATTAAACTCAGCAGTAAAAGTATTGTAAGCAATAGTTTAATCACACATGCCATAGTACATGCATCTTGTGCATATCAAAACAAAACGGTCATCTCTATTTCAAAGCAGTTTCTATCGATATTTGACAAAATGACAATATGCTCTCAAAGCACCATTTTCAGCTGTAGCAGGCAGCTGTTTTCAGTGAGAAAGGACGTAAAACTACCTACTTAGCACCAAACAGTAGTCAGTTAACAATAGCTGCTGAACATAGTGAAACATTTAGCAGCTAAAGAGCCAGATTTTTCTCTCAAGGGACTAAAAACAGAGCAAAAAGTATTTGATTTAGTAATCTGCAAAGGACTTGCAGATCAGCAATCGTGAATTCTTACCATCTGACCAAGATGCTGTCATTGTGCTGTGTCATTTTGTAAAGCTACAAAGATCCCTTTGACACATTTAGAAAAAACATGGAAATACAACGAACAATATTCTATCCACTTAAAGTGTTTGCTGAATTTACACTTTAGACCAGGTGAAATTCAAATAGTTCAATAGAGAAACAAGGACTTGTTAAATTCTCTCAAAGAGGCAGTATAATTGAGAAATGTAACTAAAACAACATACAGTATTGAATGAAGATCTGTCACCATGGGGTTAAGTGAGATCTTATTTATTGGTTTAGGTTAAGTTCTTGCTTCATACAATGGGGCCTTATTTCTGCTTCCACAGTGCACCAAAGCTAGGACAGTTTATTGTGTCTTCAGTTTATGTGTGCTGCATGTGTTCTCCTTGGAGTGACTTGTGCGTACATCTGTGCCGTCTTAGATTTTATCATACTGTTGCAGAACAATGACTGTAATAGAGCTTCACAAGTGGTAATGACGACTTTAGTACCGGATGGAGGGGGGGAAAAAATCCAGTCCTAAAGAGGCAAAAGCTGTGTCAGAAACATACTGGTTTAACACTGTTAACAATTAACAATGTTATTTGAATTTCTTCATTTGAACAGGGACAATGTATAAAATACATTAACATTAAATTAAACAAGGAAAGATATTTTTTAAATTATATCTATTTAAAGGTCCAGTGTGTAAGATTTAGGAGCCTCTATTTACAGAATATGGCAGAAATGGAATATAATATTCATAACTACGTTTTCATTAGTGTATAATAACCTGAAAATAAGAATCATTATTAATCATTATTATATTTACAGCAGCCCAGAACAGACAAACTAAAGGCTGGCTCTACATAGAGCCTTTCACATGTTTCGGAAATTTTACAGCCACCACAGCTTCTCCTTCATTCTACTAAGGGGACAGTGAGGCGATAGGGTTGCAATCAACAGCGCTTTAATATCACACTTCTCTATTTAGTACATTCCAGTAAGTACACACATGTATTAAAACTGTTGTGAGCGGCATAGTGGTTAGCACTGTTGCTTCTTCTGTGTGGATGTTCTCCTCATGTTGTCGTGGGGAGACCTGCAGTCCAAAGACATGAGATTGGTAGGAAGGAGTGAGTGTGACTGGTTGTTGTCAGCCCTGTGATGAACTGTCCAGGGTGCCTCTCACCCAATATCGTCTGGGATTGGCCCATAAAACCGTTTTACTTGTTGTAATTTCCTTAAAAACAGACGTATGAAACACTATAAGTGTGTGAAAAACTGAATCTCCTGACTATTAAAACTGGTATCAAAGACAGTTGTATATTATTTGATGGCCTAGAAGACATCCTGACTTTTAAAAATCATCAGATTTAACTCCACGTGCAGACCTCCGTGGTTTACACTGACCTTTTCCTCAAACTCCAGGCAAATTGAGCTGAATAATGCTACATCTTTGTCCTGATTCTGAGGTCTCAAACTTACCCAAACCCGAGCTAAGAGAGCCTTTTGTTTATTAAACTCAGAGTATACCTAGAGCCCTGTTCTCAGTTTCAAGTAGCCAGTGGATTCTTCGAGATATGGTTTTGAAAAAGTAGGACATGTCTGCACAAGTCCACAATTTGTTTTCTTCATGTAAAATGTGTGCATTTCATTTTCTGTTGCTGCATTTCATCTGTGAAATATGGTTGTACAGGACTGTGTGACCTTTACCCTTGCTGCTCGTTGGGAACACACAGTATTTGATTTAAACCTTTTAACTGTTTCACTCTGTTATGGCAAGCTTAGCTGATTGCATGTCCCCTCACCAAGCATGATAAAGAGGCTCTGTGTGTTTATGCAGCTACTAAATTAAGCTCCATTGTTGGTCACTTAAGCAAGTGCATGTTCCTAATCCCACAACACACACACACACACACACACACACACACACATATACTGGACAATGTGTCTCATTCTTGGAAGAGGATGTTACGTTCTTGCTAATGTTACCATGTAGCCACAGGGTAAGGAGCAGAGAAGACCACTCTTTGTCCCAAGCTCCTCCTCTTGATGAAGTGGTCTGTCTCTGCTGTTGTTACTAAGGGCATTAGGCAAGAGAGCAAAATCTACTTCCTCAAGGCAATGTCGGAACTCAAAGTCCCTCTTATTATCACAGCCTCAGTGTCACGTGTTGTCAACCAGCTCATGGATCAGTCTCTTAATTCCTCCTCCCTTCGCTATCCTCTCCCCTGCCTCACCCTTTTTTTTAAGGATTGACTGATAAAATGGAAGCGCTGGTTAAAGCTTGAATTGAATTCACCCCCGGGTCACTGCTACATCATCTGCCTCCACCCCAAATAAGCACATTCTGTAACACCAACCTTGCTGATAACGAAGAAGACAAAACGAGAGAACAGCTGGTGGTCACAGGACTGGTAAGACTGATAAGGCCGCCAAAAGTTTGTCTTATCAGTCTCCCTTCACCTCCCATAGGAATATCTGAATATTGACAACAACAGATTTGAAAAAGCACAAAACAGACTTGAGTGCTGTCTGCACGATGAGGACAGAATTTTGAGCGTAACAGATGAGTTGAGCATGCAAGAGGAATTGTGCAACTACTTGAGCCAGCAATATGGATTCTCTGTAATAATCAAAGCTGCTCATGCTTACTTTTGACAGTATGAATCCCCTCAGTGCACTCAGACTGAGAGCAATAATTCTTTCCAAAGCAAATAGAGGTCTTCTGGATTTTTTTTTTTTTTTTTTTTTTAATATGTTGCTCTTCAGCTAAATTCCTCATTTTGAGCTGCATCTACAGACCACCTAAATAGAGTGCAAATGGGACTTAATCATCTTCAAGGGTCTTTCTTCCTTTCTGAGGTTATGGTGACTGACGTTCTAATAATCACCTCAGTGTTCAGTCAAAGTTACTCACAAGAATGGTATATGAAAAGTGAATTTTTCATTAAGACAATGATAGTTCTAAAATTATAAATGTGATTGGTGCCCCTGCAGGTAAAGGTATCTGGTTTAAAAAAAAGAGAAGTTTAGAACTAAGGCAGTCCTTCTTCTCTGATATATTTTCCAAAAAAATAATATTATTATTTACTCCTGTGTCAGTAGCTCCTTAACTTTTATCCACTAAATCATGCAGTGTATTTGCCTAATTCTTGACTGAGAAAAGTCAAAAATAGACAGTTAGTTCCTGCTGCCTTGATATTCTCCCTACAGGCTTTTTTCAAATAATCAGTTCTTCTGCAAATGGTCAACACTCTCCTATTCTCAGGCTTTTCCCCACAGGCCATTAAAACAGCATTTATCAAGACACTCTTAAAAATGAATCTTGTAGACAACTCAATAATCAACATTTGCAGGCCCATAATTATACTTCCCATTCTAATGTGAATTATTTCAAAAGGCTGACCCTCTTGGCCCTACACAATTGTTTTGATGTTTTCTAGTCAGGATTTTGACCACACCACAGCACTTGTTAAGGCCCTGAATGACATCCACTTAAAGACAGACAGTGGAAATGTTTCAGTCTTGGTATTATTAGATCTCAGAGCTGCATTTGACACGGTCGACCACAACATATTACTAGACAGACAGACTGGAAAACAGGGTGGGACTTTCTGGCACAGTACTAAACCGGTCTGAGTCCTATTTGAAGGACAGGGACTACTTTGTCTTGATTAGTGATTACAAATTTGAGCGTTTAAAAGTGACATGGCGTCCCCCAAGGCTCCAACATTGTGCCCTGTTTGTTCAAAATTGGTATGTTTCTACTAGCAAAGATTATGGAAAACAACAAAATATCTCACCATGATTATGGAGACAACACATTAATATTACACTACATCAGATAACTATGGTCCCATACAAGCACTGGGTAAGAACATTAAACAAACCAGTGAATGTGTATGTGAATATTTCCTTCAGATACACAAAGCAGCAAATAAGAATGTCTTTGGACCCAAAGAAGAAAAGCACTTACCTCTTCTCACGAACATTAAAGACCATAAACCAGGCCAGAAATCATAGTCATGGACAATATATCCAGAATTAAAGGACTGTCGAATTTCTGTAGAATTTAGAAAATCATGCTTATTGAAAACTATTGATAAGGTGCGACATGGAGGACATAATCCCCCAGAAAGAGTACCAAGCTTTGAAGCCAATTTGACATAGTAGCTAAACCATGTAATGACAAACAATGGTGTCCATCACGTGATGCACAGTGGCCCCAAGATACTTTTTGCCTTGGGCTTATCCTGTGAACTGACCCCCGGTGAAGAATTCAGAATCAGAATTTGATCCATTTAGTCAGTTGTCATGTTTCTCAAACATGGAGGTTGCTACTTGCCTCACACACAGATGTTATGACATTGCTCATTTAGCTAGGCCCACAAGCTAACATGCAAGATTTAGATGATGGGTTCACTAGTCATGTGAATTTCATTGGATACATTTTTGTAGGCCAATACACCCCAGAGATGAAGATGAGTAATCAAAAATATTTTATACAGAAAGAGAAAAAATTATTTAATTGTAAAAATACTTATAATACTTTTAATATTTGTCATAAACTGTCACAAGAGACAACTGAACACAAGGTCACAAAAATACAACTAATAAACTGTATTATCTATTTTAATGTGTATTTAAAACTGTTGTGAACTCACAATATCTTCCCATTCTGTAGTGAAATGCACAGTATTCTTAAAATGCACATAACCATAAGAAGTTTCAGTTCATCTTTTTTTTTTAAGGTTTTCCATGAATGTCTGAAAATGAGGCAAAGCTTGCACAGATAAAACAGTAAAATAAAGCGGCTTAGCCCATCATTATGTCTTTTATTTTTGATCAAATGAAGCAAAAATAATATTTTGAGAGCACGCCTTAATTATACAGTAAAATTACTTAATAATCTAGTAATCAGTTGTAAATCTGGAGTAATTAATGCCACATAAACTCGATCCAAGATTGTGATGAAAAGTTTTGCTTTCATCTGTACACATACCTGGCCCCTGTGACCTCCACTCACATTAGAGGAATTTTATAGTAACGTTGGCTATGCTGACAAAAGCTAACTTTGTTTTTATAACCCTTTGACACACTGTGTAAAATGTAAACAGAAACAAAATGTGACAAAGTCCAAAACACTGAAACCCCATATTATTGAAAATAGCAAAACAAATGATCAAATGTTAAACTGAGAAATTTGATTGTTTTTAGAAAATGATATGCCCATTTTGAATTTAATATCAGCAACACGTTTCAAAAAAGTTGGGACAGTGGCAACAAAAGACTGAAATTTGTGAAATGCTGAAAGAAAACACCTGGTGGAACATCTCACAATGTATTAGGTTAACTGGCAACAGGTTGACATGATTGGGTCATATAATATATATAAAAGATTCAGAGAATCAGAAGAAGTCTCTGTACAAGGCAAAAAACTAACATTGGATTGGCTGTGATCTTCTGCTGTGAACATCACTGCATGGACTTGGAACACTTCCAAAAATCGTCTATAACCAAAGTTTGTCACTGCATCAACAAATGCAAGTTGAAACTCTACCATGCAAAGACGAAACAATGTAAAAACAAGGTCCAGAAATACTGCTGTATTCTGTGGGCCCGAGCTACGACTCTGAGAAGACTCCAGGTGCTAAACTGGCCTGCCTGCAGTCCTGACTTGTCACCTATTGAAAATGTTTGCTGCATTATAAAATGTTGTTTTTGGCAAAGGAGACCAACTGTTGAGCAGCTAAAATCCTACATAAGCAAGCAAGGAAAACATTTCCATTTCAAGATTAAGGCAAAGACTCCTAAGTTCCCAGATGCTTACAGGGTTGTTAAAAGCCGAGCTGATGAACAGAGTGGTAAACATGACCCTATCCTAACTTTTTTCAAATATGTTGCTGGCATTAAATTCAAAATGGGTATAACATTTTCCAAAAAGAATCAAATTTCTCAGTTTTAAGATTTGATAGGTTGTTTTTGTGCTAATTTTAATTAAAGATGGGGTTTCAGTGTTCAGTGTACATCATCACATTTTGATTTTCTTTACATTTTACGCAGCTTCCGCCTTTTTTGGAAACAGGGTTGTAGTCAGTGTTCCTAAACTAGTAGCTTCAATGAGTCACATGTTATGATGCTAATATTCTCAGTGACCCCCTGAAGACTTAGCGGCACCAAAAGTCTGGATGATTTGCAGAAATATTATTTACAATAGCTTTTGACAGGGGAAGTCCAGTCTGTAACTTTGTGCACCAGCTACAATATGCTCTACCAAAGATGTGTCTTGTGTTTTTATGTGATGTGTGGGCTGTAGTGGAGTATCAGAAATGAGAGTTGATAGCATTTTTACAGGGACAGGATATCATACTGCTGCTCTGTGGTGTAAAATACACACCGTGTCTGCTGTCCATAGAATTAAAAAAAAATGGAAAAAGATGATCTGATCTTCAACTCTTTACTGTGCCAGAGAGCATTTGTAATTGCTCTTAAAGCAGATTTGCTTTGCTGCTAATCTAATAAAGCCGTAGCTTGCTGTAAACACCATAATTCATTGGCATGAAGTCTAAATGAGCACATATGCTAAGCAAACAGTTTACATTGGTCTATTTGCACCTACAGATGCTGATGAAAGATAGATAATGTAATCACCAAACATACAGGTCTTACATGTAAGGCAGTTGGTGAAGGGTTGCTGGAGTTTGAAACAAATATGCATTGTCTGTATTTACCAGTTAATTATTTTATGGATCATTGGCTAATGGATATATTGTCTAAGCCTTCCTTCAGTTCATGTTTAGTAGATCTTCTGCAACCAGTCACTAGATATGATGATCCAGATCAGAACCAGAGGATCCCTTGGACAACAAGCTGTTACCAGCTTAAAGAACCTAATGTCTGACCTGTGAATTGTTGTCTGTATTTTTGCTATGAAAACCTCCATTGTGTGGGAGGTCTATCATTGAGTGTACACAAGTCATTTTGTGCTTGCAAAATAGTACTACTAACACTAATTATCATTTAATATGTAAGTAATATATCACTCAGGGTAGTGATTCAGAACCAGGGGATACTGCCAAAATCACTGTTAAAAAAAAAAAAAAAAAAAAAAAATTAAAACAAAATTATCTACTTGATCAAAATACAACCTTGTTCTGTTCGAGTAGATATATAAATACATGATATAAATACTTTGATGACAATGTTGAACACTCATAAGCAGCTTCATGAGGCAGTTACTTGAAATGGTTTTCCAACAGGATTGTACAGGATTGTGCTTTTCCTTTGCTCTGCCGTCCAGCTCATCCCAAACCTTCTCAGCTGGGTTTAGGTGAGGGGATTGCGGAGGCCAGGTCATCTGATGCAGTACTCCTTTACTCTACAAAAGCCCTTACAGAGCCTGGAGATGTGTTTTGGGTCATGGTCATGTTGAAAAACAAATCATAGTCCCACTAAGCTCGAACCACATGGGATGGCAAGTCGCTGCAAGTACGCTCGAATTTTGGTTGTCACCAGAGATGAGATGTGTCTGCTACTTGAACTCTGTACAGGATTTATGTGGTCTCTAATCTGAGGTGCTGTTAATTTTTGATTTCTGAGACTGGTAAGTGTAATGAACTTCTCCTCTGCAGCTGGTCTTCTTTCCTGGGGCAGTCCTTGTGAGAGCCAGTTTCATCACGGAGTATGATGTTTTTTGCAACTGCACTTGAAGACATTTTCAAAATTCTTAATATTTTCCAGACTGACTGACCCTCACGTCTTCGTGTAATGATGGGCTGTTGTTTCTCTTTGTTTAGTCGAGCGGTTCTTGCCATAATATGGATTACTACAGTAGTCAGATAGGGCTATTTACGGATGCCAACACGACCTCTGAAAAACACAACTGATAGTCTCAACTTCTTCATAGTTTTGATGTGTTCAGTTTTAATCTACAATGTAGAAAGTAGTAAAAATAAAGAAAACTGGTACTGTACTGCACATGTATATCAACCACAGGGTTTTAGATGTGTAGTTTAAACCCCAAAGCCATGAATAACCACATTTTCAGCACTATAAGATCATGGTTTTTAATCCCTGCAGCACCATGAAATCAACGGCAATGACATCACTGGATGTAAGGATTCGATCATTGTCAAGATTAAGAGCACATGGCTTAGTCACTGTAGGATAATATTTTGCCTCAAAATGAATCTCTCACTACTAGAAGTCTGATTTGTTATTGGCTGTATTATTTATTTAACATTAGTTATCTGTCCATCCACTGTGTACTTGTGTTTCTTACCCTTGTTGCTTTTGATGTGAGCTGAAAGCTTCTGGTAGTCAGTAGCTCTACTGTAACCATCTTCTTAAATTTTAGCACACAGTAAATGTTTAGCATCCTCCTTTGACAAAATGCCCCCAAGTGTGGCTGGTTGCCAAGGAAGTAAGAAACTGAGTGGAGCTGGTTGCGACATATGAATGGATCTGTTTCTTTTCAGAGGTCAAGGAGTGATGACTTTTTCTTGAAATGTTACTGCTCCTCAAGGCATAAGTCTAAAACATGGACCCATGTGCTCTCCTTCAGAAGGTAATAAACCCCTGTCTCACAAAGAGTCTATAAATAAAGTGAGAGCTTGGCTTGCTGTAGGGATAAATGAAATACATCCCTTGTTAATAGTTCCCTACCCAAAGGTTTGGCTGAAGGAAAAGGCCATGCTGCGGAGGGGAGACAAAGAAATGCTCTACTATGAGTTTACAAAGAATGCTTTCTCTGTTTTATCGTATAAGGCTCTGTCCAGCCAGCGGGCACATCCCCTGTGTTTGTGTTCACCTCTCCAGCTCCTAGTGAGTTTCCAATAATCCAGACAAAGATGTGATGTTTTATGATCCAGCAGCATTACACGAGATGCAGCAGCAGACATTTGAATTCATTATCTGCACGTCTGATAGTGCTCCTTCACACGTGAGGACCCTGAGAAGCTAAATTCTCTGATCTTCAATTCTGGGATGTTTTGGTTTACTCAACAGCAAGAATAAAAAAGTAAAACATTAACTTTCAATGCAGTGCATTGACTTACTTTTGTGTGCTCTGCCTCATGATCAAAAGTGACATACGGTTGAAATCATGTAAATAATGAATGACTCAGTTCTTCTTTGAGCTAAACATTTGATGTACCTTCAGTTAATTGCATTAATAATTAACAGCACTGTGGAAATTGTTAAATTAGAGCCCAAATTGAAAAAGAATGGTGTGACATTCATTTTACGCGTATTAATTGCAGCCTAAAAACTTAAAATGATTGTGTTGGTGGCACAAAAGCATACTTATCCAATGTTGCTGTGAGGCAACAAATAAGTCATAATTATGAACAAAATAAAGACTGAACACAAATGATAGGTGGTGATTTTAAAATTGACAGTCAAAACAAATATACTGTGTATATTAACTGTATGGAGGTAGCATTTACTGTATGGACAATGTGTCTTTGGACAGAAGGTCTTTTGATGAAGACACAAAAGTTTACACGTTTCGTTCTTCCAATAGCAGATTGCCAACAGCGTGTCTTTGACCAAGACATTGAAACATGGTATACTCTGAGATGACTTCACTCATTTCACTGACATTTAGAATTTCTCAAGGATCTGTACCAAGCCAGAGTTGGGTTAGATGAACTTAAAACATGTGATTAGTCTCTTTGTCAGCATAGATGTTGACTGTGCTCATGTCTTTATACATGATTTATCATTATTTCTGCATGTTAGGGACTAGTGGGTGTTGTTCCACGCAGTTCTCTCATGTTCTGCTATCTTTGCCGAATGCCAATGAACTCCTCTTTACATTTGACCATTCAACTTCAATGATTACTTACACCCTTACAATTAAAAGTATTGTACTGTAGCTTGTAGCAATTTGGTCCTCCAAGTTATGCTCTCTTTTTGGATAAAGTTTACTTTTTTATGATTTGACTGCAGGCAATTTCTTTTTTTTTTTTTTTTTTTTTTTTATTAATTGTGCATGTTACAGTGTTTTTGAAGGGAACTGAATAATTTTTTTAATTTAAATATATTTCTTTGGCCTTTTTAAAGCTTTATTTGACAGAGACAGCTGAAGAGTGACAGGAATGTAGGGAGAGAGAGAGATGGGGAATGGCATGCAGCAAAGGGCCACAGGTTGGATTCGAACCCTGGGCAAGGACTGAGCCTTTGTACTGTACACGGAGCGGATGCTCTACCAACTGAGCTAACCGACACCAGAACCAAATAATTTGACATGATCTAACCCTGTTTCCAATCTCAGCCCACAAAAATGTTTTAAAAGTTAATCACCACACCCTCTGGGCCCCTTGCAGTGCAAAATTGACTATGCTTGGCGCCATGATCAAATGATTCACAAAAATAAAGCCCATAAAAAGCCAATAAAAAAAACGCACACACTCCCTTTCTAGTCCTCTTTTAATATCAAATGCTTTCTAATACAAATAGAGTTGACCCAGGCTCAAGAAGAGAATATCTGGATTGTCAAAATCATTATGTTTCATCGACTCCTTAAGGCTGAAGAAATCTTTACCTTAAATCAACCTGTTAGCCTTCTTTACCCTGCAAATGTGACTGCATAACAATTGACGGTTAAATCAAATTAACCTCTTAAAATCCCCAAAATGGGTCGGATTGATAAACACACCATACATTTGGGTTTTCATATGGCTAGTTTGTGGAGAAACAGTGGTGTCAATTGTGTTCTTGGTGCTCAGAACAAATAATGTTTTATACTAGATGAGCAGAACTAAAGATTAAACGTTAGTCAGCCTTAAGCAAGCTACAGTTCGCAGACTACTGGCCAGCCAGTAAAATGACTCCTTTGTTAACTAGAGGCGGTGACGTCAAATGAGCTCTATAAAGACATAAATTCATAGTTAAGCTGGAACAACACAGCAGAAGGAGGATGAGTCTCAGTGTCCTCCTCCGTTTCTTAACTTGCATAACTCATGAGCTTTAAGTCCTGGATAAATTAAGAAGGCCTAGTGACTGCTCGCAGATTTGGACATGCTAGCTTGCTGTCCACAGTGTAGACTAACAAGATAAAGGGATTATATACTGTACGTAGATCAGTCAATCAATTTCTACTCAATTAACATGTTGGAGATGCTTGAATACAGCCACTATCAGGTGAGATGAGTTCATTTTTTTGTCTTTAATATTATCCCAAAAAAGGGGACCAAAATAGTCTGAAGATGAAGCAAATGTTTCATTTCCTTCTTGTGGTTGAAAAAGTATTTAGTTTGATGAGATGTATTGTTAAAGACTGTGTCATTATCCCTCCTAGACTGTGATCTATGCTTGCAAAAAACAGGTCAGAATTGTTGATGCTATGGGAACTAAGCACTAATGGAGAAAATGTAACGGATGCAAAATTGTTTTTATATTGCTGCATGGGTTGTTAAGGTGCTGCATCAACTTAAACTTATCATAGTTTATGTGACACAATGGCACTGCGTTGTTTTATGTGGACAGTTTTGGTCCACATAAAACAACGCAGTAAATAAAATGTGCCAGCAGCGTGCATGAAGCTGTCGAAATCATCTGCAACGCATGCTTGAGATCAGTTCTTCATCTCTATAGTCATTTCAGTACTTGAATTGTAACGTTAGAGTGCATTTCTTCAGATGAACATATATAAATGTTTCAAAGCAAGTTTGCAAGCAGCCTAGAAAATGTCCATTCATCGACATTATACAATAAATATTAGGAATTTCCCTGCGACACAGCAGTACAACTTGTTTCCTTTTAGTTACCTTGTGAATATGCCTCACAATTTGGATTTAAACAAGCTTCAAACATGAAACTCCATGTCACCAGAGTTATAGGTCATCACAATAAAAGCAATATTTAAAATGTGTTTAAAACCATGACCCATTTCTAAAAATCATTAGCCCTCCTGATGATTTTTATTTGTCATGAATTTTACATTGTTCGTGATCCCCAATCCTTCTAATCAACAAGAGAAAGAGCGTAGGCTAAACTTGGTAAAAGGTGACTCCAAAATTCCAGGTTGTAATGTTTCCGTCTTGCTCATGTAGGTGCAGTCCCACCTGGAGAATCCCACCAAGTACCACATCCAGCAGGCCCAGAGGCAGCAGGTGAGGCAGTATCTCTCCACCACCCTGGGTGGTAAAAGTGGCAGCCAGTGCCCCAGCCAGCCCCCCGAGCACGGCATGCCGCCCGGGCCTGGCAGCAGTGCCCCCAACAGTCCCATGGCCCTACTCACCCTCAGTTCCAACTGTGAGAAAGAGGTACACCTGCTTGTTACTGAACACTTTTAACTTCTTTACATGAAGATAGAGTGATAAACTGTGATTATTGAATCAAATATTGTTTTGTGCTATGCAGATGGATGATGTCATTGATGACATTATTAGCTTGGAGTCAAGTTACAATGAAGATGTTCTTGGACTTATGGACCCCGGACTCCAAATGAACAACCCGGTAACTTTTCAAGATATCCACTCCTTTAAATAAAACTATGTAATGTAACTGTAAAGAGATGCATTTGCAGTTTATAGAGAATTATTACTGTTGATACATGTGTCTTTGAATTGTTTCCAAGCATGCATTGTAATGACATTTTCTTAATACTGTGTAGCTCCCTGTGTCTGGCAACCTTCTCGATGTGTACAGCAACCAAGGACTTCCACTCCCCGGCCTTGGTATCAGCAGCTCCTGTCCACCAAACATTAAGAGGGAATACACAGGTAAAATACACAAAGAAACATCATTCGGAAATTATTATTATTATTGTGTTTTTACTGTTTATTTACTGAATGGGTTTAGTTTAATCGGGAGTGGACAATGTGATTGATGTAACTTCAAACTGTCAAATCATTTGAGTGTCAATTTAGTACACTTTTCTTATAGCATTTGTGCAAATATACTGTAAATAAAATTGTTTATGACTAGATCAAGGAGAAAATTGACTCAATTTGAATGTAGGAGGCGAGAGCATGACCATAGGCCAATGTCAATATTGTGTGCAATTTGGAAATGCACAAGATACTATTAAGTCAATCATTTGCCAAATAATTACTCCAGCTCCTGGCATGAAGCAAGTACTGGACAAGCCTGGATCCTGTGGCCAGTATGAAAGCTATCAAAGGCCAGAGGGCTTTCCAGTAGGTAAGCAAAGCAAAATGAAGAAAGTGTTTTGTGTAGTGTAAAAACTGTTTTCAATCTGATTTCCAGAAGCTGTTTATAAAGTATTTTGTGTCTGACTAAATCGCACACAATATAAACCAACAGTAATCATAGAAATTGAGATGCTAGTTGACACAATTTCTGCTTTATTTCCTGTAAATGATTTCTGATTGGCTGTGATTATCCAGCATAACACGGTAAATTAGCAGATTTCAAATGTGCCAGTGCACTGATATGCTGTACAGCATGTGAAATACTAGCGTGTGGCACCATTTATTTTATCGACATAGTGCCTGATTAGCCATTTAATTCGATTATGATGCTTCCTCAAAGTACTGACATTCATGTTTCTGTTTGCTTCACAGAGGCTGAAGTGCGTGCTCTCGCTAAAGAGAGACAGAAGAAAGACAACCACAACTTAAGTGAGTCATTTAAAATAGGCTTTTAAATTCCAATGTAGTTCAACCGAAAAATATCAACTTACAGTCTGAGAGACCAGATAACAGCCAACAGCCTCGAATTACTGAAATAACTTTAAAAATATAGATATTATTTGTCACTGTATGAAATGCATTTATTTGTTAATTTCACACTTTTTAACTTTTTACATGTTTAAAAGAAAAGTGAATTTATTTGTAAAATGTATGTTCGTTCATTTTATCTCCTGCATTTAAACCTGCAAAGACTGCAAAGAGTAATTTAGCAGGCTCATGTTCTTACTGTATATTCTATTTGACTCATTTTTAGTTGAACGAAGACGGAGATTCAACATCAACGATCGCATCAAGGAGCTGGGAACTTTAATACCCAAGTCAAATGATCCGTAAGTGTTTTTTTGTTTTGGTTCTCATTGTCTCCTCTTCACACGCCTATGTTTCCCTAAAGTTTGATGGCCTAATATGCTCAGTGGTCGCCGTAAGGAATGTTATGTTGTTCTGGTCAGCTGGTCAGCTGACACTGACTGTAGACCTTTGTCTCCTGTATACCCCAGAGACATGCGCTGGAATAAGGGAACCATTCTGAAAGCCTCGGTGGACTACATCAGGAGGCTACAGCGGGAGCAGCAGAGAGCCAAGGAGCTTGAGTACAGACAGAGGAAGCTGGAGCACACGAACCGCCATCTGATGCTTCGTATACAGGTAGGTCATTCGATTTTGGTGGAACACATTCCCCAACAGGACACAGTCCTTCACTGATACAGTGAAGTAAGTATTCCTCTGTTCATCTACCAGAGGCTAAAGTTAGCAGTTACAGTGACAGTTGTATAGGCTATCATAAGTACAGAAGTGCATTGCTTGAAATACCTCAACATTAATGGATGGATTGCTATTAAATTCTCTGATTCGTGTACCCCAGAAGATGAATTCTAATAACTTTGCTGACCCTCGGATTTATCCCAAAGCGTTCTCATTCCAGGCCTTCAAATACACTTTGTCACGCCCCATTCGGCATTTCATGCAGACGCACACGGCGCCTTTTAGCATCTGTTTGAGACGTACTGGGCTGCCCAAAGCCTTTCTAACATGTGGTTAAAGTTCTGAAAAGGTCAGTTGCGTTACGTTAATCACGTGATGCATAAGACTCAATGTTTTTGGTTTCATATAGGACACAAACCCCAGTCTGCTGTGGTCTGTGTTTGTTTGAGGCAGCCATCCAGATGTGGACTTTCTCAAGCTTTACACCTGATGTAGATAGGCTTACACGGAAGCCTGGTGCGTCTGTTGTAATTTCTATAAACAGATATCTGTATGAATGCAGGATCTGTAGCCAAGAGAGCAACATTTCAGCACCAGAAGTGTTCTCTGTTTCTCTTTCTGACCTGAGTAGTCACATATGAGTGGGCTTTAGTTGCAACAGTCTGTGTAGAAAGCAAAAGATCATTCTCATGTATCAAGTTGCTAATTGGACTGCAGAAGAAGTCTTGGCCTGGATATCCATTAACAGTTTTCCGGATATCCGCTGACTACACCCGAGAAACCAAGAAACATTGGCCGTTGCCTCCAGAGGCTTAATTGTCATCAGATGATAGCTGATGGGATCTGAGACTGTGTCTAGGTGTGTCTGTATGAGACACCGAGGTGAATGACACTTATCCTGTCGGGTGACCTCCAGACCTCTCAAATGAGCCATCAGTCTCAGCTTAGCATTGTGTTTAGTGCTAATTAGCAAATCTTAGCATGCTTAACTGTTAAACTAAGATGGTAAACATC
Organism: Argyrosomus regius; assembly: GCA_946959425.1. Classification (NCBI taxonomy): domain Eukaryota; kingdom Metazoa; phylum Chordata; class Actinopteri; family Sciaenidae; genus Argyrosomus; species Argyrosomus regius. Next base: position 4,026,059 of record OX336885.1, read on the forward strand.
AACATGTTAGCATTGTCATAGGGACACAGATCCACTAGCATGGCTGATAATCTTTCACAGAGCATTAATAACATTAAATCACAAATTTGTTGTCTACATGATGTAGTTTTTTATTTGTACAATCATCTGTAGGAGTTGGAGATCCAGGCCCGTGCTCATGGTCTGACAGTGGTGTCCTCTCCATCTGTCTGCACATCGGATTTGATGGGCCGAAACATTAAACAGGAGCCCATCCTCGGCGACTGCCCCTCAGATCTCTACCAGCAAAACTCGACTCCTGACATGTCCCCTCCGACCACATTGGACCTCAACAATGGCACCATCACCTTTGACCAGATTCCTGCTGATTCTGGGGACCATGGCCCCTATGGAAACTCCAGGACCTGTAAAATGAAGGAATTGGTAAGGGACAACATCCTGTCACCAATTTCCCCAAGTGATCCCCTGCTGTCCTCGATGTCCCCAGAAGGCTCCAACAATGTCAGCAGCCTCCACAGTTCCTGCTCTAGTATGGAGGAGAAGGAGCAAGGCTGTTAGCATTGTCCAGTGCCATGAGCCATACGGACACTTTCAATCTGTAGCATCACAATGAGGCAACTCACCTCAAAGTGACTCCATATTTTTGTTGTATTTTTGGTCCATTTATCGCTGAACTCCAGTGTTCAGATGCTGTATGTTAATTTGGCTGAGACATTTCAGTTCTTGTTTGTACACAGTATTTTCATATTCTTGAACCATGAACCACCAGACATGTGTATGCCAAGTAAATGAAAAATATGACTACAATCTGCTGTCGTTACAGAATGGTCAACCTAATGACGTTACAAGTTTTAGACTGTTTATTTTTGTAGCTAACATTTTTCATATTTGTCCCAGATGTACTCTGTGTTGAACTGTACTACGATAACATACAGATGTAAAACTGTATCGGTAGGAAAGATTGGATTATTGGATTATTGGAGTCATTCCGACTCCTGATGGTTCCATTATTCCAGGAAAATGCACAAAATATAAATTGGTATTTAAATATTGAAGGATGAAGTGTTTCATATTATTGCATATCAGTTCTCTTAATGTATTCTGAAGCAATAACAAATCAAACATGAACCAAACAAGAAATATTAGTATATTAAGAATGAATGAAGGCAAATAAGACACATGGAATGAAAATCTCTCACAATATCAGGTGAAATTATCTTATATTCATAATGTACTGCAGTATTTTTTAAATTGTGGGTTAGGTTGCAAAATAAAAAACAAAAAACAGAAGGAATGAAAATAAAAGAAAAGAAAAATATTTTTCATTGACAGATGACAAAAGCACTATAAACATAAAACCTAGTCCACTGACCAAAAGTAATTTTATTAGTCTTGACACGATAAATTATAACACTTTGTTTAAAATAAATGTTAATTAAAATTGATAAATAAATAGTATGAAATGTGGTTTATATGCTAACAAAGGCTCACTGCAGTCTCAGCCTGAAATTGCTTTGTAGGCACTGATCAACTGATTCTTTCTCTTGCACTCAGAGCTGAGTAGATGTGTACTACGGGGAATTTTTTTTTTTTGTCTGTACAGAACTGGTTGTAACCATACAAGATGTTTTTGTTCAGGTTTGTGGACTCATATTGTAAAAAAAAAATAACACTGATATATTGTATTGAGTGCCTTTTGTTAAAAAAAATGAAAAAATAAAGATTCAAATTTTTGTTTTGGGGTTATTTTGTGAAAACTATGGTAGATCCATTTGGTCACACTTTACTGTCATTAATAGTATTAATACACACACACACACACACACACACATATATATATATATATATATCACACATCCACATTTCTTCAAGACAAAACATGTCATGAAATTCAAATTTTCATAATCTCAAAAGACTCAGAATAAAACAAAACAAATGTTTGTTTAAGCTTTATCCAACTTAGAACGTAACACAGACTTTAGTAATATGATCTAACCCTCATCATACAAACATAGTAACATACAAGGGGAAAAAAACATTGTAGCAAAATGTTAACGTATTTTTTCTCAAAACATTATTAGTTATGTCATTAATATCAGGAATACAGTTGAAAAACTAAAATGTAAGGCGTTAGGTATTGCAAGTACACCAGAATAGGACATGTAAAAAACATAAGCAACCTAATTAATCATTAATCATTTGACAACTTTCCCCAATTCATTTCCCCAAGGCGGAATTAATAAGAAGGGATGATAAAGACTGTTTCACTGTTACCAGAATTTTACAAACAGAAGCACTTCTCCACTTGGATTGTAGAGAGTCACCTGTAGTAAGTGTGGGAGGAAGTTTTAATTGTCACAGAGTGTGACAGTGTGACAGTGTGTCTGTTTGTGCTGAACGTAACCGCTACGAAACAATCCGGAAATAAGCAGTAAATCTTTAGTGAGGTACTTGTTATATTATTTGCTTGCACGATAATAAAAAACACAAAGGTGTTAAACTGTTTAAAAAATATAACTTTTCTTATTTTATCAGTCTTACAGCACTTTGAAATTCCTCTACCTGGAAGGCAGTATCTGGAATTGTCACCATTTCAGGAGAACACTATAGCAGTGCTAACACAATTAGCCCACAGCTGTCAAATTCTTTCAACTATAAGTTTTCCCCCAATAATTTGAACAATGAAAAGCTGGAGTACACTTCTCCACAAAATATAAACATATTATCTTAAAAACAAGCGGAAGAGATGCAGCTGTCATACGGGCAGGTTAAGGGTCACAGTGGCTGTCAGTGGAGACGCTCAGCTCATTGCACCATTGTTCGTAAGCTTGATGCAGGATCTCACAGGACGTGTTATTAAAAATGTCTGCAATGAAAGAAAGAAGAACAAAGAGACTATGATTACACACAACTACACTGCACATGAATTATGTAGCTCATACAACAAAAACAACAAAATAATTTGCTCGTCGTTGCACAGCAGCAGTATTTTTTTCATGTTTATAGAACTAAATGTATTCACAAAGTGAAGGATTACCATCATAGTTAAAGACAGGATGGGACCAAGTCTCCTGTTGTGGAAATCTTTGTACAACCAAGCCAAAGTACTGCCTGTTCAGACCAGCATTTACACATTTATTTCAGTTTAGTTTCAGTTAGCTTCCACAGTAAATTTGCTCGTTTCAGTTTTAGTTTTTAGTTTAAGAGTTATCTTCACCTTTATTTTTATTTGGACATTTATCAGGGACACAATTTAAGTAGTTTAGAATATGTATTACAATACAAACCCAACACTTTGGGTTAACTCAGTCATGTCAGTCTCGATACACATATACAACACTACCTATTCATGCTTGTGTTGACAAATTTGACCAAACTTATAGACTAAAGCTAAAGGCATTTCCTGCCTATTTTTATTTTATTTTCATTAGATTTGTAAGTACACAATATCTTTTGTTAGTTTTTGTATTTTTCTTAAGTGTAGTTTTTATTTTTGTTTCCATCCATCCATCCTAGCTGCCTATTCTTATCAGGGTCACAGCAGGCTGTAGCCAATCCCAGCCAGCATTGGGCAAGAGGCTGTGTACACCCTGGACAAGTCCAGTTCAGTTCAGCCAGTTCATCACAACCATTCACACTCAGCCCTACAGGCAATTTAGAGTCACCAGTTAACCTGCACGTCTTTGGACTGTTGGAAGAACATGCAAACTGCACACAGAAAGGTCCCAGCCGGGATTCAAACCAGGAACCCACTTGCTGTGAGGAGACCTAAAATACCTAAAATATTTTTTCACACCTAGTTTGAGTTTTTAATTTAGTCTATTAGTTATCTATAATAAACATGCTGCTTGCTACTGAGCATATTTAAGCAGAACAGTACAGGTTGGTCTCATTCTAGTGATTCTTACCGGCTTGCCCGAGACCAACAGGCAGAGGCATTCTGACCAGGCCCCCAGAATGCTTCAGTCTGTCCTGCAGAGACCTCTGTATGAGCTCCATGGTACACTCCTCATGCCAGACAGGCAGCTCCAGGCCCACCATGCAGCTGATGATCCTTTGCTTTTCTTCTTCTGTCAACAGACCGCTCTCTTTGGACACGTAAACCATGTAAACCATATCAATGTTCACCGCCTCGCCATGCAGCAGAGATGGGAGAACTTTCTGAATGAAAAAGAGGAAAGTGAGATAATGTGAGGACGTCGCTATGGCTTATACCCCATGAAAACTTGCATAGAATCAAATGTATGCTACAATATAATGTATATTAACAAAGGATTTGTATTATGTTTGGCTATATAAGCCATGATAGTCAGTTACCATCTCTAATGCTGGGCTGATGAGGTGGCCAAAGTCCACAAGTCTATTTAAATCATCCTCCCGAAGGTTTGGGGCAAGCTCCTCCAGCATGGTCGTGATGGCTATACGAGTTGTTTGTGATGCAGCCTGTAAGCGGTTGCACCCGTACACACTGTTGTCAGCCTGGAATTTAGTGTCCAACAGCATGCGGCCGTGTTTCTCTAGAAGCTCAAAGAGGCCTCTGTGTTTCATTAAGGCCATCTGCAAAGAAAAAGAACAGAACTTAACTGAACAGTTCAAAACTAAAAAAAAAAAAACATCCATAAAAATACATCACCTCTCAGAGTCCATATGCATATCATGTTGCCACTTCTGTCAATGGAATCTGAAACTTCCCTTTGGTGACTATCTGGATTAGTTGCTGTAAATGGCATGTGTGAAACTACAGTGGCTGACCCATGACTGCTTTTCAAGAATAGCTTGCCTGGTACTGTATACAAGGTTCACATTTAATATTATGAGCCCTATTTTCATCAAGTTTTATGAGCGTTTTATGCACCAAAGACTTACTGCTCTGCACTTGTGTGGTTAAGAATGGGCCTATTTAACAATAAAAATATTCATATTGTTATGATGGTATAAGCTGGTGATCATTCTGGAAATCATTCTCCAGTACACATCAGCTTTAAGGTACATATTCTACATCCAGGGACTTCAAGTACCTTTAACATCTCTGCCAGCCCGTTGGAGATGTGTCGTCGAGAAAGGGTTTGTATAAAGGACAGGTCGAGGAAGGCAGCGGTAGGTGGAATGTAGGCACCCAGCTTGTTCTTGCAGTTTGCAAAGTTAACCCCCGTCTTTGCGCCCACGCTGGCATCGACGTAGGAGAGCAGTGTGGTCGGGACCCTGATGTAAGGGGTGCATCTTCTGTAGAGTGAGGCAGCCAGGCCCACCATGTCCAGGCACACCCCTCCACCAATGGCAATGATGGGCTCTGTACGGCGGTCAAGGGAGAAGTTGTTGACCTCTTCGAGGATCTTCAAGACCATTTCCATGGATTTGTTCTCCTCAGTTGTGGGTAGAGCCAAGAGCTTGTACAGGACATTGTTGGCCTCCAGATATTCAGTTATCTTGGGACCGTAGATTTTGTATACTTCTTGGTCAACGACCACAAAGCGTTTGATTGGTTTGTTTGATTTTTTAAAGTCCTCCAGCTGCTGCTGGTCTGTGATGTGGCCCAGCAGGAGTGTGTCGTTGACTGGGTCCAGCAAGTCCTGAGTCTCAATTACCTTGTAAGTAAAGACGACGGGGCTGACCACTGTCCAAGTGATGCCCTTTTCTGTGATGTTGTCATAGCTGCCACACAAAACACACGAAGAAACATTTATTAGAATGGTTGAGTGAGTACAATGATTGCTGATGTTGTTTTAAAGTGTTTTTTTAAGTGTGTTTTCTTTTTCTTAATGCATTCTAATACAACGGCACTCAACATGCTAACTAACTATATCTGTGAAAAAAGTACATTTGGCATAAAACAACAGGACACAGGCACTTCAATCAAAACTCAAACCAATATATGTGAAGACAGTTTTTGTCTTCACATATATTGGTTTAAGCTAGTATTGCATAAAAAAATACATACATAAACCTTTATGGCAAATTGCAGCCGAATCAAAATGTTCATTAATATCACTGACCAACTTGGCCAAACCTCATCAAGCTGTAAAGCTAAAAAAAACAGCTGATATCAACGGGGCCCTTGTTTCTTCAGCATCAGTTTCTCAAATAGTCTCTCTGTTAGACAGAGGCATCTTCAGAGACTCAAGCACCACATTTAGCTAGAACATCATGAATCTTTCAACCGCCACCACCGCTACAAGGTTAAATGTCAGTGCCTACGAAACTTATCCCTGTTTTGACTACAAGCAGAATAAACAAGTTATTATCAGTCCACTCTCTCCCTAAGAGAATAAACATGGCAAAACACTTAAAAAGTCCTCTCTAAATCTCACAAAATAGGCAGATTAACAATGATCAATGGTATTTCCAAACATTAAGGTCTGTGTCATGTAAATGAATCTGTGCCGTGGACCTGACCAACTACCAACAGTATCACCTAGCCAAATCCATACACTATTTTTAACATAAATCCAGGCCATTTGTAGATCTTGATCTTCTTTTGCAGGTTTTCCAGAGACAAAACTTTTTAAATATTAGGTCTGATTCACAACAAAACACACACTGGTCATGTCAAAGTCCAAACTATTTCGCCCCCAGCTCCAATCTGTTTTACTGCAGTTAATGCTGATGTTAAACTGGTGTCTTTGCTCAAGTCTACTACATTGGCATAATAGCCTTCTAAACAGTTTAAAAGTGAGAATCATAGTTAAAATATAGACATATAATAATAATAATAATAATAACAATAATCATCATCATCATCATCATAATCATAATAATCATAATAATAACACTACCAACCAAGTTCATTCCAAGGCATCAGAAAAAAACAAGCCATACTTGTTTTTTTTCTGAAGCCCTTTTAAAGGTTTATTCGCTTTATTTAAAGGTCTGCCAATCAGGGGACAGAGATTGATGAACATATCAGACTTATCAGAATTAGCTCTCAGTAATAATTTCATCTTCTCTAGCTTTTCCAGTGAAAAAGAAGATGGCATCTTGACAGTAAAGAAGTAAAAGGTAGAATATATATATATAATTGTTTACAGGTATATCAGTTGTAGTCTTCTGGAAAGTTATTGAAAGTATCAAGTATAGAGCAAGAATAACATGATGAAACACATGACTATGCCTCTATGCCTCTGTCTTATGCTCCAGAGAAACAACTATTCCTGCACTTGTTGATCTCTTGTTTGATTAAGGTGTTATGGAAATAGAACCATTTAGCTCAAATACTGTAAGCAAATGTTCAAAATGACCAACGTTCACCTCTCGCACTTGTGCAAACTATGTTGAGTGCCTCCTTAAGTTTGAGGTCACAGTGGACAGTTGGGATGACACAGCATGTGACATTGACATTGGAGACCGCTGTTCTAATCTTATCTCCCACCAGCAGTCAACCTCAGTTTCCTTTCACCAGGAAAGAAACTTTCTCTCACTCCAACCACAGTTTTCCCCTGTTTTTAACCAAAACGGAACCATAGTCTGACTGCTTCTTTGCCCTTTAGCTCAATCTGCAACATTTAAAGACTGAGAGAGGACTGTAACTGAAAAAAAAAAAATGTCACTAGGAAAATTAATACTCACTGACAAATCATTAAGAACAAAAATATTGTAAAAAGATGATGAAGAAATGATTTTTCAATGAGTCAAGTTTTAATATGAATGCCTGTGTCCTGTTGGTTAATGCAAAATTATAATACCATATACTAGCCCCTCTTTTGACTGATACATTTTATATTTGAGCAATCAGTGGAATTCAAATCTTCTGCACTACTAAAGAAATTTTAACCTAAACATCTAGATGAGGATGTAACTTTGCATCCTTCCTAAAATGCTAAGGCTACAATGTACACCTCAGTACCTGTCTTTACTCTGAAACAGATTTGATTTAAAATGACATTTCTCTCTCTCTTTTTTTTTTTTTTTTTTTTTGCAGTATCAATCCAAACTTCTTGCAATCCTGCACACAGTAAATGCTGCTGGCTAATTTTTTAAAGTAAAGTAAAATAAATACTAACTAAGGCATAAATCATAAGTGCTTGATGTTAGAGAAACCTCATTTTGTAAATATCAGACTATGTTACCATCACTAATATGCAACAGCAAATTTTTCAAAACTTAACTGAGATAGACTAATATCACACAGGACTTGTATGTTATGTTATATGTTGCCACTTGTATAGTAATATTTCTCTTGAACTGATTGTGAGTAAAGTGTTGGTAAAATGTTATACTTACATTTTTGCAGCAGGTACATGGTCACATGTGTCCTTATTAACCTTCTTCAGTTGTCGCATCCATGTACCTTTAACCCGCACTAAGCTATACTCAGTTTTCTTATCTTTGCTATCACTGTCCTCCCGATTAACCTTTCCCATTCTTGCGGTGGTGGCTGTGAGTTAGAGATGTGAACTGAGCTAGTTACAGTGTGAATAATGAGAAGCCCACACCAGGAGTCTATAAATACAGTATAGTATTTAGAGGATGAGGCAAGGGAGGAGCGTTTTCCTTTCAGTGTACTTCACATGTCATTACATGTGTTATACACTCACATCATTTTTATGTAACTGTGAGACAACACCTGACACTCAATGGTTTTCGGCCTTACGTGCAGAGATTTCCCCAGATTCTCTGAGTTTTTTAATGATATTCTGGCTTTTAGATGGTGAAATCCCTTTTTCTGTTTGTTTTATTTAATAATTTTACTAAGAGGACACCGCGTGAATGTGAGTTTGAATGGTTGTTTGTCTCTATGTGCCCTGTAATGGGCTGCCTCTCGCCCAAAGTCAGCTGGGATAGGCTCCAGTTCTACTGTGACCCTGATGAGAATAAGCAGTTACAGATAATGGATGGATGGACTTGTCCGCCACCTCTCACCGAATGCCAGCTGGGATCGGCTCCAGACCCCACAACCCTGATAAGGACAAGCCGATTTTACTAAGACATATAGTGCATTAAGTTTAACATTCAGAATTATAGTTAAAACATAGAAATATAATAATAGTATGAACCAAATGCATCCCAATTTATTAGAAGAAAAACTAGCCATACTTTCTTAAGGTTTATTTAGACTATTTAAAGGTCCATCCGTCAGGGGACAGAGAGTTGAAGAACAAGAATTAGCTCTCACTATGTATTTCATCTTCCCTAGCTTTAGAAAGGACTTGATATCACTGAGCCACTGAAATTTGCATAACACAAACAAGAAATGGAAGATGACCTCTCACCCATCACCTCCTTTCCCATGCAGGGAGAGGAGCTGATGGAAGCGATGGGAGCAGTTGTCATGGCACTCTAGTGCAACGACGCTGCTGTCTCTAATCATCACACTGAACAAAATGATGTCTACTTCTTCAATATCAAGGTATGGTGAGCATGAAGAAAGTATTAGACAACAGTTATTAAAATAATTCATAACCATGAATCATTATAAATGTATATATTACACATTACATGGACACAGCTGGTGCACCAGTGCTTGGTGTCAGCACAGCCTTCAATAGAATGTTACATGAAAATACAGATACAAAGAAAAGCCAGACATAACTACAGCTCTCTTTGACCCAGTATGATTAGTAAGGAGAACAAGGCCACCAAAAGTTTAATAAATGATCTATTCCCTATCATACCCAGCCTGTCCCCGTCTGCCCTAACAGATGTGAACATTCTTGAAATCTCCTGACTAAAGCTACACTACTGGAGACTCTTTATAACAATCAGTCAAACGTGTAACATGAAAGGTGTTCCTCATAGCAACAAACCTATAGAAAATTATCACATACTGTCATGTGAATCAGCTTGACAGAAAATTTGGATTATTGCCTTGTTGTGAAGCTGAAACAAACCAGGATACAAATAAGCAACTGTTTGCTAACATGTGTGACAAAATGTCAGTGTAGTGTTTACAGCTTGCCCTGCAGTCACCAATAGATGAATGAATACATAATTCATCTTCAGGCATGCACATTACAAAATGAACAGTTAGCTGCTCTTGAGAGACAAAATTGTGTGAAGGAAAATATTCGGAAGTTTTCATCACATTTACTCTCAGTGGACCTTTTTCACAGTAGACACTTGTAGAAAATCACAGGTTTAGCTAATTAAATGTTGCATTAGATCCCAGAAGCAGAAGCACATAGCTGGCACAGCTGAATGGAACGCAGCCATTAATAATTTTATGTCTAAAAAGTTGTATGTCAGTTTTGGTTCTTTTTAGTTCATTTAAATGAATTTCTCTCCAACTAAGAGTTCTGAAGATCAGTCATCATGGAGTCACCACGTGCCACCTGCTGCTGGATATTTTTTGCCTGGTGTGAGTGTGTGAGCGACCAGTCACTCCTCCTCCTCCTCAACAACTGGGCGTAGTTGCAGTGACATAACAGCAACTCCACCAGCTCATATCCAAGCGGTATCACCACTGTGCCTGACCGCCAGTAAATCTGGAACCATGCCGGCCGAAAAAGGTAAGACTGTTGCTTCTGTTTGAGTTATGGTCCGGTCACACTAAATATCATAACTTCACGAACCAAACTCGGCAGCGCGTTTCTGAGCCTCATGTCCGCCCTATGTCGCCGCAGGCAGTCGGTGTTTCGGTTTAAAGAGCGACCCTGTTAATTGGCGCATAGTTTAATTAACAATATCAATTAAAAAAAACGTACCTGATTGGTTTTTGGAGTCTTGTTTGAGTGAACGTATCATAGTCGCGTTTTAAACGTTGCTTATGTTGTAAAATGAACGAAACCACAATATAAACAAAAATACCTTATACATTTACAACCTGCCATCACTGGAAAACAGGACAGACAACCAGATCAACCTGTCACCTTTTATGAGCCGTCTGTTGTGCTTACAGGGTCTCAAAATATAAAGATTAATGGTATAACGGTATGTTTGACTGCGTACAGAAACTAAATTGAGTTAATTGGCTCATGTGTGAATGCACATGGGTTTGAATAAGATGCAGTTGCCGTCTGGTGTTATTTTTAACCTTATTTAGAACATTTCAGTAGCATACAGTCTCTGGTCGGATTATTGATTCTTTTTTGTTCAAAACAATAGAAACAGATTCAGCAAGTGTGCTGTTATATAAAAATAACAATACATTTACATAGTAAAATAAAAATACTTAAAGTAAGGGTTCATTACACAATTTATTAGAGACTTCTACAGGAAGAGCAAACTTTTTTTGTTTGTGCTTTTTTGACATTGTAATAAAAAAAACCAAACAAAGAGGCATTCACGAGAACAGCTTTTCCTGTTTTCAACAGGCTGAAGGTCACCAGTTAACAGGGTCGCTTGTTAAACTGAAACACCGGGCTGCCTACACAGAAGCCTGTTGTGTGGTTTGTGGTCTTTCAATGAAGGAAAAAAAGGTGTACAATAATATAATATATAAGTATGTGTACATTATTCAGTAACATCAACATGAGCTCACTATTAAGAAGCATAAAAGTCAATTCTGTAATAATATATATCATAAGTAAAATATTTTGACCTTTTTAATGGTAAATCATATAAGGGCCAAGGATGTCACTCACTTAATCTATCAGTCAATGGACAATCAATTATATTAATCAGTAACATTTTTGATATTGATTCATATTGTTTTTGTTGAGCAAAAATGCAAAGAAATGACTTTGTCGAAGCTTGTAAACTGTTTGGTTTCCTGCTTTCCTTTGTCTCTTGTAATCTCTCGTAATCAGAAACAGATTCATTGCCAAGCAGGATTTCACATTCAAGGAATTTGCATTGCTTTGGTACATGGTGGTACATGGTGCTACATCGCATTGCATGGAAAGGAAAGAGTAGTGGACTAGTTGATTACTAAAGTAACATTTCATCATATTTTTCCCTCAGTTCCTGACACCCCAGTGGAGGTCCTTGTGGATCTCCTAACAAAAGCCAAAGAGATAGCCACAGCAAGTAGCAATGTGCCAAAAGAGTTGATGAGTCACTTGCAGAAGGCTGTGGACATAGCCAGCGGCCTGGATGACTACCTGGAGAAAATGACCACGCAGGAAAGTGAACCTCTGGCAGAGCTTTATAAGTATGTATTGGTTTCTTACACATCATCATCCATAGCCCAAAATACTTCCTGTGTGACATTCATTCATATTTAACTGTAGAAAAACGATTTCCCACGACTGGGATCAAGTGCACAAGGAGGGCAAAACCATGTTCCGGCTTCCCAAAGAGTGCATCACTGGACATATTGAAGGTTGGATGTGTACTGATCATTGTTATATCATATTTGCTGGTTTACCATATCATAACAACTTGCTCTCTGCTGTGTTTTTGGCAGGTCAGACCCTGAAGATGCTGATTCACATGAGTCAAGCTAAGAGGGTCCTGGAGATTGGGATGTTCACCGGCTACGGTGCACTGTCAATGGCTGAAGGACTTCCCGAAGATGGCTGCGTAATTGCCTGTGAGTTAGAACCATACCTCAAAGACTTTGCCCAGTCCTTTTTTGACAAGTCTCCACACGGCAAGAAGATCACTGTCAAAACTGGACCCGCCACAGACACCCTGAAGGTGAGAGAAAAGAAACCTCAATATTGAAGGAGTGAAGAGAACTGATCATCTTTTAAGATCCTTTAGAGGATGGAGTGTTTTGTAAACTTATAGTACACCTGGTTAGCACTTTTCTCTTTGGGTACTTTGCATAATCAGAGCAGGCAAAGGTTAACAGACTCTTCTTTTTTGGTGTTAATAAGTTAACAAACTGTCGAGCACAGAGCCAGTTTCCTAATAAGTCTCTGTCCCGTCCAGGAACTGGCTGCTGCAGGTGAGCAGTTTGACATGGTCTTCATTGATGCTGACAAGACTAATTACATCAACTACTACAACTTTATTCTGGACAACAATCTGCTGAGATTGCAAGGGGTCATCTGTGTAGATAACTCGCTGTTCAAAGCAAAGGTTTATCTAAAAGACACCACAGATAACAACGGTCTGGCGCTAAGAGAATTCAACCAGTTTGTCTTCAGTGATCCACGCGTGGAGCAGGTTAACTTTCAAACCTTTACACGCTACCACTCCATGTGTTTGACTGGTGTTCTTTTTTTATTTTGAGAATCTCTTTCTTGTTTTAAAGGTTATTATCCCTCTTAGAGATGGCATCAGTGTTATCCGGCGGGTATCTGTGGCGCCTGAGTGCTCAGTGACACAGGTAGTGTTTAGATAACCCCAGTGTTCAGGCCTCAATGAGCCAGTAGCTGTCATCATACCATCACTGAGGATTTCCCTTTAGCTTCATTCTCACTGATCATGTCCCCTAATCTTGTTTTTTTTTGTATTAGAGTAAAATAACAGATGACGAAGTGTTCCGTGGGGTTAAGGGGCGCCCCATCCTCGATCGGATGCGTCTGGATGGAAAGGTGGCCTATGTGACTGGTGCTGGGCAGGGCATAGGCCGAGCATTTGCTCATGCCCTGGGTGAAGCTGGCGCAAATGTGGCTGTGGTGGACCTGGACCAAGATAAAGCTGAGGCAGTGGCTAAAGAACTCTTTCTTAAAGGTAAGGGGTGTAATCACAACAAGTGTAGACTTAAGCATGAACTGCGTATCTGGTGACGGACTCAAGCTGTCTGAGGTTCACCAGCTGTATATGATAGAGCACCAGCACACAAAAAAAATAAAAAACCTGTAAAAAATAAAAATTTTTTATTAAAATAAAAATATAGAAAACTAGTAACTATTTAATCATTTCGAAGGCCAACTCATTTTTTAGCATGTAGTACACGGCATCACATTTCTTGCATATTGGGCCACTAGAGGGCACTTTATCATGTAATTATTTGCTATAAGAGCCATTCAAGAGGGTGCTTTTTGTTTCTTTCAAATACTTGTTCGTGTGAAACACGAGAAAATAATGAATATCACAATTTCAACGAACAGTCCAACAGTAAGTACAGTAATGTGAGGACAAATAAAGGCAGTTCTTACATTTAAATGCTCAAAACGTACAATTCTAATGTTTGCTGGAAAAGAAATCAATCAATCAGCTATGAATTTTGAAGTCATAATAGTTGCAGCTCCACTTGCAACTTGTCTGATAGGACTAATCAGTCAACACATCAAAATTAAAATAAATTTGGAGTATCCCACTGGCCTAAGTGTATTTCTGTTTTTCTACCGTTGTATAAAGAATAATGCATCAGCAGTAAGCATTAGCTTCCTTTTTAAATGTAAAGTTAACTAACGAGAAGCTCATTAAAAACAATTTGAGTGTAAATTTATACTGAAGGTGTCATTTTTAGTATAATCTGCAGTAATTTTCCTGTAATTGAAATGTGACGTTTTTTGAAAACATAATTCTCACAATACCCTTAAAGTTATAATTGTCATAAACCAAAGTATCTAACAAGAAACTGATTTTGCTTATTCTTTTGTGACAAACCAACACAACAGCTGTAGATCTAATTGATGCAATGGCAAAATCAGGAGGTATATTTTGAATCATTAATTATTAGTTTAGATTTGATTGGATGCATGTTCAAAAATGCTACAAGTAGTCAATGGTCATAATGGTTGCGTATTTTTGGATGTTTCTGTATTGTGAAAAAAGTCCAGACTGACTTGATGAGTGAATATTTTTCAACTTTATTTTGAGCAATAACTTCAAAGAAGTCAGCGAGTAACCAAAGGGGGAATGCAGAAAGTGGAAAATTGTCATCAAAAGACACAAATGAGACAACTTCTGTCAAAACATGTAAGATTCACTGCATCATGTTGATCTTAAACTGGTGAAAGTGGTCAGTCTGCAATGACAGACTCATCAAATGTCATCACCACTGATGAATGCTCCTCTTATGACTCACACTATTAACAGTAGTAACACCAGAACTTTTTCAATCGTCTTCAACTGAGTTTGTGCACTAAAAACGACACGGAACAAACATGAAGTGTCAGTGTGGTCACTTTGGTTTTGGGCCAGCAGATGGCAGCATACTAAAGCACAAGATCTGCTGTGTCAGGTTATCCATGATACTCTGAACCCTCTATTTTCAAAAAGAAATAAAAGTCTATTAAAATAAAAGTTTAAAGAAAGAAAACTCCATTTTAAAAGCATTTTTTATTGCTTGTGTTTTTCTCCATCTCAGCCACATTTTACATCTCAAACTGCTAAAATGTCCAAAGATAGAAGTTGGTTGTTTCATACTGTGTGTGTATCCGTGTTTTTTGATACAGGTATCAATTCCGTTTCGATCACAGCTGACATCAGCAAATCAGACGACGTCCAGAGGATGATTGACAACATTGTCTCCAAATGGGGGGCGATCCACATCGCCTGTAACAATGCCGGCATCAACATGAACTCAGCCAGTGAGGACACCAGTCTAGAGGAGTGGGACCAAACTTTTAATGTCAACCTGAGGGGGACTTTCATGTGCTGTCAGGTGTGTATTGGATGCTGTAAATGACAGTGTGTGTGTGTGAGTGTGTGGCCACCAGAGAGATTATCAGTCCAGGATATTGCACTGTGATGTATCGTTGTGATGCACAATATTCAGGTGGACAGAAATGCACTTATAAAGATAAATATTAAATTAAAGTTGACTTCAATTTTCATTTATGTTATAAATGTTAATGGTTTAACTCAGAAATAAAAGACAAACATTTTGTAAAAAAAATAACTTTTGAAAGGATTTATTAGACAGAGAAAATAAAATTCAATATAATGTTTAAAAAAGCTTATGCGTGTTATGAAAGTCAGTTCCCTAAAAAATAAAGTACACAGTTAAAATTATGCACCTTAATATGAATGTGTCTTTTGTTCATCTTTGAGAAACTGGAATTATTGTACAGAATCAGACTAAACTTCCATCTTTAACAAACAACAGGCAGTGAGGGAATCAGGAAGATTTAAAATGAATGTGTGATAATGCGGTAAATGGTTGAATTATGAGCAATTAAATCACAAGCTAAGAAAAGCAGCTCTAAGGTTTTTAAATGACATCTGCAGCTATAGAAGCAGGAGAGTTTGTCAACCCATAAAACAACATTTAATCCTTTGTTATATCTGAATAAATGTTTTTTTTTTTTTTACCAGTGACAATAATGACAAGGAAGCAGACACACTATGCAGCAGGTGCAGATGATGCAATGAGCATGACGATAAACCCTGAATATTTATTTAGGAAGGCTATTTTAAAAATTAAAAATAGTAATAAGATAATTTAATAATTTGAAATATTTCTGCAATCCTGTCATCACTTTGCCAGAAAATCTAAAAAAAAAAACCCAAATTGATTCTTGATCATGTATTCCTTCAGTAATTTCGTTCTGTCAAAACTAGTTAGAGTATGACCTAATTACTGATGGTCCAAGCAGCTTTAGCGACTGTCGTGACTAAAATTAGTTCTAAATTATCTAGCTGCTGTCAGACATCTATATACGGTGCGTACGTCCCACCATCCCTCATGTGCAGCTTTTAAAATCCACTCAAGTGCCCCAAATGTTGTTTAACAACTATCTCTGTCTCCAAGGATGGACTACATGTTTTTGTGTTGATCCGTGCTCAGACTTTTTGGTAGCATATCAGCGCCATAATAAGGTGTTTAATGTGTCTCTTTTCCCCTCAATCCTTGCCTTAGGCGGCAGGTCGAGTGATGTTGAAGCAAGGATACGGCAAGATTATCAACACAGCCTCCATGGCCAGTCTAATAGGTGAGTGATGATTCTATTCCCCCACCTTCTCTCTGGAGCCCCTCCATGTCTGCTTTTAATCTCTCCATTTGGCGTGGAGAGTTGGGTCGAGAGGAGGAGGAGGAGGGGGAGAAAGGGAGAGTTAAATACATTTGTGCTGTACAGCTATGTGCGGTAGTGCACATCACATTAAATAGTTTTTATCAGCGGACGGAAAGTCGTCCTCTCTGACTTTACATCATTACTGTGGCAAAGTTGAAATAAGAAGAAGATTCTGCTGCATTTTTCCTGTTTACGAGACACTTGAGGTGAACCTGCACATTTCAAACAGGATTAGCAAGCCTTTCTCCTCTGCAACTTTTACCCTAGTTAAATTGTTCTATAGCGATGCATCCACCCCTGCATACAGTAAGCATAGCAGGAAAGTGTTGTGATTGCGTCTCGCCGAGGCAGTTTTGCATCATAATAAACATCCCCTCTCTGCGGAGCTGTCTGGAGGATGTGGAAGGCAACCTGAGGTCCAACTTGGGAAGGGAGGGTTCCTGTGCTACGGCAAAACCCCAGCCTGTGCCAGCAGCCTTGTTTGAACAGCGGAAGACACTTTTTAGAGTTCAGTTAAAGCCTTGTAATTCTCAGCGACGGTGTAATGTTCCTCCTCCAACAGGTTCCTCCAGAGGAACAGCAACACTTCATCAGCAGTATAGTCAAATCGCCAGTAAACCGCTGCGCCATATGGGCCCCAGTCCCGACTGCAGGGGCAATCTGTAAAACAGGAGCATGCTGGTAAATAGAGGCCGGCGTAAAAAAAATGATCAATTACTCACATTACGTACAGTCCTTCAGGAATTTACTTTATTGGTCTGGACATCTGTTATAATATTGTCATAATGTGTAATC
Source organism: Argyrosomus regius (assembly GCA_946959425.1). Classification (NCBI taxonomy): domain Eukaryota; kingdom Metazoa; phylum Chordata; class Actinopteri; family Sciaenidae; genus Argyrosomus; species Argyrosomus regius. The sequence continues at coordinate 4,043,563 of OX336885.1, forward strand.
AGATGGGACCTGTTCTAGCCAAGTGGAAGCCCAAAAAGCAGCCGTAAATGCCCAATTAAAATGCACAATGACAGCTTTTTGTCCATCTGCTGAATAGAATAGTGTGTGCCCACTACGCCCCTTCCACACACACACACACAGGACCATCAACCACCATTTTTTTTCTGAATAATGGCCAGCAGCTCAAAGACTCCCAGACAGGAAATATCCAAGTGGTCACACACTCACTTTTTGGATCTGTGTGATGACCTTAACTGAGGGATTCGTGACTCTCGCACTCATACCTGCAGATCTCAGCTGCATAGGAACGTACATTACAACAGGCACGGCATTCTGGGAAAGGAGTGCATCATTTGAACTTGTAAGAATTCAAAATGTAAAGGCGTGTCTGATAAGGAGCATGTTTTCTCCCACTTGAAATGGGCAATAAGTAGCAGGGTGAATGTTAAAGAGGGCTTTTGGAGAATGCTCTCCTTCTACCTCCTTCTCCCTTCTCTGGGGATTACTGCTCTTTAAGACGGCGAAAAAACATCAATGCAGGTTTATTTAAAGGATGAAGGCATTTTCTGAATGGTATTTTGGGGCCGTATCATCAGGTCTTGAGCGAGGATTAGTGCTGTTAGGCATTTTGAGCTGTGTTTCCTGTCCTGATAAGTCGGATTTCACCTTCAATCTGCGTGTAAGCCCTGGGCTCTGCTCCTCCTCGCCTGCTCCTCTGAGGTCCTAGCCTACCCTTATCCAGCCCAGCCCAACACAATCTTACCTTCCTCTGCTATCTCGCCACGCTCTACACTCACAACCACAATCCCAAGTACGGCGCCGTGTGTCCCACCATTTATATCTTATTTCTTCAGCAACTTTTACCTCTATCCTGCACATTTTTCTCCTTTTTTTTTTTTTATCCGTGCAATGTATGCGGGATGCTCCAGCCTCTTTCTCCCCAGGACCGGTCCCTGCCTCTCTGCAGCTGGCTGGTATTTATCATCCCGGTCTCACACTGAAGCCATTTGGCAGTCAGATCGGCGGGTGATGAGGTTAACTACTAAAGTTGTATGTAACTTGGAGCCTTCCTTGTGATGATTAATCAACCAGCAGAAAATGAGCCCCTGTCCCGGCATCCCATGCAGTGTGCAGCATCTGTGATGGTCAAGCAAACAAATGGCTCCCTGTCTTTGTTGCTGAGGACAGAGCATAACTGGACATTATAAGCAATTAATTTTACATGGCTTCATCCGCAGAGTCCCCAGCAGCTAATGGACGAGCTTTTATGTAGTATCCGCAAGAAACCGCATGAGCTGCAATATAAAATGTATATGTTGTCAGCTTTTGTGAGGAAGGAGCCTATTGCTGACCTCTTTTTTTCTTTATTAACAAAATCTCCAATCATTTTTTTTAATAATTACCTGATAAATTTTAATGATGCAGTGAATGTTATCTGTATAAAACGCTGTGTTGTGTCCATTTATGTTAACTGGTTTTCTTTCTGTTCTGCAGTCCCCCATCCCCAGAAGCAGCTTTCTTACAACACGTCCAAGGCTGGAGTGGTCAAACTGACTCAGACTCTGGGCACTGAATGGGTTGACAGAGGAGTCCGCGTCAACTGCATCTCACCGTAAGTGCTGGGCCTTCTTCTCTTTGCCGCTTTGTGCCAAAACGTACCGGTCCACCTTTGAGTGTTGTAAGGGATTGAGCTGCAAAAGGAAGTGGTGATTAGTGTGTTTGCTTTCATATGAAGAGCCCCATTTGAGAATGATGCACTAATTTAAGACCTCAAACAATACATCAGTGCTTAATTAGATGACGTCTTGAGGGATGAATCAACCAAACACTTGCTCTAATTGTTCTATTCAATTAGGGAATCAAATTTGCAACCTCACTCCAAGTGTCGGCGCAACAATAGCGCCTTGTTTGTATCTATTTGTCTGTGAAGCTGAGCAGGGGGAAGAAAAGAGGAGAACACAGGAAGGGCTGTATGTGTGTGGTGTGTGTGTGTGTGTGTGTGTATGTGTGTGTGTGTGTGTGTGTGTGTGTGTGTGTGTGTGTGTGTGTGTGTGTGTGTGTGTGTGTGTGTGTGTGTGTGTGTGTGTGTGTGTGTGTGTGTGTGTATGTGTGTATGTGTTAAGTGAAGCATCCCTTAGCCCCAGCCATCCCTGAGCAAATCCGTCCGGTGGCACCGGGCGAGCCAGGCCCCGTCACAGCCCCAGAACAAAGCCCTCACACACACGCCTCGCTCAGCTTTATTTATCGGCAGCTTGTTTGCTAATTTTAATTTGCAAAGAAGCAATTCTCTCTCTCTCTCCCCTCGCTAACTGGGTGTCTCAATGGGCCGCTGATTTCTTTGAAGTGACAGTCGGTAAATATGCATAAAAAAGGGACACAATTAGCGCTCGCGAGGTTGACTGGAGCCTGATTCCATTGGCAACTTTAGCCGCAGCGGTGATAAGCTGCATTATCTAGAAAATTGGCTGAGGGAAAACAGTACCTCTGATTGCCAGCAAAGGTTCCAGATAACAGGGCAGCTGAAGAGAAATATAATTGAGGTGGAATATGTTAACCAAGGTGTCACACGCTCCTTGGAAGTGCTAATTTATCCAATGTTGGAATTCCATATCAAGGCACCAGGATACATCGAACAATGATTCAGGCCTCACGGCTTTTAGTCACTGTCACGTCAATTGTGTAGAAAGTCAGAAGTCGTCGCATATTAGGCACAGTGTTGACATATTTATTCAGACGTAAGCTCTGTGATATTTTCCTGTAGAAAGTGGAGAGAACTGCATTTGTTGTGACTGGTGTCGCAGAGCTATTAAGACACCAGTGCAGACACAAAACCAAAAGCAGCATACGTTTTCTTATAAATTCCACCTAAATACTGTCTCATTTCAATCATGAGTCAGAGCAGGAATGTAAGGGAGTTGCTTATAATAAATACTTAACCGAAGGCTTTGAGGAAATTACGCCAGATGTCCCATCATACCCGTGGGCTCTCCCTGAGATGTGCCAGTCATTTAAGTGCCACCGGTCCCACAGTAAATATCATCAGAGATGCCACGCCATGCCCTTTCTTCAGAGGATAATTGGGTTTATTTTTGTCACCAAAGTGGTGGCTCTGAATCGACGCTGTCACTCCTGGCTCTGTACTGTGATGCCTTCTGATTTCGTTGTGTGTGTGTGTGTGTGTGTTTTTTTTTTTTGTACCCCCCTCCTCCCTTTTCTCTCTCACTTTCTCTGTCTCTCTTTTCAGGGGGATTGTTGACACCCCTCTCATCCACTCGGAGAGTCTGAGGCCTCTGGTGCAGCGCTGGCTGTCAGATATCCCTGCTGGTAGACTGGCTCAAGTGACAGACCTGCAAGCTGCAGTGGTCTACTTGGCATCTGACGCCTCCGACTACATGACAGGGCATAACTTAGTCATAGAGGGTGGGCAAAGTCTGTGGTAGAGGGGGTAGATGAAGAGATGAAAACTTTTTTTTTTTACACTCTTCACTCTCCTGGGGTTAGTCTCAGAAATAGGTGGCATTCACATTATCTCACATTCACAGCGATGTTAGTTTAAATCTTGCTGGATGTTTAACTTTCGGTCAGTTAACATCTGTTCTGCGGTGTGACAAGATGACTGGCAGCATTTTGTCATCAGTTTGCCATCATGTGTGTTATGACTGTGGCACACTGAAGGTTTTTAGTGGATGAAAAAGACTGTATCATGTTAAATTGCTACAAAGAGGTCTAACAGCTGGCAGTGTTTTGGTCATACAATGGAATTTTGCTAACAGGACAAAAAATCTGAAGTCCAAGAAAGTAAAGGGAAACTGTTACCACTGTATGACTTCAAACACGTCTCTATTCCTGCTGTATGTTCTCTTGACTGTATTTTATACACTGAATGCTGTTTAAATAACAATTTTGATAAATGTGACAGATAAAAGCCACTGAAAGCAAAAGCATCTTTTTACTGTTACAAAAATGCTTGAAAAGTTTCATTTATTATTTTTACATCACTATTTCTAGTTCAAGCTGCTTTACAGGTTAATAAAGAAATGACAGGTTTGTATATGTTTGTATGCTTCTTTGCATGAGTACATGAAAAGTTCAACTACATCACACACAAAGTGCCTCATACAGAATGATGGCTTCAGTGATGACCACCAGCCTACACCCGAATGGGATGCCAGTGCGCTGCATCGTGCACCTTGACTTACTACTCCCTCCGGTCTAAGACTCTTGTGTACCACATGCAGGATTACAGCGTCCTCTCTCCTCTCTCCATCTCTTTCTTGCCAAATGGTCCCCACAAGTGCTACTTGTGAGCGCCATCTTAATTGCTCCATTAACTGTTTGTGTGCTGAAAAACAATACTTAAAGGAGAGGTTAGCCGAGGACGTGACCCCAGCCGCTGCAATTATATGAAAAGTAGTGGCCAATTAGCACTCTCTGCAATGTGACACTGTTGGTGTTTATGTGAGCAACTTCAACTTCTCACTGTTAGTGATTTACATAATTGGGGGATTGGTCATTAATGGGAATGGCGTATGAGAGGATCCCATTAAGATATGGAGTGAGATCTGATCATCTCCTCTGCTCTGTGCTATTTATCTCCAGCTGCATTGGCACATTAGAGATTATTGGGATTCTTATCCTCATATTTTATGGTGAAACGTCAAAGTTTGCCACAGTGTGTGCATGCAAAGTCTTGCAGAATTTGTTCACAAGAAGGCAATTTGTCTTTTGTGGGCCATTGCCCCGTCATGCCACTGAGGGGCAGTGTAAAGACAGGCAGCTCCAGCACTGACACAAGGACACAAAGTTACAATAAGAGGTTATCACATTATTTGCTATCATCTAAAAGTAATAATAGTTAACTCTGTTTTACGTGTAGGGGATAAAATAAGAAGACCTCTCCAATTCTAGTATGCAAACATCTCAGCAGGAGAGACAATCAAAGAAATGCTGAACAAATACTCATATTTTCACTTAAATGTGGTTCCATGGTGGACAGTTGCATTTCAAATGCATTAAAAATGTAATTATATCCATCATCTATCAAGAGGAGATTGGATTAGTCTTTAAAGTCCAGAGACAATGGAGAGCAAATATGAATCTGAAACTCTAGTTGATAAAGTGCAATATCCATTTGCATCTACAGACCAAATCTTCACTGAAGACAAAAAGGATTCCAGTTAACAAGCTCAGTGTTTTTCATGTATATTCTTCCAAGTTGAACAATGGTGAAGTTGGGACACACACTGTGGTTAGTTCTGACAGTTACTGCAAATAAAAGTGATTGTTCAATCCCCATGTCCACCAAAAGAGATGCAAAAAAAGAAAAACAAAACACCTATTTGGGACCAAAAGCCTATTTTTACCCACAGCCCTCTTGTTTCCAACTATTCGCTATCATCACTCAGTGGCAGTGTCTAAACTGTTGTTTTGCCGTCATGTTTTGCACCATAATAAACTCTTTCAGAGCCCTCTTGGAAAGGTCTTGTTTTCCTTTACAATTGCAGCCAAAAGAGCCAAATCTATAATTTGAGCAGCAAAATGTGATATCCCCTCATTTGCCATAGCCTGCTTCATGAAGTGTAAGTGATCTTGAATCCATTATTTATGACCTCCTTTTGCTACCATTACAGTGAAGAGTGGGACCCTGTTGTACATAGCGCTGTTGTGCTAAACAGTTCTCCAGCAGAAAAAGCCACTTGCGCCCTCACACTGAAAATCAACTTTGATTAATGCTCCGCTCTGTCACGGCATGCAACATTTTACAGCAGCAGCCGTTCAGAGGGAGACCCGGGTCGATGCCGAACAACACGGCGAGGCAATGTGTGTTGCTGAGGAGGCTGTGTCCTGGTGACAAGAGGACCCAAGGGTTTATGGATGACATATTAACATTTGACAATATCAATACACTTTTATTGATGGATTATAGCGTCCTGTTACCTAACCACTCAGTGAGGTGTTTGAGGATGAAATGTTACCCCTTATAAATTGAGTCGAGGCCCCGCGATGCTATCATCAGAGGTACGACTGTGCAACAGCAAAAGGAAAATGTCAACATTTATCTTCTAATAAGGGCCGGTAGTGCTGTGTGAACTTCAAACATAATGACCCAAGACGATTTAAGTTGACTAATTACCTGAAGGAAAATCTCATCGTCAAAACACAGAGTCATTTTGCTTCAAAGTACATGTAAAGCTTTAACTTCGCTGTGTCAGGCATACCTCATGTCTTCAATCCTCTCAATGAACAGAGATAAATGCAGTAGCCACTGTATGTTAGACATCTCAAAGACCTTAAAAACCTGTAAATATCAGTGTGTAAAAATTTGTGCTGTCTGGTGTTTGAAGGAGTCGTTTGACATTTTGCTTTCTTACCAACAGTTAGATGAGGAGATTGACTCATGTTTGTACAGTAGATATGAAGCTAAAGCCAGTTAGCTTAGCCTAACTTAAAACCAAACCCTTGTTTGTATGGATTAAACAAGATATAACGTGATAATTAGGGAGCTGCAGAGGTGCAGGTAGGCGTTTTGCTACCTCTGGAGCTTCCACTGCTTGAGAGTGCTATTGATCTACTCTTGTAACTCTCGGCAGGAAAGCAAATAAGTGTATTTCCCCAACATATCAAATTGTTCTAATGGTTCTTTTTAAGACAGAAATTAGACGAAACAAATTAAATTCGGTTTATTATCTTTTACAAAAGCGTTGTAAAATAGCCACAATTGGCTGCTGTTGCGTCAAGTTTAATTAGCCTTCCGCGCTCTCGTGTGATTTTGTGCTCGACTCATTGAAGGCGCTGGATCATTGTCTACCACTGTTTGTTATCTCATGTGTTATTCATTGAAAAGCTGTTTTGCTGTTTGCTCTCCTCGTGCTACCTGCTGACTTCACATGGGGTGACTTTAACTGGTTGCTGTGTGTACACAGATGGATTGCCAATAAATACAAGTGTGAGGACTTCGTCGAGCTGCAGCATTATATCGTATTCCGTTTGAACGCTTGTGGTGACTTGCACAATCAGGCTTTAAAGAATTGTTTTTTTTGAACAAAACAATCTTTCACATACTTTTGTTGTGTTCCTTTTTAGTTGGCTTTAAAACACATGGTTTTTCTAATCAAATAAATATTTCATAATCAAATCAAGGCATACCTCACGTATTATTCTTTCACTATTTGCCATGACTGCAATAACACAGATGTGTTTCTGCTGTTTTATCAGTCTTTAGCCCTGTGCTTTTTTTTTGTTTGTATAAGCTTTGATACCAATGCATTCACCCGACATGATTATGATTGTTTTTTTTTTTCAAAGAAGCCTCTTATGACACGTCAAGAGGTGTCTAAAAAAACAATTCAAGTGTCCACATCCTGTATCCACATGGTAAATGTATCAGGCTTTTATTCAACATTAATACTGAACCGGGGAAACATTGCACTCCGAGTTCTCTAATTACAATGCAGCTAATGTGTTATTTCCTCCCCATGTGGGATTACTTTCATCTTTCCCATTAAGATGCACATTTTGTTTGGATACTCAAATTACAAACCCCATATTAAATCTGACTGTGCAAAAGGCATTGATCATAGCCCCGATAGCTGCACTCCAACTTTGATTTAATTTGCACTTCCATTAATATCTATGAGACGTCCGATTGTCGTCTTGGGCATATTGATGGTATTGTAAGCCCTGCCTTCATATAATGTTCCCCAGCGGCAATGAGGAAATGTTACAGAGAATTAGGCCGAGAAGCAGGCTCAGTGGAACTGGCACTGCAGTCGGAAATTCATTACCCTAATAAATAGAGGGGGAAAAAAAGCGAGAATCTTAAGAGAAATTTCTCTCTCCCTATCTCTCTCTCACCACAAAAACACAAAAAAAACCTTCACTTTGGCCTGAGAGTGGATGACTGCAACTTAGGTGCTTCTCATTATTGCTGCCCGTGCACCCAAGGGTCTTCTTGGGACCCTGAGAACTCTTTAAAATGTGCCTGATGATTCAATAGAAAAGCAGTCACTTACTGCCTGTCCATCATGAAGCTTTATGTCTACATACTGGGCTACTTGCGTGCATGTGGCTGAGCCTCTTTTATCATTACATTAATGAGAACGCAGCCTAAATCTCATTAAAATCTCCGGAATAGAATGAAAGAAAATACAATACAGTAGTAGATTCATTGTGAGCTAGATAAGTGTCAAGCCATGCTGATTTCTTATGTTGATTAATGAAGTGCCAAGCGAGTATATGTACTGTTGCCTTCCTTTGTTGAAGCCTTGACACGCTGTTTTCTGTGGGGAAAACACTACTGGAGCCAAGAGACGTGAGTTATGCTGTAATTAATGCAATCATGAAGATGAAAATAGCTGTTGTTGCAACTAGAAAACGACAATGAAGAGCGTGTGAACTGAGAGGGAGGAAGATTCATTGTTAGGTGACTGCGTTTGGAGACTGTGTTGTCCTCTGAGGCCCTCTCCGAGGCTCGACAGTGTACCTTTCAGTAAGCAGCATCTCTGAAACAAATATGTTTTACTGCATCCCTCACTTCCCCGTAAGCACGGCTTTCACTCCAGACATCTGCAAGCTTTTTCAGTGGATGGCACAATTTCCCTTTTTGTTTTCAAAAAGGGGGAGGGCTCCGCGTCTCTTACGATTCTGCCAGAGTGATTCATTTGCAGGTCATTAAAAAACTCGTCTTTTGAAAGCGTTAGGCTGCTCAGGTGGCGAAGCCTGTGCAGGGGAGACATGTCGTAAATAAAGGCAGCTACATTTCAAATGCCATAAATAGGGGACACCTAAGGACCTTGCATGATTGCAGACATCTAATCATTTAATTTATGCGTGTCTAAAGGAGCCCTCATTAACATTCAAGTAGCACTCATCTGTCTAGCGGGATCATTCCGAAGGCTGCATCACTCTCAGATGGAACGTATCTATTTGGGCAACACAGCATGGCTACACACTCAGCAAGCACCTTCTCGCTTTCCCCCTCTCAATGTCATGAGAGACACAGCATGTAACTCTCATAACTTACAGTGTGTGATTTGTGATCCAGTGATTGTGTTGCTGTTAATGTGGAGAACCTTTGACAAAGTTAAAGTCATATTCTGTAGGTCACAGTACAGTGTTGGGACTAACGCTTTTGACTGTGTTGCGGCTGATCACTTCACCTTTTCTCAAAGCGGCCTGGACTTAAGGTGCATCTTGGACTGTATTTGCAGACGATCATCAGCAGCCTTTTGATGAAGACAAGTGAAGCCTGTGATGTTTATTTTTGAAAACTGTCTGAAGTCTTTGTTAGCACTGCGATACTGTAACGCACCTCAGTGTCTGCACAGCAGATGCATGCATGACAGAAACTCAATAATAATTGGCGTGGATTGCTTTTGACACGTGCTGGTTGCTGACAGCTGCTTTGTTCTATGGTCAGATTTCATATTTAACACATCAAAGAGTTGGAATACTTCACACTCTGCTAAGGACTGATAGCAAGTATGACACTTTGCTGTTAAGAGAGGAGAGAGTCGGTCTTTCTCTGGAGGAGAATAAAGTCAAGTTGCATTCAGTGTGCCTTTTTTCACTTTCCTGCCAGATACACTGCCAGGCAGTCTTTTTACAAGGAACGTAGTAAACATCATAGAGGAGGTGTCATGTTTACACTGATAATGAAAGAATTATTGGCAGGAAATTCCTCTAGCATGAAAGCATACTTAAAAACTGTCCCTTGCATGAGTAATCTGTACTGTAAGCATGTGGATTTCATAGCTGTTGTGAATATATGACACGCTCTTGGGGTGACACTGTGGAAGTGTCTACAGTATGAAAGACTTTGCAGCGGGACGGTGAGAAAGGAAAGAATGGACTTTTCGCTAAACCTCGATCAAAACATCGATCGTCAAATCATAGCTTATCAACTGTAACAAGGCGTAGCAGGCTTGTCCTTTAGATTCCTCCACATGGCGAAGCAAATTCTCCACCGGTTACGCTAATAGTGGCTCTTTTTGGGGGGATTTCGAGACGTTACAACTCCCGGCCAATGTGACGCCACGCCAAGCTACTTTATTTTTGTAATGTTAAAAGTGAGAATATGAAAACCAAACAGGGTTATGCTAGAATGAAAAAATGAGTCTTACAATACTGGGCCTAACCACACTGCCATACAATATGTCATTTCTTTATTTCAATGTCTTCTACATGGATCATCAACTGCACAGCGAGGGGGCTTTTTTGCCCTCTGAAATGTAGCTATAGTTTCAGTCTTTTAGCACCATATTTAAGACCCTTTTCACAGGTTTCTCGTTTTAATGAGCCAACTGGAAGCGTTAAAAAGCCAGCTGGACACTGTGTTTTCAACTCATGGAGATAACAGTAACTTAATCAGCTAGATAGCTGGTTGATAAAATCTGCCAGCGACAGTTGTCATTCCCAAAATCAAACGTTTCTAAAAAATTTCAGCAACGAATTCTGAGCAGCAAATCTGCCGCCATCATCGTTTGAACGATCAAAAAGAACGGAAAGCCTGACAGGTGGAGTGAACAGTCGATTAAAGCTTACACATCATCAGCACACGCAGCCTTGAAAACAGACTGATCCTGAGTCAATGTAGCTCTCATTAGGTTTTAGTATGAACCCAGATGGCCTGGAGGAAAGTATGTAAGTATGTAAGAGCAATGTCATAAGTCCCCTCATCAGCCCAGAAGACCTGCAACACCCCCACTTTATAAGGTAAGGCAAAGCAAGGCGGGGGCCTTTTGATGGCTCCGAGTTAAACACCACATTTTAACAAATGCACCAGGAGTGAGAGAGGCACGCTCCTCTCTATAGGCAGTATCCAGCAGCATTTTGATGTCTCTAACAAGAACACAATAAATTGTTCCTCATTATTCAGTAATTAACTCCAATGCGCCGGGTCCCCATCCCCCTGCGCCACGCTCTAAATCACCACCCTCCTCCCCTCTTCTCCTCCTGCTACACAGCTCTTTAATTTCCTCTATGCTGTGGGGGGTGGGGGCAAGAGAGGGTGGAAGGGGGGGCATGCACAGCTTGATGCACTCCATCATCCCCTGGCCACCCTCTCGTCACCCCTTCGCCTTATCCCAGCCACACCCACCTCCTCCTTCCACCCTCCTATCCCCGTGCCAGCTTCTCACCAGTGCATGCTCTCCCTGCAGGGCACCACCTGGTTAAAGGAGGGAGAGGTCACCTGAGCCGGGACGACAGGCTCCAGTCACGTTCGACGTAGCGAGATTGCGGCGCGTTGTGCTATCAAGGCATCAAAACTAGCCCCCCGGCCGTGTTGGCTGTCTTTTCGCTGGGCTTTCCCTTTCCTCCTCTGCTCTTAATTGTTAAAATGAGGTCATTAATTGGAGACTGAGTCAAATCACCTGTCATTTCAGCTGGGAATCATCCGCTGATTGAAAGGTATCATAAAAACCTGCCCAGGGCCTGGTTTTTGCAGTGCCTGCTGGGAGCTCCCTTTGTGCCTTGACAATCTGCGCCCATGGGCACACAACTCACTTTACTTTCTCTGGCGGAGATTAGGCGGGTAGTCTTGGGTGACACACATCCACGCGTGTGGCCCAAATATAGATTCAAGAGAGTCAGTAGTGTCAGGCGCAATTCCTGGAGGATGTTGTGGGGAGTGTTCGTTTTCCACTGTACTATTAACGCCCCTGACCTAATTGAGGATGATGCTCACACACACCACTTCCCTATATGAGAGTGAGGTCAGGTTCATTTGAGGGGGTAATTGTGAAATTGGCATGTAAACTAGGACAATAGAACAAATGACAAAAAAATGAGGACAGATGACAAATTTCTTGATAGATTTTTAATACATTTAGACATGTCCTGCTGCGTTCGCAGACGTGGTAGTCAAGCAATAAAAGCACACAGGATGAAATTGCGTTGAGGAACTGAGTTTTGTAGTGTTTACTGTCTACTAATGTCATAATTTGGTGGAGCTGAATGTTATTTTCTTGCTCTGACAGTGTTCTGCATCATGGGTGTAACTGCAAAAGGGTCTTATGAGAAACACATGCATCAAATATTTGTAGTGACGTCAACTTAAATGTGCCCAAACATTCGTCACCTTGTGACAGCTACATTGCGCTCTGCAAGGTACAGAAAGCAGTGCTCTCAGCTACTTAAAAATGCTCCATTTACTTATGAAAATCACAGGAAAAATGTTGGCAATATTAACACAGAAAGACCATTAGAAAAACAGGCCTAAATTATTCTGTAGGCACAATGCTGCAACAAAGCTCGGAGACCCCATTTTCCACATGGACTTAATCTTGAGGAACACTACATAAGATGCTGACAAACCCGCTGTTTGAAATAAAAACCCTCTAAACACATGGCATTAATATTTAATGGTGCTGCTTCCTCGGGAGGCCACTCTGGGCTGCAGTGCTCTGTCTGAAGGGAGACGGTATTAGTGCTGCGTGCTCTGGAGGAAGAGCAGCTTCACACTAATGAAGCGATCAGGGCCTGAACTCTGAAGAAACCTCATATCCGATTAGTGAGCAGAGATGCATGTAAACATGGCGAAGCGGCACGCGATTAGATCACTTTGTTAATGCGAGTCTTGTGTCACTAAACACAACAAGCGGCATGCAGCGTTTTAAAGTGTTTTGCTAGCAACAACACATTTCACATTTAATCACTTCAATGCTACAGTTTCTTTTTGACCCTCCACACAAGTGTTTTGAATTAAGCTTGCAAACTAGAGGATTTGTGTGCGAGCTAATGGGTTAATGCTATCCTCTGAGCGACCATTAAGGTGCATGCATGTGTTGTGCAGCAGTGAAAACCACCTGACCTTGTCCACATCCGCTCGGCCCGGGATGGGACAGCATTTGAACCTGGCCAGTAAAGGACAGGCCATTTGGATGTTATTAAAAAACATTAGAGGTCCTGCTAGCCCATGCTACTCCCAAAGCCATCAGGTAATTTGAAAGAGATCCAGCGAGTTTAAGATGTGCAGATGTTTTCGCTTTAAAACTGGCATCTGTTTATACAGACACACTTTATGTTCGAAAAACCACAAAGGACCTCCAATAGGTTTTATGGAGCAGTATCAGCTCAGAGCACTCAGCTTTGTAATTGTGCTGCACCAGGTAATGAGAAAATTGGTCACAAGCAGTGTTCCCTGTAGATGTAACCCGCAACATACAATTTTGCACAGCATGTGCAGTATCTACATTTTTTTTTTTTTTTTTTTAGTGTGTGCGATGCTGTCTGAGCTCCTGTGCTGCTTTTTAGGAGGTCTACCATGGTCACAGTTTAGAGCCTCATTCATATACTGTAAGAGGGCTAATGCCATCTAAAAATACATGTGCAGACACAACAGTTTCCATTAAACTTCATACAATACATATAAAATAGTACATAAAGTACATCGGAAGTTAACTTTGTCATATAAATGGTGAAGTGAAAAAAAAATTCATCCATCCCTCCATCCCCTCTTCTGCTTTCCATGTGTCAAATAGTCCAACATGTAAACTCTGGAATATATACAAATTGTGGGTGATGTGTAAACCCTTTGTATTTTTATGAAACTGGACCATTTTCAAAATATTTCAGTCTGGTTTTCATAAAATAACAGAACTGAAACAGCCTCTCTCGGAGTTGCTAATGATATCCTGATGAATGCAGACTAATCCTTGTTTGTGCTGTGTGACTAAACTGCAACTTTCAACACAGCTGATCAAAGTACTATTATTAAAATATGGAGAATTTGGATTATTATCTCTGACTGGCTTTAAAATATTACCTGTCAAACAACTTTCAGGCTCTATTAGAAAGTACTGCATATGCAAAATGAGCCAGGATATTAATAATATATTCACATATTCATGGTTACCACCCGGATATACCGAGTTTGGACAAAGACTTGAAGAAAAACACTGTAATCTGGTACCTAACAGGTGGGACCATTATTTAACTTAAAAAATAGCATCAGTCCTCCACCAGTGCAAACTAGACCTTTTATCTAATATCAATTTCCTTTGCTTCCCATGCTAGCATAGATGACTAACATGCTAATATTTGGAGAATTCCTTAAATATAAAAATGTATGTAAAAAAAAGTAGCAGAGTGTTGGTTATGTGTCCCCTGACAGTGAATGTCAGCCTGGCTGTATATAACGCCTCTTTGATGCTCACAATATGTTGTTTTTATTTAGACTGTATCGGTTTTGTTGTTGCCATTTTTTATGATGCAATTACAGAGAGGGTACAGTCGAGTATTTTGCTTCTTTTGAAGTCTGTTGGTTGCCAGAAAACACAAATAAAGTTGTGACTGTTTCTCCCACTTTTACATGTTTGTTAGCAGTGATGTAACTCATGACGTTAGCCAGCTAACTTGCTTTGTTGATGTAGGTGTAGCCGTTATTTTTGTTTACCCCATTATTATTCACTATTCATAAACAAAGCACACCTCTTTTCTCTTTTTGCTCCTTTCTTCTCAAGATTATATATAACTATGTGATAAAAATGAGCTAATTATATATCATAATTATATAATAAGACTTCAGAATTTAACTTATTAACATAATAAACTTAAGGCAACAAGAATTTTTGCAATTTAGCACCAAAGTGTAATACCCCTGTCGCATACGGAAGGCCTAAGCGGTCATACATTCATATATTTTATTTTCCTTTTTCTTTTTTTCTGTTTTATATTATATACTAGACTATCCTTTTGTTTTCTCGAGATGTCAAATAAATTATTTGTTCTCTCAGAAAAACAATGTTTCAGGGTTTTTTTAGTTTAAATTATCCCATTATCTCAGTATAACAACATTTGTTATTTCGACATAATGACATAAATAACTCGAGATCTCGAGAAAACAAATAAAATTAACTTGTTATCATGAGAAAACAGAGGAAATAAAATGTAAGTATGACTGCTTAGGCTTCCATAGTCAAAAACATAGACAGTTGTACAGTACATTTGTATTTGTTCTGATTACATTACTTATGATCAAAAACTAGCAGGTTGACAATTTTGCTAACAGTCAAACATCGAGCAAGGTCAACAACTCAAGACATAGCAGCCAGCTAATATTACTTACTAGTCCAACAGCAGTCAGCCCAGCTCGGCGTCTGTCTTTCAGCCTTTTATTTCACCAAGCTCTCCCCATTGACTAAAAGTCAGTCCCAGATTTAGTCTTGTCTGGCTGCCTCTTGTTCGGTCACTCACGCCTTTACTCCTCCTACTGTAGCTTCCTCCGTCAACATTCTCGCTTGAATCTCTTTGCTTCTGCCTTGCTCTGCCTCTGCTGGACCCCAGTACGTAGCCCACTCACTGCTCTACTTCTGGTGCCTGGATCGCCCATTCCAGATTTGCTCCTTGTCTACATTCCTGTGGTAACAGTGTAAGCACTGCCCTGGTGCTCTTGGCTCACAGTCCTGGTCACACAGCTAACTGAGCTAACAGCAGCTACATTTACCTGCAGTTTACTGTATACAGAAAACATTTTCTACATAAAATATGATCAAGTAACTAAAACAAGTGAAATTGTTGGTGATGTGTGACTTAGTGCTGTAAAGTGTTACGCACTTCATGTGGGAGATCGTACCATAATGTGGTAACAGGCGAACAAAGCACAGAGTTGGAATGAAAGACATACCATTCACCAGTGTAGCATCAAATGTTGCTTTAATAATTTTAAGTTAAACTGATGTTCATGTATCCATTCATTTTGTACTTACCCTTTTCTCCATTTTAAGCTACACTCAAAAAAATTAAATATTGACTTTAATTAAATTTATTTTGTCAACAAGTTCTACGTAATTGTATTAAGTTATTTAAACTCAAAAATGTTATGTAAGGGATTCAATTACATAACATTTTGTGTTGACAAAATACATTTAATTTAAGTCAACATTTATTTTTTTAAGTGTAGACACAACAGTATACTTACACAATACACAATTGTACACAATAATACTACAAAAATGTATTTAATACCCTTCTCTTAAAATGCCATATATGTCATAGGGTCAGAAAGTTGCTGCTGTGAATGCAGAAAAAAACAAAACAAAGACAATATGATATTCATTGTAACAGGCCACCTTCAAAACTCAACTTTCCAGTTTCTGTAAAATAACTTTAATTACATGGCCTAAACTTGTTTTATAAATATGTACACATTGTTAACAGGGCTAACAGTGGCCATAGTCTTTTTTAAAAACTGTGTATGGTTTATTTGTGTTGGAAATTAATGCCACCATTTGTCCTTATGTTATTTTAAACACTAAATAATTAGACAAAATACATAATTAAGATGTCAGAAATCAAATTGAAGCAGCATACTGGTTGCTGTCTAATTAACTCTGTTAACTGTGCTACAACACAACCCTTTCTTTGTCAGTGCTAACCATGTCACCTTCCATCGGTGGGACTCACTGAGGTTCATCAGAAGGAACTCAAGAATAAACGATTTCTGAACTACAGAGTAGGAACACATGATAACTCATGGTGTGTCTGCTTTAGACATGAAAGTACATTTCCATATCATGTTGTATATCTCAGGACTGTACTAATACCAGTGCCACAGTGTATAACTGTAACAGCAGCAGTGCTTCTGACAACTGCACTGTAATAGTCTCCTTGTTTGTAGAGTGAGATTACTCTCGGTCTTTATATGTAATGGCAGAAAACAAATGTTTGGTAATTGAAGATGATCCAGTCACACTGTGTTGTGCGCCTTGGCTCTCATACTGACCTCTCTGGGAAACAGATGATGCTTAAGAACAATGTTGTCCTGTATACTCTTCTCACACTGACATAGCAGCACCATTTCCCATTATGTGACAAGGACATATTTCAGACTGAAGTGATCCAAACAGTGATCTACCACTTGAGAGAACTGTCTTTGAGAACAGAGGTCGAGGGGAGCGACAAGGACGAGTGTCCTACAAATGCCATATCCAACAGCTCCTGTGTTTCCAGTGGCACTTGAACTGAAATAGACACGCTCAACAGGGGACAGGCTTCAAGATCTTTTTTTTTCTCCTCTCGCTCCATACTTCAGAAAGACTATCATGTTGAAGCTGGAGTGCTTGTTGGTGTGTCAGCGTGTGCATCAACAGAGCAGCAATGGAATTCGCAGGCCTCAAGGCCAGTGTATTGTTTGTGATGACAGTGCTGCATTGCTGCATAGTGATGTGATACTGTAAATTGAAATTCAAGACAGTACATTAGTCAGACTGTTAAGGTATTCATTCATTCAGTATCCACAGCAGATGGTGTCTGTTAAGCTATGATGTGAGTTTTTGTAAAGTAGGAGGAGGTCAGAGATAAAGAAATATTTATTTATTTATTTTAAGGGTGGTTTGGGATGTGTATGCATCAATCAGCTATCAAGTATCCATCCTTAAAGCAGCAATATAAAATGTTCTGTCTGAATACTGATTCAGGGTCTATTTCATACATTAGGGAGACATGTTAACAAGGTCACATGCATACAGAGATGGATAATGTATACACGTATTGTCATTTTAATATCACAAATGTTGCATAATAAAGCTTTAATTCTATTTTCTTCGTGTTTATTTGTGTTTTAGCCCTTAGAAATCCATCTCTTCACATGAAACAGTCTGATCTTTGACTATCCACTCGCTTTGATTAGTTAGAATTCCTACTAGTGATAGCATATTTCTGAAATCTCCATGGCCAACTCCAGGCAGTCACTTGCATCCTGACCGGGGTTGAAAAGACCACAGTCCACGTTCGTGCAACAGTCATCGCTACTGCTTGGTGACTCCGCTGTGGTGACGACTTGCTTGTAGTTGGGGCAGCAGTGATTGGCAACTCTCTCACAGGAGCAAGGAAGCAGGAGGATCACGTCGTAGAACCGACAGAAGAGACAGTTCAGGACAATTTCTGCACAGTCCACTGTGGGAGACACATACAGTCAGCAAGGACATTCAAAACCTGGTTTGGTTTTCTTGTATTTATTCAAAGGAAAAATTTATTATTTTGCTTTTGTTGGTCTTCAAAAAAGGATCTCCCCTCTACACATTCGCAATGACCTCTTTGAGGTGATGCGTGATGAATTGTGTTTAAACCATATCTTGGGACGTAAATCATCTGTGCTGCTATAAGAGCTGCTGCTCCTCACTTATATCTTGTAACATTTTAAAAGCCTCCTTCCCTTCCTTTACACATGCATTATTTAGGAAATCAAGCCTTGATCTCTCACAGAGAGACAAGCAAGAAAGCTGTTTGGAGACATAATCAATTACCAGAAGTCTCTCCTGCATTCATTGCCAAGAGCATTTCTAAGTCGCGTTGTGGTTGGAGTGAAACAGTGTGCGATGTGTCTTCCCAGCAGCCTTTGCCAAATCGCGCTCCCAAGGGTGCTATGAAGCATGAGATCATCAAATGACACTGACCATGAACAGACAGTTACTCACTGAAGACATGTTGCAGGAAAGTCCTTATGGCTTGTGAGAATTTAGCAAAGCCTACAAGGCTGCATGACCCTCTAAATGTTTTCATGTTTAGAACTCAATCTGCACCTGGATCAAGATGAAAGTTTTCAGTTGGGTACTCATTGTGATTTTTGGACAATATCCTTTATGGTATTATAAAGACTTTGTACAAGGATGAGTTATGCAAATGTTATTTGGACCTTATGACCAGTTAAAGTCCAGCACCAAGTTAAAGTCATTTAAATTTGTGATGTTGCCGATAGTCAGCGACCTATTGTGACATAGAATCACCTGCAGTTGACTTAAGTACACATTATATGAATGTGGTTGAAATTGCACATTCCATTCAAATGTTGTATTAGTTTTGTTCAGATAAGAATATGGCAAAAATCATATGGAATATCAAAAACAAAAACTTTTTTCAGCTTAATTTATGTGTGATACTCAGCAAATGTTGTTAAGATTAGATGAAATGTGTAAATTTGTGAAATGAAAATCTGTTCTATGTATCAAACCAAGGAGAGAAACATAAAGTGATTTATAAATGGCCACATATCACTATGACACTATCTGCACAAAATTTAAGTTCAGCTCAAATATGGAAAAAACAAAAAATACACACCAAATGTGAAGGTAATGATAAGACTGAGACAAATTTACTAACAACTGAACTTTTCTTTTGAGGTATTGATCTGACATTGTCATCTAGCTGCATAACTAATACCAGGTCCATAAACAACAATGGCTAATACATTGTTTTTTTTTCATAAATAAGTTAAGAATAAAACATCATGTAACCCTTTCTCTTTTTTACCTCAAAATAACAGATTTTAAATCATTTTAATGCTACATTGACTTGTAATCAGGTGAATGGTGGCTCTCATTCCATCTCTGCGGCCCTTTGTGCTCCAGGTACAATCACCAAGAAGTACATAACACTTATGAAGTATGTCATTTATTTTGGTCAAATTGGATCATATTTTTATGTTTTTCCTCTGATGTGCTCTGGCTGCTTCACATCAACTATTCATTTACAGATTTTTCTGGTGGACAGTAAAGTAAACTGCTGCTAACTATAGCTGCTGTTAGCAAATGTCAACTTAGTATGTTGGCTGGGACTCTAGATCTAACTCAGAGCACCGGGGGAGTGTTAGTGTTTGTTCCACAGGGACGTAGGAGAATGCTGACAGGGAGTCATGCCAAAACCGGAGCTGTGCAAGCGGGCAATCTAACTGGATTTAGCAGCCCCTGTGGACATAAGTAACAGTAAGAAGCTGCCAGACAAGAATAAATCTGAAAGACAGATGCCGAGCTGGGCTTCTTGCAGTTGGACTAGTAAGTAATTTGCTGGCTGCTATGTCTTGTGTTGTTGATCTTGCTTGATGTTTGGCTGTTAGCAAAGTGGTTGACTCGCTAGTTTTTGATCATAAGTAATGTAATCATAAGAAATACACGTGTGCAGCTGTCCATATTTTCAATAGTGGAATCGCACTTTGAAACTGGGGATACTAAATCACTAAAACACCAATTTTTACAAAATGTTGCTTTAAATGGGGGATACAGAGTAAAACAAAGGAAATAAATGTATGTGACACCTATAACTGGCCCCACTCAGGTGTCTACATGCCTCAAAGCGGTAGCATGTATCCACTTGCAACCGTAGCTTAACTTTGCTGACAGCTGCATCTGATGACAAAAGCTGTGTGGAGTGATTACGTACAGTTTCCCAGTGACTTATACCTCAAACCTGCAGTCACAAACCATATCTGGCAGCCCACACGACAGCTGGAAACGATGCACCAAAGGACAGGGTGGATGGATATACTGCTGTTCATCAAGAAGTAGTTCCAACATTCAATTCCTTCTAAACCCACAAAGTAATTTTGACATTTTAGTCTGTGTACATATTAATCAAACAAGATGTTAATTACTGAACTTGAGAAGTGTATCTATTTCTGAACGTCCTGGCACTAACTGTATTTAATGCAGAGACATGAGCTTGACATCGATTTTCTCATCTCTTGGAAAGAAACTGAATAAGGGTATTTCCCAAAATGCTGAACTATTTCTTTTATCAAAATTAGTTACCATTACTAAATCACCAGTTTATTTTAAATATTAAATTGAATAGAAGTGCATGAGAACATAAATAGACTGTGGTGCAATCACTTAAGCTGCTGCATCTACAGTAGCGAGTCTACTCTGGTGGCCATTTTTTACATTAGTCTTTCTCTTTTTTGCTGGAGTTTCAGTTTCTAAATTATTCACACATTTTCATAATTGATTATATGAACTGTATTTAAGCATTCTCACAGCATGGTGAGGCATAAAGCTCGCAATTTGTCAAATTTTTTATTCTGTCTGTGGTCTGTGGCATTATTATTCTGCATATTAATCATCGTTTATTTCATCAGTAGGAAAGCTATGATGAAAAAGTTAATTTCATAACAGTTTTACTGAGGAACGAACACACCATTTTTTTTTTCCTTTAATAATTTCAATGTGTGTTTATCCAAAAGGGTTTGGAAACAGACCACAACAGCTGTGTGTGCAGCTAGAGGGCATCATATGGGTGTGATGAAGTGCCGGTGTCACTAACCTCCTGTGTTGCTCGGCTGAGAAGAAGACAGAGAGTCTGTAGAGGAGGAGGAGGATGTTGCAGAGGAAGATCTCCTCAGGTACCTTTTCAAAGAGAACAGAGGGGAAGAGCTGTCACACTCTCTAGGCCGCTGAGCGTCTGTGTCTCTGCTGGTCTCCCCGGGCTCAGTTTCTGCAGAGGAACCAAGTCTCCAGTCGCTGACTTGAGCTTCACTTTGTGTGTTTTCTGTCCAAGCGACAAAACATATATAATGTAAATAAATAAAGACACATCAGTTAGCAAAAGGTACAATTTATACAGGTACCACTTGGCGATACAATACAAAACGACACACACATACAACATGATACATGAAGGCACAATTCAGATCAATAGAATAGGACACGATAGGACACGACCAAGCTCCCAGGAAACAGGTCCAGGTTTGGAAACCAATTTAATATAGTGGCCAAACCGTATAATGACAATAATAATGTCCAAAAGACTCTTTCCCATAATCTTACATTGTGAAAGAAGCAGCTGTAAAACAGTGAATAAATTGCAAAATGACTAGTTTCGGAATTTGATCCATTAGGCCTGATAGAATTTGGAAAGTCTAGAAAAGACACATGATTAAATTATTACATCCACATTCGAGGTAGCGCAGGGCTGAATCGGAAGTGGCTCAGATTGACCAGCAGCAGAAGTCTCTAATGTAAGTGCTCTATGAGCCCCACAATGCGGAAGCATATGCGGAAGCTCTGGGTAATTTTCTGCCTGTAATTATGTACAGGATTATTGATTGACACACACAAGTCCTGCAGTAGTGTTACTTCCATAGCTTCTGGAACAGCTAATGAAAACCTCACTAACTACTAACATCATGAAAATATATAAACCCTATACTACACCACACTACAAAATATACAAGTCTGTGTGTTGAAGAAATTTCAGTAACACTTTCTATTAAGACCACGTTATGTGTATACCACATAGTGTATTATGGGGGCATTCATAGTGAATTATAATGCATTCATAATGATTTATGGCTACACTCATAAACGTGTACTGCTTTCTGATGTACTATATCAGCAATCATGAAACATTATAGACTGAAGTGTCTTACGGATGACTTACCTCGAAGTTGACTGACTGGTTGCATATGATACATTATGACTATCCATACTCATACTTCTTATACTTAAGCCTATACTTAACACTTATATAACTTTTAACTTATGACACTGCGTGAATTGTTATAGTGTATTATGAGTTCTTAATACAGCTGATTGTTGAGATATGTGTATAGGTGAGTATAAGTAGTCACGATGCATCATAAGCCCCATCAGTCAACCTCTAGTTCATAACTAGTCACGAGCATCCATAAGAAACTTCAATCTATAATGTTTCATAACTCTTGTTGTGCATCAGAAGACATTATGGGTGTTTATGATTGTCGTCATAAAGCATTATGGATGCATTATAATTCAATATGGATGCCCACACTATAGATGTATCTTCCAGACAATCAGACAAATGTGAGAGTTAGGCTGTGAGTGCAGGAGTACATCTGTTTGTTAACATCTGATTTAAATAGTTATTAATGAATTATTGCATCGGCTGCAGACTGTTTACTTTTTCACCACCTATTCAAAATGAATTATTCACTGTTTCTTTCTCTGTTTTATTTAACATTTAATGCCTAATGATTTATTTACACTCTGGACACGTTTTTGAAAGTCGAATAAACTGTATTTGTCTTACCTAAATTGTTGGAAGAGAGATACAAATGGACGTCGCTCACGGCTGTATTGGTCATTTTAAGATTTTAGTAGCTGTTTTTAATAGATTTGAAAATAAAGTATACAGGATACAGAGTTCAAAATATTCTCCACTGTTCTCACCTTTTGCCAGCTTTTTCTCTCATGAGGATTGTTTGTGTTTTTTTTGTGTCATTTCACAGTGATCGAACGAGAAGTGAACAAGGCAGACGTGTGTTTGAAATACAACAAGTTATGTTTGAGCTGAGAGGCAGTGTGATGCTTCCAGGTTATCTAATGAATTAAGTAAAAAGTAAAGCTGGTCCAAGCCCATGACCATTAGCTGATAAAGAAGTAAGGCCTGCAGGCGTACTATGCATTTTTTAGGTTTTGTTCCAGTGTTTCACCGAGCCACGCTCACTCATTAGACACCAGAGTTACTCAGAGACGTGGATCTGACGATAATTTCACTTCATGTTTTAAATCAAAATGCAAACTCGAATTTGCAGCACATCAGAACTAAGGAACAGGAAACATCTACACAATTTAAAGAATGCATGTAAGTAAGCAGCTGACAAAATCCTTTTGTTTCAGAGCAGCAAAATGTGATTTGTTGGGGAAATTGTTCTGAAACTTTTTTTTAAAGTTAAATATGTAGCACAAGATAATAGTATAATAGCTGTGAAATTGCCAGGAACAGGAAGGGTGACACAGATTATTGTACATTATCATAACATTGATTTACAAGAAACACAGTGACTCAATAGTGATGCACAGATTTTTTCCACAGACCTCAGTCACAGTAACTTACCTCCTCTCACCCACGTAGAGCTCTCCTCCGCAGTGTTTACTCTCCGTTTGTCTTTCACATCGGCTCTCAGAGTCATTTCATCTGCCATCTGGTCCATTGCATCACAAATAAAAAATGCACTTCGTATGACAAACCTGATTACCTCAAGCCAAAAATATGCGGCTGCACACAAGTGAGGCCAACGATAGTTAATGTCTAACCCAGTGTTACCACAGCTTGGTGTCTTCAGGACTCTCATGCAGCAGGCTACTCTTCTCGCCCTAGCTGTGGAGGCAGCTGTTTACCTCGGCAAAGCAGAGAGAGCATCCAGGACAAATTATCCTTTACATTGCACAGGGTCCATTTGGCCTGCTGCCTACTGTACTGTAAGCCTCTCCAATGTTCCAATGACGTTGGCAAAAACACTGGAGATCCGCTCCTATTAAAACAAAGTCAGCAACATTTTATTAGTTTGAGTTAGTTCCATCTATGAAGTGATAATGAAGCCAAAGGCAAATGTAGAGCATCACATAATAAAACGAAAAAATCACATTAAAACTGTAATTCCCTATACAAATACATTATTAAGCAATCAGGAAGCGCTGTAAAGGGATTTTGTGATGGAGTACTAATGTGATTTTTGCAGACTGTATTCAAAAATATTTGGCAGATGCCGATTATTGTAAAGAAAAGACAACATAGCATGCATTTAGATGCACACTCACTCATGCACACACTACATCTCAGTCACTCCTTCAAGGCTGTGATGCTGCTGAACATATGCATGAGGCAGCCAGTGCCAGTTTGTTTGTTGGGGTGAAACACGCAGTGAAACATGAATAGCGTGCTGCATTCAAATTTCTCCGAATACAAGCCAACCAATTTACTCTAATTAGGCTCAACACTAGAGTTGCATTTTAATAGATGCCCCGCTGTGTTTGCATATGTTTAGAGAACAAGAGCCATGCTAATTGAAAAATTAAGATGTGAGAGTATTTGTCTACTGAGCTCCCACTATGCTGCACTCAGTGTAAATATAACTCCTGAAGAGAACTTCCATGGAGAGTTTCTAGTGCCTTCCTTCCCTCTCCTCCTCCTTTCATTTCCTCCGTGTTGTGACGGTGATACAACGTGATGGAGAAGAGACAAATCAAGATTGTGCTCTTGTGTTCTTCAAAGGGCCTCCAGTGGTGATGTGACAACACCATATTCCCGCTCTGTGGTCTTGTTGTTCCTCGCTGACACAGCGGCAGGTTTTGTTTTATTGGTCAGTGTCAATCACGCTGTCAGAGAGGTTCAGCGGGTTGCGTGGTTAATTTGGCTCCCGTGGAAATGTCCTCTCTGTGAAATGAGCTGTGTGGCCCTGCGTCTGCAGAAAAGTCACAGTGGCTGACACTCCACCCCATTAGAGCTTTCTCTAATGTAGAGAGAAGTGACAGCCTGAGATCAAGTTCAGGTACAAATTACACTAGATCTAAGTGAAAGCTTCCTGACCTCCTTCACTGCACTTACAGTCCACTCCATTATTTACAGTTGTAAACAGGTACTCACCCACCCTTATTTCTCATTGCAGCTTTAGTCTTGTTGTGTTTATGTGCTGGCTCAGGGGTGGACCTGTTACTCCACCTTCTCCATCTTAATTTGCCTTCAAAGGAATTTCCCTTTTCTTGCGATATTGCTCGCCTGTTGAGTGGAGACACCACAGATAGGCAGAGTACTTTATTAGCAGAGATGGATCGTCATATCTGCATGATTATACTTTAGTCAGATTCCTGTTGGTGTTTTGATTCTTCTCATGTGCTACAAAAGTCAGAAGGTGAAGTGTTGTCTTTGAAAATGACAAGCAGCTGGCCACACATGATAAAAGAACATTTTTAGGCAACAACAGCAACAAAAGCATGAAAACACCCTAACAAAAGCAATAAAATGCACAGGATTAAGTGTGTATTTGTACATCTCGAAAACTGCTCAGTGCAAGCAGTTTAGCATGAGCCATGTCAAAAGTTGGAATAGGAAGTAGTTGCACTTTTAAATATAGGACAAATGTGTCAATTATGGTGGTTTTTAATATGATGTAGTGTTGAGTTTGGAGTACAGCAACAACTTAAAATGACTATATTTGACTTTTTTTTTTTTAATTGTTTTAAAATGATTACCAACTTTAATGGTAAAGAATACTTCACATAATGATAAACCTGTAGCTGTATGTCTGTCATCATGATGTTTTATGGTAGAGTGTTACATGTAGAGTCATGCTGAAGCAAATGATCTGTTGGGTATACATGAAGATACGTTTTTGGGTTGCATTCACAAAGGTGGAATGAAATGTTACAGCCACATCTAACACATTCCCTTTACTTTTGACAAACTGCAGCTCATTCACTTTAATACTGTATCAGTCGAAATTGATGCGACTTATATTGAAACACTGTGTGTATGTTGATGCCCTAAATCCCTCATGTCCTACCTGAAACATCCATCTACTGACTGCCTGTAATCTTACATGAAATGCAGCATTATGTCACAGTCCAACAGTCCAACCACGTGAAAATCTTGCAGAAAACATTTTTCCTCTAATTCTGCCGTGTCCAGATCACCTTGGAGGGACAACTTAACATTTACTCCATGCATGTGTGTGTGGTCGTGGCAGGTGTTTCGTGGAACTAAATGGAAATTGTGACTTTTTTTTTTTCACGATTTTTGTAAAATGTCTTAGTTTGTTGAACATGCTGCCGGTGCAGAGGTCCCCTTTTGCCCCTTAATGAGCTCCACAGAGAATAAGTGTCATAGTTGGCTTTGGTGATGAGAGCCGACTCCCATGTCACCTTGAGGCCGGCTAAGACAAAGGGAAGACGACACTTGATGTCATATTCACTCTCTCCTTTTACACATGGTTAACCCTTGTGGGCTGAATTCATTTTTATAGGCAGATGTCATCGTCCTCAGACAGATAAAGGGTGCAAATCTAAAATATGAATGATGGGAAAACAAACATTTGGAGTATTAAATATATGTTAAATAATGAGACTATGCAGTTGTCAAAAAGGTTAATGATCATGCTTGAATTATTAATTACTTACTAAGTACATTTTAAATCATAACATCTTGGAAACATTGATGGGAAACATCAGTTTTGTTTCTGTTTTGAATATTTTACTTTATTTGCAGGAAAACAATTCACAGCAGACATATTTAATAAATCAGAGAGTAAAAATGAATCATTAAATAATATAATAATTTATATGTAATGATACTAGACATTGCCAGGGATTCTTTGTGTTGGTTTGAACACTAACTTTTACCATCTGTTTTCATGTCAGGTTTCTGGTAAACTTTAGTGCAAAAGATACGAGAACACTTGCCTTCCAACGGCAACAGTATTTCCTTACAGGATTAGTCGTAAATCCTGAAAAATCACCTCTGAGAAGGTGCTGAGCTGTTCTCACAAAGGCATGAAATATGAAATCAAAGAATCCTTTTTTTTTTTTTTTTTTTTGATGGACCGACTGCTCTACCACTGGTGAGAGTTTACATTGCAGCAGTTATTCATGGTCTTCATTAACTACCACCGAGTTTACTGTGGAGCAGTTTGTTCTGATCCACTTAGAGTGCTGTACCTTAAAGCAGAGCTCACCTTGTGTGCTCTGGGGAGTGTTTCTGCTCAGCCCATTAAGAACACAATAATTCATTTTCGAGATCATTTTGCTCTAATTGAACATGCCTGTTATATTCAATTTTTTCAACATCTTTAAGGACACCTGCCTACCTTTATGACAGCTGAGCAAGAGGGGGAGAAACTCCTGCTGCTTGTCACAAAGGGAAGAAATCACAATTTCCAAATTAAGATTGCAGATAAATGACCTTACAAAGCAAAGGAAATCAAAGAAGTATGGGAGTGGGGTAAATTGGATTCTTTGGCGTCTAACAGTATATGACTTAAACCAACTGGGGATTCTCTCCAGAGTGGAGGAAGTCAGAGTTTCCTGAGGCAACAGTCCCACCTGGGACCTCCTGATGATCCATGGGGTGTTCGTAAAAAGCCTTGAAGTTATTCAACCCACTAAAAGGCTAAATAGATTTTTTTTCTATTAACATTTAGGCTGTATTGCTCTGATTTCAGAGCTTCTATACTGGTTTCAGGCAATCTATTTCATTTTACTCCGTCAATATTCTGTATTTAATTTGCATAGCCGAAAGGTTCGTTAATGTCTCGCGTCTTGTTGTTTCACACCAACAATGATCAAACAACGACAAACATATAAAGTGTTTGGTCCAAACTTCTGATTAATGAGCATTGTTACATGTCGTCGCTGTCCGAGGAAAGTCACGTATGTCCAAAAATCTTTTTTTTCAGGATGATGCAAAAACTGTTTTTCTCAGAAACTAGCTTACACAATAAACGCTCTAATGAAACACATGTAGCACCATAAATGAAAATATATGTTTACACAGTCATCAGTGAACCGTTTAATATTTTCAATATAGGTTGTGAGCAAAAGTGGAATTTTTTTCATAAATGGTTCTGACGTTGTGCGAGTGGTTCTGAGCCTCAGCTTTCCTGTTTACGTCCACCTTAGTCAGTAAACTATAAACAGCAAGGCTGTTCTATGTGTTTCCACAGAACACACTGGCCTAATGAAAGCTATTTTACTATTTTAGATTGAAATGGGCATAATCACTGAGCTTGGTTGTTCCTTATAACTAGTTTATTGTTTGGAATGCTTTATGCTCGTTTTGATACAATACAGGTTAAGGTCTGTCAACAGACATTTTCAGATTGATCAGTTTTAGATAAAATGAAAATGAATTTTATCAGCATTCATACATTGCATTACAATGCAGTGATGCATTACCTATAAACAAGGTCAGTACGGTTAACATGTTGTTACATGTTTCCTGACACATCCAGCAGACAAAGAGCAACATTATCATTCATTTGGATTTGTAGCGTTTCAGGACACCAGCTAAATGTAAGTCTACTAATCACTCTTACTCTGTCTCTTCTAGCTTTTTAGTGGAAATAACCACCTCTTTAGCTGCTAAATTCTGCGTTAGCTACCTCACTTGTTACCTTTGCCTGTCTGCTGTTTGGTGCCAATGAGGTTACCTACAGTCTTTTTTATTTTAATTACTTTAGTTTTTTCTTTAACTAAAATAAAACCTAAATGTCTGCTGCTAGTAAGAGGCCAATTACACTGTGAGACTGATAAAGCTGTGGGCTGTAAAACCAAAACAACGAGCTGAAAGATGCAAAATTGCTGAAAATAACTGAGAGGAGCTGCAGAGTGGTACGATAGGTCTCCATGGGTTTCTTGCCATACGTAACCACTTTTATATTACACATAACAATTTGATCCAATGTTGAAAATATTGATGCAGCATTAACAGGGAATAAATTACAGATTTATTTTGTTTGAAGTTCTGTAATGGAAAAGTGTTATATTATAAAAGTATTACATTAAAGATAATTACATGCGTCTTAAATATATATCAAGTATTAAGTAGTTTTAAGAAAGTGGCAAAAGAAAGATACCTGGCATAAATTATGATAAACCGGAGCAACTTTTATGCTGAAATTAAAGAAAACCCTACATGAGTAGAGCATTTGTACAAAATGAACAGTCCTTGTGGTTTTCACACAGACATCATGAGAAATACCCATTATTACAGACCAATTTGCTCCTTCAGATAATCAATGTTGGCACTGACTCAAGCCCTGCTCTACAGGCTAAATGCTTGAATTGATCATTGATGCTTTCTCACCAATAAGCAGTTTAAAATGACTAATTGGGTGGGGCTAAGAGTAGCCCGGGCTTTTGCTATTAGTGTAATGATGATATGACATCAGACGTTTTCTGTAAAGCATTGTCTTGTTGTTATTGGGCAAGACAGATTATGATTGGGTTTAGTCAGTGCACATTATGAGATGCTCCTTAAGTAGCATTCATAAAGCAAAGCTCCTCGCTGTGTCAAAGTGATAATAAGGGTAGTGATTCATATATACTTTAGGAGTCAAGGGGAGCACCATGTTAGACCTGTATTTTCTTTTATTTGTCCTTGCTGTTGGGGGATCATGGATCTTGTACTTCCTTTGTCCCTGCGTACATCAGACAGAGAGCTCTGTCTGGCAAGTCATTGATATGCCAGCTCTGTTTTTACACATTGTCATTTTATCTTTCTCATTACTGTCATTACTACAGACTCAGATACATCTCATTACAAGGGTAATTGGGACAAACATAAAATCTGTGCTCCCTCCCTTTAAGTTGGATATCTTTCAAATGCTCAAAGTAGATAACCGCTGTGTTAGGTCCACAACAGCTGTTAATATTTCATGATAATATTGCTTTATTCCCACTGATATCTTTCTGACTGTGTTTCTTTTGATGGCATGTTAAAATGGAAAATTAAAACGAGTTCAAATGGGTCCACTTTATCTGCACATTGTCTCCGGAAACCTGGGTGTGCACCTGTACAGCTAAACTCTCTGTCCACACACACACACACACACACACACACACACACACACACACACACACATTACTACAACTGTTTAATGTGAATGTACGTGGACACTCGCTAGCCTGAGCGTGCAAGCACACACATATACACACACTGGAACATCCGAGCACACACACACACACACTCACACACATGTGCTTTCATGTTGGCTCCAACTTCTGATGTAATTTTATTTTTAGCTGGTCCTCTTTTCTGTCGGAGCCCCATGAAGTCTTTTCCATCTACAACTTAGTTCCTCAGCCAAATATTGACTTTGGGATCTGATTATTAAGCAATTTCCACAAAACTTCAAATTACTATCTGAACAATTATTTTAAAGACGTTACAAGACCCAGTAGACCCCCAAGGTCTTGAAACTGATTATGCAAAAAGATAATTGCTATGAAGATTTAAAAAGAATGAAATTGGTTTGACAAACCTATAAGTTGTTAACTACTGCTCAGTGCAAAAGAATACATCTGCTGACAAGGCCACAAAGAACCGGAGCAAAGGAGGCTTTTCCCGTGTGCTCAGGTGGGCGGGAGGTATCGCTCTCTTTATTATCACAGCTAATGGCATTCCAGATCTGTCCTCAATTATACAGGATGAGATGAACTATTAATTAATAATTCTTCTGATAGGTAAATTGTGCCATGTTCAGCAGATGTGCACTTCTCAGAGATGAGAGGAAACACAGATGGAGGCTATTGACCAACAGTGGCCCCCTTTCTGTGTCTGCCTTTATAGATGTGTGAGCTGTATCTCAGCTTGACACACTGTTATGTTCCCTGTCCCCCTGTCCTGCTTTAACTGCCCACATACCGTCAGCAGGCGCCCATGTTTTCCTGATTTACTGTGTGTAAAGCCAATGTTGCATAATTTGTGTTTTAAGAAAAGATATTAATCCTTCTTCACATTGCAGAAAATGGTTATTTTTTTCCCTCGCAGGTTAAACGTACACTGGCTGAAAAATGACACATCCTCAAAGTACTTTTGAGCAAAGGCTGAGTTGTATAATTTTCCCATAAGCTCGGAGCGTTTAAGTGTAGAAAGGAGGAATTATATGGCTATGAATGGCTTCCTTAATAGTGATATCACTTCCTAGAACAAAAGAAGGTGGCTCTGCAATGAGCTGGGGAGTGCGGACACTAGCTCGATTGGCCATTTCCGTGGCTTCCATTAAGGTCATGCACTGCGCCACCGTGCCTGAGAGTGCATGAGTGACAACACGGCCAAGACGAATGGAGCACTCTCCCACAAACCTCGTTAAGACTGAAATCACCGAAAAAATAATAGTTATTAAATTAATTGCAGTCATAATCTCGTAAAATATGTGTCAAAAAATTATGTGCGGTTCGATTAACACATAACATGGGTGTCAAATCTGTAATAAAACCCTGATCAATAAAACAATAACCATGTTGTTAAAAGCAGTCATTGAAAGGTGTTGCTGGCAGCGGGCTCCCGGGGTGAGCAACCCTTTTAATATAAACGGATTTCATCTTTCCACCATGTCACCTAAATCACCTCAATGTTTGTGTATACAATTAAAATAAGATAATAAATTGCAGCAATGGATGGATTACGAACGCTCCCTTCGACCCCATACATCAGGCTTTGTCAGTGGCCCAGAAAATGCATGTCTAACAATCTGTTGATTACAATGCGGTGCGAGCAGAGGCCCCCGCCGAGGGAGGGCGATGACTGTTGCAGGATACATTATTTTAACATATTGTTATGTTTAAATCGATAAGTTTTAAACGAGCGCTAACGACTGCTATTAATTAAACTTTCAGAATCTTTTATTAGAAAAGTTACCACTTGTGTGCTTGATTTAATGAATGGTTTATTATTTCATTTTGTTGGCCCTGACCATTATGCCCAAACGACTGGTCTTTTATCTTGAAAAGAAATGAGGCAAGGCATAGTTTATTTGCAGTGCGGAGACGATGATAACGCGTCAGTTGAAGGGCATATTTGTTTTAAAGCCTTGGAGGAGTAACTGCGACTGGCTCTTGATACAATTTGCCTGCCTCTAAACCATATTGAAATAATTTTCCTCCCCCCCCTTTTTTTTCTTGCTATTTGGCCCTTGAGATATTATTATTTTTTATCAGTGTGTTTATATAAAATCACTTGAGTGGGGATGTCAATTTGGAAATGAAATTGTCTGTGCAAGGGAATCATACAGATTGGAAATTAATGGTGTTGCAATTAAAACTTTGGAGTTACAGTATTTGGTAACAATTATGATAATGACTCTAGCTGGAGGTGTGAATTTCACAAGTGGAGTGAAGGGGTGGGGGGTTGGCTGTTAACACAGGCGCCGTGCTGGAAAGCTAGCAGTAGCAAACCTCTCCCTCCCAGTGTAAAAATATGTTTCCACCACCAGTTTCTTCTAATAGAGCAATGCCACAGAGAAAATATCTTGACTTCTCCTCGGTAGAATGTGTGTTATTCCATTACTGAACACAGATAAACTGCCTTTTGTGATATTGCTGCAGGAAGCTCTTTGCTCTCAAGCTGCCATTGACGGAACGTGTCCTACATTGTGCTGTAGTAATAGAGTGGTTTATCAGCTCGTGTTGAGAGTAGCTATAGGCTAAGTATGGTTGAGAGTCACAATTACCAACAGACACAACATGCTGTTTGTCTGCTCATGATTAATGTGCTGGATCAATGTGGGCCGCCGCAAAGAAGCAGGGTGATGGAAGATTCCTGTGAGATATTTTTTTTTCTCCTTCTTCTCCCTGTTTTCTTTTTTTTTTTTTTCACACACACTGCTATCAGCCAAATTGGATGATCAGTGGGGGAATTCTCCCACTCTCTGGGGTTTTTGCTGTGGTTTGTAGATTTTGCCTTCAGGTTTGAAATTCACTCAAACAGACGAAGTCCTTTATCCAGAGACTGGCTTTTTTCAATTGAGCATTAAGCAAGGGTCCAGATGGGGGGAAGTTGTTGCCTTTTTTTAGCCGGGAAACAGTGTTTACTCTGCAGTCCCATGTCAGCGAGGATAAACCATGAATAACTGTCTAAGCAAGTTACTGTAGGCCTTCTCGAGATCTGTGCTGTTTGTGTTGTGTGGGGTGGAAGGAAGATGATTCACCTCCACCAAACACCCAAAAATGAGATTTATTGGATTTCTGTGCATATTTCTTTTGTAACTACTGTAAGGAATAGTTTGACATTTTAGAAAATATTCTTCTTGTCTTTGTAGAAAGGACACTACTTTGTCTGAATGGTAAATATGTCACTGCAGCCAGCTGCCCATTAGCTTAGCTTAGCATAAAGAATGAAAGCAGAGGGAAACAGCTAGCTTGACTCTATCCAGTGGTCTAAAATCCACCAACCAGCACCTTTAAAGATCACAAATAACATGTTATATCTTGTTTATTTCATATATACACAAAAATGAAGTGTGAAGATGTGTTCAGACAGAAGAAAGGCAAATTTACAGGACGGTAATGTGGTAATGTGTCTGTGAATTCTTCTTCTTCTTCTTTCTGTTATTTTCCTCTCATCTTTGTTCATTCATAAAGCAGACTCATTGCCTGAGTTGAAAATTGTAGTTTTTATACTACCATGTACATTATACTTTTCATGTGCATTAAACAAACTGAATATGAAT
Source organism: Argyrosomus regius (assembly GCA_946959425.1). Taxonomy (NCBI): domain Eukaryota; kingdom Metazoa; phylum Chordata; class Actinopteri; family Sciaenidae; genus Argyrosomus; species Argyrosomus regius. Next base: position 4,077,254 of record OX336885.1, read on the forward strand.
AGTTAATTAGTGAGCTAATTTAGGGACTATTTTCCGGGCTAGCTGTTTGCCTCTGTTCATGCTAAGCTAAACTAACCTGGTTGTAGCTTCCTCTTTACCACACACCCGTGGTAGTGGTATCAAATTTCTCACGTAACTCTCAGTAGGAGACTGAACGATGTATTTCACAGAAAGTCGAACTATTCCCTCAGTGACCACTCACCTCTCATCATGAACATTTAATGTCATTCCAGTGGACGTTCTGAATGCAGCTGGATCACTCTGCCAGATTCAGAGCAGACCATTAAAGTGACTAGTACACACTCATCTCCGATTTCAATGGACTTTAAACAAAAGCCGATTACTCAACATACGTGTCTCCCACTGAAAATGGCAATATGTGGTTTAAGTGCAAAGGCCAGCATCGCATACCAGAGGTTACTTAGCAAGATTTTTATGGATAGGCCTGCCACGCAGTATTTAGATCTAACCCTTTCATGGTTCAAACAAATTATAATCTAATATGCTTTTTGGACGAAGCCCAGAAAATGAATTTAAACGACATACAATCCACCAGAAAGAGTGTTCTCTGGTTTTTTACCAGGATGCTGAATGCTGAGCCCCGGAGCTAGAGTCGAGAATGAGAATTACCCATCAACTCTTGAGCAGATTCAGTGGTCAATAATTGAATGAGTGAATCCCATTGTCCAATTACCCGCATTATCTGTGGATACTCCTCTCATTAAAAGGCTAGGGAGGAAGGAGAATAATTAAAAAGATTTGCAGCATGGGCATTTAATGATCACGCTGCTTTTGCCTGATATACTCTCCAGGACCAGTGAGATCATGTGGGATTGAAGGCAGAGGAGCAGCCCCCCTCCTCCAATCCACCCCCTCGCTTTATCCTTGCCCTCCCTGCAGCGCAAACTGGCTCCACTCTGACAAGTGAATGGGGCTTCAGCAACAGCTCTGCAGGGACGAGCTCCCACTGTGGCCCCGGAGGTCTTCAGTTGAAACCATACAGGGTTAGTGTACCATTTGCAAGTTTCCAAATTCACCCTTTTAATGTAAATACTCACTGAATATTTAAAAAAAAGAGCTATAACAGGTATATTAAAAAAGTTGCAGTGCCAAAGTGCAGTGTAAACACTTGTAGCGGAGATCTAAATTGCTGTTTGGACACATACCTGTGGTAGGAATGCCCTCATCAGGTAGAAATTCTTTGCACCATTAAGCTTGTGAGTGCTTCAAGAAATACATACCCCCCCTCCATCCCTCCACCCCTACTTCCGTTCTTCCATGAAGCACAGCTTTAATTAGCACAATCTCAATGAATAACACCAGTGCAATTTGGTGGAGATCTTTTGCCGTTGGGGCCTGCGTAGTTCAAGATGTTTTTTACCTCGTTCTCAGATAGCACATCACACGGTCAAGTGCACTCTTGCGTGGTGTGTCTGTAGGGCTCTGGTTTTACTGTAAACATGCTTGAAATGTTGCTCAGGAAATAGCCCAGCCGAATGGTTTTACATTTCAGTAAGCTGTCCAAAAATCGGCAAGTCATCCCGATGATGCAACAACTTACCGTATTTAGTCATATCTTCTCATTAAGAGCACTTGTGAGGCCTTTTTTGATAGTGCTTGACTCGATATTTGATGTTTATGGAACTTCTTAAGTGGTGTAAATATTAGCTCAAATGTTTCCAGGCAGCTGGCATGGGTCAAGAGGTTGTGGTCTGGACGGAGCTGAGAGAGAAGTGTTTGATCATGTAGAGGCCAAACTTGTGGGTCATTGAGCTACAAACATTCCTAGAACCCAACACAGCTGAGATGATTTATAGTATGATCAAATGATATTGGGTTTTCCCACATACATATGTTTTCCTCTGAATATATATCACTAATACACCAATAATATAGTGTTTATCTTGGAGAGGTGGTGTGTCATAATGTTTGTGGTTGCTCTAGTCAGGATATGGACATGTTTTATAAATATGTTGTGATTATTCATGTCTGATGAATCTTAAAATGGATTAGCACAGGGGAACCACTGGGAAACTGGAAGTTTATTTCTGTTTACAGAGACAAAATGAATCAGAAATAGCTTTTAATTCATAAGGCGTATCCTAGCTTCATTGATGGGTAAGAAGCTAAGGAATATGAGTCCATTATAAAGCAACTTCCCAGAGTAAATGGAGATGTTATAATGGAAAAAAAAAAAAATTTATCCTCAACTGGGGATAAAATCTAAATTTCAAGGGCAATGTCACCATTTTAACCAAGATCCCATGTATGAAGGTGCAACTGAATTTCTTCTCCTTGTAATTTAACTGTAAAAAAAAAAATACATTTCTGATACAGTCTTTGACAATTAGAAGTCTCCATGATTTGGCCATGTTTACTGTTTACATGTTGACTTTATGCTTTATGTCCATATAGCCATGTTACTGTATAATAAACATTGAAATATGAAGAAACACAATGAGTATTGATCAGTTTTCTAGTACTGAAAAGCTCCCTGGCTTATACAGGCTCATAAATATATAAAGCAAAGGGCTACAGTGATGAATCATGTATCCTCAAATTTAGAGGATTTTAAAGGATGTCTTGTCATGTTCTGTATTTTTATTATTGTCAACAAAACCATGAAAAAACCCACAACCAATATTGAATTTATCTTCGTAAGAAGCATTACCCATAAAAAGACTTATTCCTCTGTGCCACAGAGTTCCATCGTTGTCCAAAATATATTAAAAACACATCAGTTCCATGCAGGTGCAGTAGGTTCCTTCACTAAGATGTGTACAGTTTATTTTGAGTCAGTCCCACACACACTGTCCTGCTGCCATCACTAGAGCACCTAAAGTGCATTAATCCGCAGGTGAAAATAGTCCCTAACAAATGGACTATTTAGTAATGTTTGATAAAAACTTCCGTGCCCAGCTGAGGGATTTACTAACTTAGTTTGAAATGATGAAACTAAATATATAAATTTCCTTTTTCCCAGTGGGAATAAATGGCAGAGAGCCACTGTCAGGCTGTGGAGATTGCATAGTATTAAGGGTCAGTACACCTAGTTCACAAAAAGACATAGTTTCCCAGTTACCCATTGTAGTATCTATGGTTTTATTTGGCGAGGTTTTGAGACTTCTGCCGCCATCCTAATGAAGCTGAATTGAGTTTGTTGGCATTTATGAAAAAGTTTTTTAGAAACAATGTCCCTGTTACTCTGGATAATTCAGAACTTTTGGGGTTTTTTTTTTAGAGAATACTTCACATTGGAAACTGTTGGCTTTGAGGTCTGTGAATTGTCCACAGTTAACAGGGACATTGTCTCTGGAAAGACATGTTACTGTTGGCTTTTAAAAAAAGCTTTAAGCACCACAAATTGAATACCATTCAATCTCAGCAATAACCTTTGCAATCTCAAAAAAACAAACCTAAAACTATCTCCATGGTTACAGAGATAAGTGGAAAATATGTTTTGTAATCACAAAACATATTTTCCACTTATCTCTGTAACCATGGAGAATAACCCTATAAGTATTTGTATGTGTAGTAGTATTATTAGACAGTACCTTGTCAATGTTTAGTTGAGTTGTACCAAGAGGAGTGTTCTTTAAAAGTCTTGTTCGGGAGAATACAGCGTGCTACTGACAGTGCGGCAGAGCATTAATGGGTTAATTCTCCTTATTCTGACCTACCTTGTGACCTATTAAAACAAGCCTGGGCCCACTTTATACTGTAAATATAGCATAAAGAATAAACTGCCATGCAAATGCCATGGTAGCCATTATGTATAATGTAAATATCCAAGCACACACATGTACATACATGTAAAGCCTAATTTGCACCATGACACACTGGTGAAAGAAAATCTCATCTATTTGATCTACAGCTCTCTCAAAATATCCAGCAAGCATATTAGTGGTAACTATAACTAGAGCAAACCTGAGGTAACCCCAAAAATAGCACTAAGGCTAAATGAGCAGATATTGCAGTTATCCATGAGGCAGATTTTTACTGTCATTAGAGATATATTGTTTCCCACACATCTCTCCTGTGCAGCCTCAAGATGAAAAGCTGTGTAAAAGGTGCCATAAGAATGTCAGTGGAGATTAATCACACTTATCCCTGATCTGTGGTGGCATTCCTAACCGGGTCACCTGTAAAAAGATGACTCCCGAGCTGAAATAGTCCAGCCTTCTCTTAAAGCGAGATCCAACGCGGAGAAATAACCCACAATCACACAAGGCAGTAACTGGAGAAACGCACATCAGCAGCTGCTGAATCACAGAACAGAACAACAGTTTTTTATGATGATGAGATGATTTGGGTTGTTTGCTTGATGATTGATGTGTGTGTCTGTGTGTGTGTGTTACTGCACAGTGGAAGAAATTGAAGCTGTGTTAGTGGTTAACCTCAGTCATTTGTGTTTATCTTTTTCAAATTTTAGGTTCAGCTTCTCCAAACTGACACTAAATAAACACTTGCCAGGAGATGGGAATAGTCTGTATTTTATTTTCCAGTCATTTGCTTTGCTGTTTTAAACTGGTCTGGTATTTCGACAAAATAGGTTCTGTCTCTTTATCCTCACCTAAGTTCCTATTTATGGTGGCAGCAGAGCACATAATTTAGAGGTCACACTCAGAGGATGGAGGAGATGTGTCTGTGCCAGTTGGATTCGGATTAACAATCGTCCATTGTGGAGTTGTGGAGTTCAACGACAGCTTGCTTTGCAGGCCTCTTAACTTTGCAGAGAACAGAGTTGTATCTCAAAGTTGAGCCGCTCAGGCCAAGGATTTTCCTTAACCTCTTTTGAGAAATGGACCGCGGGGTGAATTCATAAAAGAGCAGTCTGTTGGACAATTTGTCTTTTGACAGGAGGGAACATTGGAAGCCACCAGAGGGTGGTCAGCGGTGAGTGGCACAGGCGTGCCTGGGGCGGTACCTGCAGGCCATTCTTCCTCATGATTTGTCCTGGATGAGGAGATGAGGGAGCGGCAGTGCGGGCCGCCATCTGGCCCCGGCCGGGGAATTGGGTGGTGAGGTGCAGGCGGCGGGTGCGCGTTCGGTGTCAGTACGGCTCCATCAGGGCTGTTTGCGAACAGATGTTCTGTGGTGTGTTCGCTCCAGCACGGCTCAGGAGGGAAGACGTGTCTATCAGTGGCTGGAGGCTTTCAGGGGAGCAGCAGACTCTGACCTTGAGGCTGCTGCATGTCAATCCCTGTCTCCTAAAGCCCTGCGAGACTACCAAACATTGCCCTATTTGGTTATCAAACAGACAGAAAATTGTACAAACACAATACATTGAATTTCTGATGTGCATTCATTAAAGTGGCTGCTCGGAAAAAGTTACAATCCTGATGAATTCTCAGCTAAAAGTTCAATCCTCAAGACGTAGCACGAGTCAGGATTTTTTCAGTCAGGGATCAGTTTCTCTTTGGCTTAGTGTGTATTATGCTTCCTTGTGAACAGACGAGAATGTAAAACGCAAGGGCAAGAGTATCCATATCCTCTGTCGCCATCACCCTGATCTTAGCAATCAATAAGCGTTTAATCAGTCAATTATATGGCACTAATTTAACAGCCTGCAGGTACAGCCATCTCCGAGCACTTCCCCATGAAAATACAGAATATAGGAAATTTATCTTGCGGAAAAATGTCAGAAGCAGAAAATGAAGTTTCCAAAGGGAGGAATGTGGAAGTCCAAAACATGTCGTCCATGTTGGCAGATAGAGAGGACAAACCAAAGAGCTGCAGTTTAGGGGGAAAGTGTAAGAAGGAAAGATTGCAGCTTCAACTTATCGTCATGTTGAGAACGTGCAAAGAAGATGCCCCATGGTAGAAACTGATCTACAAATAACAGCTCGGCTTTTTAATCAGACAATTTGAGCAAGGGGAGGGGGAAAAAGAGAAGCTATGGTCTTGATAGTGACGGGAATATTTGGACATTCCTGATAATGATTCCTTTGTAAAAGATCTGAGTAAAACAGCCTGAGAGCGAGCTGCTCTCCTCTCCTCAGTGTCCATGTTAAGCAACGCCCACATTCAGCTTATTATTTATGAAACAAATGCCCCTGCCTCCTCACTGACATCAGACGTATTTGCGAAACTGAACTCTGTATGGCAACGAAATTGTTTATTTGTTCATAAACTGAGGGCTAATGGTTTATTTATGGGCAGTGATTAGAGAGGGCCGAGCTGAGTTGATGTTTAGCTAATAGGGAACAAAAACAAGAAACCAACATAATAGCACAGAGTTTGCTGGAGACCTGGCTTGTAATTTCTGGTGTCAATATTTGAATTGTTGAGGGGGGAGTATTATGGACACGGGGCCGGTGTGGAGAGTGCGCTCTAGCTCCTCGCTCACCTATAAAAACTAACATCTGTTGAGGCATACATTAAGTTTAAAAATAACTGTACAGAGATCACCGGGTAAAGTACAGTCAACCAGATGTCGTTTTAAAAGTGCCAGATGGAACAATGAAAGCGGGATTGGAAATTAGAAAGCACTGTGAAAGGTCAGATCAATTAAGAAAGCTGCGTTGGCTGCCATATGACAATTAAGGCAAGTTTAAAGCACTTGAGCTAACGGGGCAGCCGAGTGAGTGGCTGTCGCGGGGAGGAACTTCTTGGGGGCATGGAAACGTGCGCATGCAGGACGGGGGAGCTTCCTGGACTGAAGTGCATTTACACCGGGTCAAGGTTAATGACCCGCACAGATAAACCTGATAGAACGCCTCACAGCACTGCTTGCGACCTTTGTCCGTCAGTATTAAGGAGCCAATAAATTACAGCCGTGACTTTAAGTGACATTGAAATTGACTCTGCTCTAATGAGGGAAAGAGAGAGAGAGACAGCAGAGAGGGACACAGAGACAGAGAGAGAGAGATGTGGGTATGAGAAGAGAATGCAGCTAATCTTGAAGGAAGAATTCATACATTTCCCACATATTTTCACATCACACAAAACCTAATAACTCTGATTTTCCCCTCATGGTTCTGACATGATATCAGTTTAAAAAAACACCTCCTCTACCTCTCCAACCTTTATTTTTATGTCCCCAAAAACAAGCTATAACAGGTTACCGTGTTTCTGCTGTCCCAGATGGCTGCCAGCTTCCCTCAACACCCATGAGTGCACATGAGCCACAAGGGGGCAATATTTGCATTGTTTGTCTGCGTCCTCCCCAGGCACACACACATACACACACACACACACACACACACACACACACACACACACACACACACACACTGATTTACATTTATGTTTTGCATTTGCACATTTGGATCAAGTGCAGTTTAGCTGTTCATTTACATTGCAACATGTTAACAGAAAGCACGATAAGCTGCTTCCTGTAGCGACAACAGCTCACAGTGTCTGACTAACAGGACCACAGGCTCTTTATGTTACAATTTACAGGCAAATAATAATTTACAGACTAAAACAGCCACCTCTGTTTTATATCCAGTACTTATCTGTACTTTTTTTTGGGGGGGGGGGTTGCACCAAAGCAACATCTGTTGTCTTGCCCTGCTCCGGTTTCCTTTGAACTGTGGATTAACAAGGCATTGTTCTAAGTGGTCAAGCATGCAACGGCACGGCTTGGTACAAAACACTGAGAGGAAGGAGATCTTTTCCACACTTAAACACTCCGAACAAGACCATTTAAGAATTTCTCACACAATTTGTTCTGTTGATTCTTCCAAAGTTCAGCTGTAAGCACTTTTGCAGTGTGCAAACGGAATTATTCATCGCATTAACGATAACATAAATGCAGCGGCGACAGAATTTAATGCACCCATGGAGATTACCTTTATTTACTCATGAAAAAGAATACATTGAGCTACTTTTTTGCAAAGCGGGGTCTCTGTAAAACGATTCTTTTGAACTCTGTCCCTACCACACTGAGAAGGATATATGTTAGGTCTGCTAATATCTCCATTTGCATGTCCTTAAAATACAGTTTTAATTATAGATAAGGCTAACCTGCGATAGCACCACCTCTAATGCTGCGGCACACTCACAGTATGTTGTTCGTGTCGAATTTTTTATAGATTAATGTTAATAGCGTTCTCCTCAGGAAGATAAGATGGTCAAAAAAGTTGAAGTCACAAAATAAAACGCACTCACACCTGCGCTAACACGTAGCGTTCTCTTTAGCTTTGCAGCTGCGCTACTCCAGGAAGTTTGTTCGTGTGAACTGCAGCTTTTTGTCATTTTCTTTCACAGAAAAAGGTCAGAGTTAAAACCTTGCACCAGGTGCATCACCTCCAGCTCTGCATGCATCAACAGTAACCGTACACTGGGCTCTGACTGGGCTCTTCTCCCAGTGTTTTGCCTCCATTGATTGTTGGGCCACTCTGCTGGAATGTGGGAATTAATTAGACAATTTGTATAATGGACTTAGGCACATAAAGACACGCGGGGCTCGACAGAGTGGCGGCATCCTGCGGCTCCCATTGTCCTTGAGGAACTCTCATCCAGATGTTCAAACGGATTGGAGGCTAACCTCTCACCCGCTCCTAATTATCATCTGAATGACAACATGGCCCAGATCAATAGTTCCCAGTCGCAGTTTGAAGATCACAGATAAGACGCCACCTTGTTGTCAGAGAGAAAATGCTAATGTAATTAATGTTCAATAATCCTCTGGCAAAAGATCTGTGTGTGGATATTAATGCCGGATATTTACTCCAAACAGGCCCGTGAGCGGGAAAACACACACAAGGTTTTTAAAGGTTTGTCAGCCAGTTCGAGTGCACTTGCTGCTGGTCACAGTATACTGCAGTGAAAGTGTAAAACAGAGGAGACTTCCTGTTGAGAGTGCAACTCATGATGAGGTCAGTGGGACTCTTTAGAGCGGTGTCAGACTCCCTCGCTGCCCTCCCTGTGCTGTAGGTGCATGTGTGTGGTCAGCTACTGTGGATACACACTGCAGGCATCTCTGCTGTCAGACACAGTGTGACTCACTACCTCGTGGTTTAATTACACTTTATGATAACGACACAGAATTTACATTCTCTGAGGAGGCATTTTAACCCTTTAACACTCAGCTTTCTCCTTTTATTCTCCCATGAAGTATCTTGTTCCAGACAGTGCTGGTGTGTCACTAAGTACATTTAAATACTAAATACTTTTTTTTTTTTTTTTTTAGAGGGAAGTATTTTTACTCCATTCTATTTATCTGACTTCCACTTACTCTTCGCAGATTTAAGGAGGAGGTGAACACAGCTCTACTTTGACCAGCTACATCATTAAAATGCTGCTTATAATGATGCAACTGTAACAATATTCCAATTATATAACATATAGTAATGTAGGTCACTTTTCTCTGATGCTTAAGTACATGTTTCTGTGAAGGGTAGCTCCACCTATTTTACACCTGAGGTTAGGCATCTCGACTCAAGATGACTCAGCTTGTGAAAAACTGTCTTAACTGTTTAAACTGTCCTCTGTGGCTCTAGGGGGCGCGCTCCAAAGTCCGCACCACCGCCGATTCCAACTCTTCATTGAAGCTACATGATGTTTACACATGAGAGTATAATAATATATAATAAAGTATATAATAAGCAAACCCCATGTTTGAATGGACTGACATATTTTGTATGTAAAATGAGTTTATGACACTGTGTGTTAGTCATAGATTAATACTTTGAATTTTTTCATTATTTCACAATATTTCAGTTTGACATTCTGACAGAAGGAGTTAGATAGCAGACACCACTCTTCTGTATGTACAGTAAATATAAAACTACAACCAGCTTGTTTAGCCTTAGCTTAGTTTGGCAAGTCCTGGTAACAGGGAAACAGCTAGCCTGGCTCTACCATCACCTCTAAGAAATAGCACGGCACATGACTGCCAGTAAAAAAGTCTATTTGGACACTTCGGGGTCTGTATGGGTCAAGTAAACAAGATATAACGTGTTAATTATTGAGCTTTTGAAGTGCTGGTGGAACCAGACTAGCTGTTTTTCTCTGTCACATCTCTTTATGATAGGCTAGGCTAACTCGCTGCTGGCGTGTTTACTATACTAACATGAGAGTGGTATTGATCTTCCCGTCTACTGTCCATTTTCCCAAATGTCAAACAATTGCTTGAAGTAATTGCTATTTAAATTTGTTACTTGCACTTCTTTGCACACTCAGAACTTACAGCAGGACAAATGACAAATGTTAAAACTCACAATAAAAAATATAAAATCACGTTTTCTTTATTCCAGAGCAGTATTAAGACATGATGAAGCCCACCACCTCTGTGGCTGTCCATCACTGTGGCCATGTATTTGCTAATGACGCTGACCTGGTGTCATGGATACAATATCCTCTGCTATGCCTTCCTCCTCTTCAAGATGTGTATTTTTTCTTTTTGATGTCGACCCAGCCGCCACCTGCCACAGCTCTCGTCTCTCTGACTGACTGAGTTCATGATTAACTCAATATTTTTTTTATCTTCCAAACCTCTGCTCACAACAACGCTTCCCACTGAGGCAATAGCAATTTCTCTGAGAAGTTGCACTCCTCATGATTCAAAATCATAAACCCAGCGTGTGTCAATGAGGATCCCGTCCCTGATTTTTGCAAAGATGAATAAAACAGGTTGCGGTGAAATAGGCAGAGATGCCCAATTAAAGAAATTGTTATTGTGAAATAGCGCTGGATCTCATCGGGATTTTGCTTCAGTAACTATCCCATTCCAGCTTAAATGATCTATATGAGCAGTGAAGAGAGGAAGGAAGGGATGTTTATATGTGTGTGGGAGGGTGTGTTCGTTACAAGATGGAGAGAGATGGAGCAATACAATTTATTCCTTAAGTGAGGTAAAGGCCATATTGCCTACCATTAACAGAGCAGAACGTCGGCACGGGCTGATAATTAAGTAATCCATGAGAGCATGAGCAATATAGGACAATCACTAACATCCTCTGCTCCTTTGCCACATCGTTTTTTTTTCCTCCAACATCATTTTAGATTATGCTGGAAAATATTATTGCATTGTGATTTGAAACTGCTGCTATAGAGGAAAATGTTCTGCTCGCAGCTCCAAACTAATGATTCCAGTGAGATGAACTCATTTCAAAGACGCGTGTCGCCTGTCACACTTTTCTGATTTGCTCCCTTTGCAAACTTTAGGTTAATATTTGATTGAACAGGGGAGCATTGTTGGTTAGTTTTAATTGTTGATATTTGATGCCTGACTCGTGTATTTAAAATGTGGGCCTGCGTGCATGATTCAAACAGGAGATACAAGTATACAGTCGGCATCAACCTTAATTTAAACGTTATTCTATAAGTTATTTTGGTTTAGAAACAATTCCTGATCACAGGCAGCACTGAAATTATCTTAATTTTTTATCATTTCATTCAAACAATCATTCACACGGCACCACAGAGCAGGTGTTTTTGATAATATTGATGACACTCAATGGGATACTAACAAACTCTCATTAACTGACTTCCCAGATTTCATTTTTCATTGATCTTCAAGGTCTTAGACAGTATTTTATCATTATTTTAATGGTTAGAGCTTAATATTAATTTCATGACATCTGCTAGTCGAATTCATACACACAAGTTATCTACTAAAGATTGTATTCCAGCACTGATCTCTGTGGGTAAAACTTTCAAGCATGTGGCGATTCTCACCTATCACTGATCTCAGGGCAGTGTCTTGCTTTCAACAGCTGATAGAAAACACCTGCTGCAGTGTGACATCACTGATTATGGTACATCCAACATGACTGAAATTTGAATGAATAACTTCTTTATGTTTGTCTATGATTTTTTTTTTTTTTTTTTTCATTTACAATACAGGACATGCCATTTTACCACTCATCATACTTGTTTTACAGGCCTCGGTGCATACTTGCTGGGATCCCAGTTAAATGCACAGCACACTGAGAAGAGGTGCATGTTCATTCACGGTATACAGTAGTATAGCATGAGGTGTGTGTTATGATTAAAATAAATGAATTAATAAATCAGCTTCAAAGTAGTATGACAGAAAAAAAGCTCATGTCTGTTCCATCACATAAATAAAAATAGTGTTGGAAATTGGCCACGGCATGCAATGTCTGCATGCAAACATCGGGTCATTGTTAGCATTCAACATGCAATATGAAATGTCTTTTGAATTATTTTTATATTAAAAAGAAATTATACCACTATGAAATTACAATAAAAAACACCCTTCTTGACTGACCACATATTTACATTTTATTTCTCACCTTGAAGCTCACTTTGTGCTCCAGGGTCACATGACAGTTTTTGTGTAGTTTGGTGAAATGACCAAATAAGTCCAAAAAATACTTGTATTTGTCTACAAAAGACTAGAAAATATATTTTACAGATTGTTATATTTGTGGCATTTGTGATTTGTATTTTATATTTACATTCAAACATTTAAGTTGAATGAATGTCTGGTCTATACATAGACTATAAAGCATGCCTAATGCCTAAAATCATTTATTATATGATGAGCTAGTTCTCTTTAGAAATGGAATAAAGTTTAGCTGAAAATGAAATATTAACCTCCATCCATACTGTACACTACTGCTACTTTCATTCATTCATTCTAACATGTTTCATTCTCTCACTTTACTCTGAGTTTGTCTTTGTAGCTTTTTGCCTCCTCCACATATAGAAAAATGGACAACATCTCGCCCTGTGTTTCATCATGTTAGTCCAGTCACCACTGAAATATTTATCCAGATTGCAATTTACAACAATCCACAATTTACGACAGCAGTCTGCATCATCCATCTCCCTGCTTGTCCAAATGCATTTCCATTGTTTCTTAAAAGAAATTGAATCATGGGAGGTTTAGGACAAGACTCTTCAATTTTTTTTTCCCCTCGCTTTCTAACAAATGGTAACATTTTAATTCTTGCTTTCATCCCTCAAGACTGAAAATACAATTTCATGATCACCTCGCTGCTAGAGCCATGTTTAATAATTCCCAATTATGCAGCCAGGCACCTAGTCCTCAGCGTGAGCCCCACCATGCTGCCTGAACAGCAGCTGGCTTGCTGCTCTGTGTGTGTTCAGTCACCTTGATATCATCGATGAGCATGTTCCCCCATCTTAGCAGGTTACAACGCCGGGACCTATGCTGTTGTTTTAATAATACAGCATGGTATTGTCCAGGAGGGAGTTTACTCTGTGTCTTCTGCTCCAGCCTTTTTTCTCCAATTTGTTACGCAGTTTACCCAAACATGGAGCATGGAGCGTTTCAGGCCCTTTATGTGTGACGCACAGGGACGACTTACACTCATTGTGGGAGAAAAATGCACTGACTGTAAGAACAGTGAAAGTGTCTGTGTTGACAAGCTTCAAATAAAAAGCTGTCCTGCATCCTTATACCAATTTTTCCACTCGGAAAACACTGTGGATATGTAGGACGATGTCACCCGATGTCTGTTTTGTGCATTTTGAACTGAAAAGTGACATAACAGCAGTGGTTCCCAACCTAAGGGTCCCGACGGGGGGGGGGGGGGTCAAAAGGCCATCTTGCTCCTAAAGGATGTAAGAAAAAACTTTTTCTTTTTTTCCCAAATATAGTATACAAGCATTACATTCATTAAAATCATTATTTTTTAAAGTTGAGACTATTATTTAATATCTAAACTTTAATATGAAATCTCACAAGACAAAGACGTGGTAAAGCTCTGAACGCTAAACTACTAAAACTATTCAAAGAGTCTCGTACTGCATTAGAAAAGTATGCAGTTAAGATAACCAAAAACACAATGGCCGAGCATCGGGGAGAAAAAAACACTGTTATTGTCAAGAAAAAGAAGATGTCGATTAAGTATGTATGATTACTTAAAATATATGAAAACTCATATCTGATGCTGATATTTACAAGAAATAATCTGCTCAAAATTCAACCACCAAATTATTCGTCTTACACAACCTGCAGTTATTGTGCTCACTGTTTGGGTAAGTATCCGTAAGATGTGACATTTATTCCGGAGTCATCAGTTTACTCAATTATAGAAGAGGAGTCCCTTAAGGAAAACAGTTGGGAACGCTGTGATAGAGGATGTCCTATTTAGGCAGGGAGTTTGCTGAATTATCTGTCTGATATTTGTCTGTGTCTTTAGCTGCTGATATGACAAGAGCATATATAGTTATGTTTTAAACTGGATACCTTGAGGGCTGTCAGTTGGTGTAACAGTAACTGAAACCTGCTTTAATTATAGTCTCTAGGAGCTGATATTTCTGTTAGGCCATGTTTGTGCATATTTATAGAGGCTCTTACACAGAGGTGGAAAAAAGTTCTCACATCCTTTATTTAGCAAACAGTAAAAGTTAAAGAGTTTTGAAAAGTAAATATTATGAGCAAAATGTAGTATCAGAAGCAAATATACTTAACACATACAAATTGCCCCTTTGACTGTTATACTACTATACATATTACTGATGTCATGCAAGGGGTGTTTTACTGTTGCAGTTAACTTGAAACTACACTTTGTTAAAAACTGTTTGATTGTATGCATCAAGACAATCAGATATTTTGTATGTAAAATCATCAATCATTATTTTTACATGTATATATAATTCTCTTTGATATAGCATAAGTATAAAGAGTATAAAATGGAATTCTCAAGTAAAGTGCCATATATATGTACTTGAGTAAATGTACTTAATTACATTTCTTCACTGCTTATAGATAACTCAGCCTTTTGATTTTTTATGAATGTTTGTACCTCAAAATAAACCTTTTTCAAGTCTACGGGTTAAATCAGAAGAAGACGACAGAACAAGGACTCATGTGAACTCATGGAACAAGTAAAGACATTTCAATTTAAGCAACAACGTTAACAGTGAAAAGATGCAATGAGACATTCAGCAGCCAATTAATGAAGTCAGTGACCAATAAGCAGCTGAACTCATCGAGTTAATACTGAAGACTGGAGCGGGGTGTGTTTTGCTGTCGTCTTTGAAAATGTTTCTCTTTGCTCAGTGCGTCTTCTGCATTTCCTTCCTGCTCTTTGTTCCTCAGCTAAACATATCTCTAAGTCACCCTGGGTGTCGCAACGGGACGCGCTCTCACCCTCCAGCAACGCTTTATATCAGACTATCGCCTCAGCGTATGTTGTGTAATGCAACATTACAACACTGCTTTGTGGTTTTGTTGTTTTGTTTCATGGTTTGGGGCATTAGCCAGTAAACTCATATGCCAGCTACGCTTTTCTTGCTTTTCCAAATCAATACCACCTTGGTCTTAATGCATGAGTCCTAATGAATGGTGGAATTTATGCAGGAGAGAGGGATGGAGGTGGGAGAAATAATAAAACACCCACCTGAACACACACGAGCACACACACACACACACACACACACACACACACATACACACACCTGTAATGTCAGTGCCTGAGCATCCATTACATTATACAGTGAAGCTATTCAGGAATGAAAATACCTCACCGTGACGGCCCAGTTATGACACAATACAGTTCAGTACTTTATTTTTTTTAAGCTTTCTTTCTTTCTTTCTTTCTTTTTGCACGTCACCTTTAATACCGCACTCCCTCTACATATGGAAGCAAGCTCAAAATTAGTGATTGCAGGTTACGTGGAGGTCAAAAGTCTGATCAGAGCCATGTGTTCTGAACATTATGTGTACATTTTTCACGTCAGTCCTCGTGGAAATCAATGTTTGCGGTGACCCACCCATGTTCTCTCAAAAATCAGGGGGGAGTATATTTATGAGCTTACTGTGCACTCGCGTGGCACGAGAAAACACGAAGGGCAACATTTACCCATGCACGAAAAGTATTGTTCAATAAGATGTAATACTGAAATACTGAGGAAACACGCCTGAGGGTGCTCGACTATTAAACTTTGTTTTTGATCTACTTTGAGAGAAGTTGCATCTCTTTCCTCCATCATTTACCACATCAGTGTTTCTCACGAACACTCTGATCTTTATTGTCGAATATTGCTCATCAAAACCAAATTTTTCTTCATATTAAGCAGCGGGGATCTGATGACATTTTTGATTTAGAGTGTCATTTCATTCACGTTTCCTGAACGCATCTGAAACATGAAACCAAAAAAAACTGTTTGTCGAAGAGAGCACGGGAGTTCAGTGTGTGTGACTTAGAGCAGGAAATAAGCAAGTGCTCATGTACAGTGTGCGTGTGTGTGTGTTGTGTGTGTGAGGTCAAGACTGTGTATGCCTGTGCTTAAGCATGCGTGTGTGTGTGTGCAGTGGATCTTGCTCCTTGTTTTGTACCGGTGTGTAGGGCCATGCAGGCCTCTTCAAAGCAATCTCTCTCCATATGGTGTGTGCTGCGAGCGGGTCAACTTGCAGCACAGCTCTGGAGAAGGGGATTTTCTCCCTGCCCATTGTCTGTCCACAAAGCCTGCGGAGAGAGCCTGCCGCTTTCAGGGCATCACCGCCAGCCCCTAATATGGCAAATGAATGCATGAGCGAATACAAGGGTGAATAACTGAATGAATAACCAAAGACGATTTACATAATTGCACATAGGGTATGTATTTTCTAACGTTTGAGCAGCTATTTGCATATTCACACTCTATAGAAATTATTCAGTCAATACTGTAGATCCATCATGTAAATACAACTCCTTTGAATTAACGGATGAGAGAAAGGGGGAAAAAAGAACTCAAACAATAATAATGTTAATTATGTTTTATGTGCCCGAGGGGAGATCTCCTCCCAGCCTCAGTTGCTGTCATAAAAAAGAAGTGTGATCCCAAAAATTCAGTTTTGACATGTTTGCTTAACAGGTAAACATCTGGAGGTCAAAACAAATAATAAAAAAAAATGACGTCTTCTGTGTGTTGTATCCTTTTTTTTCCTTTTTTTTTTCTTCTTCTTTGCCTGCAGCATCGATCTGAGCTTGAACAAACCATCCATTTCATCCATTTCAAATGTCAAGGGGTCTTTGTTTCACACATGTGATCACAGTTTGCAGAAACTCCCCGCAAATTGTCGCCACTGTCTTGTTGCATCATTTGAAGTGCTGTTTTCCCTCATGTCACCCTCCTTTGTGATCAAGACAGACACTCTGTATATGCGCGATGACATCTTTTGAACTATTCAAAAGCGCCACTGTCACTCCACGTTCCTTCTGTTGTTGTTTTAGGCAGGATAAGAGGCCAGTTAACCTTCACACGCCGCGTTTGAGAAGGCAGGCAGGTTGGTTGGTTGGTTGGTTGGTTGGTTGGATGGTGGGTGGTGGTGGAGGGGAGGGGAGAATGCAGGGGGTTGAAGTGAAGAGAGTGGCAGATGAAGAGGGAGATGGGGAAAAAGGTGGGTAGAAAAGTGTTATGCGTGTGTGTGTGTGTGTGTGTGTGTGTGTGTGTGTGTGTGTGTGTGTTGACCTGCCTACCCTTCACCTTTTGTCTCACTGTGTGGTGCTGTTGTGAGTGCTGGAGGAGGACATGTGAAGAGCCGGACTCTGGCCAGCAGAATGGCACCCCTGCCTGGGTTTTCACAATCTGCACCACCCACCCTCTCCTCCCTTCTCTCTCTTTCACTCCGTCTTCCTTGCCTGCAGCTAAAAACACATATTTTATCTGTTAGGGGGGGGGGGGTTAGATCAGAGGGGAACCAAACACATCAAAAGCCCAAGGATGGAGTATGTAGTTGTATTTGACCAGGTCAGTCAGCGTTGTCAGATTCTACACGGCTCCCTCTTCTCCCTCAATCATCTCATTTTGCAGCACTCAGAATACGAGCCTTTATGCCTCATTTTGCTTGTCATACTTAAATTTCTCTTGTTTGTCAGCCATAATTCAGCATCTCATGAATTAGTCATGAGAATAACTGCTTTCATTTAGGGGCTTTAACCTGTGCAAAATCCTCCTTGGCTGACTTGGCAATAGCGCACACGCACACACACACAAACCTATTTAGTGGGTGCTACAGGCAGGAAGCTTGGAGCCGCTGTAGATTTGCAGCTCTGTGTCCAAATGGGAGGGAATGTAAATGAGATGGCCTCCGGTCCTGAGGGGATGGCGAGGGTGGTGAGGGTGGTGGGAGGGGGACTGCCGCTGATCACTGTCCACCACATTAAGCACCACTCATTCCCTCGCCGCTCACACGCGCAATCATCACATCATATGCAAAACAGCAGCCTTCCAGTGTGAACAACAACAACAGCCGCACTAATGAAACACTCGCTTTTAATGTGCTTCTGAGGAGGATGTCATTTGTTGAAGATGGAAAGATGTTCTCTTTTAAAAGGAAGATCATCAAAGTGGAGACTCACTGGACACTGAACCCACAGCGCAGTGCTCTCTACTCTGTTGTTACTTAAAAAGATGATTCGGGTTTGTTACAGTTGAGGCCTTTTCTTCATTAATTTGGCCATTTATTAGTCATAATTGCAATGTACACACTATTGACAATCGTTGACATTTGGACACAGTGGTCAAGGAAGATGGTTGAGGTGAGAAACATGAACAGGTCATGACAGGTTTTAAACAAGCCAAAAGTCTAGCCAGAGGGCAAAATCACAATTGAGAGCACCGGTTATCTTGGTAATGATCTCTCTTTGTGGAGGAAAACTGTGAACACTGAAACAGGACGTTCATCTGCAAACTGTTTTGGATGTTTCAAATGTACAGTTATGATAATCCCTTTTCCAACTGTCTGTTTACACACTGCTAAAAGGTGTTGTCTGCACAGTAAATGTGAAGTTACGGCCAGCGGCTCACTAGCTTATCTTAGCATAAAGACTGGAAGGAGGGGGAAACAGCTAGCATGGGTTAAAGGGCACCTGTCAGTCTCTAAGTATTGAGGCCTATAGGAATACATGGCTTAATGAAGCTGTGGCTGGGGGTTGTTCTTATTTTCCTCTATTAATGATGAGTAATAAGCTGCTCTGGCATCACAGAGAGCCTTCCTTTATGTTTTAAGACTTTTGCTAGACTAAACAAGATTCTTCCAGCTTGGTGGAACACCATTTCCTTTCAGGTTTCTGCACCTTTTGCTTCAGAGGTCTGGAGGTTACGCCATGAAGCTAACCTCCTTTGTTTAATTATCTTTCTTTACAGGGCAATAGAATCAAGTGTTATTCACAGTGAGTTCACAGCACTATCAACAAGATGACCAATTTGGGATGAACTAATAGTAACATACAAGTTCTCTATTATATTGATACATGGCATTGAATTAAATGCTGATCATCAATCAGTTCCTTAAATCTATCTACGGCATCAGATATACATATGCTGTAGGAGTTTCTGCCTAAAGGCTTGTAGAACAGTAAGAGGAACTCAAAGGTTATTAAATAATGGTCAGACAGAAGAGGATTCTCTGGAAAGACTATTAAATGTTCAATTTCAATGCCATATGAGAGAATAAGGTCAACAGCGTGGTTAAGGCGATGAGTGGGTTTATTTACACTCTGACAGAAGCCAGTCGAATCTAATAATGAGATAAACGCGTAACTAAGATTATCATGATGGACGTCCACATGGATATTAAAATCACCTACAATAATTACTGTATCTATTTTAAGAACTAAACCTGATAAAAACTTGGTATACTATAACAAACAAGGCTTTTAAATGAGCTATAATTTCTTTATGTTTAAGATTTATTGGTAGGCTTGAGTCGAAAATGGCTGCAACTCCAGCTCTTCGTCTGGTGCCTTGAGGAATGTGAGTATTAATATGGCTAGTAGGGGTGGATAATTGGCTAGCATATTCTTTTCTTATCATAATCTGATATTTATTTACCAATACAGCTGTAGAGGACAGAGATCTGATGTTTAAGAGTCCATATTTAATTCTCTTATTTTGTACTGTTTTATTAGGTTTGTATGTTATGTTATGTAACCATTTAGGTGGTCAGGGGACAAACAGTCTCTATAGAGTTTTGGGTGGATAACTGCTGTAATGGAAGCACAATCAAATTATCTATAGCCCACATTGTTGGCTGGACAGCCAGCGGTTGAATGTTGACATGCAGCTGCAACAGCAACATGTCATCACTGGTCAGATTAGACAGGTGCGCCGAGAAACCTAAATAAAGAGTTGTTTTCAACTCCTTATCTTCACTTCACCTGTCTCTCCCTGCTCAATAGCTACACCCCACCCTCAGTGAATCAAGGTGAGAGGTTGGGGGGCCATAGTTAGAAAAACAGACAGTTGGGGCAAGTGACATGAGCAAACAAGTTTTAGCCAAAAGTCTAGCCAGAGGGCAAAATCAAAATTGAGCGCATCGGTTATCTTGGTGAGAATCTCTCGTTGCAGAGGTTTGTTAACACTGCCAACACTGAAACAGGATGCTGATCTGTTATGGATGTTTCCCAAGCAGTTATGGTAATAATTTTTCCAACTGTCTATTTACACAGTATTAATTGTTGTTGCCTAAAACATTTAAGAGAAAATGTAATGTTTGTACTTGCAAGTGCACAGAGTTCAAATCTATATGGGCACACAGAAACCAGGATTCACATCCTGCATCCTGTGTGTGGTTAGGTTTGGGCAAAACGTACACCCAGCCTTTGTGTTGCTTGAACATTACCATAAAACTGTTGGAGGGAATAGTTTGGCATTTTAGGGTTGATTCCATCCTCCACAGTAAATGTGAACATAGCTTAGCTTGTCATAATGACTGGAAGCAGGGCAAAACAGCTAGCATGGATCTGCCTAAAGGTAAAAGGTCACCTGTAATGCTCAACAATTAACATGTTATATCTCTTTTATTTCTTCCATAAAACTTATGGTAGGTTATGTATAGTAATAGAGATGGAGTGACTTCCTGCAGTCTCCTCTGGTGATGACAAGAGTCAAGTTACTTCAAGTTCAAGTAACTAGTTTCTGCATGTAGCTGTATATTTAAAGGACAAGTTAAAGAGGAAGATTGATCTTCTCATTTCTCACAGTATATTTCCCAAAATGTTAAATTATTGCATTAGTTATGCCTTAGATGCCACAGGTAAATATTTAAGATACAGGACAAGGTTACAGTACACAGCACTACAGTTGTTAGTTGAAGGATGATCCATGTTTGTTACAATTGAGGCCTTTTCTTCATAAATGTGTCCTTCATTTCTATCAGTCATAATACATTTGTACAATAGTAAATGCTGGTACTGTATCTGGGACAGTTGAGCTGAGAAACATGAACAGGCCATGACAGGTTTTAAACAAGCCAAAAGTCTAGCCAGAGGGCAAAATCACAATTGAGAGCACCGGTTATCTTGGTAATGATCTCTCTCTGAGGACACTGAAACAGGACGTTCATCTGTGAACTGCTGTGAATGTTTCAAATGTACAGTTATGATAATCATTTCTCCAACTGTCTGTTTACACATTGCTAAAAGCTGTTACCTAATATAATTAAGAAAAAAAAATATGTTTGCACTTGCAAGTATGCATAGTCTTCTAAATGATGTGGACACACAGAAAGAAGGATTCATGTCCTGCACTTTGACAGCAGAGGTCAGAGTTCATGTCCTGCATCCTTCATGTGGTTAGGTTTAGGCAACAAAAACCACTAATGGTTAATGTTAGGGATCATGAGATCATGGCTGTGGTTAAATACTGAAAAAGTAAACCTAACCTTAAGAGCTTTGAGTCACTTAAACATAACCATAAATATGTTGAGTGGAATATTTTAAATTCTGAGAAATGAAGGCTATTCCATGCAAGAAACTGCCAAGAAACTGAAGATCTCGTACAATGATTTGTACTATTCATGTCACAGAGCAGCGCAAACTGGCACTAACCAGGATAGAAAGAGGAGTGGGAGACCTCAGTGCCTAACTGAACAAGAGGAGAAGTACATTAGAGTATCTAGTCTGAGAAACAGACACCTCACAGGTCCTTAACTGGTAGCTTCATTAAATAGTACCTGCAAAACACCAGTGTCAACATCAACAGTGAAGAGGCAACTCAGGGATGCTGGCCTTCTAGGCAGAGTGGCAAAGAAAAAGCCATATCTCAGACTGGCCAATAAAAAGAAAAGGTTAAAGCACAACTCAATTTGGAGCTTTGCTTTGGCTGCAAGAATTATTTAGGGAAGAAGCAGTCAGCTGGTATTCTGTCTGTAATGGAGTGGCCAGCACAGTCACCAGATCTCAAGCCTATTGAGCTGTTGTGGGAGCAGCTTGACCGTATGGTACGTAAGAAGAGCCCATCAAGCCAATCCAACTTGTGGTAGGTGCTTCAGTTAGCATGGCAGGAAATCTCTTCAGATTACCTTCACAAACTGACAAGTAGAATGAAAAAGGCCTGCAAGGCTGAAATTGCTGCAAATGGAGGATTCTTTGATTAAAGCCAAGTTTGAAGGAAACAATTATTATTTCAATTAAAAATCATTATTTCTAACCTTGTCAGTGGCTATATTCCCTATTCATTTTGCAGTATGTCCTATTTAGACTGATTTCTTGTATGTTTTCATGGAAAACATGGAATTTTCTAAGTGACCCCAAACTTTTGAACGGTAGTGTATATTTCCCAAAATGTTAGATTATTGCATTAGTTATGCCTTAGATGCCACAGGTAGATATTTAAGATTCAAGGTTACAGTACACAACACTACAGTTGGTAGTTGAAGGATGATCCATGTTTGTTACAATTGAGGCCTTTTCTTCATAAATGTGTCCTTCATTTCTATCAGTCATAATACATTTGTACAATAGTAAATGCTGATACTGTATCTGGGAGCAATGCCAAAAAACAGTTGAGGTGAGAAACATGAACAGGTCATGACAGGTTTTAAAAAAGGCCAAATCCAGCCAGAGGGCAAAATCACAATTGAGAGCACCGGTTATCTTGGTAATGATCTCTCTTTGAGGACTGTGAACACTGAAACAGGACGTTCATCTGTGAACTGTTGTGAATGTTTCAAATGTACAGTTATGATAATCATTTTTCCAACTGTCTGTTTACACATTGCTGAAAGCTGTTACCTAATATAATTAAGAAAAAATTTAATGTTTGTACTTGCAAGTATGCATGGTCTTCTAAATGATGTGGACACACAGAAACCAGGATTTATGTCCTGCACTTTGACAGCAGAGGTCAGAGTTCATGTCCTGCATCCTTCATGTGGTTAGGATTGGCTTTGTTTAATGTTAGGGATCATGAGATCACAGCTGTGGTTAAATACTGAAGAAGTAAACCTTACCAAGAGCTTTGAGTCACTTAAACATAACCATAAATATGTTGAGTGGAATATTTTAACATTTGAAGATTCATACCATCCTCATGTCTGAACCGTAAATGTGAAGTTACGGCCAGCTACTTGTTAGCTTAGCTTAGCAAAATGACAGTGACCACAAGAGTCAAGTTACTTCAAGTAACTAGTTTCTGCATGTAGCTGTATATTTAAAGGACAAGTTTAAGAGGAAGATTGATCTTCTCATTTAACGCTCAGCAAGAAAGCTAATAAGTATATTTCCCAAAATGTTAAATTATTGCATTGGTTATGCCTTAGATGCCACAGGTAGATATTTAAGATACAGGACAAGGTTACAGTACACAACACTACAGTTGTTAGTTGAAGGATGATCCATGTTTGTTACAATTGAGGCCTTTTCTTCATAAATGTGTCCTTCATTTCTATTAGTCATAATACATTTGTACAATAGTAACTACTGTTTTTGTTGAGGTGAGAAACATGAACAGGTCATGAAAGGTTTTAAACAAACCAAAAGTCTAACCAGAGGGCAAAATCATAATTGAGAGCACCGGTTATCTTGGTAATATCTCACTGTAGAGGACGTTCAGCTGTGAACTGTTGTGAATGTTTCAAATGTACAGTTATGATAATCATTTCTCCAACTGTCTGTGTACACACTGCTGAAAGCTGTTACCTAATATAATCAAGAAAAATATTCATGTTTGTACTTGCAAGTACGTATAGTCTTCTAAATGATGTGGACACACAGAAACCAGGATTCATGTCCTGCATCCTAAAAGGGCACCTGTAAAGCTCAATAATTAGCATACCTTGTTCATTTAATCCACAAAATCTAGTACATTTCCCAAAATGCTTAATTATTTCTTTAATCGTGCTTTTGTCACCATAAGGTGACTAATTTAGGACAACAAATGAAATGAATTTTTGAAAGATGTTTAATTATTTATTCATTTGTGTTTTCTTCAAATGTAATTGGGTAGCATTGCATTCCTTTCTAAACTATTTCAAAACATATTTGTTGTTGAGTACAGTATAAATGTCATTTTTAGTAGAAAAGGTAGAGCTATCCTTTGAGGGGACAACAACCTTGATGAATTATGAAACCATAGCTATACATTAATGCAGATAGTTGACACCTCCTGTGCTGATTTGTCAATAGAATTGGCTTTTGGTCCCAGATACAGTCAATAGGACAACAGAGAGGACTGTGACGCGGCAGCGTTCCTCCAGTCGACTCATAATAACTTGACAGATTCTGACAATACAGCAGACTGCGACAGCACATTAACATCCCATGTTTGTTAGTGACAAATACAGCAAAAGCTGACACTTGTGTACTTTACTCAGATTTACCCTCACGTCCACTCAGCAAACAAACGCTGCTGAGGTTATTTACAGCAGTTGCGAGTTCTGCAACAGTTAACACATTTGTACTCCCTGAATGCTTCATTTATTAAACTGTGTCGGCGCAATTTGTTCACTTAGCTACATGCCTACCTATTTGTTCCTTTACATGACAGGGTAGAGCTTCCTGTCAGGAGTGTTTTTGTTTCCTCTTAGTATGCTTCCAGCATTCAAATGTGCTGAACACACAGAGCGCACCCGGGCGGGAGAGGAAGAGAAGGGAAGGAGAGTAAGCAGAGTGGAGTAAACAACGCTTTGGCTCTTTAAATAAAACATTTGTTTGTGATTGAGGCTTCGTGATGTGAACAGCATGACCTGTTTTACTGGGAGTCTCTAAACAGCCAGCCCGTCGCCCTCGCAGAAACAGATCCCATCTCTCTACCCGCAGACTCACGCCCTATTTATATTGCATGAGAACAAATTTTTTTGACAACTTGAGTGATAGATTTGTACAAGGCCCAAATGTTTTCTTTTTTTTTTTTTCTGCAGAGGCCCCCGTCTGAGTGACATAAATTGCTATTAATAAAAATTTTAACAATACATGGCAAATGAGTTTTCTCTGTTAACATGGTATGAGCAGGAGCAAATGGTGCTTGTTGAGGGCTTCCAGGGAATAGGGACGCTGTCTGAGTCAACATTTGAAGAAAGCATGTTGTGGAAGGAAAGAAAGCATGTGGTACTGTATTTCAAGAAATAACATGAACACATGGACGCTTAACAACTGAGCAAACACAACCTAACTTACAAAATATATCTCAGTGATGGCAATCAATTCTTCATCTCTCAAATTTCTGGTTTCCTGGAGGAGTCAGCGACTAAACAATTAAATGTACCACTTTTCAGGAAGTACTTGATGAATTTAATCCAGGACATTGTTCTTTATTTTCCTTATTAAATCAATACCAGTAACAGAAAAGAAGATAGAGAGGGATTTTGAATTGTCAAAATTTGATCTTTAAAGGGGAACTCCACCAATTTTACTTTGTATTCTGCAGCTCTCAAGGAGCTTTTTAAAGCCTGAGAAATGAACCCTGATGATGTTATAAGCTTGGACACAACAAATGTATTACTCCTGCATCACAAAGTGGAAGTGCGGTGCAAAGGCTGGGTGAATAAAACATGGCTAAATATCACTAGATATTTAAAATACATATATAAATACATATATATATATATATTATTTGGTGTATCAGGTGTTTAATATTTTGTATATTCAGGATAGACGCCTACTAAAAACAGAGACTTCTGGGTGCGCTTTTGTTTTTATTTCTCAATCTCATCCCTCATTTCTTATTATTTAGTTTTGGTTGAGTCCTCATTAAAGGCTGGCTGTGCTGCGTTCAGAGTCCACACGCACACACTGCTGCATGAGGCGGACTGACAGCAGCAGACCAGGATTCCACAGTTGCCTCTCTATCTCCCCTCTACGCATTTCGCCTCTCACTTTGTGCTGAAATAATTAACTGTGTGCATGTTTGAAGGCGGGATTACAGTTGTCTAATTGTAGTGAGCGTTGTCATGGAGACTATCAGGCCATCGGTGAATAAACAGCCTTACTTGGCAGTGTTTGGCTAAAATGGGGCTTTGTGCAGATGTCAGACACAGATTTATGATGGTGAAACAGATTATATTTGGCAGGAAAATCAATAGGCTGACCACTCTGGACTGGCTGCTTATTTTGATAAACAGCTCTGTGGATGTAACCTGCCCAGAAGCTTGTCTCCTCATCTGTTTGCTCTGAGAGCGTGAATTAATGTAAAAGTTTACTTTTCAGCGCAGCGTGGTTGGGTTTCAACTTTAAAGTTTTACACAAATGTACCCTTTATTGCTGTAAGGCTCATGAATATTTAGCAAATTCAAAATATAATATGAAACATTAGCAATCTAACAACATTAGCTTTTTGTTATAGTTACTGAAAGTGAAAAAGATAAATAAATGCTTTTTCCTTTAGGTAATACAGAAATCCTGAAAAAAGTTTGAGACATTTATCAAAGGAAATAAAACTGACTAATACAATGCAGGTTTGTGTATCTCATTTTAAGGAAATATCCGATTAAGTTGTCATGAATAAGCACATCATGTAGAATTTATGGAAATAATTTGAAAACATCTGGAAAATTGTTTTAATGACATCAGGAAGTCTAAGGGGAAAACGCAGATGACAGAGAGCTGATGACAATAACAGTCAGTTAAGCTGTGATGTAATGCTGATGACATTATGGAGGCTTGTGTCTGCACAGTAGGAGCATGCAGTGAATAGTTGTGGACAGGAATAGTTGTAAAATGGATGGGCAAAAATACAGTGTTATATGTGTATATATGTGTCATAACCCAAACTAAGGCAGGCAACATTTAGTGGGGAAAGTCCATCTATACTGTACTGCATCTACACCCCTAGATGCCACTGAATATTACACACTGGTCTATAAAAATATGATCTTAAAAATTTTTATCTTAATTATTACAAATTAATAAATATTCATGACTAAATAACAAGACCATGCTTGTTGTAGGTTAAATTCACCATTTCAGTGATAGGAACACACTAACCTACAAAAAAATTACCTACAAAAACTTGTTAGTGTTAAATGACTTAATGATTAACACCTGAATTTTAAAAATGTTTTGGATTATTTCATAATGTCATGTTTTTATTATACATTTTGTCAGTATTTGTCTTATGGCTTGTCTTATTTGTTTGATTTTGACCACTTTGTGTCTCCATATGGTACACACACACACACACACACACACACACACACACACACACAGGTGTTTTCACTTAATGTGCCTGATTAGACGTGTGTGTTTAAATATCTAACCAGTGTACAATAATAATAAATCCCCATTCATCTACACCCACAGATATTTGTGGGTTATAGAAGCCTTCAGTGTTCCTCACAGTGCAGCCACACATGTTGACATATTCATACTCATATTGAGCCTTAATCTAGATCTATTGAAGCACACCAAAATTTAGCATTGATTTGTCCAAGATCTTGTGAATGTCATCATCATAGAATATTTGTGTGTGTGTGTGTGTGTTTTTTTTTAAAATGGTAGTAGTAGGTGTATGTTTAACCAGAAAACTGCCAACTTTTTTTCATGGTGTACTCTTATTTTGAAATCTATAATTGAAGTCCCAGCTAACAGCTGTATGGAGTGCTTGGAACTAGAGGGAGCTTCAGCTCATAAAACCGGTCCCTCTTGGACAATTCAAATCGATTGTAAAGACAAGAAAGCTGGATGCTAATTGGTCACTGTAAATTTCTTATCTTTTTATCAATGCTGTGTTATTGATTTAAAATAACTCATACGGTGTGATCGTGTAACTGTGAAAAGGTCGCCACTATAAAAACAACATGAATGCTCAGTTGGTCTACATAATATTTTGTATGTAGCCGCTGTAATATACATTTAAAGTATACATTTTAACATTTTTTTTCTATCATCAAACCTGTGAAATTAGATTGTGACCACATAACTCCAGCACAATGTGGTGTAGGGTCAGAGAAATACAGCTATATACCATCTTATCTATGGCCCAGCCCTCCAAGTAATCAACAGTTCATACTCATTCATACAGTTAAAGAGTAGGATATGTCTTTTAATATATTCACTTTCCACACATGCCTGCAAACTTAAAAACGAGTTCAGTTAACAGTCAGGAGAAAAACATTCCAGGAACAGGAAGTCAATAACGCCGCTGTCCCCCTCAGGGTGCACATTACCATTGTTGTGAACCAGGTTAATGTACTTCAAACAAGGTTTATTATAAACTGCAGTTCACAATAGTGAGGTGAGTGTGAGTGTGGCAGTCATGCACTGTATAGGTGAGAAATGAAGCTGCTCACTCCTCTCTACCTTGTCTGTGGTTGTGGGGTGCAATGACTCAGCAGGACTGTAGAAATATACTGTATATCTGTCTGTGTGTCACATTAGTGTAGGTGTGAGGAGATCTGACTCTGTCCTGAAGCTTTATGAGGATCGCTGTGATCATGGTGCATATAAAGTAGGAACACTGAACTTTATTACCTCCTCTTGGAGCTTGTAAACAGGATCCTGTTGGCTGTTTTTTGCTCATATCTTATAAATACAGTAGCTTTACTGTTAGATTTGATTGCTTAACAGCCAACAGAAATCTTTAGTTATCTCATCATCTCCCAGGGGACAGTGTGGTTAATAATAAACCAGTTAACAATACTGTGTTGACCTTTTCCTGACTGACCTTTTTAGGCTTTTTGGGCCATAATCACTCTGTGAACTTGCCTGGACTTGTTTGGATTCAAGGATACAAGAGTTAGATTCAAGGATACAGTGAAAGCTGTAAAAACGAGGGGCTGGAGATTTTTTCAACAGTTCTACTGGTTAATTTGTCCAGATTCATCAAGTGAACTTAGCTTAGCTTATTTATCACTACTATGCAGTATAAGCAAATATACATACAGTTCATCATACCATGACTAACTTATTTTTTAATGAAGGACTCCAGTTTGATAACAGTGTAGTTTAGTGTAAAGGATATGACACATTTTACAAATACTGACATCAGGAGTAACCAAATAGAAACACCCTAACATTTTATTATCACGATTGATGTTCCATTTTATGTTTATTCAGTTTTTTGGTCAGTTTTATTTTAATCTGTGACTTATTTGAATGAGATTTCTCTGGACATGACCCACTGCTATTAAACTTTAAAATGACTCTTTCTGTCTCCTAATAATTAGTATCAGATTACAAATCTATTTTCATGAAACATTCAAAGCATTTAGTAAGAAATTTAAGAACCTATCGTGTGTTAGTTCTTGGCTGTAAGCTCTCTTCAGTTTGCTAAAATACCCAAATTCCTTGAAGAATGATTGAGGATGGCCTCTCTGTCCTCAGTGGAAGTTATGGACCTGATAGGATCTATCAGAAAGGAATGATGCCGACATGTCACCAGAGCTATTACCAGATCATAGCTTTGGAAATCACCAAGCAAACCACGGCTTTAAGTTAAAAGGAGTTTTAACTGGTTATGAAACTGTTTAATGCCTCTATACATAAATAAAGCAGACCATCACTGAGAAGACTGGTTTGTGTGAAATCACATGAAACGATTTACCGTGTGCAAACCAGAAGAGCCTATGTTTATGTTTTCCCAGGCAAGGTTTCACATAGAGGAGTACATTAGCCAGTTAAAAGGAAGCAGGAGGAGATCTTTCTTTAGAGAATTTTGTTTTTGATGTTTTATTTTGTGGATATGTGCTGATGCTGAGGCTAGCAAAAAGCTAAAAAAGCTCAACAGTGATAGAGAATGAGCAAAAGCAGAGTCAGAAATGGAGTTTGGGTATGGTGGACATTATTGTAATACAAATGGATTTAGTCTATGTTAATTAGGCCGTGATATTTCAGTTTAAAAGTAATGATTCATTCAAGAATTGTAAAATATTTTTTACCTGGCTAAACTGTGCAGTTTTATCAATATATATCTCATGATATTGTACATTTTCTGAAACAGCAGGAGTTGTTTCTGGATAAAATAACCAGATAGGAAAGTACATCATGTAAACGTCTAACACTATCATAAAACAGTCATAGCCACCCCTGATTTGCAACACAGTGGTCTAATTAATACATTTTCATTCCAATATTAACAGAATCTCCTTTCTGTGTTGGTGTGTTAAGAATATTCTGCTCTCTTTTATCATCTTTTAACTCTGCTCTCCATTGTAGCCCACAGTGGCCCACGGGGTCCACTGGAGTCACCCTCCCCACTCACCAAGCCTAAAGTCCAGAACGGGGCTTTTAGGCCATGCTCCCACACCGAGGGGCTGCAGCCCATCAATATTGCAAAGAAATAAAGTAACCAAGTGGTGAAGGACAGGGGTGCTGAGGCCTAATCAACCGTCACCATGCTCCAAACGAGAAGACTAACAGGAATATAGATTTAGACATACACTTTGCCATAGCTCTTTAATAAATGATGGGGAAACATATGGCTTATTGCACATACTAAAGAAATTTACCAATGGTACAGGAGGTAAATACACGCATGATAATGCATCACGCTGGTCTTTCAGCCTGAGACGTCGTCAGCAAGCGAAGAACACCACGGCTATCTGCGAAGACAATTTTATCTCAGGTATCTGAGGGTCAGCAACAAAGCAAGACACTTGAGCCTCTCACTTGACTGTTACAGTGACCATAGCTTCCCCTTTATTCTTTAACGGACTCCTACCACCACCTGGTCATTGCATGTTAAACAGCAGAGGAATGTTAGCTGCAGCTCAAAGGGATGGAGAGATTACCTTTATTTCAATTATAAAGTATACTGAATATGACTGACTTTGAACACAGCGGGGTGCGCCGAAGCCCTGCACGGTTTTTGTTCATTATGCTGTGGTACCTCAGCGACGGCCTACAGTGCCGCAATAAAAGACCAATGAACGGTGCACATCCTGTATTGATTTGTTTGCTGAATATCAGAGTGAATTTTCAGATGTATTTATAATGGCCTTATTAAAGCCCCCTTTGATCTAAAGAATACAACAATAACAGAATCGTCTGTTGTTTGCATCCAAGATCAACTGTGGTAAAAATGTCAATATTAACGAGAGGTTTTTTCAGGTTTATTCAATTATTTTTCCTTTTAATCATAAAATGTAATCACTTTCATGGGTGCAGGGGCAGGATCATTGATGTAAAGCTGTCCATCCAATGCTGTTGATCCACACATGACTTTTTTTTGTAAATGAAATATTCTATTTGAAATACAAACGGCTTTAATCATTGAAACTGACACTGCACTTGACTTTGAAAGACTGTCAGCTGTTGACATTGGATAAAGAAAC
Organism: Argyrosomus regius; assembly: GCA_946959425.1. Taxonomy (NCBI): domain Eukaryota; kingdom Metazoa; phylum Chordata; class Actinopteri; family Sciaenidae; genus Argyrosomus; species Argyrosomus regius. The sequence goes on from OX336885.1 coordinate 4,108,617, forward strand.
AGCGATTTAGGGGATTGTCTGTGCTCTGCACTTGTATGATGAAGACATTATTTGGAGGTGACTCTCATCTGTTTTAAGAGTTATTGAAGCAGGCGAACACAAAGACAAGTGATGTGATGAATTGATGATTAATGTGAGAGGCTTTTAAGTAAGGATGAGGATCAACTCTGTCTGTGCTTGTTTTTGTTAAATGATGTTCAAGTGGAGTCAAAATGAAAGAAAAAAATAAGAAAGACAATATCAAGTGAAACTCAAGGGCCACAAATTATTCACTGAAAAAAAATAATAAATTGGTGGTTCAAACATAACCAAATTCAAATGAATGAGAGGAGATAATATGGAGCAATATTTGCTGGACAAAACTGCTAGAGGACAGTGAGGTAGAAGCAGTTATCATACTCAATTATATGCTTATATGTATACTTTCTATGGCCAAGGACATCCAGTCAGATGCTTCTGTCTTTACTTCAAAAAATCAATGAATGAGAGCTAACATGTAATTTGTTGAAATGAATACAAACACCTGATCCTACAATACATAATACATACATAATTATACATAGTGGAATTGATATTACATGCACGTAATGCAATTGAAGCTTACAAGGCATCACTTTAAAGCAGTTACAATCAATATTTTGGCAACGATGTGTCAAATCAGGATGTGAAAGAGGTGAACCTAAATCTGCAGCTCCCCTCGGCTTTACGGAGCTTCACAGCAAGCTTCAGCTCATTGTTTAGCTGTCCAGCTTCAGTTCATTTGGTTCTTTCTCACCGCTCCCATGCCGTCATTTTTGGTCACAGCAGGCACCCAAATGCTCTCTACCTAGATACATAGAGGAGCATTTAGAAGCCAAGAAGCTGGATATTTCCCTCAGGAGTTGGTGGAGACCAAAAAACAGAGCTAAAAGAGAGTAAATATTGGACACTCATTATGTGGCCAGAAATAAGTTGATGATAATGACAACTGCTGGATATGTCAATGTTGTATTCACAACATGTCTTGTCAGGCCAGTAAAATCCTAGCCAGGTTACAGAGGTGTTGGTGTTGTGCTCATCGCCACAATCCTAAGAAACAACCAATCAAGTAGAGCTTTGGAGGTGGGATGAAGTTTAGGGTGTCATCTTCCTACATAGCTTGTTAGCTACTTAGCTACAACCAAACTGAAATTGGCTTACATGATAAATGATGGAGAGAAATGAATCACACCAGGATCATATTTCTTACATTTTAGCTTCTTTGGCATGGCTACTTTTATAAAACCCTGAATAGAGAAAGCAACACCTACAATTGTCAGGCACCATCACTTAAAGAGCTCATAGTACCTTACTACCCCACTAGAACACTGCACTCTGAGAATGCAGGGTTCCTTGTGGTTCCTATAGTCTCCAAAAGTAGATTGGGAGCCCCAACACTTTTTAGAGTAGGCTTAAGACGTTCCTTTTGATAGAGCTTATAGTTTAGGGCTGGCTCAGGTCATCCCTTAGTTATGCTGCTATGACTAGACTGCTGGGGGACTTCCCATGATGCACTGAGCTCTTTTCTTCTTCTCTTCCTCTCCATCTGTAAACATTCATGTGCCATTAATAAATATTACTAACTTAGCTTCTTCCCCGAAGTTTTTGTTCTTGTCTTCTCACAGGTTCTCATGGATCGTGGCGACGCAGAGATCAGGGATTGTGTTGCACCTGCTGCTGCGGTCCTGGTGACGACCAAATCATCAGTATTACTACAATAGGTCATATTTCTATTATAGTTATAGTCTGTAGCTATTATAGTTCTGATTATTATTAATGCTGCTGTGCATTTTTGTCCCTCTCCCTCTCTAAACTCAACCGGTCGCAGCAGATGCTTCTGCCTCTTAAAGGAAGTTTTTCCTTGCCACTGTCACCAAATGCTTGCTCATGGTAGGAATTGTTGGGTCTCTGTTAATAATATTATAAAGAGTACAGTTTAGATAGTTCAGATAGAAAAGTGTTGAGTTATGCAAAATGCTTCCACACATCATCACTGCTGCACCATCAGTTGCAGAAGAGGCTGTGCTGTCAATCAATAAGTTGTAGGCGCAAACAAAATTAATGCTGAAGTGAACACTTTGTCGCTCGGTTTGAAACACATTTGCAAGCACAGAATCACTCACAACGCAAACTGTCATCCACCACAGTGGGTCTCAGTCTGTCCAATTTAAGCTGCCATATCCCCCCGTTCGACTTTTATGTTTTGAAAATTTGGTTCAATGAAATGATGCACCGTCCCGTCGCTTCACCAGGAGTGATAGCAGGATCGCATGAGCGGCTAATGAAAGCTGACAGAGGGACTGAATCAGTATTCATGAATTTGTCATGTAGCTGACATGAAGCTACATTGTTTAGGTGTTACAGACTCTAAATAAATGAGCGCTAAATTGCTGGCTTGTCTTTGTGTTTAAACTGAACTCTCAGGTTGCACATTGTTATTACTGTAAAAAATATGAAACTGTGATAAGATACAGTCAGGACAGCTGGATTACACCAGGTATTTCTTTTCATCTGGAGTGTTTTTGTGGATTTTCAGTGTCAATAAATTTAAAACTTCTTATCATCACCAACATTCTCCACGTATCTTTCCCATCACTGTGGCACAATATAAATGTGTTGTTTTTTAAACCAAGAATCTGTTGTCCATATTTAGGGAAAGTTGGTCGAAATCCAAGAATATCATTTGGCTTGGCAGGCCTCTCTAGGCAACCAGTTGTTACTGCCTTCTGCCTTTGTAGATGAAAAAACAGAAACAAATTTACACCCCTTATGGATCCAGTCACTCGGAGTTACTGAGCGAGACAATTTATACACACTTCTTCCTGTTGGACAGCGTGTTTATACCTCCTTCAAATCAAGTCTCCAAGAGTCGTGGTTATCTTTAGGTTTTCAGATGTGGCGAGCTGGTTTTTCTTTAGCTTTTAGAGTCCACAGCGACTTCATGTGCCAGAAATATTGCAAGCTGAAGGCTGTTTGATCATTTGCTGAGAAACACGCTGGTGTGAAGATTTGATAAAGCTTCAGATAGCAATTTGACGGGGACTCTGCATGTTTCCCCAAGCGCTGCTGACAGTCGTGCTTCCACTCTCGGCCTGATTGAGAGACGGCCTCTCAGCTGCCAACAAACACAGATGACTGTCTCTGTTTCTCATTGTTTTGATGAGGTGCTGCAAAAGGTGCAACGTATAGAGTAGCCAGAGTAAACTGAGCCGTGATTGCTGGGAGTTGAAGCGCTTCCATGTGAGTCGATCAGCGTTCCCTGTGCGCTCTGACGGCAATGTTTAGTTAAAGCACAGTTCCACATTAAACCGGAGCTGTGAAACAGTTTGACTTGTGCAAATATCATTCATACATAAAAAATGATCATGCTGTTAGTAATGTTTTCCTTTTTATGGAATCCGTGGCACTGAAGGTTATTTCACAACCGGGACTTTTTGTTAAACAGGTTGTCAAATATGCCTTATATAAAACTCCCCACACACAGCGCATGAAAACATTGGTAAATTTTAAATATCTGTAAATCGTTTTACTCAAGAAAAGCTGGTGGAGCAGTGAGCCGTCAGCAGATGTGTCGGTGGCAGAAAGAATAGAAGAGTTTTTCTCTTCTCTCAAGGGAAGACAATACTGAAGTTCTTCTGAGGCAAGCGGTTTTCATCAGTGGTGTGCTGTGCGCCAGCGGCAGGGGCACTGGTTTGGCTGGATCACTAGACAGGAGACAGAGGGAGGGCAGGTCGTACATTTATATTAGTTTAGGATTTCATACATCATTAGAGAATGGACTGACTGTATTTATCCACAGCCGCTGCTCTATTCTGCTCTGCCAAGAGGACGCCGGCTCTGTCACATAACCTGAAAGACAGAACGGAGGGGAAAAGGAGCACTTTCTTTTCCTGTAAACATAAAACAATCTCTCTTATTGTAACATGGCACCTCTCATGTTTGCTTTTTCTTACATCACTGTGAAACACCGGTGCACACAATGCCGCTGACAAACAGCAAATTAAGTACACCAGAGTGCACTCACTCCATGTGAAAAAAAAAAAAAGCTTCATTTTGCTCATTTGGAGGAACAAACGCAAATAAATAAACAATTCAATTTCTCCAAAGATTTCATTCTTTCACATTTCAAACACCACAGCAGCTAATTATAGCCTTAAGTCAGGCGCTTTGATGCATTTTCCCTCAGCAGGAATCCCTGGCTTTTCTTTTCCTGGAAGTGCTTTTCCGTCGGTCCTGAGGTAAACTGCCCGATGGCGCACAGCAGGCTCTGATCACTCTGAGCATATAGTGCATTTATCTATGTGTGTTATGTGCATCTATGAGAAGAAAAAAAGAAGAGAGAGATGACCCCATGCCATGTTGCCTCCAATGTGTAATGGCACAAGATGGAGATTGTAGACTTTGAGACTCTAAAGAAGAAACCGCAACCCAAACCCGATCTTGACATCTTGCAGAAAATGTGCGTCTACATATCAAAAAGAAAAACCAGGAAAAAAAATAACCCTTCCTGGTTAAAGTTGTGGACTCTCAGCAGTGTGGCCCTCCACGTCTGACATTGGCAGGCCCTCTGCGTGTGTGCAGCGCGAGCCCAAGATCAACAGCGAAGAAGGAGAAACCACCCCGTGTGTCGGCAGACCGCTGCTGTTGGGCTCGTCACACGCAGGAGGGCTGCTGCTGTCACACTCAAATGCACGAAACCGTAAACTTGTCTGGCCTATATGAAATGCTGGGGAGGGAAGAGGGGTGTGGGGGTAGGGATCTTGTGTTCATGCAGGGGTGGAAGTGTATACCCTGGGCACTGCCGTTTCCTCTTGGCTCCCTTCCCGGTCTGTCTTCAAGCCCACACCCTGCACAGGCATTCAGGCTGCCTCACATGCAAAGAAGTGTGAATGTACCGGGGGGTTCACTCCGAGGCTACAAAGGTTTCTCCAAGCAGTGACGCAGCTCCATCGCTCTCCCCTCCTATTAAAGTCAACCCAGGGTGACATATGACATCTAGACATGCAGGGAATAATTGTTTTCACTGATGCTCCCTGAGGATGCCCCGTCCATGTATGAGGCTCCTTGTCTCGGCGGACTGATGCTCATGTGTTTCCCATCAGGAAAGTCTGTGGTTACCTTCCTGATTTTGCTGGACTGGAAAAACATAGCTAATATGGTGTGATCTGGAAAAAGCTTTGATGCAGGGGCTTTACAAATAAACCCCCGAATGCCATATGGTTTGCATTCATCTCTTAATTTATTTCCTATAAATGTCTATTGAATATTCTGCCGAGCCAACATGTGTGTAACCAGACTTGGAAAACAGAAGGCCAGGGAGAGCAGTTTGTGGCAAAGTGTGATTATTATGATTTGTCCGTTTTCTTCTCCTTGCTGCATGATAGATGAGTTGCAAAGTCGTTCCAAAGCAAGCAAACAAGAAAACATGCAAACAATTCCCCTCTGAGCTCAACAGTTCCCGGCTCACCTTACCGTGCCAGGCCCGACACAAAGAAAATTCCACTCAAAGAGCAATTAAAAAGCAATGATTGTAAGCTCGGCGATGACTCATCAACTGACAGACTTTTCCCTATGAAGTTGGATATTGGGTTACCACTGACATAGAAGTCAACAGACAGCAGGCGTCCAGTGGTGGAGGACATGGAAGTGAGCTTTTCCAAACGCAGCAGACTTTCCTACAGCGGCTTCCAACACAGTCAAGATATAACCTGCTTTCTGTGAAAGGCTTCACTCCGACAACAGGGAGCCCAACATTTGTCATCAGCAGCCGCCTGTGTGGGTGTCAGCTTTAGAAAACACACAGTATTTTGTTCCTTTATTATCATGCTCAAAGGCTTCTATGCAAAAACACCAAGGAACAAACATGTCAAACGTTCATTTCACAGTTGCGGTCAACAGTAAACCTACAATAGACAAATTTTCCACTTGCTTGACCTTTTCCACGATGTGTTTAATCTCTGCAGCTGTATGAAAGCTTGTAGGAAGCGGCTCGTGTGCTGGAGTTTCATTTTCTGCCCACTAATACTCAAGAAACACACCACGAGATAAACCCAGAGTGTGACGGGGGAGAGGGAAAAAAAGGGCAGTAGGTTTGAACAAACAAAACAAAATTATGATTATAGATAGATGGAGCATGGTGGACGCAAAACAGGCGCCTCAGAGAACATGTCACATGGCATTTGGTGGCCACTTTAAGCCAAAATGAGACATTTTTAGCACGTCTGAGGCTCCTGGCAGTGTTAGTGCCACGCTGTGCTGTATACAGAGCAGTGAGCTATTAAAGGATGCACTTGCAGCATGTGACACTTAGCGGCACATGGTAAATATGTACCAGGCAGAATATTCATGCCTATCCCTCTAGTCCCACCAAATGCATTTTAGTCCGAGATAGTGGAGTCTCGTATTTACTTTCAGCGGGGCGAGAGAAGGAGAGGCTATAATCACTGATTGAAATGTAAATGTGAGGTAGCTAACTGAAGTATTAGGGCCAGCGAGCGCGCAGAGTGGAGATATGAATTACAATCTGTCTGACAAATTTTTCTCATCGGACATTATGTAAATGGAAGTATAAGTGACTGGTAGTATTTGAAACAAAAATCGATGCAGTAGGCGATAAGTGAGAGTGGTTGACAGAGTGGTTGTGGATATCCACAGATATTTCAAATTCAGGGATGATAATTTGATCATGCAAAGTATATTCATTACATAAGGGCACCTGCATGCTAACACAAGACATTATGTGTTCTATAAAGTTAATATTGACTATAGCTGATCATTTATAACTAGATGTTTTTGTCACGGCATGATTTCTGATTAAAGTGAACTAAGATTAAAGATTAGTTATATTAGATTATATTGTTGCCAAGAGATTATTATGTATAGATATATAAATGTATCCTTGGTGTTTGTTTTGACTTGTGTACTGATTTGGTCAAAATTATAATTAAAATTATTATTAATTATTATAAACATGAAGAAGATGTTTTTTTTCTTTTCCTGCAGTAGTGGCATAGCAGAAATCAAACCATGGTTTTCTCTCATTTTTAATAATGCAAATGACTAAAAATCAAGCTTGGAAACGTCACTTCATATTCACATATCTAGATAAAGATGGTGTTGATCTTGTTTATTTAATATTTTTACATTTAATAATGTTTTTAGAACCCTTTAACTAACACCACATAAGCCTGAGGCGAGCCCATTGGTGTGTCAAGAGGTTGTGGTCAGTTTAAAATGTCTGCAAGAATAGCGGTACAGAGTCAATCTCAGAATACATCGGTATCGACTGATGACAGACAATTGTTGATTATTGATGATTTTGAACAATACGTTCAGTTTTTATGCTGACAAATTTATTGTTGATTAATGTTGCTAAAATCACAAAAGTTTAAACGCCTCATAATAAATGCTGTAGTGAATTCCCATCAGTCTTTGATTATTGACAGTAAACCTCAGCTAATAAGCTAATAGAGTAGGTACACCAGCCTGGTTGTGACATCAGGAGTTCAGATCAGTATTGGAATCCCCCAGTGAGCACTGTCTGATGATGTTATCACCAATCATTTAAGCTCCAATGGCCACACAGGTGTTAACCAACCAACATTGCTAGCCAGTTGCTTTATCTTTTGACAGCCTGTCGTTTGACGTCACTCCAACACATGAAAGTGAGACGGCTAACGCTAGATAGCCCTTTCCCCCTTTTATAATGTGAGACAAATTCAGCAGTGACTGTGCAGGAGCTGCTGATGACAGGCTGTGTTGAAATAACATGCTCGAAACATCATCCAGTGGGATTCACCGCTAATGTTGGCAAGAACTAGCTTCCACTTTCTGACAAATCTGAGCAGCACAATGGGTCCACCCAAATGTTGAAATGTCCTACAGGGGCAGACAGCTTGAATAGCTAACAATGACAGCTAACACTATGTGGACTTTGAAGTGGAAAAAGACAACATGTACCAATGTTCAAACTGCACTGTCAAGTCAGGAGCTTACCACAGAAGTTGAGGCTGTTTCCACCATAGACTAGTATATAGTATACAACATGGACGTCGTACCTGTGACATTACCCACAGGTTTCTGAAGAGCCGTTTTGAAGCTCAGAATGTGGCGATGCAGATCTGAAAATGTACAAAGACATGGAATGTGGGTGATGACACCTGGGTGCTCAAACAAACTACCTGTAACAGCACCCACCTGTCAATCAAAGCAGCCACGCTGTTAATTATGCATAACTTTAAGCCTCAATTTGCACGGAAATGGCTGTTTAACCAGGCTGTAAACATGCTTATTTCTGCTGTGAAGATGGACATTTTAATATGGGGGCTTATGGAGTTTGACTTTCTGTAGCCAGCCTCAAGTGGCAGTTTGAGGAACTGCAGTTAAAGGTTAAACTATGCACAGTAGCTGCTGTATTAATATAATATACTTTCTTACACAAAAATAGTGAGGACAATGAAAAATGTCTTCTAAAAGTCACTGTACATTACTGACTAATCTGATTCTAAGAAGCTGTGAATATGTTTTAATTCAGAGAAGAAATGTTAAAAAAAGAGTCTGATGGTGACCTGAAATAACATCAAAGTGAAGTTCTGCTTGACAGTTTTATCTTTTTCCTCCTCTGTTTAGAAATGGAATAGCCTTGAGAGGCGGGGGTGGAGGTGGGGGGGGGGGGGTAATCGGGGTGGGCCGGCCCGGTCTGCACCCAGCCCAGTTCCCCGTCTGTAAACAATAGGGGTGTGGATTAGTTTGGAAACAATGTGTTTATTTAAAAAGCCCACTTCCTGTATGGACTCAGCAAGTCTCCCATTAATTTTATTGGCGGCGGCTCCAGTTCTGAAAATCATTGTTTAGAGGGGGGAAAAAAATACAAAACACGCAAAGGCAAAAAGGAACGCTTTGCATCAGCGCTTGGTTCCTGTGTGATAGGACGACAGCATTAATAGAATTGGTGCTAGCTATTTGTGTTTTTTTAATCATCTGGAGGGATCTCACTGTAGGTACAGAGGACAAAAACAAATGAGGAAACATTTCGATGTTTTTGTTGAGTCTGCTTTGGCACACGATCCCTGCTGCATGCCCTACGTGTAGAGATGTGAGTTTCATGAAGTTTAAAAAAAAAAGAAAGCCAAACACAGTTTTTCTGCTTAGTCTAAACTGCCATGAGCGGTCTACACAATCTGCCTGCAGGGGCTGAGATTCAGCTGAGGGCTGTGGAGCCCAGGAGCGACGCCCACCATCCCTAACTGCCCAAAGCCACATCCTGTCCAAAAGGAAAAGACTTGCACTTTCTCTTAAAGGAGGAACACATGCATTAATGTGATCTCAATTACCCACAAAGCCGTCGTGCGGCAGCATTCACACCTCACAGCCTCATTCAGCGTCGCTCACATCCTGCCACACACATGCGCTTTAACTTTAGCTGATCTGATTGCTGCTGTGGAAAGTTTTGAGACCCCCAGAGCAGGAAACAAACACAACTCCTGATGTGCCGTTACGCCAAACCAATTTTGCAATGCTGAGTAGCCTCGGTGGAGTTTATGAGTTCATTTCTGAGACTGACAGATATGAGGGGGGATGAAAAGGCATTAGGAATAAGCAGAGCAACCTTAGCCCATCCAGGCACACGCTCAGAGGCCAGAGAGTAACAGGTAAACTCGGGGGAGGGTGGTTAAGCCCTAGTTAGGCATGTAAATCCCACCCTTTACAGGCAAAGCGCTCCAGTAGATCCCTGTCAATTTCCTGCAGCTGTGCTTGGGCGGATTTACATGAATACACTCTATCACTAGCGCTTAGCCTCCTGTGTTATACATTTACTCACTTTTGGGTTGGTTCTAAAATTGGTTATTTTCTTTTTACTTTTTTTGTCCTCTGTACAGAAAGAATGGTTTTATTTACAAGCCACCCGGCATGGCTTCTTTTGTAAATTGACTCCTCAGTTTTGTCCACGAGCCAGGCACAAGAAGGTTAGCTGCCTGTTTCCTGATAAGCTGGCAGAACCTATCAACCCCGGCAAGAAGATAGTGCTCTGTATTTCTGTCATGCTTTATCATCAGCTGGGGTGAAACTAAACCGGTGTTAAGCGAGAGTAGAGGGACCATTTCCCTGGATTACAGGCGTCAACTTTAATTTCAAAGACCAATGGTGTATCCAGGGAAGGTGCAGGCTTCGCTTGCCACAGATTGGCAGCGGGTTCCTGATAAGGACTCAGTAGCGTTGTTCGCATTCACCACGGGGGCCTATTGATCTCCGAGCCGCTGGTTCATTTCATAAAATACAAGGCGAATGGTGTTAGAGCGGTAGTATGGCTCCCTATTCACCACACACACTGCGTCCTGTGCCAAGCTGTCTCGGCTCTGTGCTGTGGCGAACAGGAAATGCACTGCGGGAAGACAGGGTATTTGTCAGTAGTCATTAAGGAAGGAGGTGACAGTTCAAGCTTTTTGCTCGTAGAATACAGTGCAACGGGCTTCAGAGGAAAGATGCTTTTTCTTTACAACAAAGCCGAGTCAGGATACAAGCAAAGTTTTATTCAGAGAATTCCTTCAGCTCGGTGTGAGATGCTCTCACTGGTCAGACCGAACCTGAGCTAAAAGAAGAGCTGTCCTCTGAAGGATCAGTGTGATGTACACCATCTGAGAGTGAAATTCATATCAACATATTGAGCACTTATTCATATTGAAATGCCCCCCCCCCCCCTTTTTTTTTAAACCAAATTTATGAAAAGCATAATCACAACATGAGGGCCCTCTTATTTTATTATCAGTGGGTGTTATTATTAGAAAACCATTTCAAATGATATGTCACATGGGAACAAATATCATTTACAAACCACTAATGACTTGCAAACACTCCTCTAGCCTCCGGTGCTGAATGACGCCGTCTCACAGTGTGTGCTCGGCTCGCCTCTCCACGGGGACGTGCAGTGGGATGCTGCACGCTTTCAGAATCAAACAGAATAAACAGGAAGAGCTCTTTCTTCAGCACAGGCCATACAGTGGCAATAACACATTAATTCTTAAAAATCAGCCCATTTAAACCTGTCATTACCACGGCCGTCTGATGGTTTTAAGGTGTGTGTTTGTTGCAAAAATTCAAATGAGACACTAAAATATGTACATATTCTCTGCAGAGATGGATTAGGTTTTGGATATTAATAATTAAGCAGGCATTATTATTATTACACTTTGCATCTTCTGGGTGGATCAAACTCACCTCACTGCTCGACTGCTAATAATGAGTCATCAATAAAACATTCTCATAATGTCAGGAAGACACTTGTGTAGATGCACGGTCTAATTTTACATGGGCTGACTTGGTCATTAGTTCACTATGGCGTGAACGCCTCGCCATGCAAAACACAGAGGAGGTTACAAAGGTGGCCTGATGTGGCCTGACAGTCGGTGCATCAAGCTGCTCCTTCATTAATGTTAATCATCTTGAAATTGTGAATAACCAAATGAGTGCACCTATATGCAAATATTTAAAGCATTTTACTTTTTAATGGAAAAAAAGGTGTTTTTTGTTTCTAGCACTGTCATTTGCATAGTAATAGTGTCTATTGTGTCATGTTTCTTTAACCTCGGACTGGCCTGGATGAGCACTGGATAGTCATCTATGTTTGGATTGGAGCTCTAAATGAATAGATAAAGGCTATAGCACACAGACAGAAGAGGAAATCATATTAAAAGTCCATGTAAAAGTTTCCTTCCTCAGCTCAGAAAGCACACAGGCTGTTGGACTTGAAACCTTCCAAAATTTCACAGAGCTGTAATGAGAAACTAAGAAAAGCACAGACCAGAGGGAGAGAGCCGACTTTATTGCCACCCAGACATAATAACTTAATGCAAATTGTAACTAGTTAAGCACAGCAAAATAATATGATACCATTGTCTGCGGCAGATTGATATTATAATGTTAGCATGTGCAAATAATCACATTTTCTCCCTGATACAATTACATTATTTGTTATGGTTGTATCATACACCAATAAAAGCAAACATCATATTAGGATTCATGGCACTTTTCGCATTGCGTTATCAATATGTGGAAATAATTGTCTGCTGAGAGATTAAATTACATTATTGTGTATCTTTTTCATGCCTAATAAATAATGATGGATGGCTCTTATTTTCATCACCACCTGCAACCATTTTGTCTTCTTCCCCCTGCAAGTTAAAAATGAGAGAATAAATAAAGAAATAAAAGGCGAGAGTGAAGAACCTCGAGCGATATGAACCCAGAGGTTCTTGTTGAAGTTTTAACGTCTCATCAAGGCGGGGAAACTGCAAATATAAGACAGACAGACACCCTAAAAGTCAACATGCCACTGTTTATTCTTTGTTACATCTTCTGGGAAGCACACACATTAAGATGACGAATAACTGATTGACAAGGAAAAAGCCTTGTGGCGCATTTTCTGTGTATCATGACTTTATGAAATGTTGTTCCTTCGAACTGCAGCATATTTCACGCAGGAGGAAAAACAGTCAGAGACACTATATAAAAACATTTTTACATTTTTTTTTAGATAATTTAACAATAGTATGAGTCATCTGAGGTGTCAGATGTCAGTCTAAACCCACCACTGACTCCTCATCCAGACCAATTCAGTTGTATATTAAGAAGCCACACTACATATAAATGAATACAAAATCAAGCTAATACTTAAAAAGGCACATGAATATATACAAACAGTATATAGCATTGCAAAATGATGAACTGTATGCCATGTATCAGTTAATACAAAGAATTATTAAAGGTATAGCTATCATCAAATTGTACTGTGCTCTTCACAGTTACTTAGTTGTGTCAATATATTCAAATTTTCAGTTAGCAATCAGCTAAACTAATGGATGTGTACTTTTTTGTCACGCTACGTAAAATGTAGCTGAGGGGTGATGCTAAGATGCTGAGGTGTGGTTCACAGAAAATACCTGACAGAAATAACTGATCCCATACATTTCCATAAGAAATGAAAACAGTTGAGTTCACAATTCAAAAACTTTGGTTCCTGACAAAGTAGCAGAGGTAAATAGAAATGAATTGATTAATTCATAAATTATGCCTGAAGAATGACATTAAATATTCTTGGAAAATAAATATTCAAACAAAGGATAGCTAGCTGAATCATTTTAACCCACACCTAAATATATCTGAATTCATAATATAAATATTGTAGAGCACTACAGCCAATATTTGACTTTGAAAACCTTCGTCTGTGGTTTGAGTTCCCACATTTGAAATTTAATTTCAAATTCTGCAATTTCAAAAAAGTTGCTCAAATTTGACAAAATTTTCACGTCTAATAAGTCTGACCTTTGACCCAAGAGGGGAATTCAAAAGTGTACTTTCGTATTAATTTAAAACCGTCATGCTACATAAAATGTAGCTGAGGCATGATGCTAAAGCGCGGTGGTTCAGGTGTGGTTCACAGTAAATACCTGACAGAAATAACTGATCCTCCTTCCTGCCCTCCTAATCCATACAAATTAGAAGGGCAGAAATGTTCATGAGACATGAAAACAGTCACCAAAAGTTGAGGTAATACTATAAAAGCATTGGTTCCTGTCAAAGAGGTAAAATAAATTAAGGAATAACTGAAATATGACACAAAATATTATTGCAAAAAATCAATATTGGGAGAAAAACATAGACTAGCTGGTCAATTTAACCCACACATAAGGATATAAATATCTCTGAATTCATAATATATATTTTGAATACGATAGCAATGGATATGGAAACCTTCTGTCTGTGGTTTGAGTTCCCGCCTTTGTAATTTAATTTCAAATTCTGCAATTTCAAAAAAGTTGCTGAACTTATACTGGTCAAATTCAGACACCAGATTAACAAAACATTAATTTGTGAAACTGAAAAAGGAACAGGACATTTTTCAACTGTGAAACTTGACCCTCTGGAAACTCCAGAGGGGAATTCAAAAGTGTACTTATATGTTAATTTAAAATTGTCATGCTGCGTAAAATGTAGCTAAGGGGTGATGCTAAAACACTGAGGTGTGGTTCACAGTAAATACCTGACAGAAATAACCGATCCCATAAATTTCCATAAGAAATGAAAACAGTTGTGACTCACCGAAAGTTGAGTTCACAATTCAAAAAAATTTGGTTCCTGACAAAGTAACAAAGGTATATAGAAATGAAGGAATACAAGAAATATGACATTAATTTTTTTATTTTATTTATTTATTATTATTATTTTTTTTTTTAATAAAAAAACATAGAAGGTCATTTCAACCCATACCTAAATATCTTTGAATTAAGAATATATGATTTCTGTCTGTGGTTTCAGTTACCGACTTTAAAATTTAATTTCAGATTCTGCAATTTTTTTTTAACAAGAATTGTTACTTGACACTTGACCAAAGAGGGGAATTCAAATGTGTGAAATATGACATGTTTTTATTTATTTATTTATATATAAAAACCCTAACCTAAATATCTTTGAATTTAGAATATTTGATTTTGAAAACGTTCTGTCTGTGGTTTGAAATTTAATTTCAGATTCTGCAATTTCCAAAAAAATTGCCCAGATTGAATAAAAACTTTCACATCTAATCATTCAAGTCTGCTGGTCAAATTCAGACACCAAAATAATAATAAAAAAAAGGGGAATTCAAATGTGTACTTCCATGTTAATTGTAAATAGTAAATTGTCACGCTATGTAAAATGTAGCTGAGGGATGATAAATGCTAAGATGCTGAGGTGTGGTTAACAGTAAATACCTTACAGAAATAAATGCTAAATTGTACTGGTTAACACCAAAATGAAAAAAAAAAAAAAAAAGTGAAACTGCAAGTTTTAAACCATAAAATTTAACCTTCTGGAAATTCCAAAGTGGGGAATGTTGTTCAAATTCCACAATCAGATATAAAAATCCAATTATCATAGCCTTTCCTAGCTTCCGTACCGACCTGAGTCCACTGTACTTTTAGCAAGTTGTTTTCTAGTCTTGACAAATGTCTGAGATAAACCTGTATGTCCAGCAGCAGCAGACAGATGTGTGGCCATCTGACTCATTTACAATTCTCTTTCACTCTTTTATTTACATAACCTTAATTTTAATCACTTCATTTGCACTTTAGGAAGATAACAGAATTGATTAGCCACAACTCTCCAAGTGGCTTCATGTTTGACTTTTTTTTTCTTCCAGTCCACCAGTCTTAGCTGTCAATACCTGAGACTCTCGTTGCATGTGATGCATTTGTACCGTACTATTATGTGGCGATAAAACAAGGTAAGGACATTATAGTCCCCCCACCAGTTAATTGGCATCAGAGAGAGAAACGCTGTTATAACTTCATAACTTCTTAAGTCATGCCTTGTGCACAGCTAGACGTACGGCGTTGTAAAAAATTTACATTTTAATGAAATATTTGAATAAGCACTTGAAATTCACTCTACCAGGTCTCCCGCTTCTAAAACCAACATTTCATGTTTGTGTTTTGAATGGCAGCGTCAGAGAAATTAGCATGCCAGTCATACAGATTAGGAGGGCATCAGTGTAAAGTCACAGGCTTTCTCAATCAAGGTTCACTGCAGGTAAACACTACCCATGACATGTTTAAATGATAGCTTTTTTTTAAAGGAAGGAGGGGGAAAAAGCATTAAATTCACAGTGGAAGGAGAGAAAGACCATACAGGAATCAGATCAGGAAGGAAGTGAATAGAAATTCAGAGTGTAGGCAATGAAAGCTATCTACAGTTTACAATAATGCACTTCTTTTTAACTAAAGCTGTCAGAGAAACACAAAACTACCGTTTACATTTCCACGTGTGCTGCTTCTACATCAAACATAAAATGAAAGCTTGTGTATTCTGAGCAATTTTTGTAGTTGTTAATAATTTATGAGCGCTACATATACTAAATATAAAATATATAGTTTCAGTTGGTTTGACAGTTGGATTTGCCACAAGGTTTTATATTTATGAAATAGTGTAGTATTTTATCAGTTTGTTCTAAAACCACAGGACGGCATTATCTGCTTTCTGTTAAAGAAATCAATACCACTCTTATGTCTGTACAACAATGACCGCAGTTGGCTATCCTGCCTCTGCCACCTCCCGACTAATCTAAAAATCGTGGATCATCAGATGTGGATCATCGGCAGACCCAAGGCGGGCCGAATAATGCCTGGTTGCTCAAACAAGCCATCTATAATGGCACCCACCTGTCAATCAAAGCGACCACGATGTTAATTATGCATAACTTTAAACCTTCAGATTCACCCTCAGTACAGTTGTCATGAATGGGGAAATTAGCTATAGAGACTACAACTGTTTTTTGTACCAGGCTGTAAACATGTTTATTTCTGCTGTGAAGTTTACCATTTTAACATGGGGACTTATGGAGACTGAAATGTTCAAGGAACTTGAACATGGAATTTTGGCACTTCCATATTGGTTTCATTTCCCAGCCATGGAGGTTTCTGCTTGGCTACAGGCAGAACGCCTATCAGAACCCTACCAGCACCCTTTATGTTAAAGCTAAGCCATTTTTTGTCTTGCGTTACTCACAGGATCTTTTGTATTTACTTGTGCTCCTCGCCCCTGTTACCAAGTAAGTATTAGCATTTAATCTTATTAAAGCAGTATGAGCCCAAAATAAGCAGATTTTGATGTGATTTAAAAATTCAAAAATTCACACCACTTATGCCGCCCAGATTTGTGTATTTGCATTGACCAGGCTAGCTGTTTCACCTTGTTTTTTGCGCTCAGATATACTAACCGGCTGCAACCTGTAGCTTCATTGATTACATAGCTTTGTTGAATACTTAATTCTGATTGGTCAATTATGGCATTCTAGATAGCAGATATGTCTGCTATGAATATAAATTCTGATAATAGACTCTGGAGGACCAAGAAAAACAATTTTTAAATAAATCAAATCATTTTAATGGTCCAGTGTGTAAGATTTTGGGGGAACTATCAGCAGTATATGACTAAAATGGAATATAATATTCAAGTATAATCACCTGAAGATAAGAACAGTTTTTGTTACCTCAGAATAATAATTTATATCTACAGAGAGAGCAGGTCCTCTTTCACTATGTCCACCATGTTTCTACAGGGGCCCAGAACAGACTAAGCAGTCCAGATATTACTTCAACCATTGTAGGATCTCCAACTTGGAAGCAGAGGGTGAGGCAAGGGGTATTCATTCAGTTGCAATCTGCAACCTAACTGCTAGATGCCACTAAATGCTACACACTGGACCTTAAATCAATATTTCATGTCAAATTCTGGCTTTCTTCAGTAAGTAGCCATGACTATAGGACACTTATTAAAGGATTTGCTTCAGGGGTAATTTCACAACAATGACCGGCTTGCTGTACATGATCCCTAACATGTAGCATACAGACATGAAGGTGGTACTGATCTTCTCATCTAACTCTCAGCATTTTCCCCAAATCTCAAACTAATTCCTTTGAATATAGTGTACTGCAATTCCATAAATGTAAATTCAGTGTAAATGTAAAAGTGTAAAAGTACATTTTATACCAAAAAACCAAACAAAAAATCCGAACCTTGTTCTTGGTGACACTCTTCTCCTCATCTGATCACAAATCTCTTTTAAAAAATGGTCCCAGCAGCTGTCAGCTCTCTCTGTTAATTCGCTATGACGCAAAGTGCATGAGTGACACGTAATTATTCATGTTGTTTTGCATCTCTTAAATTATTCAAACAAAACATTTCTTACAGTGATGCTGGCACATGAGTACAGGTCAGACAGTGAGGGCTAGAGTGTAGTTCATCACGGGAGTCACTTTGTTTGCAGCCGACCAGAGGCGCCGCACTCCACACCTGCTCCACATGGTCAGGTTAAAAGTGATGATGCAGTTCATTATTATACTGATAGCGGTGTGGCTGCAGCCCAAGTCTCGAAGCTTGTTGACTATCAGATCTAAGGGGTTTTTATCTGAGTAGAGTGTAGACCATTTGGATCCTGCAGGGTCCACAACCCCTTAACTACTTCTCTTAAGTCTCAGAACTTCTTTGCTGAACTGGGAACTGCCATATAGTGTCCCTTTCAGGCCAACACAGACGAAAAGGCCTAAATATAATGAGGTTACATATCAACACATCTATCTCCATACCAACTGAGCTGACTCATCCGCTGATGAAGACCGTATGGTGCGGTTAAAAACTCGAGGAAGAAGTTAGGAAGCGGACATTGAGTTGGGTTCAAAGTCAAAAATAAACTTTAATGCTTGACATAAAACTTGTAAACTGAAAACTTGAAACTGGTAAAAGAAGAGAAGAAAGTTGGTGATTTGGGTTGCTACAACATAATCAGTGAGTGGATCTTTAACCAACTGAACATCGACATTCAGTTCCCATCACAGCACCTGCATTGTATTGTTAGTCATCTCCAGTTAGTGAACTCATCAGTGGATCCAACAGCTCCCCCACCCTTAACCCTCTGTTACCAAGAGAAGGAGACATCTGAGCATCTCGGCTATTTACTCAATGAGCGTAATTACCATTGGCTACTCAAACGAGGCCTGATAACTGATGTGATAAGTACCTTTATACTTTCATCTTCCTTTAGTTCCCTTTTTAATTGCTTGGACTCTCTTTGAAACCTAGCTGTGCCTTCTAATAAAGAAGAAAGCAGACCCAGCTGTGATTGTTGTGGTGGAACTGGAGCTGCTAGTAAAGCAGGCCTCGTGGTGTTGTTGTGTATGTGTGTAGGTGTGTGTACGTGTGCGTGCATGTGTGTGTGTGTGTGTGTGTGTAGGGGCGGGGGGGCAGCGAGGCATGCCTTTTGAACAGCAGGTGGTAATTGAAACAAAACAAGGGCTGATTAGGGAAGCGTCTGGCAACTCATGATCCAAACAGCGAGCCGCCGAGGAGCCCAAACACAAGAGCCCTGGAATAAAGTGGTCATCATCTAATTAACAGAACACGTTTTAATTACAGAGTAAACCAAGCAGTGCAGTGTGTCAATTTAACTGATGTGGTAAGTGCCAGTTTACAATATCAGAAACAGACAAATAATTGGAATCTAATTACAAGCAGGTCTATTGCACACCAGTGCCTGCAGCCCATCTTAATAAACAAATTTTTACATCAAACCGTGAATAACAAACACTGCAGGACTGCTAATTGCCTCGCTGCAATGTTGGGACTTTGCCAGCTTTGACTATTTGACTGAAGCTCTTGTGTGAATGGATGAGGCTGTGCCACGCTTTAATTAGAATAAAGTGAACAGCAGCCATCCACGTTTGTTTTTGTGATCTAACGGAGCAAAATAATACGACTGGTGATCTGTTCTAGTTACAGGGTCACTTCACAGCAAAGACACATTTTCTCAGTTACCTCAAGTGGTATCCAGTCATGTTGACGGTTTTAGTTTATTCACACAGGTTTGAAGATATCTCTGAGATCTCAACATAATGGAGGTGAATGGAAGTTCATTTGTGGTGCTCATACCATTGAGAAAATTCGACTGGTTACAACATGAATTATATGGAAGCTCATTTCTGCCAAGAATATAAAAAAAATAGATGAAACTTTATGCATGATAACAATAAAAAATAGTCCTGGCAGCTCAAATTATGATATACCAGGTTCAAATTTTGAAATTCTGATTCAAATTTTAAGCAAATGATCACATAACAAGTTATGATACCATATCAACATTTTCATTCGTTATCTCACTTATTTCTATATTTTTGGGGGGCAAAAAATCATCCACATCTCCAACCAATTGACCAATCACAACTGCAGTCAGGACTAAGAATGCTGACAGAATAATTAGCTAGCTACATCCCTAAAAAATAGTAACAGAAAAAAGGCCTACAACAACGAGTACAGGTCGACCCAGCCGTACAGTCAACTTACAGAAAAAAGCAACAACTCTCAAATTGTCATATTTCTTTAAAAAAAGGAAAACATTAAAATAACTGCTCATATAATCATCGCTACTGCAGCTTCCATGTCAAATTTAATTGACATAAAAAGTCAACAGACTATTTCTTTGGTAGGAAGTAGTTCCAATGAAGTTGGACACAGTTGAGGTCTGCAGGTTATCTGCAGCAACCACAGCTTGTCTTTGAATGTATCACTGCTGTGAGCACAAGTAAAATTCTATTGACTTAAATGTGGTGAACAGATTGATGCTTTAAGTATTGATATTACTGATACTAAGTCTTGTTTCAATAGATCACATTCTGGACATGTCAACACTCATGCAGTGCCTGTATTACTGGCTTCTCAGCAGTCCCTGGTAGTTCAGAGAATTCAGTGAAGATCTGAAGGCAAAGACGCATATGTTAGCGAGGCGTTGGTTGAAGAGAGGCATCAAAGAACAAAATGGAAAGCCGCACACTTGCAAGTTATGAATGTGCAATTCAGAGAATTCACTATAAACATTCTGAATATTTAGTACAGTGAAATGTTTATTTTCATTCTGCGGTTATGAAAATACATACTGAAATCATGACCTATGTCACTCTCTTCTTCATTCATCACTACTTGAGGCAGAAATCTTGGACATCTCAAGACCTGGGCAGATTAAACCCAAAATATGTGCAAGACCACAGATAAAATGAGAACAATTAATGTTTGTTATTGGGTGAACTGACACCATATTTAAACCCTGGTTTGTTTCATTAACAGGTTGATTGATATAGAATTGCACCAAAACATCATGTTAAACTGGTGTGTTGTTGATGGTCTGCAAGGATATTCAGATTTATGTGTAGAGGGCCGATATTGGCTGATCATGTCACTGCACCAATATATCTGACACAGACACACAGTGTTCCCATAATATTTCATCCACCTTTATGGTCTATATTAATATCATATGTTAATGCCTCTGTGTAAGTTACTGTGCGGAGATTAATTGATGTGAATGCGTCTGCTCTGGCTGACTTCTGAACACAAACATCTTCCATTAGTGTGTGTTCCTCTAACTTTATGCTATCCAGTTTGTGAGTGTCATGAAAACAACACGGGTCTGCGTGAATCCTGACCGTCCTGTGAAATACTGCCTACAGAAAGATTGCTTGTGATTTTATATCGTTTCCATTAAATCTTGTCTTTCAAAGGCCTTAATTAATAATACACTTGACATTTATGTTTTCCAGCAATAAGCTAAGCAAGAAACGATTTATGTCACCTAAAGCTTTTTAACAAATCAATGCAACTATTTGTAATTGCTTGTTTCACAAGATTAAAAGTGCTTAGACTTGATCTCTGTCTCCTGTTTAGTGGCCAACATGACCTGTGCCTCCGTCGTAAAAATGCAAGTCCTGGTCATCAGCATTAGCTCCCGTCACCAAATCCATATCGCTATTATTTCTAGAATTTTAATGCTGTTACAATTTATAGCTTATCAAATGCAGTTACCTAAATTGCTGTTAGGAAAAGACAGTTTAACTGTCTCTTTTTAATTACGATATAATTTAATGTTGAGGCTGAGATGAGAGTCCTGCAGCAGATGACAAACAGGTCTGTAGGAAACTGTTCTGCAGGCCAAAATAAAGAGGAAAACAAGCGCAGAGAGGGGTTCTAAAGGTGATATCTGCAAATCTGAACACTGTTGACATGATAATATATTTAGTTATATTATAATCTATCAGTCAGGAATGTTTTCTTTTAACTTTTGGTGTGCATTGATTGACTTTACAGCAGATAGCAGAGTCTGCTTTGGTTTATAGATGCTGCAAAGTTCATCTTCCATGTGCAGGTCATGATAAAAAGTCGTGTAAATGTATTCAAACTTTAGATGACTGCTCAATTCTGCATTAAACCTTTCTCCTGTCATTAGAGGTCATGTGATCGAGTTAAAACGTGCAGCCACACTGTACCAAACGGATACAATGAGACACTTGGAGGAAACGATGTGAACAACCAGCATTTTATTGCATGTTTAGAATGCTCACGTCAGTCATCGCCACTGACTACAACAGAGTGGTCTGCATCAGACAGACGAGGAATGATGAGGAGGTTACAGACTGATGGAAGTGATGAGCAATAATATTTCTTATCAAAAAAGAAGAAAAAAAAACAAAACAGGAAATAAAGAAACTACAGAATACATCTTCAAAGAAAAACAAGGAGAGAAAGAAAAGCTGCTGCAGGATGAGAGCACCGTGACAGCTCCTGGGCTGCCCCCCCACCCCCCACCCCACCCACTACCCCCTCTCCTTTCCCCTCCTCTCTCCCTCCCCCCCTCCATTTGGAAAAAAAAAAACCCAAAACAAAGTGTGGTGTGAGAGAGGAAGAAAGAGGGGGACGGTGTGACAGCGGGCTGGATGGTTGGTGATGGATGAAATAATGGCGTTTTAGCTCGGGTGCCAGTGTGTGTGTGTGTGTGTGTGTGTGTGTGTGTGTGATGTCGAGGGGGGGATCTGATGCCACACGGCCGCAGTTTGCAGGACGTTAGTCTCCAGCAGCGTCTGACCTTTGACCTGCCTGCTGTGCTTGGTTTGACTCATTTACAATGACCCTTGAGATAAAAATATAAATATCTTGATGCCAAACAAAATGTGTTTCACCTACATGACATGGATGAGAAGGACACGTATTTGATGCGCGAGTGAAATGAATTTTTCAAACAAAATTTAAAAAAAAACCCAAAACAAAAAAAGACAGCATTTAACAATATTCTTTACATCTTGGCACTGCATATTTTTTTTATTTTTCCTATTAATTTCATATAAAATATCATTAGATTGATACACCCTTATATTATTACTGACCACTTAAACCATATCCCCACCCCTCCCATCTCTGTGACCCTGGGATTAGTCATGCAAGATATCTCCGCCTTGTCGAGGAAATATACCTGTCTGCCCTTTTCTCAGAGCAGTAATCTTTAACATACAGCCACAGAAGGCAGTGGTTGGACCATCAAAAGGAAGTATCAAAAAACAGCTTAACACAAAGAGGGAAAAAAATCTGTACAAAATGCTTAGGTCAATGATAACAGAGAAAAGTCTGTTTTCTATATTACAGTTTAAAATCCAAAATCGGGGATAATCTCCCCCCCAGCCTGCCCCTGCCCAGCTCACCCAGATGTCTGCGTGGATGATGTGATTTTTTTTTTTGCCTTTTTTTTTTTTTTTTAAAGCAAGGATTACTAAGTAAAATACATTTGCAGCACAGTTTGCTATTCCAATACATACAGCAGTTTTTCTCATAGCTATTTCATAGTTAATACAAAGCAGTCGCGATAAAGCAAACATCATAACACAAATGTATTTTTTGATCTTAAAAAAAAAAAAAAAGAAAGAGAAAGAGAGAGAGAGAGCGAGATAGAGAGTCGGGGAGGAAGGACAGGAAAAGACAAAAGGCTATACTGACATGTATGTACAACCTAATATTGGAACACTCTTAAAACAACCCATCAGTACATCAGAGAACAGGCTTTGACAGGATGAATGGTGCCACACACAGCTGGGTGATATTTGAATGAACAAAAGGCCTGAGGTTTGGATTGGTTTGGCAAAAAACAAAACAGGATGAAACGTTTAAGATAAACAAGCTCTAATTTCATTTTTTTTTTTTTTTGTAATTTTCTCTCTACAGTATCAGACTACACATGCAAGACATACAACTAAGTGCAACTGAGTGAAATGTTTGTTTGTTTTATTTTTTCTCTGGTTTAATTGAATCATTCCCTATAGGTTTGAACTGAGGTATGCGTACAAACGGTTTTCTCATGCTGTTATCTTTAGTAATGTCGAGCTACACATGCTGAGAATGTTCTAATCTACCAGCGCTTTCTCCTCCTTTTTGAATACCAAACAAACCGGCCATGACTGGAGGTTTGTGGATGAGCTCGGCCCCGTTCTCACGATCCTAGCCCGGCTGTAACTGACCCATCCCACAGCTGCCTGGACATTAAATACATCTTCTGGAAACCACAGATTGCCCTTATCCATTTTAATTAATGAGCGGTGAACTTAAAAATAATAATAATAATAATAATAATAACAATAACTGCCATAAAGTACCTTGTACCCAGCTTATTAGTTGACAGGAGTGTTTTTTAATATAAAAAGTAATAAGATGACAGAAACTAAACACAATCATAAAGTCTTGCCAATCTTAACAAAGACACTAGAACCCCTACAAAGTGGCATACAATCATTACAAAGGATACAAATGAATAAGGAATAAAAGAAGAGAAACATTGAATCATTGTGTGGTCCAGTTGAAGCATAGAATCCGTTTCACATTGTTCTCTGCAAAGCTTTTTCCATTTACCAGTATATTCTTCCTTTATCTACATACCCTTTATGTTGCACACAAATCTGCTCCTGACCAAAAAGCTCCCTTTTCCACTCACTGGCCCAAAGACAAAAAAAAAAAAGTTTCCCTAATTTGGTCATCATGTAGTCAGACTATCAGCGCCTCCCATTCAGATTTGGTCACTGCAAACATTACTGCAGCTGTCCTGTTCAAGACACTCCCTTTGGTTTATTTATTTATTTTTTATAAAAATGAATGAAAACACCAGTTTGAGGAGCGCTTTCCCTCGATTCGATCTGCCACCGGCTCGATCACGGCTGCTGAGATCGTCCAATGGGAGAGAATGGAGGGGAGATATTTGGCCTTATCTGCTATTGCATGGAACACACAACATTGACTTTGTAGTTTATCTTTGGTAGTCACAGAACAAGATATTCAAACACATCAACAACTAAAAAGGAAAAAAAAAGCCAAGTAAAACATAAAATAATAACAATACTAATAATAAATAACAAGAATTAAAAGTGGTTGATTGCAGTCTTGAAATTCATGGTCTCTTTTAAATTTGACTCTCTACCAAAGCTGGAATTTTTGTTGCTGCATTACAAAACCACATGTGGATTCCACTCGGTTCAATGTTGTGGACTACAACTATTGGCTTTTTGGGTGACATTGAACGTCGAGGTTTCCACATTCTCTAAATGGCATGGACTGTATGCTTGGGCCCTTTATGATGGCTGTCAAATGCTGGAATGTGCAATGTTTAGGTCTTATTGCAAGTCTTGGGATTTTTTTTTTTTTTTTTTTACCCCTTGATGAAAAAAAAAGAACATTTTCATCCACTGTGCAATTATTAACACTCACTAAGAAACTTAAAACTAGCCATGCGCGTGATACAAATAAATCTACAGGGAATGCACGTTTATCTTCAAGCACAGAATGAAATTACAGCGTGGAAAAGCAGACACGTTTGATTAACAATGACAGTTGTGTTCTGGAATCACAATTAGTTGGTCTAAATCATTATCTTTGCCGGTGCACACCTGACATTTTCATTTTTCCGTAACGAAAAAAAAAAAAGAAAAAACCCACCCCGGAGCTTGTAAGTGATCAGAAATTCTGTTGCAGCTCAACATGCTGTGCTGTGAGGGGCTGTTTTAAAGTATAATTTCATAAGGATAAATCATAACCTGCATGATTTCTCTGTCATTCATTCGCATCTTAAATTAAACTTCATTGATGCGTGGAGAGAGCCTTCATTATGAGTAGTGCATTGCCAATGGACTTCATGAGCAGGAGGAGGAGGAGGAGGTGGTGGTGGTGGGGGGGGGTCAGGGGTGGGCTACACGTTTTTTTCTTTTTCTTTTCTTTTGAAGATTGTGGAATAAATGACAGAAAAATACTACTTGGTATCTGACATTCTGCTTCATGTGTGTGTTTAAAAGAACAGCATGAAAGGAAATCATAAACATTCATCATCGAGTGCTGACCCACAGAATCTCCACAGCATGGGCATGAGGTCTGATCAGTTTAAAAGAAACAAACACAACAAAAAGATGCAACATCAATAACAGCATTGAATGGAAAAGACACATTATGTTGATATTCTATAACCTCTCACCCCCAAACAAAATAATACACCCAAATAAAAACAACACCCCTCCCGCCCGAAATGGAAACAAACCAATGAGAAGTGTTGAAGGCAGTGACAATGAACAGAAGTCCGCGCTCGCTCTCCCTCGCACACACGGTGTAAATTAAACGTCAGTCATTCTCTCTCTCTCTTGAATTTGTGGTCAGAGGTGTGTGTCTGAGAGAGGGAGGCAGAGAGAGACAGAAAGAGAGAGAGAGTGGATGGGGGGGTGGGTGGGGGGAAAGACACAACCCCTCTCTTGCAGTCCGCTGAGTGCAAGTCCATCCTGGCTCCATGGCGAGGGTCTCCGTCCACGAACACGTCGACCCCGTACCAAACAAGTCCGATCCCACACATGAGTAGAAATGAAGTTTGTTTTCACTTTTTTTTTTAAGCTTTACTTGAATCAAAAGTAGAAAGTAATCGGAAAAAAAATCCCTCGTGTGGGGGCGTATTTTGTTTTTTGTGTGTGTGTGTGAGTTCTTTGCTATGTTTTTTGTAATGGCACTAAAAAGTTAACTTGGAGACATTTGAGCGCTGTCTTCAGTGGCTGAGACTGCAGTTCAGTGTTTGGTATCTGCGGAGAGTTTTCTGTCTCCCAGATGACCCAGACTGCCTCTGCCTCTGAGGCTGTGGGGAAGGGGAGGGGGGAGGCGGCTCTAGCCTTACAGCATGTCGTCGTGGCCCTGGTCGTCGTCGTAATCTCTGTGGTGATCAAAATCCGGACTGTGATTGGCAGTCGTTACCAGGGAGAGGGGCCCTTCGTGGTCTTCGGGGTCCAGTGGTTCCTCCTTAACGCTGATGTGATGCCTGGAGAGAAGAGAGTGAAAAATGAAGCTCTGCTATCTTTAACTTTCTTAAACCTTTTTTTTTAATAACCTTTCACACACAAAACGATACAGACCTGTGCTGATTCTGTTTATAAAGAAGGAAACAGGGGAACAAAAACAAATGTCTGGCATCAATGAGACTGCGAGCGGGGGCCTCACTGGTGCTGATGATAATTTCAGCTTTCTTTTGAGGTATTCCAATCCCGGCAAAGCTGCAGGCTTTTATTTTCATGGCAACCGACAACAGGGTATTCACTTAGAATTGATAAATGAGGAAGATTAACAACGTGAGACGAGGAGAGGAGAGAATGGACTGCGCAGAGCGAGTGGGCTGCCGCTGTCAGCCTCCTGGTGGCGGAGGATCAGCGGCGCGCTGTGTGTTCCCCTTCCTGCTCGT
Source organism: Argyrosomus regius (assembly GCA_946959425.1). Lineage (NCBI taxonomy): Eukaryota > Metazoa > Chordata > Actinopteri > Sciaenidae > Argyrosomus > Argyrosomus regius. The sequence continues at coordinate 4,135,723 of OX336885.1, forward strand.
TAACATGCACAACCTGCGAGGCGGGTCTCCAGAGGACGACCCCGAGCCGGCTTCTATCATTAATCAACTTCAAGCAAACACAGCGACCAGACACCGCCGTACATGCTTTAAACTCCAGAATTAATGCATATTTTCAACCAAGTGTCAATAAGGGAAGAAAAGCGCTGGCAGGAAAGGCGCGCGAGGAGAGCAGCGGCGGCTCACTCGGCACAACACTGTGATAAGAAACAGAGCCCTTATGAGAATAATAACGCTGTCACTTGTAAACAAGGCAAAAACATGAGCCACCCCTCCCCTCCAACACCCCCCCCCCCCCCCCCACCTCACAGCCTGGGCAAAAGAGCCACTAAAGAGATGAGATCTGCCAAATTTCTCATTACAGAAGCAGAGCAGGAATAAAGCACAGGGGGGAGAGCAGGCCTGGCTGTGGCAGAAAGGAGAAAGAAAGAAAGAAAAAAAAAAAAAACTAAAAACATTATGAGCAGCTGCAGGGGACTTGCCGCTCTAACCCGCGGTGCCAGGCTGCCGTAGAGGAGGTAGAGCGGTGTCAGGATGAGGCACCGGGCTCATTTACTACAACAACAAGGGACAACTGGCACATTCTTCATCACCAAAGCCACACATTTGATTTATTCACTCCAAGACGTCTTGTGTGATTTGCAACTATTGTGATGGAGACACTCGTATGCTAATGAGCCGACATATTTTTGTGTAAATTATAAAAAGGGGAAAAAGTAAAGTCAGCTTTTCTATCATTTTCACATCAAAGTAACTCCACAAGTGCCGTAGCCTCGGGTCTGACTCTGTGGCTGCAGGGCAGACATGAAATTGTTATTATGATGCTATTGAACTGCATGCTGATTCTACACTTTGCTTATAATTAGCCGTCTCTGGATACCTGATTCTCGTCTGGCTGTTTAGGAGAAGTGCTCTGGTTTCCTCGCAGTGTTAAAAAGCTGCGTCCTGTCAACCAGCAGCAACGCTGGCACATGTGGAAAACACATGTCGTTACACTGTTAACAGTGGTGATGAACTTGTATCTGGAACACTGTGAGCCGGGGCGTCATAGTAAAACAGGGATATCTTTTGCACATGTCAGTTTATTGCTTCTCCCCTGAGCCAGAGGAGACTTCCAGTGATGGCGCTACTGTATATAGCATTTAATGCTCAATCCGTAGGCATGAAACAGCGGGTATGTTTTGTTAATAAGAGAATAAAGTTCTTTAAAAGCAAGAGAAAACAGATTGAACTCATTTTGTGCTTGAATAAAGCTTATAGACATAATTATGGAGGAAGAGTTTGCGAGCTCCATCAGCCTAAAGATAGAAGCAGAGGGGCAAAGGGAGAAGCAGGCTGCCTTCAGGCCAGCACACCCATCCTGTCTCTGCCTTTCCTGTTCCACAGCCATGCTCAGAGCTATGTTCACAGTGATTAGGGATGGCACTTTCCTCCATTTGGCCAGGAGCTCATTACTGCACCTTTTTTTTTTTTTTTTTTTTGTTTTCAGGCACAATTTCCCCCAAGCTCAGACATTTCAGGAGGCCATCCCCGAGTCTACCCGCACCGCGCATCGGTGGTCTGCCCCCACATCTGGAAACGATGCAGCGTGCGCTGTATTATTTTAGGCTTCAAACAACTTAGCAGACACTCCTATACAACAAGTGAATGGGGAGCTGTGGTTTCCAGGCCGACCGCAACTTTCCTACATGAGAATCTTGGATGATGTCCTCCAGACTAATTATGCTTTTGTGTTGTGTTTTCCTTTCAGCGGCTCAGAGGCGTTCCTGAAGGTGTCGCGGCTCATGTTTCACCGTGTCGGAGCCAACAGCTCTGTCACTCTGCGTTCTGGCATTTTGAATATTTGAACAAATTGGAATGCTGATTATTGAGACTCAGACAGACAGCAGGACACATGGAGGGGAGTTCATAAACTTGCTGTTAAAATAACAGAGAGGCTCCGTTCTTTTCTTACTTCGAAAAGGTGGAGTTTCCTCTTCTGCAGGGAGGCGAGCCACAGCTCTGGCCATGACCTCACACACCACTCCAATATCGCCCCTCTTCACTTTATTTATTGTCCTCTCCGGCATTGTTTCTTTCATCTGATGCCATGCATTAGGTAATATTAGAGCACATGGGTGGGCACTGAAATAATATTCTGTCTAAATCTATTTAGAGTGTTTGCTGTCTCGGTGGAGTAGGCGGTTCAAACTCTTTCCCCCACTTCTCTTTTCTTACACAGACTGTAGTGGTGGAGATAGAAAGCGTGTGTGCCACTCACATAGCTGGCAGGGGCGAGCGTCCCGGGCTGCTGTCACTGCCGTTGCTGTTTCCATGGTCCATCGCTCCATTCATCTCCTCACGGATGGCGTTGGCCAGGGAGTTGAGGGTGGGACTTCCAATGGAAGCAGTAGTGTATAGAGGTATGTTGTTTTCTGCCATTGAAGCCTGAAAAGCAAAGCCCGAAGCATTAAATGTGAAACGGAAGAGAGTTGTCAGCACTTTCTCAGTTGCCCATCACTCTTTTCATACCAGCACAACCCTTCAAAACAAAGACTAGAGGAGAGACTTATTATTCACTCTCTCTAAAAGTTCGGAGCGTGGCAGCTAAGGATGAAGTCACTTTAGTTTTTTTTACCTGGAAGGCGGCAGAGAGGGTCGGACCATAGCCCAAGCTGGTCTGAATGTTCTTCACTAAGGCTGGACTTCTGCAAACAGACAAATTCAATTACAAACCACAGACTCGTGTCTCACCTAGCATGCATTCTTCAGCTACAGTATCTTATTTCATAAAAAGAAATCAATGCACTTTGTATAAGAACTAAACACATTTACTGGTGTAGTAATGTGGATATTAAGGCTATAGTTCTAAGATGTTCAATCACTTGACAATACCACACAACTATCTTCAACACATTTCATGGGAAGAAAGAACAGGTTGATGGAGCATGATGGATAGCGAGCCAAACACAAAAAGCATGATGACAACACCGAGGCGGCGGAGGAGGAGGAGGGAGATAGGGGGGGCATGCAGGTGGGGCTGGACCCTCTGGAGTTTGCAGAGCAGGCGGAAGTGCTTACTGTACGAGCAGCTCGTCAAAGTTCTCATCAGCGGCGTATTTCCGAGGGCGGCCTCGCTGTATGTGGCGGCCGCGCTTAAACTCCTCATCATCAACAGTCCAAAAGGACCCAAACTCATCCTCTACTCTCACAAAGCACTTATGCAGGGAAAGGTTGGTGCGAATGGCACCCTGGGAAAACCACACCAGCGAGAAGGGGGGGAGGGGGGAGGCAGCCAGATGCAGATGTAGTGATGGACAGTGATAGAGACAGAGGACAGACACCAGGACAGACAGACAGACAAAAGGGAGGAGGACAGAAGGTGAGGATCAAAATGAAAATAAGCCATTGTTATGCGGCATCACCAAAAGGTTTCTGAAAGCATGAAGGGGAGGCACGCCAATGCAAGCAGGGACGTCATGGCACACAGACAATGACATGAAGCAGCAGCAGCCTTTTCCCATCAGTGAACGGTGAGACACACTCTAGTCAGGGTCAACAGGCCGAACCTACCCACTGATCTTTTGAGGCCGTCTCTTTTGGAACTCTATTTCGTCGACTGTCCACACAGCCCCTTTTACGTTTTCTACCCGCACAAAACACTTGTGAAGACTAAGATTATGCCGGACTGCATTCTGCAGTTGGTGTAAAGACAAGGAGAGAAAGAAAAGGTTGCTATCAGTACAGTAAACATGTCTGCATGGTTAAAAAAATCATTTCAAAGAAGAAATATTTTGACAGGAACTGGATGAAACTTGAATGAAAACAATAAATAAACCAGAATCTTATTGGCAGTAAAATGGTCCCGAAAGTTTCAAAAGACTTAAACAACACAGAAATATTTCTTGGTTTCCATGGCGATGGGGTTAGTGACATTCTTTTTTTCTTATCATTCACAACGCTGCCTTTTCTGATCAGCCGGTAATGAGTGAGATACAGAAACCAACATTTTTATTCTGAATATTTGCACTGACTAGGAAAGGTCATTTAGACGTTTCTCATTACAATGTGAGGAGAAAGAGCTATTAAAACTTAAATCCAGCGTCCAGTCCAAATCATTTAGGCATGAAAGTAGACCTGCATACATCATCCCTCTGTTTCTCCAGGAGCTATGCTGATTGCATGGGTATATAATAAGTGTGTGTGTGTGTGGAGAGAGAGAGAGAGAGAGAGAGAGAGAGAGAGAGAGAGAGAGAGAGAGAGAGAGTTGTGGAATAACACCAATGTGCCCTCTGTCAGTAAATGTAGGAGCTGATGGAGGACGGGGGTGGAGCAGGGTGGTGGTGGTATTAGTGTGTGTGTGTGTGTTTGTGTGTTTTGGGTCTCATCCAGCTGCATGTGACAGATCAGTTAAGGCTGAGGAGAGACTTTCATGGCTTCATCGCTGTCTTCTTATCCAAATCTCACTTTTTGACTCAGATTGTTGTTTTGTTTTTGTTGTGTATGTGTGTGTGTGTGTGTGTGTGTGTGTGTGTGTGTGTGTGTGTGTGTTTGTGGCCTGGTGGGAAACACAGTGTTCCCTTCAGAAGTGAGTGTGAGAGGCTCAGCCAGGAGTCACTGGCAGAGCACTGCTATGTTAAACTAATGCCACCCACCACCAGAACATCCCCACATATTACGTGGAGATTTTTCTTTTTTCTTCTCTCTCTTTCTCTCTCTTCTTTTTTTCTTTCTCCTCCTTACAAGAATGCACATACTCCTTCTCCTCCTCTTTCAGTTTTTCTATGCGGTTCATATGTTTGTTTAAAGGGCGGTTCATTTGGACAGAATAAGTGGAGTATTGTTATGTGTTAGGATAGAGGCTCATTTATAAAAAGGTATTATGCCTGGCTATCATTTAATTCTCGCTAACATCAACACAATGTCCCCGTCTGGTTTAAAGAAGTCGGCAGGAACAGCAAAATTACCTTCCACGTCGCTGCGTTGCGCCTAAAATATGCAAACATTCGTGTGAACCAGTTGTAGATTTCGTTTAGTGTTAGCTGCTTTTCTGGAGATTCGAGGATTGCCTGGATGAGGAACAAGTGACAGAAACAAACATTTACAATATTGCCCATTAATAATTCACAAGAGGCACGCAGGTTTGAGAAAAACACAGACAACAGCAGAGAAACTGTCTATGTGAAGTGTTTATAGGAGTCTTGTGCACTTTTTCATTCCAAACGGCAGATTTGAATATATTTTCTTTTGTGGGTGTAAATGAAGGGCAAACGAAAACATTTCTCAGGCAGATTACAGGGCAGCAATTATGGCCAGCTCAGATTAATTCCTGAGATCCCAGATTACTGCGGCCGAGCAATAATTGACTGGCCATCTTAAAACAGGTTCATCCCTACTGTTGTGTGAAATGAATTTGGTAATAATCACAGACACTGAAAATGCTTAATCAAATGCAATTGTCATGTGTGGCTGTTTTTTGAATCCTCCACGCATTCTTGCACTCATTTGAAGATGGTTAATCTGCTTCTCTGTCTAAATTGTGTTTGAAATTTAACAGGGGAGGAACACAGAAATGTAGCCTGTGACCTTCTTAATAGCTGAGTGTATCTCTCACTATGACTGTGCAGTGTGGAGGGTGTTAAAGGTTCCTATTTCCCCAAATCTAGACAGATTAGTAAAACACAAGCAGAGAGTCCTTACCTGTCTTATTAATGAAGCGTACGTGAACGGCGGTCTAACATCTGCATTCATGTAAAACTCTTTGTTCTGACTGAGATCTGCACACAGGGAACAAACACAAACTGTCAATGTGGGATAAAATGCTCAGGTGTCAACAGTAAGTGTCCTATCAGTGGCTGATAGCACAAATTATAGCATGATTACACGGTTGTGTGTATATACAGACACGTTTTGCGCATCAGTCACTGAGATGAGTGTGTGTGTGTGTGTGTGTGTGTGTTTATCCTGCAGTACCTGGAGAGATGGGCATGTTGTACTTTTCCGAGTAGCGCCGTCGCATGGGGCCCACATTGTGAAGGCTGTTTGCTGTGATGACGGAGTGGGTCTGGGTCAGCGGCGTGAGGGGTGCCGTGGGCGTGGTGGGGGTCTGGGGCAGGCTCAGAGGAGGAGAGGCCTCGGGAGCCGATTTGGACAATGTGACGTTGGACACCAGGTTGAGCTGAGGAGAGGGAGACCAAACACACAGACAGACAGTCAGACAGGGGCACAGTTAGTCCTCTAATTACCCCTGTGTCTCAAACGCCTCATTGGCTATGCACATCTCCTCTCTAATTGCAGGCGGGCCCTAAGATGATCCATGAACGTTCGCTAAATGTTTGGAAAACAACCCTGGAGGCCCGCTCCTCCACCTCCTCTATTCTCCACGCTCTGCTCTCTCCTCCCTCTCTCTCTGTCGCTGTCGTGTCGGGCACGTTCCCAGCTTTCTGTTTCGTCGCCTTTTGTTACATCTTTTGTCCCTCTTGTCCTGTTTGGACAACACACCCCCACCTCATCCATCCACCGTGGGTCCGCAGCATGGTAACTGGTGTGGGCTGAGTAGAGAAGGGAAGATGGGCGGCCCGAAACAGCTCTGAAAAATGACAGTGTGATTCTCACCTACCGCTGAGCAGCCCCGCTAATAAGGCAGCCAGAGGAAGAAGCCAATCTGGGCTAATTACGAGCTGAAATTGTATTGTGAGGACTCTAATTAGGAGCTGCTTATGGAGGTGATCTGATGATTAAGTACTGTATCTGACTGACCTCCATCATCAGGGCCACGATGGCCGCTGTAAAGATGGCATCATAGTATTTTCACGGACATAGAGGATATTTGGTTTTAACACAGAGCGCTGCATGTGTGTGGATGGGCTGAGGAGGGGGATTTAAGTAATAATGGCTACAAGGTAAACTAATTATGGCAAGTGCTCCAAAGGTATAGCATGGCTTCCAGCAGCTGTGGCGGCTCCGAGCCAAGTGCCAAGCCTCCATAGTGGAGCAGCAGTCAAGTGGAAAATTCTAGCCTGACCCCCCCCCCAATGCTCCAGCTATTAATTGGCAGGAAAACTAATGACACAGATACATATTCCAACAAAATTGTTCTAATTGCTAATTTGCCGAAGGAGGCCAGTTTCCAAATTAAACATGACTTCAGACTGTGAGAAAAAGAGAGAAGAGAAAATACAGAGAGAGAAATGGAGGGCTGGGAAAAGACATGTCTCATGCGTGACATCACGTGTTGATCGCGACGGATCTGATGTGCCTTTTTGTGCTGATCATGTCGTGGAGGTGACGGAGGGTTTGACGACAGACTGTGAACGTCAACTGACGTCTGACTGTATGCAGATCCTCTACCCACACGATTCACTGTTGACATTTCATTGTCACAACAGTATTTTATGGTTTGTTTTGTTTATTGTTAATTTGAACTTATTTTAATTTTTGAACAAAGATATAGACCTTTTTAAATTATTAAGTTTCAAACTACTCTGACCAAAATTAGAGAGAGAGATGTGTCCAAGTCCTCACAATGTCTATTTATGTTTTGGAAGCTGAACTCTGGCTTTTTGGCAGAGTCTCCCCAAATAATTTGGATTACTGCTGGGATGCACGAACGTACACTACATCCTCACCAACAGTAGCAGAAGACGTGTTATTCTAAATCACGAGCAAAATAAATCACACTAGGGTTCGCGTGTTTCTGACACAATGCTATCAATAGAGTGGGACTGCGGTGTTGACTTCTCTTCCTGTGGATTAGCAGGCTTTGTTTCATGTTTCATCCATATTCCCTGGCAATAAACACAGAGAGGCTTCAACAATAGGCCAGACAGGCTGGTAATAGCCTTGCCTTTGTTTGCCTCACCATTTGGGCTCACTCCAGTGCCTAGACAAAATGAGACTTCAGACTGAAATTAATTAAATGGTAATTGGTGATCTAATTATACTGGCTTTGACTCGGCAAGCTGCTAAAGAAAATAAACAAAAAGTCCCTCCTTAATTATGTATGGCGTAAAAGGTCAGATTTCTGACAAGAATGCTTAGTGACACCGAGTGCAGACACCCACCCACACACTGAGAGGCAAATACAAACACGCACACACGCGGGCATACACACACAGAAACAGGCACTGCTAATGTGGCACATTTGGTTTTGATCTTCCTCTCGCCCCCGTCCACCTCAGAAGAATAAAATGAGTCCTATTCATTTGACGTTGTGCATGCACAGTATCAGTTTGTTTGTCTTTAATTATAACTAAATGTAAACCAGCAAATTCATCTGAGCTACTCTGCTATGACAGTTGGCCACTTATACATGCCTTTATTATATGCAACAGCACAGAACAGCAGAAAAGCATAACTAGCAATTACTGGAAGAACACAATCGTTTCTTCAGAATGAATCTCCAGTCAGCTCTGAGAATACTTTCATTCTGTATCAACTCAAAGGAGGATTTTTTTTTTCTCTCTTTCGTTTGGTGACCACCTCTGATGCTGCAATCTCACTAAAGCCTCACTGGGGGCCAGGGGGGCCCTGACCTGTGTAAGTCCACCACTCACCCAGCCGAAGCCAGACATATTTATCATAGCATTTCATAGCGGCTCGCAGCAGGCAGAGCGGCGCTGGAGAATGGGAGTCTATTTATTTGAATAAAAATCCCAGCTTGCCCCCTTGAGAGTGTTAACGCTGAGCTCTGACACAGCCATTCTCACAGGCCCCAGGGAGAGAGGAGAGGTAGTGAACTCAAGATGCTATCTGCCGCCCCTACCACTTTTCATATACAAATGTCCCTGTGTCAGAGCCCTCGTTCTGCACTCTAATCTACACAATCAGTGTGTGTGTGTGACACAGGCGCAGCTATTACCGACAGCCTATTGTCGTTCGACATCTCCGGGCGCTTTATGTCGACTGGCTGCGCTGCGTGGAGCGCACATGCAGCCTCTGTACATCAATAGCCAACTCTCTGACTGTAAATAAATGATCCAAGCTGCACAAGAGACAAGACCGCTGCATGTATATTGTGCATCTGTGTGCGTGATTTCAGATTCACGCCCTGCAGTAAAATGATCTTTGCACATTTGGCTCTCTGAATGGACTGTCATACAGGCTGAAATATGGTGCTGAGGCCCCTTCTTAAACATGACAAAATAGCGCAGACACTTAAATGCCATATGTTAAGCCCTTGCCCCTATAGGATAGGGATTAAGCAGTAGGCTTTATGGCATGGCATATATTAAGAGTGATAAGCATGATGTCTGGAATGTGTCAAGAAGATAATAAATTGATCTGCTGTTACGTTTATTCAGATTTTCAGTTGTTCACATGCAGCAAAACTTCTCACTGGTCAGACATTTTCTTTTATTTTCTCATCCTGAAAGATTTGAATTTTCACAAAATGACCTTTGTATGCTCTTCATTCTGGCATTGGCTTTGATGCCAAACTCAACTTTAAATTGTATCTACAACTTAAATCTGAAAAGTGTGAGACATTTTTATTTGTCTGAATATTTGGCTGGAGTAAATTAAACCTCGACCCAAAATTAGCCTCTGTTTGGATCTAATTTTACTGCTTGATTTTATAGATGGCTGAGTGTAATTCCTGACAAATTGTAAACTCTAAATGAGGAAGAAAATCAATATTAAAAAAAAAAAATCAGCAAGTGCTACTCACAACGAGATTTTTAAAGACATCAGAATGTTTCTTCAATGTATCTTCAATATACATCCCAGTAAAATCAGATTTTCAGCTCCTACTTAAAATATCGCAATTTTAATATATTGCTTCAATTGTTTCATTTTAAAATTATTATTTTTTTAATTATAATTAATTTCTTGTTGGTATTTTAATAAATGTTTCTTTAATTTTATGTCTTCTGACAGAAAAGCACTTTGTAACTTTTTTGCACTAAAATGAAATGTTATATTTGATCTCTTTATAATATATAATGTCTGTTGTTATTACTGTGATTCCTCTGTTTCTTGTCTTTTCTGTCGGCCCATACATGCACTGCTTCTCTGAGGCTGAGGCTGTTACAGAGTGTGCATCCAGTTCATCACAGACACCAAATTGAATCTCGGATGTCAGCAGATGTGGTCCAAACAATATTTACTGCCTCCCTCAAGAGAACAGCTGTTTTTATTTAGCAGATAAATAAGAAGATGGAGGAAGGGATTAATGAATACATGTGTGCCAATTAAGACAAACAAAAGGATGGGGGAGGGACGAGAGAGAGAGACGTATGACAGGGTCGCTGCTCACCGGCTGTGGGGTTGCTTTGGGCTCCGTGGACTTGACATGAAGGTGCGTCATCATAGCTTGCAGACGCTCTTTGTCTTTCGCTAGCTGTAATGAGAAAAGAGAGCATTTTATGAACAAAAGGAAAAAAACATCTTCTTTTATTAATTCTATACATACTATAGATTCCTTGGCAGTGTAGGCATCTTTTACAATCATCGATCTTTTTGCCTTTGAGTTCGTCTAATTATTTATTGTCAAAATGCTTTTTGAGGCTGTCAACAACTCTGCACTTCAGACAATCTAACTACTGTCTCCAATTCAAGGTTAAAAGATACCGCGTCTCATTGCCAATAACAAGCCCAGGCCCTTTCTACCTGTCTGAAACTCAGCGCTGTCTTAGCTGCCAGCTTAAATCATGGTGATAGGCTGCCTGCAGAGGAAGTCTGCGTCTGATAAACCTTCACGCCATCCCTCTGGATCATACACCAACAGAGCGGAAATAACAGGATGTTGGTACGGTGTAATGTTTGAGCAACTTAACTCTCATTGTTTAAGTTTAACATCCTGCAAACCGCAACCGTGTTATACTCATTATCAGTCATTTTCGGGGTATTATGTGGCTAATATGGGAACCAGAAGAGAAAGCTGCACAAAAATCTGGAATACATTACATCTGATCCTTACTGTGTTTGCTTTGCAACTGCAGCAGCAGAAAATTAATAAAAATACAGTTTAATGGAATGGTTGGTTTTATAATAATAAATAAGTGCAACCTTACATTAGCACAGTGGTCATGTTCGCCATTTAACCCAACGTCGCCACACAGACACTGGCCTTTATAATGACCCCCTAATGGGATGACAGTGATCCATGTTTTTTCCTTAATGTACACGTGCAGATTTTAATTTCTCGAAGAAAGATCGCACATATTAGAACTTATTGTCAAAGGTTTTCTGCTGTGTTTTGCTTTGAGTCACTCAACACTGAGCGCCTAGCCACGCTAACACTGCCGAGTCATTTCACTAAGTGTTTTATTGTTGGTGCCAAACAGTTAAAAGTCATAAATAACTTTAAAACCCAGTAAAATTCAAAATGTAATTATCTTCTCTACTTAGCCCCGGGCCCTTCATATATCTTTTCCTGGCTGTCATGCATACATAACACATTTTTAATGACTGATTACTTGCAAATGTACAAAATTATTTTATTCTGCTGCCCCCCCCCCCCACCACCACCCCCAACCACAATGAGTGACCTCGTGATATCAGACGGACAGGGAGGGGCTGGGCAGACACTGAGGAAGTGTCAGGAGAAGAAGACACACAAATATTTGGGCCAAAACAAACTCAGAGACAATACCTGCAGCTCCAGCTGTTGTACGACCTGCATTTGCACCCGACACTGGGCCGTGCTCCTGTCATCCAGGGCGTGCTCATTGTTAAGATGCCTGGAAAACAAAAAACAGAGAACACAGACAAAAAGCTGATGTCAGTTTGAGTTTCGCCGTCTGCAGCCTTCTTATACATGTAAGAAACAAAAGTCCTGTGACGTGTGATGCAGTGACACATTCTGGTAATTGAGTCAAAGCGCTATGCATGGAGAATATGTGGTAACATTTAGGTAAATATTACTCAGAGCTTCGACATGAAACTAACAACATGCTGCAAAGATTAAACTCACAAAATCTGCAGAACCAGAAAAAATACTTCTTTTAAGCGTACAAGAATGATATTTAATATTTCATGACAGTCATGTCTGCACCAACTACAGCTCACAGATAAGACGAGTGATTGAAGAATTTCAGGTTGGACTCCTTTGCTAAATTATGCACCGCTGCCCTAATGCCATTTCTTCTTATTCCAGCTTCCTTTTGCCCTTTTTTGGAGTTTTTTTGTTCTGCTAATCGTGTCATAACAATTAAGAGAATTCGAGCAAAGCCGGACCAAATGCCGAGGACAACAGGGCGAGGAGGTGGGATATGTCACAAACTTGAATTATGGATATAATTATGCGTGATTATTTTATACAGGGAAGATGTTCTCTTTTCCTGTACGTTTATAACTAATCTAAATAAGTAGCTCGCCGGGTAGCAGACAGGGTTTTTTCTGTGATTTATATAAAATGGTGGAGATAAGGTTCACGAGTGAAGGAAATATGATTGGAGGAATTTTATCAGCCGCCGCATGAATTACTGTTTGAAAATGCTTATGCAGGGGCATTTCATTAATCATTTAATCATAATCCGAGCAGGATGTTTGAACTGATTTCACAAATACCCTTTCATTTCACTACTTCATTATGCTCGCTAATGGATCCAATATATTATATATATCATAAATTATATCACATCTTCGGTGACCATGTAGGTCACTGTCACCAGGCATGTCTGTGTGCACAGAGTGGCGCCGGCAGACGGGGGCGGGGGGGAGAGGTGTGTAAATGCTCCTGCCTTTTCAAATGCACTTTTTCTGTCATTTACTGCAAATCAAAAATAGCCAACGAGTCAACGTGTGACGGCGCGGTGGCAGCGCTGGCGTTATGATAGCCCAATAAATTTGAACGCCGTTGCTTTATGTACAGACAACACGTTTGTGCATTAAACACCGCGCAGACGCTCAGAAAACAAGACACATGTGAAGGGAAGCAGAATTGATAGTGCTCTGCTTGAAATGTGAAGGTTTCTGTTCAGCTGTGGTATTTTCAACCTTGAGGTGAATGATTTAAATCTTTATAGGAAACGTGCCCCCTCCATCCCTCCCACCCTCCACTCTTCAGGTCCTCCTATTGTGTTTTGATAATACATTTTTCAAAATGACTGTGCTATACATTCAGCACTTGAAGTTAATTATTGTGGCGAAAAAGGAATTAAAAAGGCATATTTAAAGAAAGCGTGGGCAATAACCCCCTTTGCTGAAATCAATTCAGACTTCTTCTGGGCTTTCCATTTGTTTGAGTCAAATAAATGCCCCTTTAATTAAGTAGGTCGGAAAATGAAACTGGTAAACATTTCAGGACATCTTACTAAATCTCAAAGAAGAAAATAATAGGTAAAGACGTTTCAACTTCAATTTAACTGGCACAGACTGAATTTTCAATGAAGGGTGGCCTACGTGAGCAGCTTTGGAATTTCTCTGTTCATAGGAGACATGTGCCCTGCTTCTTTTCATCCTTTGTTACATTCCACTTTATTTCTTCTAATGACATGGAGAGTCACAGTGCATAATTAATAGGAAATGAAATATTCAAATGGCCCTAATGCAGCCTTGAGAGGAGTGTCTGGACACGGGAGCAGGGGATACGGGGGAATTGACATCGAGAGAGACTATGAACGTTGGCATGTGTCACTTTCCGGACTTCAAATGAAGCCACTTTTAAAAGCTCTCTGGCAGGATGACAGTCCCTAATGTAAATTGCCACAATAAAACAAGTTAAACAGACATCCCTGTAACAGTCGGCTTTTTACATATCAGTTAGTTTGCCTACTATTTTTTTTTTTTTTTTTTTTTTTTTGTTACGATTTATAATTATATAGACTGGACCCAGAGCTTAAGGCTGTCTCTGAGGGGAGGTTTATCATCTTCACCGTTTGGTGGAATTTAAATTAAATCACACATCTTTACAGTAGTATTAGCATTTAAAATGCATTAAACATTTCTGATGCATATTTCTAATTATTTCTATAGTATTAAGTATTAAAATATAGCACAGAGGGTTCAAATTTGATGTGACGATTTCAGGTTTTTAACACTCGTTTTATTTGACGTTATTTTATGTTTGGCTTATTTGTGTTTTTTCATGAGTGGTACAACGTGCAAAGCAATCACCACGTCGTGTCGAGCTGTGAGAGAGGAGTGTTAGTGTTTCCAGCAGACAGACAGTGCAGCACTAGAGGGCACTGCAGTGTTTCACTGGCTCTGACCTCTGACTGGACACTGAAGAGAAGGGGTCCTGACCCCCATAAAAACACCAGGCTCCGCTGTGAACCCAGCCCCACCCTTCTGTGTGCTGAACCCAAAAAACAGGAACAGGGATTTTGGTGCTTTGTATTTATCAAGATAGTGAGTGTAGGTATGTAATGTTTTCTTTAAAAGATAGAATAAATACACACATAGTTTAAAACAACATTTCAGTCCCGTGTTAGTTGTTACTGTTGGCATGTGGAGCTGAAATCTGGTTGACGTTAGAGTCCTCCTCACCTTTCTTTCTCTCTGGTACACTGTGTTGTGCTGACTACACACACACACACACACACACACACACACACACACACACACACACACACACACACACACACACACACACACATCTTCACTTATATTTTCAACATTTCTCCCAACCTTTGGAGACTTTTGTACGAGCATTATAATGCCTGATGTATTCTTTATTTTTATTTTTGATTGTTTTTGGAGGCCCACAGTATCAGTTGCTGGGATTCATGTGGAAGTGCTTAAGGGTTTGAGAGTTAACACCTTGGTGAGCTGCTCGCACTCTTGCCTGCTGTTAAACAAAGGCAGCTTTGTGGAGACTCTCCCCAAATGTTTTCTTAACATGTTCCAAGCAGTTTGAGCAGGCAACTAAAGTAAACAAGATGTTGCCATGATAAAAACACTTGTAAAAACATTGCAGAGTGCACTTAGAGACTTTTGAAGGCAGAGCTTTACCGGGCACACTGAATTTAATTCCCCTCTCTTCTATAAACAAAGGGTGAGGCAATGTCAGAATACAATAAATAGTGACGGATTTAAGGGGGCACTCCCAAAGCTGAAATATGTGTGTCTATGTGTGAAAGTGCGTACGTGGTTTAATAAGTATGTGTCACAGGATGTTTATAAAATGAAAATAATAATAAAAAAAAAACATAACTGCCTGTTTTCATTTTGAACAGAAACTGTACTGTACCGCTGCACTATCGAGTGTGATAAGCTTTCCTAAAGCAAACTGCGCTCCAAGTGGATTTAAGTAAACAATCAAAAAGCGAAAAGAGGATTCAAAATGTTGACAAAGAAGTCAAACTTTCAGCTGCCTGCGAGGCATCCCCTCTGCAGCACCTTTCCCTCCCGCGTCTGCGAGGAAACTCTGTGTTCGCTGAGTGCTTGTTTTAGGATAATGGAATTGTGTCATATCTTGTTTAAAGTGCGACTAATCCGGGGTGACAGTGAGCCATTGATCTGCTGCCACAATGCAGATGTTTTCATCCTCTCCGTAACCATGGCGCTGTTATGTGTTGGATTACCTAGAGCGCACTGCACACAGGCTGATTAGTAAAGCAGGGGCCTGACTCAGACGGAGAAACACGGTGCAAAACAAAAGGCCTGTGTCAGGGTGGACAGGGTCAAACGTGTTCCACAGTTCACACTGGAAAGATGCTACGCAGCAGGTGATACTGACTGAGCTGGAGCTCTTTAAGTACAGCATATACTGTTCATTTTAACATAGAGCCGAGGTGTGGGCCTTGAGTCAAGAACAAAAGCATGAGAGAGGAGAGGAAATGACAAATAAACCACTGAGAAAAAGGCAAGAAACACACACACACACACACACACACACACACACACACACACACACACACACACAATCCCTCTGTCCAGTGACAAGGGCAAACATGCAGAGCGCCCTAAGTGTGGGCTGCCACAGATAAACATCCTACCGTTGTTTGTTTGGGAAAAACGGCCCCTGTCACCATGGGAACTGCACTTATCACAGGAATTAGAGGCCCATGCCGTTCTCAGAAGGAGACCCCGCCACAGTACCCTTGTCAAGAGAGTGCCAACCCAGGCACCCACACTCAGAAATAACAACCAGCTGCACCTGTAGTGCCTCTGAGTCGCCATGGGGGTCACAAAAACGTGTAATCGACCCAACACGAGGACAAACAAACTGTGACAGAAACACCTCCGGCTAGGACTTTTACTTACTTGAGGAATGAATGGAAATCGTCAAACACCGCCTCACATCCAGGCCACTTGCAAACACCGTGACCGTAGAGAGGGTGACTGTGGTGGGAGGGCTCGTCTAGTGTGGATCTGAAAGAAAATTCACAGAAAGAGAGACGGTTATTAATCTAAACTGATTTTCAGGTTTTCTAGTTGTGGTCACAGTTAAAGGCCTTTGGGCACATAGAATGAGGAAAAGGTCACAGAAGATGGTTTCTCCTGTTAAGCTGGTTAGCACCTCCCTGTGTGTACTGTATGTTCTTTTCCACATGAAAACATGAACCTCGATATGTGTGGAATCAGTGTACCTGCGTGATCTCTGCTTGCTCTTCTCTTAAAAGAGGGGACTCACGTTGTGAAAGCACGACCGAATCAATATGTAATTATTTACTATCACTGAGCCGTGCTGCAATTCACTTTGATCAAGACTGCTAGGGGGCTCCCTCAATCGCTGCTTTCCCTGCGCCGCCTGCTGCATCATGTCCCGCAGGCCCACCTGGAGGAGCGTGTACCACAACGTGAAACCCCCGAAAGCATCAGGCACTTTCACGCCGTGCACAAACTGTAAACATCCCCGCCTGGTATCAATTTATATACTGACCAATCCATGTCACCGGGGGGCTGACAAGCACGCATCTATGGGGAGCGTATGGCTTCGTACAATCAGTCTAAATAGCGGGAACATCCCTGAAAAACAAACTTTACAACATCTTCCATATGGCGAGAGGCGTGGAACCACAGCTAACCACAATCTGCGCTGAGAGAGAGAGAGAGAGCGGCCTGTGTGGAGGCAGTGTCTGCTAAGAGAGCGAGACAGGCAGCCATATGGACACAGGCACTATACAAGACACACAACTTTCAGCAACAAGAGCCTGGGGGACTGGCCTATATCGCTACCACCTGTGCTTCTGGTGGCTCGTGAGCACAACGCTGCTGCTTCTCCTCCAGTCTGAGCCCTGCTCTCTAAGACAACAGGCCAGATAGGGAGATTCATTACACCACAAACTGTTGTGTTGCCATGTGGGAATAACTCCAGCCAGTAAAATCTCATTCATATACATGTGTTAAATAAGAGATAGTGTCTAATGCTACTACTTCAGGGGATGTCTTTAGAGGAAGAACAAATACTGAAAATAACATCTTGCGTGGCTTAGCCAATCCATCTGCTGCGATTAAAAAAAAAAAAAAACGGATGTAAAAATGAATCAGTAAAAAAAGAAAGTCATCTAATCATGGGTGTGCCAATTTTGCAGGATTAAACAAGCCGATGTTCAGATTAAAATCTCATTTGTATCAATGTTAGTAAAGCTGTAAACCTCAAGTAGGAATTTTCAAAGGTCGTCACAGGTTTCCTTGTGTTATAATTACTTGCTTAAGAGTTCACATTGTTCATAACATGTGATAATTGCATTGCAATTAGGAAGCAGTCAAGCATTCATGAATGTGGTTAGCAGCTTTTTTTCCCCTCCCTCTTTCAAAAGTCAGAATTTTTTTTTATTCAATTATGAATTATGCATTCACATTAAGACCTCTGTTTTGATACAGCTAATAAATAGATGGCGGAAGACCTGTTATAATGAGTTTTTAACAAGGAAATGTGTGGACTGTTGAAGGTAACGCTGGTTTTTAATTTAAAGAGATCCTTTTTTTAATTCTTTGCGAGCAGGCTTGTTGGTTAATTCTGTATTAATAAGATATTGAAATGTGGAGTGCGCTGGGAATCAGTGAGCACAAAGCGCTGTGAGGGGCTGGTGGCAGAAGAGCCCTTTTAAACGGTGGATGGCTAAACAGTAGTAAATGACAGAATTTACACCAAATGAGCTACATTAGTGTAATAGGAGAAGAGTGTAGGATTCATGGGGTTTTCTCCCATTTGAGAACATGTTGAAGGAAAAAAAGAAAAGAAAAAGAAAACGCTTTGCAGTTCCCTGCGTTGCGTTAAATTTGACTTGCACCCATGACAGGTCTGTCAGGATGTTATTATTGTCAGGCAGCCTGGGGGAAGAGCACTCTAATGATCTTGTAACAGCGATGAGGAAAACCGTGTCATCAGCTTCCTTTAAAGGGAGAAAGAACATTAAAGTGCCTATAGACCCGGACAGAAAGTGCGCAAAACCTTCCAGGTTTCCAGGTGTTGCGCTATGTTCATGTGTGGACAGACAGGAGGAACTGCACGGACTCCAACAGCTGCCTGCCAGTTGTTTTTTTTTAGTTCACCTCTTTTGATGAGATGCTTGGGCCATAAACAAGTCATGATCTATGGCATTGCGCGCTGATGGACTCAATCTATCAGCAACAGTAGAAAGATTGATGTCCGCCATGCTAGGTCAGAGTCTGGCCACAGTGTGAGAAGCCAGTCACAACAGTCTCCCTCACCACTGATACTAATGTTAGCCTATTCCCTCGTGTCCTCCCCCTCAATCCTCCATCCACACCGGCTGCCCTCCTCTTTTTAACTCTCTCGGCCCTATACTGCATCCTTTCCTTGCGCCTTCTCTGTGCCACTGCATGTTTTACCCTAAATGATTTAATTATCTTTTTTTTCTAGCGTAAGACAAATGAAAGGCAAGAGAGATGGGAGTGCTGTGCCAAATCTGATAATTTATCTCCTTAACAGATTGCTGTGTTACAGTCCCCGAGCTGTGGTTACTGATGGTTGTTGGGAAGTAAAGTGGGCCAAGTGCTTTGTGAGGATGCTCCCCCTTACAAAGCTGATGCAGCACTGTATTGGGAATTTGTGTCAGATACAGATCAGGCACATTTCATTTAAATAAGCAAATCATTGAATAAAGATGACCTGGCTCACAGGGGTATATCTCTATCTATGCATCACAGTTCGTGGGCCGGGAAACAACACGGGCTGACAGATTGAGTGACTCAGGCCCTGGTCATATCAGGGATGTTGTTCAGACAAACAGAAATCCCAGCCTGCCTTTCCAGAGTGTTCTTTGAGACAAGTAAAAGCAGGCACACGTGCCTCGTCTTCGGTGTGTCAAGCCGGCAGTGATTGAATTTCTCCTCCTTCCTTAAGACGGAAGTGCAAAGCCGGTGAGTGATTCCTGTGGATGCACTTAAGGTTTTAGTTGCAGGCGTCGTTGTGCCTGGGCAGATTTTATATGACACATGAAACTAACTACATGGTACTTAGGGCCTGCTGTAAACCAATCTGAAGCCAGTCGGGAAAACAGGCCCATCAGCAGAGAGGCTTGTTTCTGTTGCATGACAAAAGGACTTGCAAAACCGCATCAATTAAAAGTTCATTAAGTTCAGCGCTGGGAGGATGAGTGGATGCTCTCTATTTACGCCCAGGCCGGCCCAGCCCATTATCTTCAACCTGATTATTCAAATCCCTGGATTATAACAGACGTTTTCTCAGAGCCTTGCTTAGAATAATCATACTTAATAATATTTAATTTTTCTTCCCATGGAGTCTGATTAGAATTGAGTCTGCATCATCAAAAGAGAGGAACAATGCTGTTGATAGTTGTGTGATTCGAGTGTGCCAAAATTAACACAAGAGAGGATTATTGGTTGTGTGAATCTAAATTAGCATCATTCAGCGTTTAATATGGAATGTTTTGTGTTCACTTTGTATCAGTCATCTATTCTTAGTCATTTGAAACTCTGGCTAGGTTAATCCACGGCTTCTTGCAGCAGATGGGCTGGATGAGAATCACCTGCTTGGTTTTTTTTCTGACAGATCTAAGATACTGCAAGAATATTCAGTCTGAAGCTGCCTTCTTCACTTAAGCTCGTGTTAAACTGCTGTTGACATCTTCTTTAATCTCTTGACAGTCAGTGCGAGGCAGAGGGGGCTGCCAGCTCTTGCGTTATGTCTTCTCCGATGTTTCATGGAGCCCTCAGCTCAGGCTGGTTCTTGCCGTTTCCTGCCATCGATGCTCACCTTGTTTGCTCGCTCGCGACAATGTGTGATGGAGTGAGCGAGTCAATATCCTCCCCTGCGATTTGTCTTCAGCTGCACAAAAACCAGACATTCAGCCAGACACTGGATGAAGGACTGGGAGCCTGTGGATACTGTCAACTGTGGGAGCAACGAACGCCCTTTTTTTTCTTCTTCTCCAGTGTCTGTGCTGTACGATAACTTTGAAACACAGTAAAGAGGATAAGTCTGCGCAGGTAATATGAATCTGTTTGAAACCGATACCAGCGCTTAAAACGAAATAGCTGCTTTCCGTTTGTATCTCTCCATCAGCGAATCATAGTATTCCCTCTCGAAGTCACTCAGATCCTCTCTGCATCCCCCCCCCCAACCCCCACCCCCACCCAACTAGCAGCCCCTCTTCACCTCCAAAGGCCTGCTGGTTTACTGTGCTAAACATGTTTTCATCGGCATTGCTTTCATAATGATGCGTAGGTTTTGATCACTGAAACACAAGTCAGATGTTATGCAGTGAGCTCATGGTGCCTGGAGGCTCCTCACTAGCAGTTCAAAGATCAGGCTTTGGTGCAAGAAAACAAGCAAATGTGTAAGATGCCAAATTAATTCCTTCCTTAAAGACACAGACACACCGCTCAGAGAGCAAACGCCTTTCAGAGATGATCCAGGCCGCTTTTTAAAATATGATACACCCAGAGTTTGTTTTCTTTTTTAAGTGTACGATAGCTTGTTGTTCTTGTTTTTTTAATTTTAATTTTAATTCCTGAACTGACAGGTGAACATGTTGAATTCTACATGTGAACTAGCATACAAAGAAGTGTTTTTTTCCTTCCTGAACAGACACTGGTAATCTGAATGTCTTCAAGGAACAGCTGCACCGAAACAAAAGCAGGACCCCCTCATTAATACCATGGTGCACATTTCTCCAAATCCCTGTATTCCTTCCAGGTGTTCCTATGAAATCCCTAGCTGCACCCAGGCACATAGAACACTGACCTTAATGGAAATAATACTTACAAAATATAAATTAATAGTAATCTCAGTGCAAACCCTATGGGGACGTGTCCATCAACCGAGGCCCTGTGAGAAATTTCTATTTTAAATGGGCCTTGTGTTTGCTTTACACTAAGATGACAGTGAAGACCAGTTTAATTACCAGTTGTAGGTTACAAATAACGTGAGGAAAAGTGCTTTATAAAAATGTGAAGCTTGTATTTCTTCACTGGCCCGCGTTCTCATTGTGAAACACATCCAAGCAAAATCAAAGAAAACAAGAAAAAGACCTCGCCAAAGGCAGGACTCACCCTTCTCTCTTGTGACTCATGTACTGCCCGTTGGTGGAGGCGTGCTGGTTGAGGAGTGGGTTCTTTGGCGGTGCCGGGGATGACAGGTCAAGGCCCCGGTGGCCGTTGTTGCTGCTGTTGTTGTGCTCCTCCTTCACGTGAGCATTTGTCACCTCCTTCCACAGTTGCTGCAGCTCTGCTGGAATCATGCCTGAGACAAACAAATTGGATAATTAAATCAATTAACAGCTAATCCAACTCTCTTCTTCATCACTTAATTAAATCAAAGCGTCTGTAAACAAAGCCGAGTATTAATTAGAAAATATTCCACTACAGGGTAATGCACTGAGAGCTGTAGCCTCTTCTCCACCCCCCCTCGCTCCTCACCGCCACCTCCTTCTCTCTCTACCATTTTTCCTGTGATCTGAAGCGTGTTTGTATACACAAATCCCTGGCATTCACGCAAATTTCATGCCCAGGGTAAATAATTAACATCCAGACAAGGCATGAAATCTGAATAATCACCATCATTTTCTCTCAACAACAGAGATGTGCAGAACATACACAACAAAAAAGTTTACAATAGCAACACTAGAAAACATCCCACCCCTGCCTCCTTGAGAAACAGGACCCTGGGGTAATATTCTCAAAAGCGCATTAATGTGCAAAATACTTAAAGCTCTGCACCGCCTCCAATTGACACAGAAGACTTAAACCTCATTTAACAAGTCAAGCACACTGCAGCTCACGCAGCCCTTTGAAAAAAAAAAAAAATCCCTTGAAGACAGAAGACATTTTTTCAGTGTGCTGGAAACACATCTACGGAGTGCGTGTGTTTTTTTTTCTGCCTGTGAGTGACAGCGATCCCGACACACAGGGCCAGAGTCGGGATGAAGAAGGATAATGCTGTGTTTGTGCACCCCACTTTCCATGTCTGAGAGAAGAGAGCCTTTGTATATATGTGTCCAACTATGGTGTGTGTCTGTTGCTTCTTTTATTTGACACAAATGAGGACAAAGCTGATATGTAAAATGAGATTAAGCCTTGTGGGTTCAGAATCTGTGGCTATTTGTGTTTTAAGTCAAAACATACGACATCTGAGAAACTCTGGTTTTAATAGCGTACTAAAAACTCGAATATGTGTGGATTTGTATTGTGCATTCAAATCCATGCTTAAATAAGCCATATGTTTTAAGTATGGTGAAAGAAGCCCTTGGATATGTGGTGAATTTAACCACAGAGCAAATGGGCAAGACCATTCGTTTAACATTACAATTAATTAAATCCATTCTCAAAATGAGCACTGGCAAATGAAAGATGATTTGCACATGCTTATCTACTTGGGTTTATATTCCCCCCCTCCCCTCCCTCCCCGTTTCTCATCAGCAGCTCTATAGATACCAGAAGTGCTCCTTTCAAGCACCAGATTGTGTGCAAAATGCTTAGTCTTAATTTATTCCTGTTGTGGAAAATAACTGTGAGGTGAAGATCTCAATACGATCAGCAAAAATATTTTTAATTTGATAAGCTACTAAAGATTTTAATTATGCTGGTAATGGAGAACATTGGCCTAATGAGGCGGAGGACTCCAGAGAGACGCAGGGGCTAAGAACTGTGAAATGAGTCTGATAGGATTGCTGTAAATTCACACTAGATCGTTTGCATATCAAAGAGCAGGAAATGATTACAGGACAAATCAATAACCTTTCCACGTTCCAAGGAGCGTCTTTCCTCATTCGAATATTTCAACACCCTCGCTCTATTCTGCCTGCCTGTATTCTCCCGTATTCTCTTCAATGCCTTGATGTGCCCTAATCGAAGTGCACGTCCATGACAGGCTAAACATGCTTAATATTGCGCTCTGTGTTGTAGCATGCTAATCCACTGCTCGCTGATTTCCAGTGGCATTATCAAAGGATCCATTGTTGTTCTGATGGGATACGGAGACTTTAGAGTAAAAGTCTTTTCTTGTTTCTTTTTTTTTTTTTTCTGGTTTGGAAGCGGAAGGTCACTGGTGATGCGAGTGTCCTGCGCTCCGACAGCGGGAACAATCATTTTCCCCCCACTTGGTGCCCGGTGACAGTGGGCGATGTATTTTTAGCCGATGTGCTTGACAGGGCGGCCCACACTGGCTCAATTACCCAGCAGTCCTGGTGACCCCGACACCACTGTTTACTCAGATGAAACCGCAGCGGATAGACCGGTCTGATGAGAGAGGTAACGGAGTGGGACCAGGCTGTCTCTTTCTGGATCTAGTTCGTAGTTTTATTGCTCTCCGTTCGCCTCTTCCCTCTCGGTGCTCCTTATCTAACCCTAACCTCTTCAAACACCACAACAGCTATGGCTCATGATTCCACATAAATGACAATAAAATATCATTACACAAATGTCTCAGAGGGTATTATATTTTGTGTTTGGACAAAATGCATTGGGTTTCTCTCCATCTGATTACTGTGGGACACATAATGACATTGATCTGTAAATCCTCTTTCTTGGGTCCCCAGTTTGTCCATCCTTTAAATGCCGGATTGGTTTATCTTTCCTCTTTCCATTTTTCAACACAACTATTCCACTCATTACGACTGGGAAATACGGACAAGCACTCTAAAAAATGTATGTTGTTGGGACACTTGATTGATCACCGGCCTCCCAACTCAATTTTACCTCTGCAGGTAGCTCTGGCACCGAGACAGGCCGAGCTCTTCAACCTTTTCCTGTCCTTGTCCCCCTGTACCCAGGTGACCATGTTCAAGCAAGCAGAAAGTTGATTTAAGGTTCATAATGACATCAGTTGCAGGCCATCATCCCCCAAATAAAAAATGGCCCCCAGTGCTCCGGGCTCTTTAAACCGAGCTGTTACTTCTCACACACAGTGCCGGTGCCATGGGGGGACGGTGACATCGCTATTAGTTTATTGTTCCGTCAGGCTGGGACCTTTACTGCACCCCTGTTTATGTTGCCGTAATCACTGGCCTGCTGATATGCACCCCTTAGGCCTGAAATATGTCCTGTCCTAATGCTGCAGGAACTATTACCAGTAGCCCACTGCTGGATGTATCAATCACTGACAGGTCAGCCGCATTACCCACCGCTGTCCCTGATGTGCTGCTGTTCTGTGAGCACTTCATGGCTCGCCACATTCTTTGCTTTCATATTACCGACAAATTTGTCTTGTCACTGTCCCACTGGCCTCTCCTAGACAGCTTAAATGATGTTGTGCAGCTACAAGAACTCACTCTCTTGCAGAGCAACCTCTGCCGTTTTAGCCTGGATGTGCACAAACACTGCCAACCACTGTGACACACACACAGCTGCACACATGTGCATAAACATGAAAACACACACACACACGTACAACACCTGAGCAACCTGAGCATGAGCAACTACTGACTCACTTATCAGGTCAAGAGGACAGGCTTTTTCTGAGGAGGGGGAGGAGGGGGGGTGGATCAAATTTATATTTATGAGAATCATATCCTCCCCAAACACACTGTTGTAATTTATAACAGATACCGTCTGGCCGCTTCCAAGACTTTGAACATTAATGTCAAAAGAATTTATGACAAGAGAAACAAATTATACTCCAGATAATGTGAGCAATTGTTTTTCACTCAAAAGGCCTATCTACAAGTTTATACTTAATTAGTGCTATCAAATGTTTTGAAAAGCTAATTCAAATGCATTCCTTCAGTCCATCGTTTTGGCAGAACAAAAAAAGAAAAGGGTGTAAAGTGGCTCAGCCAACAGTGCAAGTGATGCAAAAATAAGCTGCAAACTGCATCACGGTGCCCTAAACACAACTGCAGACGGCACACCTACTTTCCTTTAATTACTCTGTTACAGTGACCTATTATTTGAAACCCTTTTGTTCCTTTCGTTTGTCTCTGCAAAAAGGGAAGCAGTGAACTGCGTGTGATAACAGCAGCTTTTTAAAATAATCATATTGATATCTACATTTGGAAATGAAAGAAATAAAAATCATCAGTTAAAAAGTCATGCCAATTTACGGCCCCACCAACTTTGAATCCATAATCACCGGGACGCGAGCAGAGCAGATCAACTCATCACTTCCGACGCAGCGCTAACTGCTAGCTGAATATTGCAGATTAGATCTGAGCACCATAGGCCTGGCCCGCTGATGCATGAAAGAGTTTAGTGATGTGGAAAACAGAAAGGTCATCAATAACTTCAAACAGTCAAGCAGAAAATGTGTAGAATAGGAAGACAAACTGGGGGCCTGAAGCACTAGCCTAAGTGTTGTAACAGCTGTCGGAGGCACAGAGTTAACCATCAATGGATTGCAAGGGCAAACTAACCAGGTTCCCCTGGTCCAGACAAACTGAGACAAAACATGGAGTGATTCAGTTCTTGAATGTTTATGTACATGATGACATTAAGAAGTGTTCTCTTGTTTTGAGCTCATATGAATAGATTTTTAAGGGGGAAAATTCCATAGAAAATTTAAATCATAATTTTCTTACTCAGAATCAAAAGCAAGATTTTATCTCACAAGACATTTTCTTAACTGAAAATATTTCCTCTGTGACTTCAGTGTGTCCATAGCACCTTATTGTGTATGATTCATGTATGACTGTATTTGTTACTTGATGATGACAGCTCGGGGACAGATTAAATATGTGGTGTGATGCACGAATCCTCCCCATTAAGGCGAGTCATAATTCTAATGTTTTAAGATTGTTAACCGTGCAGCTCTGACAAAGCCTGAAAGTGAACTGAAACTCAAAATAAATTAATTCAATAGACCTAATCTCTTGGTAAGGTGAGATGCCTTGAAGGCATCTGATGATGGCACAGTATAAACAGGATGTTCTGGGGCTGTTGTGAAATCCATCAAGACTACAGTACCTAGTCATATCACCCATATAATGCTTTACTCAAGGGGGTGTGTGTGTGTTTGCTAGACATCTGACACAGAGCAATTCACCAACGCACACTCACAACACTGCAGCGCTCCACGCCTGTGCCCATGGCAATTGTCTGCGAGTGGATGAGTGATTCCATACCCAGTCCAAACAATAACACCACTGTACAAACCGTGTTTGTGTTTGCCTATTACCTAAGCACCCCCCCTGTCAAACCCTCCCATTTTTATCACTCTTATCTTGTTATTTCAAAACTGTTTGTCTTTGCCGGGAATGAATAGTCCATGTCATGTTCTATAACCCTCGTGACGGTGTCTTTGTCACAAGGCGACCACTCCTTAGCAAAATATTAAAGAATAAATAAAGACATAAACTTCCTGGCCAAACAACAAGTATTGACTCCCTATCAAGTAACAGGCTGTTTCACAATGACAAGTTCACTGGCAGTTTACGAACAATAGATCCAGTCTTCCTCCAGGCTGAAGGAGACTGCCACCAGGATGCCAATCACACAGACACGGGACAGAGAGTTCAAGGACAAAGCATCGACATCAAGCTCAATCTTCATTTGTGAACACTGCAAAAATTTTCTTCTAGTCTGGTCTAAGTCTGGCATGATAATAAACAAAGCATACCAGAATCAAACTGCTATGTTGCAATGAATAATAGACCAGGACAAGAAGTGCGAGATGCCATTTAGAAAATTTACAGTTGGTGTGTCCTGAATCAGTGAAACCACATACGTATAAGTATGTGGTTACATACTTAAGTGGTGCATTGTTCATTTTGACTAAGCAAATTTGTACAGGTTTTGTAGAGCAGAGCAGCATGACAGTAGCAGATTAAGCCACTCTGAATATACAGACATATACACTGACAAAAGCTGCGATACTGGTTTCTGAAAACCTCCCCACTTTCTAAAATGCCACACCAATAGGTCTGCGCAAGGAATCTCATTGAGGGTTACGCATACCGACATTTTTCAACAGGGTGCTTATAGTTTGTGCTGAGATCAGTACAAATGGTATGTGTGTGCCAAAAAAAGCCAAAATTTTCTCCCACGACTATTGGAGATTAAAGGCCCATGAAGCAACATTCATCTTCACGATGATCATGTGACTCTTAAAGCTGGCTCACATAAAAAAATGATTTTAGATGCGTTTGCAGGTGTCACTGTACCTTTTATAGACAGTTGATTAAAATCCTCCTACACTACAACTCAATCCTTTCTCTGCTTCCATATTTTAACATTTTTGTCGCCTTACTATAAAAATACAACCCCCATACTGGAGGGTAATGGAGGATATAAACTGACAGATAAATTTAAATTACAAGGTCAGGATCATCATCAATTTAGAGATGTATTAGCATAACTCTAATGGCCATTGTTGTTGTCTTATAACCCAAACTGTGTGTCCTCAACAGCAAACACGTTTACACGTATGCTGGAGATAAAAAGAGGTGTCGGATCATCCGCTGACATAGTTTTGTTACCACAAATGCTCCTGTTGAGCAGTTGAGGACTGATGGACAGGACATTTGACAAAGTGCAGTGGGTCAGTAGTTCAGTACAGTGCTGTGATTTTGGGTACTGACCCTGAGTGAGGGAGTGCAGCGGCAGGCCGGTCTGTCCGGGCTGGATCGTGAGCAGCCCTTGCCTCTGAAGGTTGAGCAGATGCTGCTGCTGGACCTGCTGGACCTGCAGGAGCTGCTGCTGGAAGGCCAACTGCTGTGCAGACACCTGCTGCTGATGGCACAAACACACACGGACACATACACAAAGATAAAGAGGCACACCATCAGCAAACACACACACACACATATATATATAAAAGCAAAACAGCCAGTGTAAACATGTGAAGTTGAATTTCAGGTTTGTACATTATTGGACTGGACTCATGTGAGCCTTCTGAAGAAAAACAAGTCCAAGGCCACAGAGTTCATAGATCAGGTTGTAAAAATTAACACTTTAGAACACGTTCATTCACAAAAAACAAAACAAAACACAAAGCTAATGGATTTTGCGTGTGCTCACATACACACACACACACAATAGCACAGTGTAATTTTCATAAATTTTGCCTTTAACGGTGGGTTTGTCTGCGCCCACTTAAGACAGGTAGAGTATACATCTCTCTCTCTCTTAATTAACGAGGAGTCGGGAGGCAAATGACAAACAATGAAACAACATAGTTAATCATTCATAATAAGAGCCACAGGAATTTAATTACAGCCATTCATAATTCAGCAAACAACGTGTGACTAAATCAAAGTGCTTAATAACCACCCTAGCAACTCTCACAACTCTCCCAGGCATGGCGCTGAGCTCAGGGATACACTCTACACCCCCCCTCGACCAGCGCAGCAAGCTTTGTTCCATCACATACTGTGGACGGACTGAGAGACGGCTGTTTTGTTGATCTAACTGCGCTGCGGCTGTTTCATCAAGAAGTTTTTTAATGAAAAGCTGGTGTGTCCTTACTGATTTAGGGGTTAAGGGGATGGGGGGGGGCATTTTGGCTCTGGTAAGTGAAACGTGTGAACTCTGATAGGATGAAAAAGTGATATGAGAGTAGAAAATGGAAAGCAGAAAAAGACAAAGTCAGAATAATAAATAGAAGGAAATTATCTAATATCCCCAATCTCCTTTGAGTCAAAACAAATGAGAGATGTGATCTAGATAACAGGGGCACGGAGGAGAGGGATGACTTTTAACCCTTTCATCAATCCCTGCTCTTAACAGCTCACCAAAACGTCTATCATTACCAATTAAAGGACAAGCTCCGTCAGGGCGCCTTCTGTCTTTTCTAATAGATAAAGATAAAATAAGCATGCCTGAGACTTAACGGCACACCAGGCCTGTTTACAAGGCCGGTTGTCAAAGCGGGTGGGAGGAGAGGAGGGGGGCACTAAAAGTAGTGCAGGGGCTGCCAAGCTGTGCACCGCACCCTGTTACCAAACACAGGATACACCACTTTGTTTACTTCTCACAATTGAGTGCATACAAAAAAGGTCTCGGTGCAACGTGGCTGTCAGGTCACTCGCTGGCGGCTCTGAAACAGCCAGATAAAACGCGTCCCCTCCGCCCACCCCCGTTTGGCTTGTCAAAAGGGTCTAGCGGCCTTCCTTTCCCTTCCTCTCCAGCCCCCCCCCCCCTTCCCTCTCCTCCTCCTGCCCCACACCCTGCCCGCTGTTCCTGCACTGGCTCACTAAAAATAAAGCTCTGGGCTAGCACTGGTCTATTACAGCGAGCCGGGTCGTCTCATTGGATCAATCAGCGGTAGAAGGCGCGTTGACAGTGGATGGCGGAGGCTCATAATTGAGGAGTAACCACATTCATTCACAGGCTCATGTGTGATCTAACCCAGGAATGAGTGAAGAGAAAAGTGAGGGAGAGTGACACGACTGAGATCGCACAGAGGCTTCAGTGAAATTTGGCATGCAGGTGGCCTGTGATCTCCTCCGATCTGTCCTATTTATGAAAGATGGCTGCTTGTTTCTTCCCTTCCATCACTGTGAGAAAAGTTTCTCATGTCTTCAGTAATTTTCTGTTCTCCTGCTCCTCCCTGACAGCCTGAGACAAAGATAATAGTTCTACGGGGGTGGGAGTTCACAGGGAACAATGTCTTTCATCAAGACGCTAAATAAATAGAGGGTGGCTTTTCAGAAAAAAGGAAGAAAGAAAAATCGAGTATTGCAAATGAATTTAACACTCTCCCCTTCACATTTTTTTTTCTTCTGGTCCCATCAGCTGACAGGAGCTCCTGTGCGCTCCCAGCATGCAGACACATTAAAAAACCCCAGACCCAATAGACCAAATAAGAGGTTAACAAGAAGTGGCACGAGGGAGAGAAAAATACAGTCGCTGACAAATGATAAAGAGTGGCACTGGCAGGCCTTTATTGTCAAGCTTCAAATATAAAGTTAAAGATCTTTGAAAAACTAAATTTTGATGTCTTTAAAATAAAAGAGGCACAAAGCAACAACAGGGGGTTATTGTCTGGCAGCCACAGGGGAGTCACTGCGTAATTCTTATTCTGTCTTTTGATGGCTGCGAGAAATGCGACTGAAAAAAGAGAGAGCGATGGGGAGAGAAAGAAAACATCGGCAGAGGGGGAGAGCCTCTCGAGGCTGCATCCATTTCCTGTGATCATACATAATATGCTTCAAAAGTTGTTTTTTTCTTTTATTCTCATGCTCCATTCAACTGATCAATTGCACCTCCTTGTCCCCCCCACCCCCCTCTTTTCTCCCCCCCCTCTTTTCTCCCTTGCTCCTCTAGTGTTTACATCAGATGCGACTTGGTGACAGGCCCTATCTGAGGCCGAGGAGCTCTGCTGTCATGTTGATTTATGGGAGCATCACGCCACAACTTGTCCAAACTGAAGCCCGCAGTTCATTAATTAGGGAGCTACGACTTTGAAGTTGGGAGCTTCGACAGCACGCGGACGTGTGTGTGTGTGTGTGTGTGTGTGTGAGAGAGAGAGCATGCGTAGATGTGTGTGTGCGCCTGCTTTTAACATTGGGCTTAATTTTCTATGGGTCCTCTACTCTCCAAACATGGAACTCAACGGGGACAAGAGCAAAAAAAAAATTCCCAGATTGCCTTTGAACTTTTTCTGACCGCACAATAATAATTTGCTTTGTCCACAGTGATGCCTGTATCCTCAAGTCATTAACACGCATTAAGCTTCTGCCTATGAGCGAGCCCCGCTCTGTACTGGAGGGAGCGAAGAAGAGAGAGAGTGAGAGAGATGGAGAAAAAAAAAGAAGAAAAAAAACTCAACACAGGCAACAAAGCTGGGAGCGCTCTCTGCACTGATATCTCACAATTACATGCCTTCTCTTCCTCTGCCATTTCCATGTTAATTACCGAGAAAAGCCTCTCAGATTTATGTGCTCCGTGTTCCTGCCTTTCTCCCTTCTGCCTTTCATTATGTCCTACACGAGGCTCACAGGAACGGTCATCTCTTTGTTGCACAGGACACTTGTTTATTTGGATGGGGGAAAAAAAAACTAGAACAATGGACTGAGGCTCAGGCTCTATAAAATATTATACATTTAATGCGGAGACAGTTCCAGAAAAAGAGAAACTGTATTCTTAGCACAGTATCAGTCAGTTGTTCCCATTTATCCACCAAGTCTGACATGCTAATCAGAAGCATGAGTGCACTTGATTCTCCCCCTCTCCTCTCTGCTTTAACCACAGTCTGGAAGCAGATGGGGTTGAGGGAGGGAGCACACATGCCTTCCATGCTCTGTCTGGCCAACGGGTTCGGTAATGGCAGGCGGTTGGAGTGATGTCAGCCTACCTCTTTACTCTGCTTGTTGCCCGCATGCTGCTGCTGCTGCTGCTGCTGCTGTAAAAGCTGGAGGTGGAGCTGTTCCTGCTGCTTTTTGTAGAACTCTTGGAGTTGCTGCTGCAAAAGAGACAGGAAGGCGACGTGTGAGTCTGTCACTCATATAAACTCAGCAGTGGGTTTAGTGAGAATTTTCAATACTTTGAGGAATGTTGTCTTTGAGGCTCGCAGAAGTGAAAAGAGCAGCAGTTCAAAGTGAATTTATCTTTGCGAAACGCTGTCTATACATGAGAAGGGTTTTTTCTTCCAAACTGTGACAATCCGTCATTGGAAACACGTGTGACAAAATGACTCATGACATGGATGTCAGTTGCACATTACCTGCTGTAACATGAGGGCCTGTTGCTGCTGGAGAAGAACCTGGAGCTGCTGAGGGCTCAGGACTTGCTGCTGAAGGATCTGCTGCATTTGCTGTGGAGTTATCACTTGAGGTGTCATCATAGCCACTGAAACTGGGACCTGCACAGACACAAAATGAGAAGAGGAGATGTTAAAAAAACACTAACACGGTAAAGAAGTGGGCTAAAGCTTTGAAGAGCATTGACAAACTCTCAAATATGGATAAACTAAAAGGCAGGCATGAGCCGTACCGCTCAACTGAATATATATAATGTGTATAAAATGGCCTCTTGCTCTTGACTGGATTCTAAGAATTCATCACAAGTGTCATCTTGATGTGTTACAAGCTGCACACACACGCCCTCACACAAACACACAAACACATTTCAACCCCTCTAACCGTTATGACACCACACCACACTGAGGCAGGCTAAAGGACACAAGACAGGCAGGCTCAGATCACGCCTGTGGAGCGAATGGCCAACCTCCATCCTCCGACCTTCCCCTTTTTCACACACACAGACAGCACACACACACACACACAAACCTGCGTGCGCCGTGACGCTTCTTGGGCGTTTACACTGCTTGGCAAACCTGAGGACGTGCCATACCTGAGGACGTTAAGAGATCGCCTCAAAATAAAAAAAATAAATAAAGAAATAAAAAAGTGCTGCGGTTGGCTCATCGCGCTCGCTCGACATGTCATGTGAGAAGATTTCATTAGAGACGCTGTCAACAGCGATCTATTATTGTGAAGATATAGAGTGCCTGGAGGAGGAGCCACGGTGAAGAACACGCAGGCCTCTAACTAACTCCCAGCAGAAAGGTGTGAGTGCATGACTCCTCAAAACAAGTGATTTGTTGTGACACTGAAAGAGCCCCCACAGTTGTCAGGGTGCCTTAATTGCTCCGGCGGCGTAGGGGACTCGGAGTGTGTCTGGATGCTGCCACTCACTGCTATGATGTGCAATACCATTAAAAGCTCCTTTCCCTGACATTCGGATGACAAACGGCAACTGAAGATGCACATGATAGTGC
The DNA here is from genome assembly GCA_946959425.1 of Argyrosomus regius. NCBI lineage: Eukaryota > Metazoa > Chordata > Actinopteri > Sciaenidae > Argyrosomus > Argyrosomus regius. Next base: position 4,168,688 of record OX336885.1, read on the forward strand.
CGCGTCTTCGCGGATGCTAACGTGTTTTTGGCGATCGTTCTCTTGCGTACGTGCAAGTATGTATTAGTATGCATGTGCATAAGTGTGTGTTAAAGTGTGCTCCGTGTCTCTGAGGCTGGTGTCAGCAGCTGATAGAGCGGACATAACGGGTGACAGGCTGTCTTCACCAAGGTTACCCAAATTGTGTAGCCGCCTTATAGCTAATGACACCCTTTGAATTTTTCATGCATTTCTGAATGTTATTTTGCTGTTTAAACCTCGTCCGGTAACTAAGGGGCTTTTCTTGACACACACCCTGCATGCATATCACCTTATTCGTTCTCCCCGCTGTAGCATAAAACAAAAACAAAGCGCCGCCATAATGAACAGCTTGTACTGCAAATGCAGAGGAAAGGGCAGTGATGTCAAATAGGACAGAGCAGCGTTGATGCTCTCCGTTAACTTTATTGAGCAGTGCCAGACTTACACTGTGCTGTCTTCTACCAGCCCCAAGAGAGCGAAAGGAGGTTCAGCCCCACCCAGGACTAACACACACTTCACATTTCTCATCTCCAGCACCAGGCGTAGGAGCGCGAGGAGGAAAATGCAATATTAATTCCCCCCTGTATTATGTCTTAATATGCAGTTCATCTTGACTTTTGCACATGACTTGTCCTGTCATTTGCATAGCCCCGGCCTCCCATTTCCTAATTTCACAGTCATTATCCACTGAAGTCCTTTTTTTTTGGGCATCGCTAATTTTGATGAACTATTTTGAAGGTCAACCAAAGCAGCCCTGTCTTGCTGACATGCAAGGGCCATACATGATGTGATATATAGTTCCCGTCTAAACATGACATTTACCCCCCCCCCGCGCACACTGAGGATAAATAATAATGCCCCTCCCTCCTCTTTTTTTTTTTTTTTTTTTTTTTTGAAGCTTTGCTTTAACTGCGTGCATTAAAAATCTACTCCATACTTGTCATGCTCTATTTTTTACTACCGTGTTAAAGCTGTAAATTTAGTCTTATTTTCAAATGTATAATCATTTTGTCATGCCACATTATATAGAGTGCGATGTGAAAAAAAGGGGAGAGCAAACTCCAAGTTACCACAGAGATTTTACACACTTAACCAGCTCTCAATAACTGCCAATTTCATTACAAACTGCGTTCAGTTTAACCGCTTTAATTCTTTACACCTTGGGTGTATATCTCATCATGGTTTCACACTTCGCCTTGTCAGGAGCGTCTGGCTCACAGTAACTACAGCTAGAGCAGCTTCCTCTGTGCACAACCCCAGCAAGAGGCTATTACAGACCCCCATTTTATTACCCATTACTACTGAGGTCATTAGCAGCAAGAGGGATTGTATGCTTCTTAACCTATTGATCAATGTAACTACTACCATTTAATCCTGTGCTGAAGGAGTGAAAATCTGCCTAAGACTGGATCCTATTGAGAGGAAGGGCGGGAGGGAGCACTTTAACTGAAAAATATTGCCCTGGCCGCTGTATCATGCCCATTTAACGCAAACACAAGACGCCAGTCGCCATTTAGAGCACTCCCATATGGTGCACTCCCTTATCTCTTGGATAACATCATGACTCCAGATGATCCACAAAAATATATCACCATCTAAAGATAGTCTAAAAGGAGACTCGTACTGGGCTAATAACTGGAGGGATCCACTGAGCCCAGCTCTAATCTACTCTACCAATATGAGGGTGTGAAAAAGAGGACATTCTGAGGATGCCAGAAATAGCTGACGTTTATGAATTTCACGAAGGTGTGGTGCTCTCCAGGTGCCTCCCATACATAAACATTCAAACCTGGAACATTCTCACACAGCTGCAGAGTGACTGGAGGCAATATACTGTACCAGCACAGGCCTGCTGGCCAAACACACACACACACACACACACAAATGTAAACTGTGGCATGTTAACTGTCACAAGCACATACAGGCACATGTGCAGCCCATAACACAGTGTATATAAGGCGAACAACCATATTTTCCATATGGAGTAAGAGAGAATGTTCACTGTATTGTATATTCAGTGTAAAAAAAGAAATATATTGCAATAACTTAAAAATAATAAACAAATAAATGTGATTAATTCAAAGATTTAAGATAAAATGTCAAAATATTTCTTCTGTCACAGACAGGGATCATCCATTTCTCTGAGCATGCATCGTCACACACATACACACACCTCACCTCCACACACACACACACACACACACAGCAGAGAAAGCATTTGTCATTAAAGGACACCTGCAGTAAGCTTCTCTTTGTGCATCACCACTCCAGACGAAAAGTGCAAAATACGATAATCTAATGAGGGAACACAAACCGCACATCTTAACGCGTTGGAGAGTCACTGATTCAGAGTTAATGAAGACGCTCCCCGAGCACCCCCTCCTATCACAAGTCAGAGGTCAAAGCCCGGTGAAAAGGAGTAGGGGTGAACAAGGCTGTAAGATAGCCCCTTTCCCCGGCACTGAGGCAATTAAGACGAACAGAAATGAGGGACAAGGAGGTGAACGTCTGTGAGACCGGCATAGGCATTTCACTGGCCACTAAGGTGCAGCTCGCTGGAAAAAGGAAAAAAAAAATGCAAGAAAGAAAAAAAAAAAAAAAAAGAAAGAAAGAAGAGAATTATCAAATTTTCATTTGTGCTCCCTGGGGTCATCTTGTTTTGTAAGGGCATCAAATGGAATGAAGAAGTAAAGAAAAAAAAAGAAATAACAAGCCCTGGAGAAATCACTGAGTCTACTCCGTTTGATGCTGTTGTTTTACCTTGGCCTGCAGTGGCGCAAGAAAACGACTTCCCATCCTGAATATCATCTCCTGCATGAAAATGTCGCCGAAATGAGGATTTCACGGGAGCTATTGTACTTAAGTGATGTGTGAACATAATTAGTCGTCGACAAGACTGGAAAGACTAATTCCGTATTACCCATTCAGGTTGATTGAAATCTCTGAGGTGGAGAGCGTTTATTTCCCTATAAAAAAGAAAGAAAAAAAAAAACATTGTATATTCACAACGCTAACCTTTTCTCCTATTAACAGTAATAATATTAATTATGGTAATAATAATAATAATAAATATAATGATATCTTAATATATTAAATGTTACAAAACATTATTCGTGTAAGAAAGCAACACATTTCGCATCCTGGATTCTTTAATGAGCCTAAAAAAGTGTAAAAAAAAAGACAGAGGTCTCCATCCCTACATGTGTTAAGAATGTCACGACTGTTAAGGAGTGTTAATTCCTTCCTCGTCATCCACAATCAAGCTGTTTTAAAAATGTTCAGAGCTCAGATAAACAGGATAATCACAGCCACATTTCGTCTCCATTCACCATACACTATATAATCTCAACTGGGTGCAGGGGGGGCTGCAGCAACTGTAAAAACAAAAGTTGAGATTGCATTTTAATTAACTTTTCAACCACAAACAAACAGGTTTTGACTGGGACTGGTCCCAGTGTCGGGTTTAAACAAACAAACTGCACAGAGAAGTGAGCGAGCTCTCACACCAACAATAACAGCTGAGCTGTGAGCTGGACGCCTTTTCCCACACTGGGAGGCAGCCACCACCACTGCAGGTGACCACTGCTGAGGGGAGAGCACACACAGGGCACCCGCCCTCCCCTCCTCACACACACACACACACACACACACACACACACACACACACACACACACACACACACACACACACACACACACACACACACACCATCCTGTGCGTCACCATCATTTTTTAGTAGAGTAATCAAAATTTAGTATTTATGATTTTATTTTAGAATAAAAAAAGAAAAAAGGAGAAATCTTTTTAAAAAAATAATAGAATTATTAATAGTGCAAATATTAAAATAATAAATACGACTGATGCAGGTTTATATTTCTGTTTTGTTTGTTTTTTTTAACCCAAACAATAAAAAAATTTAAATAAAATTTCAAGTTCACATAGAAGTGGTTCGTTACACTTTGACATGTGGCTCAATGTCCTGTCACTTTTTTTTTTTTGACCTCTTAAGCCACACCTCCAAGGGCGTACTTCACAGTCACAAGACATTTCAGGTCTCCAACCTGGCTGACAAACTCAAGCTGCTAACTCCTATCCTGCACACCACAGTTCACTATTTTAACCTTTTTCTAGAAACGTCTCACGAGCAGCGTCGGGGTGAACAGCGTGCCCCGTGATCTATGGTTTACCAGCTCTACACGGTTACGCAACAATGCACTGTCTTCAGATGCATTATTTGAGTCAGTTGAGATTTAATTAAGATCACAGCCTCTAAAATCCCTTTCAAATGAAACTGTAGTCAAAAGACAATGGCTGACACATCCTCACGCAGATTGTTTCTATTCTCTGCACACCAGCAATGCAAAGCTAATCCTTGTTTCCATGACGGCAGACAAGAGGGCCACAAATTGTGTTGCTTCTTGACACTCTTAATGTTGTTGTGTTATGTGACTCATATAAAGTATACAGCCAATTAACAAAATAATATAGAAAAAGGTATTAAAAGGTAAGTAGTGTCAGCAGTTAGGCTGAAAGCGTTAACTAAAAAGCAGGACGTGTCAAACTTATTTATGTTCACACACACCCTTATTTTCAAGGTGCAACATGTCAATACAATCCCTTATTGTTTTAAAAATATATAGGTCGTGACAGAGACGAGTGGTGAAAAAGACCTGCCGCCATAAAACACTCCACACCGTGTAATCTCCTCATTATCCGACCATCTCAACCCTTTGAAACACATGGCATCTCAAGTGTAGAGTTAATCTCCCAATCTGAAACAGAGACGCACACAGTAATGACCCTTAAAAAAAAAAAAAAAAAAAGGAACGAAAGGCTTTTTCAAGTAAAAACATGTTTTAGTCCGGAAAGCAGAGTATAACAGCAGAGAGCAGCTGGTGGCTCACTATATCACAGCTAAACTATTCCCCCGTCTCTCCTCTCTGTCCTGCCTGCTCCAGTACAAAGCCAGCCACCGTCCCTGTAAAGGATATCCCAGCGAGCCGCGAGGCTCTGGCAGCTACCCCCTGTGCCCCCCTCTCCGGGTACACGGCTAATATCTGGTTGCCTATGTCATGGTTTAGAAATGACAGGTGCTGGCAGCCCTTCGCATTGACAGGCCACTGCACAAATAACGCCCCTGCCTGAAAGGGCTAATGCACTACTAATGAACAATAAATCAACTTTGATTACAAACTGTCAACCCAATCAGCTCGCACTCCAGCTCTCCCAAACTGCGAGTCTCGGCACAGCTGCACAGCATTACGGTGCACACTGGCCCTGTTTGGGCTTAGCTCGCCTCGTCCACAACCATCTGATATTCTCCTCCACCTCTCCTTTCAATCAGGCACACAGTTTCTTAACACTGATGCAAGGGTGCTGAAACATTGCACTACCACCCCCAAAAAAACACACACACACGCACACACACACACACACACAAAAAAACATTAAAAAGTTTGGCTAAATGGTGAGCAAGAAAAAAACAGCACTCTGAAAAAGTCTTCTCTATAGTTGCATTACTTGAAATGGTTGCAATAAAAATACTTGAGATCATTAAACAACGGAAAGTCAATAGCTGTCTTATGTGCAAAACCTCAAAGCTTTCAAACAGGACTCAAAGCTGACAGCAGAAAAGATGGAAGAAAATGACCACAACTTTCCCTCCTAGACGCACTCCCTTTTGTTGCAGCTACCACAACACACATGCACGTACAAACAAGAACACACTCTTAACTTTTCAGGAAGATGCGAGCGATGACATTCGGAGTGACAGCGTGTCTCTAACGTGGTTTTGTGGTGACGGTGTCAAATATAGAGCTGTGCCAAGCCTGTCTTAATTCACTGTGACACCATGAGGAAGAGTGAGGATTAGTTCAGACCATGTAGCCTGAGAGCAGGCAAAGTCTGACTGACCAACACTCACTAACTCACACAAACAAATAATCACAAAATAGACTCAATTAAAAAAAAATAACAATAAAAAAATAAAAGAATATTTAAATGCCTCAAACAAAACAATTCAGTAATAATCTGGAGATTAATAACAATGTAAAGGAGAAGGCTCTTCAAACTTTTCATAATTCAAACAGCATACAGTACAATACTGGATCCTGCTGAACTGGTTAGCTCACTATCAGCAAAGTAAACAAAAAGAAAAAAATGACAATGGAAACTTATTCTACATGATTATATATCTAATACAGTAACTGACAAACAGTCAGAGCAAAAGAAACTGTTGCTTCAACTTTTTTAGTGACATGTTGAAAACCGCCAACAGGACAGACACAACACACAAACATGAGCTGCCGATCCATCCAGTCTTATTTTGAAAAGCACAAAGAGTAAATCTAAAGTACATGACACCTGCTCACTGCGCCTCTCCTGTCAGGACAACACTGTAAACTGTCAGCGTCTCAGCGGCAAAGTCAACCCCGGATAACCGCCTCTCTCTCACACACACACACGCTGCATGACAAAATTAACCAATTACAATGATAGAACATCAGCGATAGACAGACAATAAGCCTCTATTTCTCTCTTTTCCCCGGTCAAATTAAATTGTCAAGTTTTTTTTTAACACAAGAAAGCTGGCAAAATCACAGAAATCAATCATATTGACAAACCTGACAAACTCCATTTAGCTGGCAGGGTAAACAGAGAGCTGGGCCACGCGGTGTGGAGTGAAGCAGAGCGGAGAGCCGAGCGGAGAGGGAAGGGAGAGAGAGAGAGAGAGAGAGAGAGAGAGAGAGAGAGAGGGAGGGAGAGTGAGAGTGAGAGAGAGAGCGATAGGGAGAGGTAGGAGCGCACAGGCTGGCTGGCTGGTTACGAGGCTGGGAGAAGCTGGGAGGCTGAGAACAAGCGCCGCTGTGCTGCTGTGAAGTCTCCAACCTTCCTCGGGATACAGACAGATTGCACGCGCAAGGTTGCTCCCCGGCTGACAAGATACAAAACTATCCAATCAACCACGCCCTTCTCAGCCAATCACAACCAGCCTTCTAAACATAATCAATTCAAATGGGGCCACACAATAGGGAGCCTCGGGCTGGGCTGCAGGTGAACTCGTGCCTTTGTGTAGGGGCCCCTTTAAAAAAAAAAAAAAAAAAAAAAAAAAAGGAGAGAGAGAGGAAAAAAAAAAAAAGACAGTTGACGGCTGTTAACCCTTTGACCCCTGCCGGGACTCCGGCCGTGCTATTGAAACAATGGGAGCCTAAAGAAAAGAGGCCCTTTAATTAAACAACAGATAAGTAAACACAGCTATCCAACAGAAAGAAAGAAAGAAAGAGAGCAGGCTGGCCCCGCTATCAGCCCTTTATTGTTCTGCTAAATGGAATTGTTTACAGTGGCGGAACAAAGACACAACTCATTTCACATGCTGAAAACAACAAAATGCACAAACAGTTGAGACGCTTTGTAGTTATTTGGACTTTTTCTTCCTTTTCAAATTTCCCAAGCTGAGACAATAACACATGTATTTTATTTTCAGAGTAAAATAATGTATTTATGAGAACACTTTGTTTTGCCTTGTGTTTGCTCCGCTAACTTTAATGTGTGCTCATGTGCCAGAGCACGCAACTAGTTGCAATGCAATATACTTTGACAAGTTTGTCTGTGTTTGGTCATAAAATCAACCACAGCAGCATGAACTTTTCTCTCTTTTTTCTCCAGTTTTTAAACACTTATCCTACAATTTGGCCCGAGACAAGCTAAAACCACTTACATTAATAGCTAACATTACACCAGCTACCAAGCAATCCATCCAACTCCATCCCAATGAGAGCAATTAGCTGTCATAATATCATCACACTCTTTAACACCCGTGCGCACTCTTGTAAGGGGAAAAGACAGGAGAGGAAAACAGGACTCTGCCACCTACTGGAGATCTTACTGAACTCACCAGGAGAGAGAGAAGTCTTGCTCCTGTCAACATGTACATGTTTTAACCTTCTAACTGAGCAAGTATGTTTCATTCTATAGCACATAAAAACATACAGAAACGGAAAGAGCTGTTAATCAGACCTACTTTAAGTAATAACAATAAAATCAGGTTCACTAACATGTGCAACCCACTTAACAAAGAATTAGAGGAAAGGCATGAGGCAAAATTAACACCTCACTTTGTTAATTATCATGACAATAAACACAGAGCTGAATAACAGAGCTCTAAAACACAGCTCATATCAACAGCTATAAACCCTTGGCCATGGATGAAGGAATGTTCACGGGATGCATTCCAGTCCGCAAACACACTGGTAAAATAAACAGAGCGCCTGCATAACAAGCCACTGCTCTCATCTGCTAATAACTAACAATGAGCTCTGCTAAGCTGGCCTGACCTATATAAATTATTGACTGGGACACCTCAAGTGTCAAAAGTGACAATTCCAATACATATCATAGTGAATAATTAAGTGGAAGAAAAGGACGCTTTTATTTTCTATCTGACGGCTCGCCCAAAAAGACAGTGACATGCAGGCATGTGCTTACAACTGCATGCACGCACACATACACACACACACACACACGCACACATGCACAAAGTGGTTTAGGCTACGGCCACACTCTTCTCCCCCGGCACTCTCCCTGGGGTGGTATGTCGGCGTATTCTCAATAAAACACCTTCTTAGCAGTAATAGGCCACTGTTCTCATTTCAACGCTCCCAAAGGCCTCATGATAAATTTAGCAGACGCACAGTTCAAGCTTCTCCTCTCACACACTGTCTTTCTAATCCATTGCCTCTGTGCCTGCGCCATGTGAAATAATTACACATATGTGTCGATGTGATACACACGCTATATAGATTTTTTATTTATTTTTTTTCTTCCTGTGTGTGTGCACAGGGAAACATCAATATCCTTGAGCCTTGAACCGGCGTCCCCTGTGATAGTTTACAGAGAGTACTGAGCGATTGTGTTCATGACAGAGTGGATGACATTATAAAATACTCCCATTTCCTGCTTGAGTTAGAGTGAAAGTATGAGTTAATGTCTGGTCTGGCCGGGGCTGTGCTCCGCTCGCAGATAACGACTCGGCTCCAATTACAAAGCCTTCCCAAAACACTAACACAGCCTGTGAATAAGCTGCACCGCCATGCCAACCAATGTCTTACTGCTACTATGGAAAGAGAAGCAGAGAAGTGGAGGGGAAGTGGAGAGGAAAACACAAAACTACAGTCATTTCTTTTCTTGAAAGGCTCTGGTGACCTGTACCATTGTCATGAGAAAACAAACGCAGTCTGTTTCCCTGTGTGGGTGTAGAGTAAATCATTGTTTACTGATGGTGGGAGTCAGCAGGGCAGGTGTGGGACCTATATAAATAACAGCTGCTCTATATAATATTGCCAAGGCAACAAAAATACCTTTTCGATCCTCAACAGTACAATAATGTGTGATCTTCCTGTTACTCCTCTCTATTATCTCGACTGTCCCCTATCAAAGTCAGAACAGACGCAGAGCGTTTCATCACAGAAATAAATCACACAACTTATGGTTTGTTTGTTTTTTTAACTTTGCACTGTTCAAAAAGATCCCACGTTTGATTTTGGTGACCCGCTCACTTGCACTGACACCACAAAGGAGGGTGCAGAACGTCATGTCACTTCTGCAGCAGTAAAACAACAGCACGAAAACCTTTCTGAAGAGGTGCAACGGTCTTCTGTATTTCTAATCTGAAGCCAAGGAATGCAAAACTAAAGGTGATACATTTAACACACTGGTTTTTACTTTTATTTGGTTTTCAATGTTATTCAAACTGCATTTATTTAATGCACACTTTATTTTCCCTGCACCTTTTGCTCCTAGCTCAAGTGTTTCAGTGTTTTAGTTTTTTTTATTTATTCTTGGTGCTGTGGTTTTTAAAAGTTAAAATAAAGTATTTCCACAGTAATGACATGACAGTGAACTCAGCTTTTAACATGTGCAACCCACCAACACTCCCTCTGATACTTAGAATAAGTCATATTTAGAGTGAATGAGGTTATCACCCGAAGCAGAATGGAGTTACAGTAAGTCACGCCTGAGTCACCGTGTTCCTCCTGGTCTATTATATATGGGTTTGGTTATTTACTTTTAATTTCAGTATTCAGGAACACATTGTTTAGTCAGCACATGTGAACTTTGCAAAATATTTCCTGAGGTGATATGCCAGCCAGTGTATAACGGAGTTTATGTTTCAGCGTGTACCGTCTAGTGTGGTTTTTAGTCTTAGTCAAAACAAGAACACTTTGGGTTTGACATCGATTTAAGGAGGTGGGGGAATTTCTGCCTCGTCTTGTTTGGTGATTGATTCATCCTTGATTTACAGATCACAAACTATATTAATACACAAAATTGTATTTTAATAAGCAATAACACTTGTTCTGTGCAGGCTGTGAAGATAAAAAATAACTTGAGCACTAAATCTGAAGCCACAAAAAGTTTGTGTGTTATTTTAATGATGTCATATTGTAATTTATAGGCCTTGATATGCAATCACAGATAAATGAGATTTACTATTATAATTACACAGATCCCTAGCAGAGTATAAGCAAGTTTGTCTGTGGGTGGCTCCTCTCATCACTTTTTAAGAAGACTCTGAATGTAGGACGCACAGTAAGCCTACAGCACCGCTAACCACTATGATTAACTGTTTAGCTAACCTTTTCTGTGGTGTTATTAAACTGTATTTGTTAGCCTGTCCTGTTTCCAACACTAACCCATAAAACTCCTCAGGAACATTCCTGGAGGTAACAGATATAGATGAGCACTCTTCATGTAAATTTCTTTGAACCAAAAAGGCAAAAAATCTTAAGTGCAGCAGCGCAGTAATGTTACTCTGACTTGAAGCTTTCTGCAGATTGGGTGTAGCTTGTATGGCTGGGCTGTGCACTGTGATGGTTTACTGTACAATGTCCAACACAAACATAAAACATAAAATACAACTCCAAATTATGTCCTCATGTAGCTGAAGGCCCTTCTGTCTCTGGATCTCTCTCATGCTGTCAGAGCGAGACAATATTTCTCTTTCCTACTCCTGACCGAAAAAGTGAAAATGGAATCAGAGAATCGCCAAGCTGTCAAAACTGTGCGACGACACCCAAAGAGAAACAGCTTTGTGAGCTGATGCTGACTTGACTGCACCTTGCATAGCTGTTAGTGTTTATTAATGCTATGGTCGACTGTGCATCCATCCATCCTTCCACCCCTTCTGCAAAAGGGCGTGTGAATCACTCCGAACAACACACGCTTGACATCAAGACATAGCGCCAGAGGATGACACAAAGATACAACAAATTTTAGGGAGAAGCTTGTGTGTATGTGTGTGTGTGTGTGTGTGTGTGTGTGTGTGTGTGTGTTTGAGTGTGTAGATGGGTGGATGACTGAGTGGGGTGGAGGGTTGAGAGGGTTCACTGCTTGAAGGGAAACATCAGGCCTAAAATGAAAAGAGGGTCCTGAAAATGGTAAGTGGCTCCCAGCACTGAGACTGCAGTCAGTTCGACAGTCATCGTCTTGGCTGGGAGAGAGCTCCTAACACAGCAACCCCCCCACCCCCACCCCTCCTGACAAGTCTCTGCTTGGCTGCGTGGAAATTGGGACAGATGACTTCATTCTGACAGGATTATCCCAAACCTGGTTCTAATCTATACAGTACACATAATACATTTTTACAATATGACAAGGAAAACAAGCAGTAAAAGAGACGGCCTTGATCCCGGGGTTCCACGCAAGCACCGGCCTCGCTGTCGTGTTGATCATTCCTGACAGACTGTATCACCTCAAAGCAACGCACGCTTCAAACAGGAGATTTCTTTACAGCATCACCTTGGGAACACAAAGAGATGAACTCCTTCTGATGGTCACGCACAGATGAATGAATGATGAATTATAGGATTTTACTATTGGAGATTGATAGCGGAGTTCTGAATGACATAAAAATACTGATGGCAACACTGCATGCTGAAGACAGCAAGAAAATGTAAGAAAAAAAATTATTATATATGAGTATGGAAAAAAAAACAAACATTGGACCTGGAACCTGGAATCTCTGCTGGGTGTCACTGATGACGAGACTCTATAATAGTGGTTTCCAGTCTTTGTGCTAAGCTAAGCTAACTGGCAGAAGGAAGTACCTACACAACGTTAAAGTAGTATCAATCTTCTCTTGGTTAGAAAGTGAATATGTGCACTTCCAAAAATGCTGAATTATCCCTTTACGTATGGATACACCTCAGACCAAACAGCTTCAAGAAGGTACAGACTGCGAACACTTGATGTTGCTTGTGGTTACATCTTGACTGTGCATCCACATACTCCTTGAATTATCTCCTGCTCAACCTGCAGAGATTTGATCTTTAATAGACTAAGGCTAATCTTGGCAAGCTTAAAGCAGTCGCTAAGTGAATCAATTAGAAATTGGCAATGCTTTGATTTGGTTCAGTGTTTTGAGAAAGTGCCACCACTCCATCTGTCTCTCTATGTTCAGCACTTCTTTTCTTACACGGTTTTTCCTCCCGTCAGTATTATTTCCTTGTCTAAAATTCTTCCACTGTATTTTCACTGAATATAATTAGGCACTCCTGTTGGCCAGCTCTCCTTTTGTGTAAAAGTGAATCTGTATCTCACAGCAACTAACCCAGAGCATTAATCCAGTCTCGTGCTCGCCGTCACCTCGCCAGTGGGCTACCACCGCCGTGCCACTTTGGGCCACTGGCTGCGGGAACACCTCGAAATGCTGCCTCAGATCGCCCCTGCAGCACTGGCTGAGCTCCAGCTGACAGGCTTCGGCCTAGTGCTCTAATGACTTACAGATTGGAGCGCTGTGGTATACATGTGTCAGGACAATGCCATGGGCCTACTGCAAAAACAGTAGGAGAGGGAGAGAAAGAGAGCCGGCGGCTTCTCCCTGTCCTGTCAGACAGAGGCTTGGCCCCTGGATTGTGTCACATCACGCTTCCCCCCAACAGACCGCAAATGAAGGATGTGAAGAGCGAACGCGGGGAGGAGGGGCGTCGGAGGGGGCGCTGTACAACTTAAAAGGCTTTCATCCTGTAAACTGAAAAGACATTATCTTTTGACCTGGAGATGCCCTCTGTGAGGCTGTACACTACGGTGTGAAAACACAGGGAGAGAGAGAAAAGAAGCGATATAAAGAAAGGAGAAGTAAGAAGTGTGGATTGTGGTATCAACTGGTAATAGTATAGATAAGAAAATTGTCTGCTGGCATGGTTTTTGAAACATTATAAGTATTTTCTCTGTGTTTGAAGAATAACAAGTGATGCACCTTTGACATCATGAAAATGTTCAATGCAACATTTATCAGAGAATACTGAAGACTGTTTCTCATTTCAAAAACAAAAAGGCCGTCACATAATTACAATAAATATGAAAAAACAAAGAAACTCAGAGGACAGAGATGTTCCTTTAGCTTCACATTCTTTGCACAGAAGCTCTTCACTTTAAGATGAAACATGAAAGCTCTCAGTAGTCATCCTTCTCTATAAGTAGACTATCTCTGCTCTGAACCACGAGTAAAAACCGCCTTATATTGAAGCTACGTGTGTTAAACATATCTTTACTTTCCCACATGCATCCTCATTACAGTGCAGACGTACTACAGACAGAAACCAGTCAATGTCATTCAAGCGGCGTCCACACAGGGAACTTCAGCTGGCTGCTGGCCATTCCTCACACTGTACCAGTGACATGAATAATGAAGGCCAATCTCAGGCACAATCCTGGATGGAAAACAAGCATAATCTGAGCATTACACTGATAGCGAAGACACCATGTTGACACAACATCTTCAGCCCAGCTGAATGCCACATAATCCCCTGTAGGAGGTGGATGTCTATGTAGGATCTCTTCTGCAATGAGGTGTAGTTAACCAGCCAGGCTCGTGAGCAACGCCACAAACGAGCTTCAATTTTCCCCCCTCCTCCCACCTCGGTGCTGGTGGACTATCAGCGAGGGTCCGACAGTGTTGTTCCTAATTACCTATTTCTCCACTCCTGATCCTGCGGCTGGCATAATTAGTTACCTGGGGCTGCAATCCAATTTGAAGTGATGACAAGAAAGTGATCCATGAAAAAGTAATAAGTTAAATCCAATTTCAGCCTGCCTCTAATTAAATGCACATGGAACTAATGAGTCAAACCCTACCATTTCACTGATAATGGTAATTAGCGGGGTGGGAGTTGCCGGCTCTCGTCGTTGTGCCACTGTAGGTGTGAAGCGCAGAAAGGTAAAAGCGGCATGGATTCTTTTAATCACACGTGTCATTCTGTCAATGTAATTTACTGGCTTTTTGACCAGTCAAGTATGTTTAGCTGCTTTCCAGCCTGCGTAGCAGCTGTTTGTATATCCAGTCTGATTAAAGCGCCTCCAGGCTGCTGAGTATACAGCGGAGGCATCTTCATTCAGAGGCAGGGGTGGGCGGTTTAGGGGTGAGGGGGGTGTGCGTGTGGGGGGGGCACCCCTGTTGGAGATATAAAACCAAAGAGCCATTTAATGCTGATCAAGGATTCTGAGGCTTGTTTGACTCATATTTTTTTCCCCTTTCACTACTCTATGCAGGTCATTTTCTTTTTTTTTTCAGATGTTCTGGATATACCGTGCTTCATTATTTTTGACTTGAATAAGAATGAATTGGAAAGTGAGTCACATCTCCAAATGAGTAAAAGTCTCTCTGCACATCTCCTCGTGCCTAATGGGAAGACCGCTGAGATGAATGGAGCCTCGTCCGCAGATCAGGTGCTTTTATGGGGTGTCAGCTTACTACACAGCCTCATAATTGTTGGATCATGTCTTTTGATGACCCAGTCCAGCTCAACAGAGAATCATTATCCAGGCTGTGTGATGGAGATAGTGAATGTTCTGTGTGAAGGGGGCTCCTCCAAGTACGGGTTTGTTCTTAAAAGAGGAAGTGAGATGAGACTCAGACCGTTACCCTCTGGTGTTTCACAAAATGTGTTTTTGGGTGTGTGTGTGTGTGTGTGTGTGTGTGTGTGTGTGTGTGTGTGTGTTTGTGTGTGTGAGAGAGTGAGAGAGACGGTGTGAGAAAAAAAAAGAAAAGAAAAAAACAAGAGAAATCTCACCACCAGAAAAAAACCCCAACAAAAACAAATGTAATACATCCTCACACGGAACGGCACACTGATGTTTATGTATGAACGCTTGGCTTTAAACTCTGTGAGTGTGTGTGTGTGTGTGTGTGTGTGTGTTTGTGTGTGTGTGTGGTTGGGGTGTGTTTAATTAGCAGAATATGTAATTCAGAGATAAACAAACACTTGTCTGGACCTGTGGCTTTTTCATAATGGCAGTTTCAACCCAGCAAAATGTAACATACAACATTAGAGAGCAGGCAATTTACGGTGTTAGTTAGATACTACAGCGAGTCTGTGCTCTCTTCACAAGAACCGGGCAGGAGAGAGGGGAGGGGAAGCGGGGGAAAGGGCCCGACTCTCTTTTCAATAGCTGAGTGACAGCTTGGCCAAGCTCTCTGTATACATTAATAAATTAGAATTTTAATTTTGTCTTTGTCTGCAGGAGATGGTCTAGTACTTCACTATGTACCAACAACTGGCTGTACGCTGGAATCTGCCGTTGTGGTCCCCTCTGTTGACCTCTGCAGCACAATTCCCTGCCAGGCTGGGGAAACTGTTTAGTTTGATCCTTTCAACTTATTTGAATCCTGACAAATATGCACACAACTGAAAGGTCATCACAGTCATATTTCATCCTCTGGAGCTATTCCGAAGACATCTGCACAACAAAGAGGCTTTTTCACAACCTGACATTAGACCTAGCTGCTACAATAGCTCATTAAAAAGGGCCCCCAATGGGATAGTAAGGGTATTAAATATTATATATATACACACATAGAGAACAGGGCCTCCGTATTAATTACCAAATATGCCCTGAAGTCGTTTGCAATTTCACACTGACACAAACAACCGCTCCTTGTTCAAACAAAGATATACATCTCTGAGGCAGCTGATCTGAAATTAACGTAAATATTGCATCAGATACGCAGCGCCGATCATATTAAAAAGCAGAACAGGATGAAAAGGATTTTTTTTTCCTTCGCATCACAAAAGCAGTCCAAATAACGCTCCCCAACGCCTCTTTACCTCTCTCCACCCTCCCACTTTCCCACCCTTACTCCACCTCCAAAGCCCTCCACCTGGATCACCCACCCTGCTCATGGCCTGCTCTATAGCACCTCCTGCTGCCGGTGGTAGGCACCTGCCTCCTCTTTTTTTTTGATTTCTGCTGTGTGTGTGTGTGTGTGTGCGTGCATGTGCATGTGCAGATCAGTGATGAAAGGCAAACAGGGAACGCGTGGAGCTTCCTCAGCTTGACCCGACTCACTTCTCTATGGGAGGAATGGAGCTCTCTCTCACTTCCTCTTTTTCCCCCTCATTTCCACACTCTCTCTCTCGCCTTTACCCAAGCTGCACACCTCCTAAACTTCAGTTCAGTCAATAGAAAAGGCCTTTCCACTGCAGAGGTCAGGATCAGCCAGACATGCTGATGTGTGTTCCTGAACTGGAATGATTCTGGCAGTATTGGTTGAGCTTGTGATCTAAACTGGTCACACAGAGGCTTTTCTAACATTCTGGACTATATATTTCACATGTGTCTTTTTCTGCATACGGCTGCTTCTAACGTTTAATGTCAAGACACATGGTTGATTGCTTGTGTGTGTCTGTTTGTGTGTGTGTGTGTGTGTGTGTGTGTGCAGCTAAATCACACATAATGCGTGAGCATACATAACTGCAAATGTTGCACTGCCAATTTTAATTTCCTGTTTGTGAACTTAGCCTTGCGCTGTTTCTCGCACACTATGTTCTAGAGAGAGTTGCATAAGTTCACTTCGTTTTTTCTTTCTTTTTATTGGATCAACCACAAAGTCAAATAACAGAGCTATCTGATAATGGTGAGTTAATAAATGAGAGTGTCTGAGAGCGACATAACATATTTACGGTACCTGTAGACTTTGCTGCTTGTCGTTGACTTTGGGGGATTTGCGGCCGGTGTTTTGTTGAGATTGCAGTTGCTGTGACTGAGACTGCTGCTGTTGCTGCTGCTGCTGCTGTTGATGTTGTTGCTGCTGCTGGAGGAGTATCTGCCGAGCCACTTGAAGAGCCTGTTAGAGAGAAATACATATAAAGATTTTAGAAAAAAAAAAAACGTCCAATAAGAATGCTAGAAGTAGAGATGCTGAAAGCCCCTTGAGAACACTTTGATGCCTATTATCAGAGCAGATGTATCCCCTTACAACAATATCCCCTTGGCCTTGTGATAGATAACAAACAAACACTGTAAACCATCTTTTAATACTCTCCCATTCAGAGTCATAAATCTAAAGCTGGCATAAACAATCCCTCTGCAAAAACACAGGGAACAATGATCTGATGTCAAACAAATTCACAGACAGAAAGAAAGAGGACAAAAAAACAAACAAACAAAAAAAAAAACTGCAGCCATCCAGAAGAAATATTCATCTGCTGATAACTTTACAGCAAACACAAATTGTCACAGAGACACTAATCAGTGCTTTTGATCCTCCTTTAGCTCAGTCAAACTCCACAAATAAAAGGCTTTATGACTGCTTCAAATATCTGTTAAAGGACACGGCCTTCTCAGTGGAAAACAAAATACAGTGCAGTCACATGTTTATTGCTCCAGCTACTCCCTTTTCCCTTACGATAAATAATCAAACATGCCATCCAGAGCAAACAAAGCTGGAGAGAGCTCGGGGGAAAAAAACACAGTGGTCTTGAAAACGGTCAGCGATACCAAGAAAAGCAAGCGTTGTGTTCCCACAGTGAGCTGGCCAGCCTCACACCTCCACCAGTAAACCATCTGGGTAAATAACTGGCCTCATTCTTTCCGTGTTCCTCAGACGATTGCTCCCACAATTAAACAAACAGTCGGGGGAGGGTGGTGTGTGTGTGTGTGTGTGGGGGGGGGGGGACATCCAAGCTCATCTCACAGACAGACAGTGTAGAAGTTCTCCGGTCGATTACTTGTGAGGTTTCAAAATTGTGAAAGGAAATGGTGGAATGTTTAACAAGAAGATAGTGAGATAGAGAGAGAGCACAAAAAAAGTTCACGCGACGTGTGAACAAGTGAGTGAAACCTATGAAAGGCTGTGTGAGAGTAAAATATCTACACTGAAAGGGCAAACAGAAAGCTCTGTGGACGGATGAAAAGGTAGACAGAACTATGAGAACTAGTCTTATTGGTAGTAAAGTCTGACAATACTTTAAGACAGAAAGGGGAGAGACAGTTCGGGTTGGAGTGAACAGCTGTATGATGGTCTGTGTGTGGGTGTATGTGCTGACCCTCCCAAACACACGGCTGTCGGATGACATCATGAGGCATAAATATGACCACGGGCTACAAAGAGGCCACACTCCTGGCATTTCACCAAGCTTAACTTTAAAGCACATAAATTCTCCTCCTCTCCGTCCATCTTTGTCTTTCTCTGAGCTCTTGTGAAAAGACAAATGACACTAGAGCAACATATCTCTTTCTGCATGCCTAATTGTTTTTTGGAGGGGAACCCCCTTTTGCAAGCAGGTTTACTCATAAAGCGTATAAATTGAAACTAAGAACTACGTGAGCGAGATTCACTCCCACACGATTTCAATATTTACATTTACATTTGAGGCATTTTGCTTTTTCAAAAAATATGGTGTGAAGAGACACGGGGAGCGGAAAATCTACTAATGCAGAGGTAATATTGAGATTGTCTCTTGTAGTGATACAGAGCATGATGATATTTTCATCACGTTATGAAGCCCTTTAATTGTTAAAACAAGTAAAAAATTTAAGTAAGTAAGTATTATTACATTTTATGTTTGGGGGAAAATTCACCTTAATTTCCACTCACAATTAAAACCTAAAAATACAATATTTCAGCATCAAATCACAATATCAAAGTTACCAAAGTCACCAGCTTTTAGAATAATAATCATAACAGTAATCTATGTGTGAGATAGTGTGATTACTTTGAATTAGCAGCTCGGATAATCTCCAAATCAATGTTTTGTGTTAGCTTCTGCAGCACCAAAAACTTCAAATGACTAAGACGGCGAAACGCTGATAATTCATCAGGAAATTCAAAAGAAAAGAAATTATTCACGACGACCAAGGCGTGGTATTACGGGCACATTGAAGAGTAAACAAAGTTCACTGTTTTCTTTTCCGCTGTAACTGATGACACATGCAGTGAAATGTGTGTGCGGCATGTGTGTGTGTGTGTGTGTCTGGGTTTACAACCGAGGGTGTTGGAACAAAGAGAGTTGAGTCAACAGTAATGGATGAAGAGATACATTTCTGGGAAGTCTTCCTTCACTGTCATCTTCAAATAAAGCAAAGAAGAAGATAAAAAGCAGACTGCAAATCTGCTCTGTGATCAGTTACCACATGTAGATAAAGACACTGAAATAATGTGCGCTCTTGAAACAATGCGCTGTTAATAAGTACATGAATATTCTAATATTGTTGCTATTAGTTATGATATAACCACACGTTACTCAAAGTGAGGTTGTTTGCAGAGCATTTACCATCCAATCAAAAGGCAGGTAACACCTATGTTTGACAGCCACGGTGTCCATGTGTGTATGTAAGTGTGTTTGCGCTTAAATTATTACAAGAACTGCCTTTGTATTCATCCTTTAGTAACAGGGAAGTTACATGACGTGAGATAATTATGACTGAATTAAGGTAGCGCTTAACGTGACAATTTAAACTATGATGACATTTTGCAACATCGCACGAAATTGGGAAAATGAACGTAGCCTCCCGATATTCACGTCAGCAGCTTCATCAAATTATTCTTCCAATTAAAATAAGGGCAATAATTATGCGCTCAGGCACTCCAAAACACAGTCAATGATCATCTCGACACAGACAAATGAAGTGAAATCACATGGCTGTATGACAGCACATGCCTAGATTTGCAGTTTTAATAACTTAACAATGTGACTTTTGAAAGCCAAACATGAGTAAACGCTGTTGTTGGTATAGAAAAATAATGAGCGGAGAAGGCGAGTGGGGCTGAGAACCTGCGCGCTGAGCTCTGCTCCACTGTTTAGGAATGTTGCTGTCATGTTTGTATTTTAAAAAGGGCACTGGAGCTGGCATGCCTTTGAGAGGCCTAATGCTGGGCTAAAATAACCTATTGTGAAGTGTCACCGCCATGTTTACACAGCAACCACTCCTCGATTTCAGACCTCTTACCCCACCTCCTCCTCCACCTCCTCCTCCTCCTCCTTTGGAATTTATCTTCTTTTGATCTTCCATTCAAAGGTACTGGACGCTTGATAGACACGCATGTGTAAGAGATGCTCCAGGCAAATGTGACAAACTGGAAACTGATGACAGGCACAAGACATCTGAAGCACAGAGAAGTGAGGGAAACATCGTGTTGTGTAGGTGCAACACAAAAGAAAAAGGTTACGTTCAGGTCAAATAACGATAACTAGAGTAGATTCCCCTGAGACAAATACGGTGCACAAGGAAAATGCTCTGAAACTGAACAGAATCATACGTTTTGTTGTATATATTTATGTCTACACAATGTACATAAATTGGATTTGTGTAGGTTTCATCAGTGGCCCTGTTATAACTCAAACTGACGCTGTTTGGGAGGCAAGCTTGTTACTGGAATAAGAACCTAACTGCAAAGCTAGACGCCTATGTCCACACACAATTCACTGTTTGTGGGTCTACATGAGCACAAATACACACACACACACACACACACACACACACCATAGAGGGAGTGAACCCTCCAGGTGCTTTTGATTAGAAAACACCCTCTAGCGCATGACAAAGGTTTTTTTTTTTTTTTTATCAGCAACAAAGCTGGTGCAATTTGGTATCCTTGTCATTTGCAGTCCTCTTTTATATTCCCCCGTTTCAAATGTGTTCAAAGTTCACACCCTCTTCCCCGTGTTAACGCAACTTCCTCAATAAACAACAGGCGTTTTATTTTTATCTGCATCTACTTTCACACCACATTAGTGAATAGAGGCAGGAGCGTCTCTTATGTCCCTGGGCCATCACGCTGTGATAAGGGAACTGCTAAGTACTGGATGTCTTTATGTGCCGTCTGCACATGTGGATTATTTACAGGCTTTGGGGTTTCCTGCTGCTAAAGCCAGCTCTGGGTGTCTTACAAATCCCAGCTCAGAGCATTGCCACACAGTCAAGCCTGCTCTCTGCTGAATCCCTTGCTACACCTCTTTCCCACTTCCACAAGAAACGACATGTTTCAGATATTTATCCAACTCTACTGACCCATGGTAAAAATCTAAAACAGTTCTAAGGGAATGTGACAAAAGGTCCAGAGAAAATAGAGATGATGTGGGTGTAAATGTTCAGGGGGAAATCATTCAGAGTGTCTCCATCAGGAGTCAGACAGTGAGGAACAGGCCAGCGTTGTTTGTTCAGGCCCATCAACAGAGAGACCTCTGTAATTCTATAAACGTCCGGCTCGTCTTGCCACAGCTGGCGGAGACCTTGAACGTGAAATGGTTTCAAGCAGATTGCTCCTAATTGCTAGAAGATGTGCGAGCAGGTGTAACCAGATCCCTGCGGCCACTCAGAGAAGAGGAGATGTGCATCTGTTTGTGCGTTTCTGCACATGTGTGTGTGTGTGCGCGATTCGGTGTATTTACTCAGTGGCCACGTTTCGCCAGGCTTTAATAGTCAGGAGAGTGTGGCTCAGAGACAGCCAGCAACAACACGACTAATAGGTTAGCTCTTAATGTAGTCTCAGGCTCTGAAGACACCGGGCCCTCTGGTCTCACTCTGCAGCCTCTGCGGGGCTTCCACACCAGCGGCCTAAATGTCAAGGTTATCTGCCTGACTTTTCTGACTGATCGCACGTCTCAGCTCACCTGACATTTATCACTTGCTGTTTCCTTTTCAAAGGCGAGGCCCTCTTCTCCTCAGCGGTAGCCTAAACAGGAAGAGGCCAGGTTTTTCTCTCACCGGCTCCTCCACGTAAGTTGCTGATGTGCTAAGACTTCCACACACAGCCCAAGAAAGCAAAGTATTTCAGTCGTTTCGGACGTGATATGGGCTGTTGTAGCCAATGGCAATGTAATCAGGGTTCTATATTACAATATGACAGATATGGTGTTAGAGGGGTATTGACTGTGCAAACATATAGTAATGGAATTCACTCGGAATACTTGTCATTTTAATTGAAATGCATATGCTTTTTATTTTCTGGGTTGGTTGGGGGGTGGGGTGATTTTTAAACATGTAAGCGGATAAGCAGTGAGGATCATGTCTATTTATATTAATTGCATTTTTTCTCTTTTCCTCAGTAATACAGACGTTTATCTGCAATGCAAAGCAGGCAAAGTCTGGTTTCCCAGTAAGTATATAATTAATGCCATTTCCAAAAAGCCACTCCACATGGAAAACAGGCCCTGATGCTCAAACCTTGCGCATTACAGGGCCCTCGCAACAACACTCTCCAGTCTGTGTTTAGATTTCCAAACTAATTCATGTAGAATACATAAATAAATCAACGTTTTATACCCACTTCAAACCATTAGATTCCCTTCCTTCGCTGCACTTTTCAACTAATCTATTAATATTTATGACAACACTAAACATTTCAAATATCCACGTTTAAACAATAAGGGAGTGCGTGCACTTACATAAGACAAAATCTGACTTCAATAAAAACCCCATTTTGTTTGTCCAACACACCCCCCCCCCCCCCCCCCTCCCCTCTCTCTCTCTCCCCATAACAGGTAATGCAATGTGCCTTGACAAATGTTTTGTAGGGAAAAAAATGACTAAGAAAAACAAGACGAAAGCAAAGTTATTAACTGTGAGTGGAGATAGAAGAGAGGGGGCTGTGAAGCAGGACTGATGATGGAGGGAGTGGAGTGAAAAGAGAGAGAGGGGGGGCGCAGACAGATGGAGAATAAGAGTGTGAAACAGAGACAGAGAAGAGGAGAGGTAAAAGGGAGATGGAAAGAGAGGGGAAAAGAGGAGAATGTAGAAAGAGGGGAGGCGGAGGTTGCAGTAGGTGCAGAGGGGAGGGTAA
Organism: Argyrosomus regius; assembly: GCA_946959425.1. Classification (NCBI taxonomy): domain Eukaryota; kingdom Metazoa; phylum Chordata; class Actinopteri; family Sciaenidae; genus Argyrosomus; species Argyrosomus regius. The sequence continues at coordinate 4,191,769 of OX336885.1, forward strand.
ACAGCGCCCCAAGCAGGCGGTGCGGGCGCTTGGAGCCTGGTACAGAGGGGGTCAACCCCCCCTCCCCTCTCAACACCACAACCCGGCGAGGTCAGCTCAGCTATGCAGGCCTGACAGCTTCCGTTTGCTGTGTGCGCGCCGTTTGTTTGGATTCCCCAGCCTTGCTTAGCCAGCAGCTTAACAACAGATGGCTAAAGAAGGCCTCTATTCAGAGCGGTCTGGATCAGAAAATCACACCAAGGAAAGTACACAGGCTGCAGACAAAACACACAGATGCATCGCAAGCACACACATGCAAATGACATGGATTGTCAGTGTTGCACATGCTGCAAATGGGAGCAACGGCAAATAAGGTTTTGCTTGCTGCAAACACTTATTTCATTTGCCCACAAAAATGCATGAAAAACACACACAAAGACGGGACACACGCAACAACACGCAAGCCAGCGCCGCGAGCACATGCACAGCGTTGTCTGTCTATACCACAACAACTTCCTGGGACGATTCAATAACTGAGCAAATCTGAGTGAAAGCATTTCCGTCCCCCGCCATTATTAAACGAATACTGTGTTTATTACAGCTTTAGTGCGGTGTAAACTCATAAACACCCTCCCAGAGTACAAGAGGAGCTGTCAACTAAATATTGTTTCTCTCATGAGTCGCTCTTCCACCTCAATTACGCCTTTCAACTTCATAGGCTCAGTATGATAAAGTGGCAGTAAAAATCATTCACATTAATACTCCATTGTGCATCTGCTGCTAAAGGTAATTAAAGAAGTAAATGACTCATAAGAATAGACATATTAGCCGCAAAATGAAAGGCAACTGGGCCGCCTCATGAAAATATGTACCATTAAGATACTGCATTTTCATATTGGGGTAATCAGCTCCACTAGCCTGATGCTGATTTAATCCACTCCAGTGGAAAGTCTATCAGCGCACAGCCGCGTGTCACTGTCTCTCTTATGTCTACCCGCCAAGAGCCAGGCATTCTACTTCAGCATTGCCTGTGAATGGCTCTACTAAAGGAGGGAGGTCACACACAGGCAAATCAGTCGGAGAAGCAGTCAATGCTTAGGTGTCATTTGGAGGCAGATGGAGAGAAAGAGAAAAAAAGAAGTATGAGCGTGAGAGGAGGATAAAATGAGCTAAAAAGAGTAAAAAAAAAAAAGAAGAAAGAAAAGCGGGGGAAGGCAAAAGCATAAACGATCTGGGAACAATGCAGCGGGCAGATCTCAGCAGCCCCTCTCTCCCTGACCTTAGCTTTTTGTTCTGAGCATATGATGCCTCAGGATGCCCACCACTGAATACGGCGATAAAATCCGTCAAGTTGATGAAGTGGGAGGAAAAGAACAGAGGCATGCCAACTGTGCTGGGTACTTAGATGGACTGTTAGAAAACACGCGCTCCTGCCGATTGCATCTTCGTTGGAAGTGTTGCATCACTTTGTAGCGGGGAGTGTTGTGCTTGGGAAAATGGGTGCTTCCAAAAGCCCAGCGTGAGACCTAGAATACTGTGAACAGATTTTATCATGCGTGAATGATATTGTTTAGAATGGGAAGATCTGTCTGCCCTGGTCTCATAGACGGAGGACTCAACATTATTGATACGCTCGAGACATCAGGGATATGACCAGTAAAACCCCTAATCTTCCAATTTAGTTGTGGTGAATATAGATGAATGTAGTCCACACTCAGCTATAGAATAGTGTGAGGAGGGGAGGAGTGATCAGGTCATGGAGTGCCACAGCGCTCTTTGGCCTCTGAACAACTCAGTGTAAGTCATCTAGATGAATAATCCAACTAAACAGTAAAACAGACAACAAGCGGTGACATTGTCCAAAGCAAATTTGGACTGTTCCCTCGAGAAAGGGGAATAACATCTGTCCAAAGAGCAGATGGGTCTCCTCTCAACGTCTCCTCTTGATATTGTTAAGACACTGAACTTAAAACCATCTTTTGTTTTCTGCATCTTGCATCCAACAGCCGTACCGCAGCCTCTACGGTGAGGCTTTCTGTGCTTTTCGACTGTACATCTTTTCCCACTGATGCTCACTGCCTTGAACTGTCCTGACCTGAGACCTTACACATCATGAGCTGCTGAGGGAGAATTCCCAGTGTGTGTGTGTGTGTGTGTGTGTGTGTGTACGCATGGAGCGAGAGTTCTTCCGAAGAAGAGGATTTTCTATAAATCACAGGCCAGTCCAATTGGCTATGGATTGAGTTGCAGCGGGGAGAGACAGCTCCCTGGGAATAGCAGTGTCTCTGTTGAAGTCATTCCAAGATGGGTAATATGATCCTATGCCGCCAGGAATAAAGGAAGGGAAGAGAAAAGGAAGAAAAAAAATCTGATTGCTCCGGCCATAAAGAGGAGTAATCTCCAGCAGGGTCAGACACATCAGCCATCACACTGGACTGTAATGTATTATAGTCTCAAAGGCAGATGATGTGACACATGGTGGGCCTCACTTTTTTTTTTGGTGGTTCAAGAACTGATTTTTTGGATATTTTTTCATCTTTTTTCTCTTTTATTGGCAAAGTAGAAAAATGTGAAAGGTGTATGGGAAAACAAAGGGTTGCCACTTCTGGTGCTGTGGTAGATGAAGACCCTCACTCTACTTGATAACACAAGGATCTTGTCATTGTAAGATGGGCAGAGATGAATCTTCCAATGATCCTCCAGATAATTTAGAGCTATGTTTAATCTCTATATATGTTATATTTGTGAAACATAGAAAGCATGTGGCGTTACAAATAAGATGAAATAACTGTTAAAAAGGGGTTTTCCGACTACCATGATGATTTCTAATGTATGCAAATGCAAGTGCCAACGGTCTGAAGCAATTAAACAACAAAACTGCCTGGCTGAGGTTAACCTTGGCATAAAGCAATAATGCTAACTGAAGAATCCCACACTCATAAACTGTATGTTTTTGGTAAGATGTGCTTGAACAACCTGAACTGTAAAGTCCCAACGACCAATACAAAACGCAACCAAACGGAACGGAACGCAAAACAGGTTTGTATTTAGCAGTGCGGGCGTGTACACGGGGGCTAAGAGTGGTAACAAATGTTTAATGTTACACAACCACCTAAAGCTGCAGCTAATTCACATGTAAAGTAACATTATGTAACTATTTTACCTTAAAGCAGCAAAATCATTTTGACGCCACACTGACTGTATTTGGAACTTTCATTCCTACTCTGTGTCCTGAATGCCTGTCCTTGCACTATGGGTAACTAACTATGCACAACTTTGGGTTGAGCAGGTATGATCTCCCATCAGAAGTGTGTAACACCACCAACTATAGGTCTTCAGCTAGCTATGAGAAGAAGATAGCTCAGCTAACATGGACATCAATGCAGAAATGAAGATACCAAAGAGGATGTTGATGGAGGAAGCTAAGAATAGAAAAACAGAGTGGCCAAGCAAGAGGCCACCAAGAGTAAATCTCAAACTAGCTTTTTTATTAGTCATTAGTGGGAGATTGTTGCGTAACAGGGCTTTAAAGTGGAAGAACCTTCAGAATGCCAACAAGGAACTGCTGTGATTGGCAAGTCATGTTTCTTTCAAGTAAACTAGATGGTAAATGAAGCTGACAATCACACATCAATGAAAAAGCCAAGTGGAGAGCAGTCTTCCATCCCAGTCTGTGATAAAACAATTGGCAGCTGTTCAGAACGGAGCATTCGAACCAGGAAATAAATGTAATCAAGTTTAAGGGGGAGCGGGGGATTGCTCAACATTTGGTGCCATTTCTAGGAACTGATCATCAACAATATAAACACCCACTTAATGGCACATACATGATTTTTAGTTTCCTGTAGCCTTAAGCCAAGAGCTGATCTCCAGTTAAGCACAGTTTACCTCCCTTTAAAGATAAAAACTTTGGCCTCCACAAGTATTCAGTCATCTGGGACTTTAGATTGACCAATCACATTCACAGTTCACATTTCCGACTTACAAATCCTCTTTCGTTTGAGCCTCTTTTCTGGAGTGTTTATGGACTAACAAGTCGTGAAAAAAAAGTCCTTTGAGCGTAAGCACTTCTCCAAACCACCTCAGGCTTAATTAACATGCGGAGTGCGGCATGGTGACAGAATTGGCCGCCCTCAATCTGCCTGAGCCACCTTCAGCTTTAGGCGCTGAGACCTGCAGGCTGCAGGCTTCAATAAACGTCTCAGGAGAAGATGATCACAACTCAAATTAAGTTATGTGCTAATCTTGAAGGGCTTACATAAACATGGGATGGAAATATTAACAATATGTAACAACGACAAACTGAGGGAAGAGAGAGAGAGAAAAAAAAAGGCAGGTCCTGATGCAACTTGAAAACCATTTAAAATAATGCAATTGGGTGAATAATTTGCCCAGATGTTGAATTTTCATTGATGACTGAACATTGCATATATACAATAAATCACCACCCCCCTGTTTTTCACAGAGAGGTACTTAGTAGCGGCTGGCGCGAATGAGAGGTAAAAGTGAAATGCAGGTGGCAGAAGTAGCCCAAACAACAAGCACTGCAGGAACCAAGGGCATGTGGGCTATAGAGCTGCTGGGGTGGTGGGCGGGGGGATGACAGACTGCTGTTCAACTCCATTAGCTGCTATGTGAGAGGGGTGCATCTAGCAGCACACGACCTGTGAAGAATCTTAGATCTCACTCTATCTTGGAATGGGGATTGCCGCATTAATTCTAGGAAACTGTAATCTCTCAAGCAAATCAAATTACTCTCATTAAGCGCAAGAAGAAAACTGCCTCTGTAATAAGTATGTATAAAAAGTATTTATTACCAATAATCACCTCTTTAATATGAGCTAGCTTACAACGGCTTTTATTTTTGCTGATTAAGTTTAAAAATGGGGAAACAAGGAAGGGCACATGCTCACGGACGCATATACATGGCATTCTCACACACACACGCAAACACACACACACACACACACACTAATACACACCTCATGGAGTTTATGAGAGCGGCTGATACAGTGATTAAAGGGGAGGGTAGAGGGATACAGTGCTTGAGGGCCTTGGAGAGGACGTGCCTCACCTAGTCATAAAAACACACCTCTGTCTTTAAGCCAGCACCAGAATCGCTCTCAGTGGGTTCACTTGGAGGTGAATCACTAAAGAATTTACATGCAAAGTAGCACATGTCATCAGCCCCAGACAGTGGTGCTTGCACACGTAGCGTTGCGCTGTAACTTGGCATACGCGCGCTGACCGCCACATTTTTGCAACGGTTTGCGAGGTTGACGGCCTGACCCAGGGCAGGCGCTCTCTCTGAACAATGCTATTTTTGAAACACACACAGCTGCTGCTTTTCTTCTTTTTTCTCGCTCTGTCATTTGCATAATTTGTGTATCTGCGAGCCGAACTATTCCACTAAACAGCCAACAGTATGTTAATGTTATGTATGTATGATTTTGAAACAGTAAATAAAGCCAAATAGCGTTGTGGGCATAATGACTCTGGTGGGAGGTGAAACCTTTACTCTTCTTCCAGGATATGACATCATTCCACAGAGCACAGGCTGCCAACTATAATTGCCCTGCTGGTAAATGGAAGAGACACAGATTTCATCCAATACCGTTTCTAGTATTTGATTCTTTGTTCACATAACCAATTAATTACATCTAAAAAAAAAAAGTTAACAAAAACACATCAAAATGGCTGATAGAAACGATTTGCAGAATCAATTAGGACTGCGGGTCAGTGGGTCATTCATTTACTGGTTCAGCATAATTACCTGTTTTTCTTCCCCTCATTTACTTCTTTATTCATCTGGGACACTGATGTCCCCGCAAACCAAAAGAACACACTTTTTTTTGTGATTATTCAAATTAAACACAGATTCCTGAGAGAAAACGTCTGTCAAACTACAATGCGGCGAAAGCTAATATGCTCCAAAAACAAACTCCCCTGCAGCCAAATGAGGGAATTCTATTAGATGTCAGCCTACATACTGTAGATTTCAATTTGACGTGCCCAATCAGGTAATAAATAAATAAATAAATACTGAATCAAATTAGAAATCACAATTTGATCTTGTGGAATATGAATTATGGCGAAAAATATGCTGCACCTATCTGATATGAGTGCTTGGCAAGAGGACAGGTTACAGCAGTACTGTTGCCCTGTGGCTACAAATCACTGCTGGTGCTTCTTTGACTGTCTATCAAAGAGGCCGCATCCACTCCTGTCTGTCCTGTCTGCTATGATTCATAGTGGGTAGAAACAGGAGGTGAGGCAGAGAGGAGGAGGATCATGGCTGACTAGAGATGTTCTTTCCTTCTTTTGAAGAAAGCTGTAACGACATCCATAAACTGCGTTGTTCCTGCATGAAGTAAAAGGTGTTGGTCTTTTAACAGACAGAAGCATTTATCGTGTTTAACACATAAAAGCAGACTCAGTTAGTCCGCCTGCAGAATATCACATTAACACTTTGTAAACATCCACCCATAAAGATAATTATTTTGATTGTAAGACTCTTGTGAGGCTTTTCTTCCCCTCCTCAACATCTGGTTAAAATATGGGGCAAGCTTCCTGGCTCCCGCTCAGGTGGTTAAAATAGACTGCACAGACACACACACACACACACACACACATACAGACACTCATGTATAAATAGTGTGGTGGGTAACTTTCATTTTTTCCCCCCACTAGTTTACAATTTTTTTTAATTCTTTTTTTTTTTTTTCATTTGGTGGCGAGTCAGCGAAAAGGCGGGAGCTGTGGCTCCCCGCAACGCACCTGCCAGGAAGTGATCCTTTTCTCTCCAGCCAGAGAGGCTGCTGGGATATGCCAGGACACGCAGCTGTAGCGTGAGCGCTTAGCTTGATGCTCCTACAGGCAGGGCAACGCGGAGTTACAGAGGCACATGCGGCATGAGTTATACAGCAAGCAAAAACCTGATAAATGTGTCTTTGGGCTGAAACATTTTCTTATATTCTTCTAGATTTTTTTGCATCTCCTCGTGTTCTTGGTCGTGTACTGGGCCAGACAGTCGGTGAGAGGCCTCAAGAGTAGGACAGAGCAGAGGAGACTGTGATAATTGACCAAGATGCTGCTACCACTGAATCCCCTGTCCCCTCACCTCCAAATCCCAGCGGCCCCGTTTTCAATTTAACACAGGACTTGACCAGATTTCGCTCATTGCAGGGCCAAGGCACATCTTTGACACTTTTACATCAGAACCGCAGCTTTCTACTGATTAAAAACCTTCCCTCTGCCTCTCCCTTTCTCCCGCTGTATGGCGAGAGGTAATGTGAGAGGGGTGTCCATTTCCTGTCCCCCTCCCTTTCCCTCCAAATCAACCACAAATAACTCACAGCCTCCTGCGCCTATCTTGATTTCACTCCAGGAGATAAGGACACCATTTATTGTTTTCATTGAGCTTGAGTGCTAAGACAGAGAGCACGAAATTACTCTCAGATCGAGATAAATACGCCACAAATCGCTAATTCAATCCGTCCTCGATGCCGGTGATGTTTTGAAGAGAGGGCAATATCAAAAGATCGCACTTTGAAACCGGAGTCTGGAGGTGCGATACCGGCAAGAGACCTCATCAAATTGAGAAGAAAAGCGAAGTGTAACTTGAGTCAGAATTCCCTTTGGAGAAGCAGAGAGCTGGTACAATATGTCTATGTATTAAATATGGAACGTGGTTTTATGTGCATCCTTCATAGCTGTGATAGAAATGGATTTATAAGAGAATGGGCTTCACGATTTGGGCTCTTAAGATGACACAAAGGGGAGCTGAATCTACAAGATGCATACGTGTGTGTGTGTGTGTGTGTGTGTGTGTGGAGAACAGCGCTGCCCCCGGTAGTGACGGGGCTGAGGAGTGGAGAGTATTTACTGATGTGGTTATCTTGTCCTGTGACAGGCAGGACCACTCAATCAGCCAGCGATGGCCGGGCTCAGGCAAGCATTACACGCACGTCCCCGTACTTCTGGGGAGGAGGCGTCAGCCAAGCCAAATCTGATCAACAAATGCAGTTCCCCTGTGCCACAGCTATCTGAGATGAAGATGATATTATGTGGAAGTGAGCAAAGCGATGGAGACAGCACAGGGAGAAAGAGAGAAGGACAGAAAAAGAGAGAGAGAGAGAGAGAGAAGGAGACGGAGTGAGACCTGAAGGTGGAACCTCCTCTAAAGCTCGGCTTCTTAAAGGCAAAGCGCCTCTCTACCAGAGAGAAAGGAGATAACACACGCTGGTATATTTTAATAAGAACCATGTGCCTCGCAACACTCCCTTTACCAGATCAAAGAGCTAAGCATTTATATGCTGGAGACAGTCTCCCATTAATTATCAAAAACTTGAATTAAAAAATAAAAACTTGTCTGTCCAGCAGAGTTACATACCAATTAAAAACACAATCCTGGCAGAGTCCAACTGACATTTCTAATGATTCCTTTTAAAAATTACTGACATGTATATGTTATTAACAGGTTAGAGAAATTTGCATTTAGCGATGAAGGAAAAATAAATATAGTGTTGAGTGTGCAGATAAGAGTTCAGTAATTAGGAGTAGGCATTGCGGTGGTGGAAAACATTTGAAGAATAAACCTGGACTAGTTTGCTTCTTTCCCTGTTGCCCTACAGATATTTTACATTATTCAATCCAAAATACCATCTTTCTGATTCTAACTTTTCTTTTGCATGTTAATGTTTAATAAGAGCCCTTGGCTATCTATGGGCACAATTATTAGATATCCGCAGAGAGAAATTGAAAAATTAATCATACTCTCAGTTTTGTACTTCTCTGATCCACTGGAAATGACTGTGGCTCCTCTCCCGTCACAGGCTCCGTCTAAACACAATCAATCCGCTGCCAGAGATGGGTTGCTTGTGCAACGGAGACAATTGCATCAATACAGTAATTAACTGATTATTTATATGTTGGCGCTTGTCCTGATACGCCACAACACTGATAGGCCTGTTGCAAGCCGTGATGATTATAGAGATGTTTCTCTCTGGCCTCGACACAGGAACACTGAGTATGTCTTTAATTATCCAAAATATTATACCAAGTAGAATTGTGGGGCTTGGTGTGACAGGACGTTGTGTCAATAGGTGCACACAGTGGAGAAATATCTGTCTGTTGGCCTTGAGCACATACTGTTAGACGACACATTAACACACTAACACACTCCCTGGATTACATGCAGTGCCATAATAGGATGCACATTCACTGACAACAGTTGCAAAGACAAAATTGCTTAGACCAGGTGCCTTGTGCAGTTTCACATCCATACAACTCAATTACCCATGCGTGGGCCCTGTAGGTTTTCAATAATCCTTGTTTTGGCTCTCGCCAATGCTGTATGCAATCTATGCTAATATGATGCGCTGAGTATAAAATATGCTAATGTGAAGGACAAAACAGCATTAAGTTATAGTTGACAGAGGGATTTATTCCACACTATCAAGTTTCTAAGTGGCAATTTTATCTTTTTGAAAGGGACATATATAATAAGGTATTATGCACAATAACGGTCACTAAAATGTCAGTCCTGCTTAAATACTGCTGTGTGAAAGTGACGTGCTGTGCTTTCACTGAAGGTGTTTTAACCAGATGAAATTCCAATTCATCACCGCCTCCAAAGCGTGCATGCATGTCGACCCAAATATTTACAGTGCAAGCAGAAAAAAAGTGCAACTTTCGGTTATTAATTCTGATCCACAAAAATCACCGACCGCATCAAACAACATACTGAGAGGCTCCCTACAATTCAAGCCACTTCAGCCTGTCTGTCCTCTAGTGGGTGGCTGTTTTTAGTTAATGATTATTATTAACTGATGAGACAAATTAAACTGAATGCATAATTGAAGCTGTAACCTTCATACATGTGAGGATTCATCCTTGCAAAAAGCAACACAGATTAAAGTCGTCTTCAGCGGTGGTGAGTTCGTAGCTGATAAGTGATGAAAGATGATCTGCTTTGACAGTAAATTTACAGAAGCAGGCATAATTGTGTCTGATTTTTGGGGGGGATTTTGCTAATTAAGAAAAATATAGATAGCAATGTCTTGCCAAACATGTGAAGCACTAATAGTGTAGCAGGATAATTTGGCCAAATTAGGCTTGTAGAATTGTAAATTCATATTCATTATATAAAAGTAAACTACTTTTGGGTCCTTTTAGAGCTGGATGAATACACTGTACACAGTCAACACTTCAGTGTACAGCAATACTGAAGACAGTCTGGTGTTTTGACATTGGACAGTAGCAGGAAAATCAAAGAAATTCAGACTAACATCAACCAGTGGACCACGTCTTGGACTTAATCCCAGTCCACCTGGACTGGTTGCTAAATTTTTGCCAGAAGTGACACAGAAACATGCTGCGAAAGTGTCCAAATCAAGCTGCTTAGTTTTAGCGCAGTGTGTCGCAGTTATATTAGTGTTTTAGATTTTGACAGTAGCAGTGGCATCTGAGAGACATTACTTGTGTCTCGTGTGTGTGTGTGTGTGTGTGTGTGTGTGTGTGTGTGTGTAAGAGAACAAGACCAGTGATGGATCTTATGCGCTCTCCATCTGCCTCCCAGTCCACTCCTGTTGGACTTACTCAATTTCCTCTACCATGCTTCAAACCCGACTCCCTGGCCCACCCCATCCCACCCACAGACACACAAAGACATGCACGCAGAGCCCCCGGACAGAATGCCCTCCTCCCTAAACAACTCTTTCTTTAACATCTGCCCAGAAGCAGCACTGCTGCCTTTTGTCCACTCACTGTCTCCTAAGGCATGTCATCCAGCTCTAATCAAGCAGAAAATGGTCATAAATATTTCTTTCTGCTAGATTTCACATTCACATTTCACGCAGGGACATGATATTTTCCCCCCTACCTCCAGGGAGTACCTAATGCAAAAAACAGTTACTTATATTCAAGGCTCATGTTCCTTCAGTCAAATGCAGAACATATTCCCCCGTTTGCAGGGAAAAACAAGAAAAAAAAAGTGGGGGGAGAAGAGGAGAAAAGAGGAGGGGGGACACATAAAGGGCCGTCTTATTTTCTGTGCCATTTACTGGCTAGTACTTTCACAGCCATCCCATTACATCATGTCAAAGATTGTAAACAAGCAAATAACAACAGCGCATCAGAGACCACAGCGAGGGAGCGGCACACATTGTCCTGCTCTGGAGGTCTCTCTGCTGCCGACTGAGGGGGAAAAAAACATTTGTTTTTACTGTCCATTTAAATAATATATATCTTTTTTTTTTTTTTTTTTTTGCACCGAGAAAAGGGTTGCATGAGGATTTATATGAACCATTGTCTGTGGCCTGGCTAAGTATTTATGGCACATGCCATTCACAGGATGCGGAGGTGCCATCACTTTTATTTATGACGAGACATCCCATCATGGCATATCATTCTCTAAATGGTATACAGCTATTCACCAGTGAATACCGACCTGTGCCATTTTTCTTTCAAATAGAGGCCATGTCAGTGCTGAACGTGCAACGTGGGGTTGTTATTAATCACCGATACATACTTTGATGGGTGAATACATGTCAAACAATCAAATTTACTCTAAGAGACCTATACATGGCGTGGCTGTCCATGCATATTTACTTCAATGAAGGCTCATTTGATCACCAGCATCTGTAATTCATCATATTCCTCCCTGCGAGCCAAAAACAGAGCTGTCACTGTTTTTCTATATCACAGAAAAAGGATAGACGCTGTGCACAAGCAATGATAACTGACTAGATACACAGCTACACAGGGTTTAATTCTATATTAGTTCATTATTTTATTAGTATGTAAAAGCCAACCTTAGTCCCGTAGCATCAAAATGTTACCGGTTACTTCACTGCAGAGCTTCTTGTCCTGTAGTTTGCAATGGGCGAGGCTTCCTAACAGGTTCAAAAGGGCCAAGAGAAACTAAACAAACACAAAGAATCCGTTTGTGTACGTTATGTGTGTATGTATGGCTCATTTCCAGCTGGAAAATCTGACTGAAACATTAGATGTTGATATTTTTCAGCCTTGGAATGGCAGTGATGGTATCGAAATGCAGCTTTGATAATATGTGGCATACAAATATTTACAAACATATCAAAATATAACCAAAGAAGAAAAACACTATCCGTAATGAGCTGCGTGATTAATCGTACGTGATAATAATCACTGACACTACAGATGTGTATCTTTATCTATTGTGTATACTATTGTACGCTGTATCTACGTATATATTTAAACACATCATCATTTGTCACTGTTTTTTGTCATGGCATTAAGCTGATGTATTGATTTTAATGACATTACTACAAACAACTATGGAGACATAATAATGAACTGTCCCTGACCTGTCAGGTCATTACATTTAACCACATTACAAATGTCAAAGTTCAGTCTCATTTAGTTTCAGGCAGATTTTAGTTTCAGTCTCCTTTCCTCAGTGTAAACAAATATTGACTTTATTTTCCTAAAATCAGTTCAGTGTATATAAAGTTAAGGTAAAAAAAAAAAAAAAAAAAGACAAAAAAAATCTCTGCTCTCTTTTCTTTTCGAGCCGTCTTATCCTAGTTTCACCCCATCAGTCAGCTCTCTTGTTAAAATCTAGTCTTTAACGTTGAGTCCTTTTGGAGCTGAGACACGGTGGGCACAGTTGTCTCAGGATGCTCTGGGGAGCAATATCTGCAGTCTGTGTGCTAACAAACGGCAGCAGGTGGCAAACAAGCATTTTGCTACCATCACCTAGCTCCCCTCTAAAACCCCTCAGCACCTCCCCCCCTCTGTCATCCAGCTCGGCCAGGACTTGCCAAGAATGAACACGCTGATGTCTATTACCCGCACTGTGTCAAGAGATTATGAATAAGATATAAAAGCCAGGCTCGCTACAGGGTTTTCACATTAGCCTGGCTGTGTAGGCGATGCCCTCTATGCATACATGTATACAAGCAAGTGCACACGCACCCACACGTACATAAACACGCATGCGCGCACACACACAAACACAAACACATATCAACACTTTGAATGCACGTACAGAGTCTCCACAAAGCCTCTGAGGCGACTCTACCTTTGTAGCCGTTCACATGCGCACCCAAAAGATGCCTTAATCTGCAACGAGGATTAGGCCTTATTGAAACAAATAAGTGTTTTAGGAGGAGACAGTCCCAGTTTCAATTTCAATAGCTCATTTAACCCTTATCTGCCCAAATCCTTGGGGTCCATTCTATGTTAATTGGATCTACATTGCACTAGCATTGGGGGTGTTAACAAGCACAGCCTATGAATATTAATTACCCTGAAGTTTTCTGCACAGGAAAGACTTCACTGATACATATTAATTCTATGAAGTTTTTAAAGTAGTGCTCTCATTAAAAATGAATAGGCCCTGTGCTTGAATGTTTTCCCAAGAGGAATTGTGCATCCTTAAGTCTATCCCTAATAAATTGGGTCAGATTGGCTATCCTTAAAGAATAGCTTCTCCTTAAAATGGCATTATTATTCAGCTACATGTAAACATTCCATTCGGGTGAAGAAAGGGTTTTGTTGAAACAGTGTTTTGACAATGGCTATTAAAGCCAGTCATGTCTGAGCGTGTACTTCCCCAACCACAGTCTCCTGAGGCCCTGTTAAAACGGTTACTTATTTACAACACTAAACACACAAGTTGTTCGGCTAAACAGCGCAAAATTACTCTGTGTGCCTGTGTGTGTGTATGCGTGATGATTTGTGTGTGCGCCTTGATGTGGAGCGTTCAGAAGCAGTTGTTGGCACTACTTTAAATAAAACATTGAGGATGCATTAGTCCTCTGGCTAGCCGAGGCCTCTCTATAAGCCATTTAATACTGAACTGACGCAGACGTGTTTCCCTGTCTGCCTCCAGCCAGCTGCTTCAGACACCTGCTCAAAGTTTAGAGTTGCCCACTTCAGCACAAACACGCAGACCGTGGCCATCAAAGACCATCCGGGCGCCACACAATGAGAGCCACTTCACTCTTCCTAATGATACCAGCATGCACTTGCATCATTTACATGGGAGGCATTTGTACGTGTCACACATTCTTCACGGAGACACACGGTGAACCAAACCTTAAACACAGAGGATACACAGAATCACTCTCTCTCTGACTACACACACTCACAAGAACACCAGGTTAATGTGAGAAATCAGTTCAGGGCCGTGAAATGCGTTTATGTGCTCCTGTGATCATTCTAAAACCACAGTATTACACAGGAGCATTCAGAGGTGTGTTTGTTTAGTTGGGGCATTTGCTTTAATGGTGGTGTCAGTGAACAAACTGTAACTGTGAGCACAGCTTCTTCCTCTTTGTGTGTTTGAAGTTTGAACTTTTTACACACTTCTGTCTTCTTTGTAACGCACATAAAAAACCTGATAGCAACCAGTTAGCCAAATGATTTCAAATGGGCTTCTATCAGCCGGATCATCTCATTTTGCCCCTGTCCACATGAAGCCACTGGTTTTATTTACTACACAACCTTTTTCTTCTTAGTGGATGGATCTAAAACACTGGCTTTGTGTTTAGAGTGGGCAGAGAAAATTGAATGTTTTCTGAACCTATAAAATATGTACTGTGTAACAAACCTTACTGTACAAAGAAATCATTTAAATGTCGTGATTTGACTCTGCAGAACAACAAACCAGGCCGTGTCTGAACCGCCTCCTTACTATTTTTTTGTTGCTTGCAACCAAAAACCAAGACAGAGAAAGAGATGTAAGAGTTTCCTTACTGTTTTGGTGTTTCAGTGCGGACGGAGATTTTTACTAATAGTGTGAAAGTGCAAGTGTGGAGGCGAGACTATATTCACCTGAACTGCTTATCTGTATTTACCATCTATATACCTTATCTTTATTTAGCTGTAGTCTTACTTCTTAAACCAGAAACAGTAAACAGGTTTTCTAATCCAGGTTGTACTTTATGTGTGTACTTTGTTTTTGGTTCTGGTCTTTGTTTTTTAATAATTAATGACGATTTCTTAAGTATGGGCTTTGAACAACCTACAGTATCAATTCCTGTAATTCAGCAAAACCAGTGGAGTGATTCATTAAAGATCATCTTTGATGCCATAAACAATGTTAGTGTATGTTCTATGAATTTAGGGGAAACTTCACTCATCTTACACATCAAAATATGCTCACACGTCTTGAGGAGTACTGTTAAATTGTCTCGAGTGAAGTCACTTGAGTCTGTGCTTGCGGCTACATTAGCCACTACTAGCATAACACTCCCAAATCTTCCCAGGTTATTATTATTAATAAAGGTGCCGGGTTTTGACAAGGAAGAAAAATACTTTTTTATTCAACAGTTCATCATGAGGCCGGCGAGTGCATCTCTAAAACTGTGAACAGCTTCACATTTTTAGTGAATAAAGGGAAATGTTAATAGGACTAATAATAATAATAACACCAGGTAGTGACTCTCATGTTAGTGTAGAAGGTCTAATAATCAGTCAAATGCATGTTAACACCTTCCCTTTCTTTTATTTTGTGCTGGAAAGAGACGGAAACTAAGATTCAGTGTGTGTGTGTTCAAGTATGTGTGTGTCCATTCTGGTTACCACAATGTCAAACAACTCCTGTGATCCCCCCTCCCGCTGCCCACATAAGCAGGGTGTGTAAACAGGATGTCGACCCGAGCAACAGTCAACTATTTTAAACTATGGCTTCGGCACACATGCAACCTGTGCTTCATCTCTTCCCAGTTGGGGAGCGGCGGCTGGAGGTAGACTCAACAAAATGGATGAGTTCATGGGCTGGCTGTCTTGGAAGGCATCCATAAGACAAAGGAAGAGGTGCTGGGTGGTTTACCTCCCAAAAACCTCACTAACAAAACCTGAGTGACAAAAGGATTTGAAAAGTTGCACCTAGACTAAACAGATTTTTCTTCTGATAAAAAAAAAAATGCATGCAACTGTGTTTAAGAAAGCAATATGACTCAAGTGAGAGAAGCTTAAGCCTGAGTAAAAACAGCCCTGATATTTTCTCAGACACAGGCTGTGTTTTTTTTTCCCTTTAATAATTATTTCCCCCTTTTTTCGACATAGTAGCGCATCACTGTTCAATTTTCACCTCCATCTGTGTGATTATTAATCAGATCACACATCAATTGCCAGAACCAGCAAAGAAATTCAGCCTGTAATAAAACTGTCATGTGCTGTGGTATAAAGACAGATGTTGCCAGTTGTGTGATAACATAATTAAACTGTTCTGTGAGGGATTCCATAAAATTATTCAAATTGGACGAGCACTATCATTTTACCAATAAAGCAATTTAAAGCAATATGCAGTGTCATAACACTGATGTTATCCTCTCTGCCAGATTTTCCAATAAGTTGGAGCCTCTGCTTGGCCTCCTGTGACAATATGAACAGCATACATGAAGATACCTGAGAGCTCCTAGAGATGAAGGAGTGTGCACGGCAACACCGCGTGGACTCACATTCTTTCAGTGCGTGGATGCACACTTGCAAAAACCGTGCGTGTGCACGAGCTAGGTGACACGGCTCAGGAAGGAAGCGCACATTCAGGAGAATAATGCACCACAGCTATTGGTCAAAAAGCACCGTGGGCAAAGAAGCCTTTATCACACATGTCAAATATTCAGCACTGCGCCGCACAGATATATAATTCTGCAGTAGAGCAAATACGGAGATACTGGCAGGGTTTCAATTCAGAAGTGCGGCGATAAGGCCGCGTTCTTCTTGTGAAACACCATATTTCAATCCAGCCGTAGCACTCTCTCCCTCTCGCCCTCAGCTCTGCGGCAGAGTACATGTCGATTAGCAGAGATCTGAGGCAGCAAATGCTCCCTGACCTCCTCTCTGACCTGATGCTGTTAACTCTCTCAGTCTGACCATTAGCCCATAATGTGGACTGGACGCCATAAACCAGCAGGCCCTGCACTGGCAGGCTTGGCCTTTGGGCATCTATTCTGTCTGAGCATGAATGTGTTTATATGTATTGTATATTTGTGTGTGTGTGTCTGAGTGCTACCTGTCTGAGTGCGCGGTGACAGTGACGGCTTATCATCTAGCACTTCCCCCCGCCCCCCGAAACTCGGCAGAACAGGGCTCGGTGACGGTGGCTAAGACGTGCATTTCCACCTTCTCTAGCCTCCACAAGGGACCGTGTAAGCCTTGCATTATGCAAACAGGAAACCTGTGCCCGCTCAGCTCTTTCTGTGGCCACTGTTATGCGTGTCACTCTCTCCTCTCTGCACACGCGACACGATGGACACCTCAACCGCACAGGCACAGAAGAAGAAGAAAAATAATTGGTCTGCCTTATCTTGCCATATGTAACAAAGCTTTAAAGGCACTTGTTTTACAAAGCCAGACTGGATAGATGCATATGCAAGAAAAGAAAAGTAATTATTCATCCTTGTTTTTTTTTTTTTTCTTTTGAGATATTGTTGGGATGTATTTGTACAGTATCACTGAGAGGAAGAGACAGGCTGATATTTTAGAAATCGCTCTAACTGGATTAAAAAGGGCTCTTCTAAAAGACAAGATATGAATATTTAATGCTCTACAGTTGTATCAGTTGAACCAAATTTCAAGTGAAGAAATCACTTACATGGTTAAACATGTGAGATGTTATAAAGGCTTTGCTGAAATTGACCATATATTGCAGGAAATTTGGGTGGGGAGTTACAGTAAATGTCCTGACGACAGAACCTCCAAAGCTAACAGTATCACTGTCACTGTGCGTTTATTAGACTACTACAGCCACACAACACAACTTCCTGTTGCAAAATCATTTAAATCACAAAACAGGTTATTGCAAAACACTCCTCCTTCATACTATTGTGTTGTGTTGTTTTTTTTCTCTCCTACAGTATCTTCACTTCCTCATGAGGATAACGATAAAACCACAACTTCTGCAACGCAAACAAAAACACAGAGAAAATAAACACACTCATGTTCTGGGGCAAACACACACGTTATGAAAAAAATATATATTCATTTTCTTAACAAAAAGTAGATACTCATATATTATACATAGGCAACTACAAACAACAGAGCGCAGCCTGAAAAAGCTACAAGACGCACAACAAACAGTTCTAAGCACCCTCAAACCTCTAACCGTACGCAGACACACTTCGAGTTCCTCAAAAAGTAAAATCTGATAAATCTCCACAGAGAGAAAAAAAGAGAGAGACAGCGCCTTCTTTTCATCCTTACTTCTTAACAAACCGTATTTGACTTACTAATAGAGATGCTTAAATCAAGCTTATGGTCCACTTCCCCCAAATCTGACTAGTCCACAAGATGAATTCCCCTGTCAGAATCAAGATGATCAAACAGATTACAATTATTTCATCCCCCATCTTTATTAATGAGGACTGTCTTTCATAGTTATGTTCCCTAATAAGAATAAATGATATGCCACTGCCAGGTTTGTTGTTCGAGCTCACTCAGGGGACTCTCAGACATTTGCACTTTGAGTCGGAGAAGATTTTAGATTGATTTTTGCATCACCTAAAGGGGTAATAGCATCTTGGATGTTGTGGAGAACAAAGAATGAAAAAAAAAGAAAGAAGAAGAAGAAAAACCCTCAGTGTGTCAGTTTGAGGCATATTAGTGCAAGCTGCAAATAAAACTTAAAAGAAAGACTGTGAAATGCCACAAAAGTAAAAAGTTATCAAGTAATTGAGCGAAGATCGTAATGCCCTGGGGACAATTAACATGGTTCATGGTGCATGAGTGAAAATCCTGGGTTAGTCTAATGGGAGAATAAAAAGACTGCCTGCCTGCCTTCCCAGTAACACTACCCTGGTAAGTAGCCTATCAAAGCCCAGTGTCAGGAGCTGAGAGTGAGACATCTCGTCCTTCGTCCCCATGCATGCGCCATTTATCACACACAACAATTAATACGCCTCCCTCTGTTTCAACTCCGACCACAGGCTAGAGAAATTAACCACTGGATTTGTTCAAAAGGCATAAAGCGCTTGCTATTTACCGCGTAGAAAGCAGAGGGCAGAAAATGCGACTGTAATACATTGAATTGGGGAGGAGGGAGTTGCTCGTTTTTCCTTCCTTTAAATGTCAGGGCAGATCCTGGAGAGTAATAGTTCTTTCCGGATGACTAGAAAACAGGGACCATGCTTGGACGGAGAGCTCTATTCTAGCGGGGAGGCTTTATTTTCATCCCTTCTTGGTGTCAAGTGCACATCCATGACACTTCTCTCTCTCTCTCTCTCTCTCTCTCTCTCTCTCTCTCTCTCTCTCTCTCTCTCTCCTCACGTCAATTCATCAAAGTTGTAACCCTGTTGTCTTTGCAGAGCGAATCAGAATGTGCCCCTGGCAAAGAATGAAGGAAAAGTCAACAGGAATTAAGTTTCAGTGCAACTGTTTACTCAACTGTGGCCTGCAGTTATTGAAATTTTATCCATGGTTTTGTGTGACTACTGCAGTAATGAATTCAGTATGGCTGTGATTTTCTCACTGACGACATGCTCATTTTGAGCTGGAAAAAAGATGGCTGGGAGGTGGGGTCTGGGACTCGGGGTCTGGAGTTGGGGGAGTGGGGATGAGGAGCAGATCTGGTAAAGCCTAAAGGCCTAACACTGAGGCTGAGGAGCAGGACACACTCCGACACACCCTTTCTACTTACTGATCAGCTTACACTTCTGCTCTGGTGTTTATTGCAATACTATCCCACTTAATATCATGGAAAATGCGATTAACAGACTCACACCATTCGACATCATTGAAAATATCACATCTGGCTTGTATTGTATAGTGCCACTTTAACAATTATTCCTTCATCTCTCTATAAAATTAAACACCAAGGGTGAAATGGAGAAAAAATTAAAACAGAACACAATTGTGAGGTCATTTTACTACTTAAGTAAGATGTATAAGTCGGGTATGGGTGTACAAGAAGAAGAAGAAGAAGAAGAAGAAGAAGAAGAGATACTTTATTAATCCCTTGACAGGGAAATTCTTTTTTTCACTCAGTTTATTTTACATGCATTTTAATCCCCGAACACACATACAAGGGGCTCATAGACATGCACACATGCAATGTGGAGAGAGATGGTGGAGTGATGGGCAGCCCCCTTGAGGAGCGCCCTGTGAGCAGTTGGGGGGTTCGGTGCCTTGCTCAAGGGCACCTCGGCAGTGCCCAGGAGGTGAACTAGCACCTCTCCAGCTACCAGTCCACCTTCCATATTTTTGGTCCATGCTGGACTTGAACCGGCCACCCTACGGTTCCCAAGCCAAGTCTCTATGGACTGAGCTACTGCCGCCCCAACAGTACTACAACTGACAACTGACTATCACTGCATCCACCTCCATATTCCAGTGAGATGTCGAGCAATGTCTTTCAAAATGTTAAGCTATTTACATGTAAAAATGTTTCATACTTTGTGTTGCCAACATGAGAAATGACAAAAGGACTGTGTATCACTGTGTTATAATATCCTATCATCATAATGCCATGATGATTCTGCTGAAAGATGCTCAATGATAATGCTGAATTATTGCTCAGCTCTATTTGTTACAGTGCCACGTCCTCCCTGTTCCACGCTGCAGCGTTGTTGCCCTCCCTGTGCAAACACTGATGGATGTGCTGTGACAACAGACGGCGGCTCGGAGCCTGTGCATCATCACCAAACAGCTCCTGACAACAACCCAAGTCGTCCTGTCGGATAGACCGAGATAGCAGAAGACACACTGATCTTTTCAGTGTTGTTTCCTTAAACGCGCTGTCGTGTGCCACACATAACGCTGACACCAACAGAAAGAGCTTGTCTGTTTGCCTCAAGTCTGAGATGGTGAAAATGTTTCGGGGCTCCGTCGACGATAAGGCCGGCGTGCGTCTCCGCACCTCATTGGTGAACGCGGCGGAGTGTGGCATTAGTTGTGAGTGTGAGGTGTGTTTACAACGAGCCAGGGGAAAATGCTGTCATCCTATTGGATGTCATGGTTTCTGAACTGTCTACACAATCCTGTGGCACCTACATACTTAAAATATGTCAGGACATCGCGATAAATATTTCACTGAAATGCAGATGCCGCATGCTAAGATAAACACACTCACAACCAAACACAATCACACAGAGAGAGCACTTCCCCTTCTTTAAATATTCAAAAAGGGCCTCAATATACATAAATAATAATAATAATGTGTTTATATACTAGATGTACTTTGAGGAGTAATTAAATATTAAGTGGCACTTTGAGAGGGGGGTTGGGCCTGCTCTTGACAAGCCTCCATAAAGTGAAGGCAGGTGTGAAAGGGGGACTGGTCTACCTGGTGCTGCTGGAGATGCAGGAGGTCAGTCGCAGTCACCTCCACTGACGGCGTGGCGCTTTTGGGTCGCCCCTCCCTGGACCCACCCTCCACGCTGGCTCCTCCATTTTGATTGGCTGGTCCGTTGCTCGTCGCCTCCGTCCCAGATTCTTGCATCATGACTTAAAAACCTGAGAGACGCGGAAAAGAGGGAAAACAGGGACAGAAACAGCTGTTAAAACACACAGAAATGAGGTCGCATTTTAACTCTGGGCCAAACTATAAACATCTGTCATATCCTTCCCACACAATTTCACTTTTATTGCAGGTTTCCCTGTTGGTTTGTGCTTCCCTGTGTCTTGTTTGTTTGCTTGTAGCATATGCAATGAGGCAAACACACACGCTCTCACAGAATAATCAACTGCTCCTTTGTTTTGTCTTTTCCGGTGCGGATCGTATGACAAGTCCATACTGGGCTGGAAGAAGAGCGAGAGGGACTTGGGTTTTGTTTGTGTTCTCCATTATGGGGCATATGCAGGGGTGCAGTGGAGGGGTTGGGGTCCGGCGCACATCGGAGAGGAACCCAACCTGAGTTGAGTGAGAGCAGAGGAGCCCAAGAAAACACTGGACCTCCAAAACAAAACACTTTCTATGGAAATGGATATATTTACTTGCATGGCTCCCAGAAGAACCACGGCAGAATGGCTTTTTAATGGGAAACAGGGCGACTGTGTGAGGCCTGCCAAAGGATCTCCATGAGAAACATCCAATCTGAGGCCAAACGAAAACAGTCAAATCCTTCAAGGGTGCTCAATTAACACCAAAATACAGGTCTGAATATAAATAAACCCCTTTGAGTTGCTGGAAAAAATGTTGTCTTTCATAACTTCATCTAACTTAAAAGGATAACATACAAATAGTGGCAGTGATTGCGAGACCTTTTTGCTTCATGTTAAGATACGACAGCAGTAATCAGTGTTAAATGTGAATACACAGCTATTTGCTTACATTCACTGTTCTGCTTTTGGATACACAAAACCCAGACAGACATGCCACCCCACCCTCCCCTACCTCTCTGGGGACGAGTGCCAGTGACACTGGTGCATATCTGTGCCTGTATTCTTCAAATCAGTGGAATGATTTACAGCTATTGTGCGTTGGTCGCAGGCCTCGGTGGCGCAACGCGTCTAGCCTCCCAATTCCAGGGCGGTTAATGAAGCTGACCAAGTCAGGCAGAAGCGAATTAACTTGGCTGATTAATTATTTATATGAAGCAGAATAAATGCCTTTAAAACACTGGGCCTCATCATGAAAGAAGGTGAAAATGGAACTAAATGCAGATTTATGGTGTTGCATTTAAGGCGTGTAATAGGAGGGCCAATGTGAATTAATATGTGCTGAACTACACAGGCCCAGTGTCTCCAGAGATCCAGATCTAAACAAGATGCAGACACACACCCAGACACCATGGGGACACACGCTCAGGCTGACAGATAGGAAATTGAGGTTGACAACTTGTCATATAAGAATATTTACAGAGCGTAGGTGAGATAATAATCTAGAAACGGCATTATTAAAAAATAAACAGCACTACTAGAAGGAGCACTGCTCTTTTAAATGGTGGTTCTCACGAGCAGTCTCCCAGCTCAGTGTCATCAGTAGCAGTTGTGGGCTACGGTGAGCTAAAACAGTACCAGAGCAAAAAAAAAAAAAATCAAAACTTCACTATGGTTTACATCTCCTCTCCTGTAGAAGCCCTCCTTGCAAGAAGCATATCCGAGTGAGTCATCTGACACTGTGGCCTGTGCCGGTTCAGTTGTGTGTCACAACGCCCCCACACTCAGGGGCCTGTCTGAGCAGCTTGGACCCGGCCTACAGGCCCTATTCTCTGGGCTAAGGCTAGAGCCGGCCCCCCTCTCCCTTCAGACAGATGTTGACCCGGCTCACCCCTCCAGTCTGGCACGGCCTCCATCCATAATGGGATTTTCTAAACAAGGAGTGAGCAAGAGGAATACTGTGGGATGGGATGCAGCCAGCCACAACTCCATCTACAGGCCCTTGCTCGCACCAACTCCCCTTCTGAGACACCAATTAGAAACACACATTCTCGGGCGAAATTAAATGCCATTTGAAATAAACCATGGGCTGACGTTATTCGCCCCCACTTATTTTTCAAATAAAAGACATTTTTCCACATGCAGAAAAAAAAGAGGGGCCTGCTTTCTTTTCTTTTTTTTTCCAAAGCTACATAAAAGGGGGGAAAGTAATGGCTATTATACATGCACTGTCATTCCATGCAAAATTTTCATAATTATAACGGAAAGGCGTAAATTTCCAAATGCATGGCATCTCCAAAAGTAATCAAGAGAATGAGCCGCGGGGCTATTTTAATGTATGCAAAACTAGTGACCCACAATAAAGGAGGGAAAGGCTACAATGAATGCAAAGTAATGCGCGCACATGCTTGGAACCGGCACTGATGAGGGGATGGCTAAAATTAACACCCAATTAATTTTCGAATTGACAAACAAATGAAACCCATAAATCTACTTTCTCATTAATTTTTACCACAGAATAATTCAAAGCTGCAATATCATGAGAGAAAAAATTGGAGGAAAAAAGAAAATGGAAAATGGGCATTATCCATCATAAATATCAAGCAGATAGGAAAGAGCCTTATTAGAGAGTTGTGCTGATAACAATGTTAATCTGGGAAGCACTGAGGCAGGGACGCCGTCATCAGCTGGGGGCCCGGGCAACTCGGTCACGTGACTTGGCCCCGTGTTTGTTTATCTATCTATTTATTTTCACTTTTGCTCAGGGGATAGCCTTATCCGTGATGACTCAAAAAAAAAAAAAAAAAGATTTTCCATCCATTCCTTTTATACAATTCGGCTGTAATTATGGGTCAGGAGTCCTGCTAAAAGGGGTGTAGTTAGTGGGGTTAAAAACATAATGCATTCATGCTCCAGACACAAACATTTCAACATAAAACAACACACAAAAGGAGACATGAGAGAAAAAAAAACTCTTCTCTTATTATTAATGGAGCATGTCAGCTTTTTTTCTGAGCTGGAAAAAAAAAGTTTGAAAAAAAAAACAAGATTCAAAATGATGGAAATTCCAGGAGATCAAAACAAGGCAACAACATTTTTGTACAAAAAGAACTGGCTGTGCTGTTGATTATTAGATGCCTGTCTGTTCTTTGGGGGGGGAGTTGCTTGCAAAACAAAACAAGTGTTTGGAACAGACGCTGGATAATAAAAAAAGGTCAGAGTTTCTGTTTGTTTACACTTTGTTTTGTTTTTCCTTCCTCAAATATGGGCAGTACAGTACAAACAAGAGTCACATGTGTCTCCCACCTGACCAGACAGGTTGAAGGTTAAGAACAGCCGGCGGCCAGAGCTCATCAGCCCTCCCACCTCCTCTCCTCCCTCCCTCTCCTCACAGGAAATCCAATGCCTGTCCCCCTGTCATGCTTGCCTGGAATTCAACAGCTCAAACAAGTCAGCAGTGGATTCAAGGTAGGGTCGGCCCGGCGCAGCTGTGCTTTGACCCTTCTTCATGTTCTGTTTTTCTTTAATGCTCATGACAGTAAAGCCTCGGCGGCCACCTGCTTCGATTCGCCAAAGTTCTCACACAGCCCTTGTTTACACAAGCACACAACAAAAGCACAACATTTCTTGGGCGGGAGATAAAGACACACCGAGGAGGAGACAATGGGGAGAGGTTCAATTTAGAGCTGTTTAGGTTCAGCTTGGTTGCTAGACTAGACAACACATCGGTGTGTACCAAAGGTGCAGCAACAGAATGTTTCTCAAGGTTTGTCTTGTGTTCTGATGTATTTTGGCTCCTGCTTCTCTGGTAAAGTCAAAAGACAAACACAGGCCGTATGTTAAATAATCCATTATCACAGGCCTCATCACTGATAACAAACTACTCCGAGAATATATATCTTGGAAACATCCAGCAGCCAGCAGACATAGAAGTTGGGCTAAATCCCAATAACCTTTCCAAAGTGTAGTCGCACACCCTTTCCATGTATTATCTACACAAAAGGGGCCCTCTGAAAACCAGAACCACCTCAATCAAAGAGCCTCAATCTGGACTCACTTGCCGCTCTGACTACATTTTCTCTGGCCCGCTCTCCGCTGAGAGGAACTAACGGCAGGGATGACATTCTGCCAAAGGAGACTTCACAGTCAGACCAAACAACCATGTAATCTTGTCAGCCACTTCAACCAAGTCACAGATAAGCAAAGCATATCTCCAGACTACTGTGACAATATAGTACGAGCACGCACCCACCCCCCTGCAACTAATACCTCCATCGCAAAAAAAAAAAAAAAAACACCACATCTCTGCACCACATGAGACACAGAAGCGTTTTCCAAGTTCTTCCCAGACCTTGTACGGGGTATAAGCAGACCACTCATGCTGGCAAACAAAGCAGCTGTTTGTTTAATAAGTGATTGCTGCCATGGCTACAGTAAACAGGGGGAGCGGGGTTTGTGTTTATGAACAAACACATCTCCTTGCAGGAGCCATTTAATATTAACCAGGTGGAATGATCAGCCGATTTCCTAGGTGACACTCGGGGCAGGCATAGTGTAAACAGGTTCTGGGAGGAGTGGGAGGTGGAGGGGGGCCGGGCTTTGGGGAATCAAGGTCGATGCAAATGCAGCTTTCGGCTAGAATAAACAGCAAGGCAGAAGTCAAGATAAACAAAAAGTCATTCTTCTGACATTTGAAGACGCATTAAGCTGGTGTGTTGCAGCTGCTAGCAAGCCACGGTGAATGAGAACAAGATGGGGCGACGGCGGGGTGGGCAGCCAGCGAGGTGGTCTCCTATGGAAACACATCATTGTCAAGGAGAGCAACCAAGTGTTTCTTCCAGACCCAACAAACAGTGGCTCTTCTTCAACAGCGCAGCGAGGAACTTGTAAAAACATGTTAAACATTTACCTCGCTCAATTATTCAGTAACCGGGTTTGTGGAAATAACAAAAGATGTCTGAGGGCT
Source organism: Argyrosomus regius (assembly GCA_946959425.1). NCBI lineage: Eukaryota > Metazoa > Chordata > Actinopteri > Sciaenidae > Argyrosomus > Argyrosomus regius. The sequence goes on from OX336885.1 coordinate 4,218,020, forward strand.
CGGAGAGCTGACACATCAGGGCATGGAGTGAAAAAAATAACAACACAAAGAGGAATTATGTGGAATTACACCTAACAATGTTATCTATCATAAATCAAAGTGGATGGCTTTGACTTCTTGATTCATGTTTGACATCAACAGATCACGAGTTAGTCCATCTGCTAGATCAAACACTTTATTGTCCAGAAATAAGCAGTGATTACAAAAGACAACGCAGGCAATGTCGTGTAAGGACTTTCAAGTTGCACGTCACCTTGACCATGAATTTTTCATGTATACAACAACTTGCCATCTGCTGAGCTGAAGCCATCCAATGAGGCTTCCCCACCCAGAATCCATAGCTTTCCGTCTCCACCTCCCCTACTGATTTCTTTCAACACTAAGGAAGGCATAAAATATGAGCAGAGGTGCCAAACACGTATTTATAACACGTCGGGATGACTGTGATAGGATTCTCAAAGCATGAAATCTAGATCCAAACCTATTACTACACCACGAGCAGAGGAAAAGGGGCTCGACATCCGAGCGCTACGCAAGTATGATGATTCATATGAATATCAACCTATTATCACGCTACAAGCTCGGATAAATTAACAATAAGAGGGGTACTAGAAGGCAGACTCCAGTGGAGAAGCTGAGTAGATCCATAATTTCAGAAAATACACAAACCAGTTTGTCTCCTTTGCATGGAGCCATCCGAGAAACACCTCTGTGTAAAGGCCTGCTGTGCACAGACAATGACGGAATGTGCCAAAGTAAGGCAGGCCATGGTATTTTTAGTACAACTAGGGCCGATAGAGACTAAGTAAATAGAGAAGTCTAATGAGTTTAAATCTGGTTGTACATGAATGGAATAGTAATTCTGGGATGTGGAGCCTCTTTTAGGAGTGGTTCGCCACACATTTTCTCAGCGTCTCTCCTTCATTTGACTTTGATAATCTCGCTCACATGTGGCTCATGCCCATTAACACTACAGCGAGAGGACAGACACCAGGAGACAAGGGGCCTCGTTTTCTGACCACAGGCTCGACGCGCAGGAAAAAAGCAGCCGTCGCTCCCCTCAAGCTCGTCTTACCAATTAGACCTGTCAAACATGCACAGCCAAAGACAAACACAACTTCAATCTATCAGCATCCTATGGGAACGGCAAAAGCGCTTATTGTTTTAACATTACTTAAAGTGTGTCATATATTTTTAATCATTTTTACTAGAATTCATGTAAGGGTTGTTCCCATGGGTATGGGAATGCGAACTTGTGGAGAGGAAATGTGTCAGACGCATTTTCCTGGGAAAACCAAGGTTAGCCTTAACGAACTTGTCTAATTAATATCGCGTACCTACGCAAAGAGAGGACAATATTATTAGAACGGCTGTCTTTTGGGGAGACGTCAACTCACTGGAGTGCATACTTCCTCTGTGAGCTGACAACACGTAGCCTAATCAGTTTTTGGGGGGAAAAGCTTTGCAGTTCTGTTAAATCATCAGGACAGACTTGTGGTAAACCAACGCTCTCCAAGTAAGCCACTAATTACTGTTGAGTAAGTCATCAAGTGTGGTAGATGTATTTATTATGATTCCTCTCTCAGTACCAGGCGTGATAACTGGAAGAAACGGTAGGGTCTGGCCTAACCCCTGCTATTTAAATGATTCTTAGCACTGTTAAATGTTTCTCCACAGACAAAACCCACAGCAGGTGTGGGTCTCCCACCACTTTTATTTAGAGTTACTCACACAGAGATTAAGTTGCGGACACAATCATTAACCTTTACACACAATTAATGGCATGGAAATCCAACGGCAAACGCCATTTTATTTCAACAATATCTCCCGTACGACTGTCGGCGCTCGGCGACTGCTTCCAACGTAGGCATCTGTAACGCAGCAGCCATTTTGCTATTAGGAATCTGATTCACTGTCACCGGCACGGGAGCGATCTTACCCATTGACCCCTCCTGCTGCTTCTGAAGGCGCACGGTACCGGGGTCGTTTAAGCCTAAGAAGCATGTTATTATTTTAAAAGCCCCAGCTTCCCAGAGAGAGGACAAGAGGGTTAAAAAGGGAAGGGAGTTTGTGCCTTCCATTAAACAGTTAAATTGAAGATAAAAGGCGTGGGGCTAAATACCAAAAGACCTTACATGAATTTCTGCGTTTTAATGGAATCAGGTTTTAACAACTCCTTTTTTTTCTTTTTTTGTTAAATACAGCCCATGTCAGAAGGATGCGTCCCACTCATAAAGCAGCACAATGACAATGTACAGTGGCACTAATACAAGGACATAGTTCATCATGACATTTTCTGCAATTCCCAACTGATTAGGGTCATTATGTTGGAGGCCTGATTTATGTTGTCATTTCCTCTCACCGATCCTGCATCAATGAATCTTAATGAATTGGTAAATAAGGGTGAAGATTACACTGTGTGACACTGCAACATTTCTCACCCTCAACGGCCGAGATTTATGTAGCCAATTAGAGCCTAACAGAGAAAATTGGCTGGCAGAAAAATAATATTCTTTATGGTCCAAAATGGAGGAGCATTTTCAGTGAAGGGCAATTGTATTGTCGGTGTTAAAGTCCATAAACCACCCTCCTAACCCACCTTCACAGCGCATGGGGATGTCGGACTCGGATGTAAGGGGCAAGTTTAGACCAATGTGAGGCTGTCCGTCCGCAGAGCTGTCGAGCCCCGTGGTGAGCCAAAGTCCTTAACATTCACCGTGGCCCACGTCGCATGTTTGATCAGCATAAATACACCCCTGTATGACAAACATGTTTACCTTCTCACTGCAAACATCAGACAATCAGACGCCACGAGGTGCTGCTTCTCTAATGAAGACACAGGAGCTTTTTATCAAGGCCAGCCGTGTCCCTCTATCAGAAACATGCCTCTTTTGTACAGACATCAAAAAGCATTTGTACAAAGCAAAGACGGCAAATTATTTGCTCTAAACACACAACAAGGCAATATTTTTCAATTAGTTTTTTTGGTGAAGGGGGAAAAAGAAATCTTAAAAGAACACATCCAAAATGCCCTTCATCTTTATTTCATTTTTCAAAGGAGGAATATGAAAATACAATGCTCTCTTTGAAGATATCTCTGATCAACACATAGAGGAGGACATATACAGTGTGATTAGGGCCTCTTTAACTATTCCCGGGTACATCGTTATCACAGCCACGATACTTTTCATTTCTCATATGCAGATTAAGGAATTCTGAAGATGATTACGGTGAGGGACAAACCTGTTTTTGTGTATCACTACAAAGCACCAAAAGCTTGCCTGCTTATTAATACCAACTTCTTAAAAAGAGCACTTAGAGTCATAATGAGAGCCTTTATGCATTACATATTGTGACTAGATGTGAGGAAGCGGCTCTCCACATCAAACAAGCTGGCCTGCTATTAGGCACCGGGGCTGAGGGATGCTGTGTGAAAAGGAGTGGAAAATTAAAGCTGAAGCAACGCAGGAAAGGGCTTAATTTACTGGCATGTACAGTATGCAAATGAGATTACTCTCAGCTTAACTGCATCATTTATGTCCATAATAACAGCATCATCATTACAGGGCTCAAATTAAATTACACTGTAATTAGCATATCAAAGTGATTGGTTAAAGTTTAAAACAAATACCCAATTTTGTTAATGAACATCTGTAATCACCGTGTAGACTCTCAGTGAAAACATCCAAAACAAATATGTGTTTTGGAGAAGGGGAGGCATATCCCTCCCTAACGTCTGTCTGTCTCTGTACATGAGTGTGTGTGTGTGTGTAGTGATGCTGGAAGGACGAGGGGTGTTTTACCTGGAGAGCTCCACACACTCAGGATATATTTCCCAAACTCCAGGAGATCAAAGATCCAATTTCCCACACTTGCCACTTCAGGAGCTCATCAATAAAATACTAATCACTTCACGCCTGATTCTGAGAATGGAGCCGCAGCCGAAGGCTTAAGGAGACTTCCATATCGCAAAAAAAAGCCCTCCGTGCTGACTGTCTTGACTGTTGTTGATTGTGCACACACTCCTGCGCACACACACACATATAATTTGCAGTTAGCTTTATCCAATAGCTGTCCGGCTTTTTTGTCCTGATAAACATGGTGAGGTTTTAACATCTTCGTCTCTCTTCCTCAGACCTCTGACACAAATCACACACACCTTATTTCATGTGCATATGAATGAAAGTCGAACCTTTTGATGTGGCGCTTGATATAATCCAGAATTTATGACGGATTACACAACATAAAAAGTGTTTTTACTTTCACAAAATGTCAGTTAAACACCGCCAGGCCTTTGTTTTTCCACTTTCCCCCACCAGTATCACTCTGTTTTTACTATTAATTTCACAAAGAAATAAGGCAGCAGTGGTGTACATTATCATAAATGCACTCGTCAAATTTTAAAGAAGTGGCATCTTATTTTATTCATTAAGAAATCCATTAAAAGGCCTTATTCCTTGCAAGTATGTAAGAGATGTGCCTTTCAAGGTAGAGCTAGGGCAAATCCACTCCATCAGCTAATGACGGCACTCATTACACAGAGAAGCTGGCTAATGAAGGCGCGGTGGCCGGCCGATCCCCTCACCCAGCATAAAGCCCTATGAAATGCTAATATCTCACTTCTAATTAAAGGATACTAAGTCCAAATGCACCTTCACGGCTAGTAGCTGGCAACATAAATTTTATTTTTCAACACTACACTACACCCAGAGATGTGCCTGAGCAACATTCCATTAATTCATATTTAATACCCCCACTAGTCCTGCGTTTGCCTTACTATCTCTGCTCTCCTCTCTCCTCTCCTCCTCTCCCCTCTCAGCGTTAGACCGCGAGTATGCACATCATTACGCTTTCTAAGAGTCTTTTTTTTTTTTTTTTTGCTTTTTGTTGATGCACATATTACTTTAAAGTGCTTCCAGAAATAAACACGTATGCACACAGCAGACTTTCTGCATGTGTCACAGGGGAAAGGTCAGGAAGAAAACAAAGAGAGCAAAAAAAAAAAAAGGAAAACATGCCAGTATCGCCCCACCTGTATACATTTACTGTGTTTACACATCTTTGGCTGTAAATATGTTTACAAGAAAACCTGCTGCCCTTCTCAGAAACTGACCTTGAAGCCAGTAAACAGCCCTTTCACAAAGTTCATTACCGTCAGAGAGGGTATAGCAGAGCTTTCTACTCACATGAAAAAACAAACTAAACAACAAAAGGTCGGTGCCATTAGCTTATCGACCAAATATAAGTGTAATGGAGTGGAAATAGTTTGTGCTCGACAAATACTGAAGAACAGTATGTTACTTTGAACTATGATTCAAACTTGATGTATAACATAACTGAGTTTTATCAGTGTAATCATATAACTTGTTATCTGTTCACTTCCTTACAGCTCCCTGTGAGTGAATGCTTCACAAATATCAGTGTGACTCAGAATATGCATTTCATCATTGGCCTTTTGCCAATCATATGAAAACCGTGGCTCTCAAGTCTTTTCCAGGAATTCAGAAAAAGTGTCTGGTTTTACTATGAATGTTTATGCATATTCAAAAAAAAACTGGCACCGCAGCCGTGATTCACCAACTTCAGAAGTGAATCACCGGGTGTGTATCATCGTTTTATGAAAGGAATCATCATCAGTACACAAGCGAGCTCTATTGCACGACTGCATCATTTTTGCAAATAAATGGCCACTTCGAGAGGCAGTATCTTTCAAACGGAGCTAATTATTAAAAAAGTAATGCTTTCTTTTAACGTGCGCTTGATACAAATAAATACAAATTGTCTCACATTTAGTGCATCATTTGCCGGCGGGGAGCAGTGAAATGCCTGAATTTAAAGGTCAGTGTTAAGAACATATCACATGACGTCTGTTTGATCCCAGCCCAAGTATTTTCCCAAGGATTCTCCGGCTCTGTACTGTGTAAATCACGAAGTCTGACCTTCTACATTCCTCATGCTCTGTCCTCCCATTCATCCACAGGCGCAGATAATGCTGGGCAAATATCATAAACGTGAGGATTTTAGGATTGAGGTGAGGCTGCCATCATCTTCCACCAACTGGGGAAAAGAAAAGTCCATGCATCTGAAAGAACCCTATTTCCACGTACTGCCAGACTAACCTGACCCTAATGCCTGATAGCCTATATACTGATAATCCATGGAGGATACTCGAGGTGATTGGCAATTTGAGTAACGTCCAGATTTAAGATTTTGATGACATTCTGTCAGGATTTCAAACTTTGCACCTCTGCCTAAACACAAAAAATCACTGCCGTATTCAGTGTGTATTAAAAAGTAGCAAAACCTTTTTACAACTGATACTCCACAAAACTTCAGAACAATTAAAATAAAAAAGCCACAGCCTCCAGAATGCTACATTTCCTCTGCTGTATCCCAGGGTTTTCTGAGTTCATCCAAGTATCATAAAGGGCCTCTAAGCGTCGCCAAGATGTTTCCAGTTCAAACGCGGCGTCGGCTTTGGGCCAGGCCGTGACCTGCAGCTGAACCGGCCTCTGCTCGGCCACAGGGAGGAGGGCAACAGCCACTCCAAACACATCACCCCACCCCCTGATAAATAACTTAACACAGCAAACAGAGGCCCATCAGTCAAGCTACACATAGCTAACACCGGGACAGGGACAGAGATCGATGGAGAGATACAGACAAAGACAAGACAGAGGGAAGGGAAGAAAGACAAGAAGAGAGGGGACAGAGGAGTGAGAGGTGGGGGTACATTGTGAGGGCATCTAACAGTGGAGAGTAGATAAATATCACACGGGAGCCTGAGCCAAGCAGCATGGAAGGCCAAGTACTGTAAGGCTGTGAAAGCCAGGCTATTTTGCCGAGCTGTGACATTTGTTTCTTATTGTCTAAGTGGCAGCTGAAAGCGTCTCCCTGCGAGGGCCCCTCGGCTCTGCTCTGGCCCGCTTTGACAGGGAGGTAACCATATTAGGACGTGTATGGTAAAGTAAACAATAACATAGTTGCAATGAGATGGAAATTTTTCAGCTAATGGTGTTTGTCATTCCTGTTTTCAGTGCACTGAGCAGCCCTGTGTTTTTTCGAGCCGGCCAGAGAGACTTTGTTTATGAAAACAACGCAGGAGCCAAGGCTAAAACCAGAGCAAAAAAAAAAAAAGAGAGAGAGAGAAAACTGTAAATAAATATCAGTTTAAAAAATGCCTCCACCTTTTTCATTTGATTACATAAATAAACCCACATTTGGGTAGAAACAGACTTTCGCTTCCCGTGTCCCTCCCAGGCCGTGTCCACACTAAGGCGGCTAAATTTAAAAAGCATATTTATCTCCCCGGTTTGGCCTTCTCTCCATGCTAATTCACCATCCGTCACAGATGCAAACTGTATGCTTTGAAAACACTCTGAATGTGAAAACAATGGTGTTGCGTGGGAAGCTAATAAAATCACTATATTATTTGTCTGAGGAAAAGAAGCAGAAAAACATGTCAATGAGAACATCTAAATGTTTTGTTTGTGTGTACACAAGTGATCACGGAGAGTAAGAGTGTGGTTTATGATGCCGGCACGCATAGTTGACTTTTTTTTTTTCAATACTTCAATTACTTTAAAGAAATTAATATTCAATGTTGTCTTAAAACAAACAGCTGAACAAAACATATTACACGAGTAAAATACAATCAAAACCATAAGCAAAGTTGAGATTTATGGTCCGGTCACACCAGAATTTAAAAAACTTTCTTGGGAAACTCAGTTAATTACAATGGAATCCCTGCAAACAGTAGATTTTGTCCCAGGGGCGAAGTAAATCTGCATCTTTGACAAGTGAATTCGCACCATTGTTCAACAGCAAACCATCTTCACATAATTAACCTTTAAAAGACCAAAAAAACAGAGTATGCTACAATAGCTTATTAGCTGTGTTGCACTATTAGCTTTTATTCAAGCCTTCTCTGTGGGAGTTGACTATAACCTGCTCTACAAAAGAGGTACGGCTTACAGAAAGTTATGAAACAAGAATTAATGCTACAAATATTTATATTATATATATGTTTATATGTCTATAAACTGTGTAAACTTTGTGACAGTTGCCTAGCTTAACTGTCAGTTAGCAAGCTTGTTAGCTTGGAGAGGTTTTATCCCCCTTAAATGACTTTATTTTAAATAAAATGATGTACAATACAAATAAATACCACAGGGGAGTAAAATGCCTATTAGGTAAAAAAAAAAAATGTACCAGCTAGAGGCTATTGAGACTGAATAGCGCTAGCCAAACTAGCTAGTGTCTCTGAAGTTTAGCTAGTTTCGTGGTGCTAGTAGTCGCTACGTCACAAACCACCAGTCCTAGCCTAAGGCTGTTAAGATTAACTATTTATTTATATAATTATAGTTTATTTATTTGGGTGGGAATTCAATTAAAGCTTTCAACACTTTTAATAGGTTTTAGTGTTGGATTCTACGGTCACCAACCAGTAGGAAACCAGTATTGAGGCTGTGGCTGAGGGTGGACGATACTTTTTTCATATAGTATTTTCAGATTTATCAGATATCTGCCCCGATATGAACATGGTCTCAATAAAAGGGTTTCACTTAGCTGCATCTCAGTATTCAAAACATATTTTAACATTGTCCAGGCCATCCAACAAGGGAATGAGTGGGAACCAAATTGTTAGCAATATATAATGTGAATCAGAGCAATGAGCAAACTCATGGTTGAATGAAATAACTGAAATACTATTTGATATGCCTGGTTTAAAAGGCTCAATTTCTCACTAATTTCAACAGCATGTTGAGCTATTTAAAAGAAATGTAACCCTCATTCTACTTTATGTTCCACTGGTCACTTCTTCTCCTCCCTGTTCACTCCCTTTTCTTTGGCTCTGTTACCACGCTATCTTTTCCAGGTTAAGAAAAGGAATAACCGCATGTTTTTGTATGTGTGGAAAACAAAGACTCAGATTTTTTTCCAGCCCTTTTGAATAAAGTCCTACTGCTGACTCACTGGTCAGCAATTCAAAAAAAAAAAAAAAAAAAAAAAAAAAAAAAAAAAAAAAAAAGGAAAGTCCTCAAAGATGTCAACGTGCCAATATTCACGTGCATTTCTTTACAGTACATACAGTCGACTATACTAGGAAGTAGGAGCAGACGTGCAACTCCTCCAGTTCTGTCCTCTCCACATGTTGACTTTCTTTGTTTGGCTTCTACCCACCTCGCTGCAGCTCTCTGTCTCTCTCCCTCTCTCACAGCCTCATTCCTAATCTCACACCAAAAAATGCGAGCTGTTTATTTGCGTAGGGCTGAAGCTATTCCATTAAGTAGCCCCACCAGGTGCTTTATCCCTAAAAGGGATTTGTTTTCTAAAATAAACGGAGAAAGCAAAGGGGCTGCCAAAGTGATATTTACCATGACATGAAGTGATTGCAACAAAGTCAAAACTATCCAAATAAGAATCGCTTCGCCTTGTAGGAACTTTTTGTAATTTCCTTACATAGTCAGAGACCTTCTCTAGTCAGACTGGAGACCATAAACAAGTGTTCTTTTAATGTGTCATAATATATAAATGTGTAATATTGATTCGGGAGCAGGGACAGCATGTACATATATTAAGTTATATTTGATACTCCACCAGTTACAGTACAGTATATTGTTTAGCAGTAAAGGCAGGCTGTCAGAAGCCGACATAGGTTACCACAAAAAAGAACTCTGTACAGTCATTTTGCTCAGAAGACAACAAATCAGTCCAAGTTATTAGTTCCATTTCATCTTTTTCTGAGGCAGAGACACGAGGCCAAAGCTAAAAAAGAAAGGCTCTGACACCTTTTCTCACTTTTGTGATTTTCTTTTCATCTTGCTGTAAGACAACTCATCTGCGGATAGAATTTGCTTACTTCTGTCGCCTCAGTCAATCTCGCACAAAGACTGTGTCACCTTAGCCGTCTGCACCTGGTAGCAGGCTGACATTATCAAAGCTCCTCACTCTCCCAGCAAGACCGGAGTTTATACAGCCGTCAATATGTTTCAGACCAAAAGAAGACATGCCTGTTTGATGCTGATAGAAAAAGAAATTGAAACTTGCCGAACGCGTCCCCCCCCCCCCAAAAAAAAGATATTTTAAGTAGATTCAAGATAACACCTCTGTGATACCATTATCAGTGCAATTCTTTCTACCTGAAAGCAAAAGATAATTCACATGAAAGTTGTCAGAGATGCAAGAGGAAATAAGAATGTTGCTCGATTGTGTGACATAATATATTCAGCATAAGGCATGCATTTAACTGTGCAACCTGTTTAGCCAGACAATACAGAGGCGGGCGATCTGCCAGACAGTGTTCTGATAGCAGCTGATGTGGCCATGGGAGCAGAGCATCAGATAGGGAAAGCAGACGGCGGCCAGGTGATGGTGTTTAGAAGCTTTGACACATCCTGTGATCTCAATCAACAGGAAAAGGCAGAAGCACGCCGTCGCTTTATGCCTCTGCCTTTGGTCCCCATTGTGACGTCTTTGTAGGGACGATAATTTTTCATTTTCACGCTGCCTTGCATCTATTCTGCCTGTCACTGTTTTTAACTACAGCAGCCAAGCTCAGAGAGTAGATTACGGCACTTACAGTGCATGAAAAACACAGCAACAAAACTGCCAGTGACAGAAGCGTTTAACTTTCTTGCTAGAAATCTCCCCCATGTGGCACTTTTGCTACAGCGAGTTGTTTATTATGTTCCAAGCTAGGCATAAGCGATTAAAGGAGCTCTTAAGAATCAAAGTGTTATAAATGCATGGAAACACAGCCGGCTGTAAATGCCACAGAATTAGAAGCTTACCAAGCCTAATACTAATACATGGCAATTTTCAGCTTGATGCTGATATAAAGAAATTACTTTTTTAAAGTAAGCAATAAATGCAGTCAAGGGAACTATTACAGAGGCCCTATTTTCATCCCAGCATAAATCTGCACACGACCTTTCTGTGGGTCCAACTCATGAATCCACTTGTTTATTCTTAACACTTCCATAAAAAAGTGGATTAAACAAAGCAAACTCAACGGCTAAAACTGAGGCAATATAAACCAAAGCGTTTAAAGCAAGGGAAGAATTACAAGAAATTGAGTGTTTGCATGATGTGTTCTTCCCTCCCTTACATGGGTTCATGAAATTCAAATGAAGTCCAGCGTGAGACGATAACATTCTGAAGCCCTCAAAACAGAGAAACATGTTTTCGGGCATCTGAGAATTCTTCTAAGCAGAGGCACATTGGAAAGTTGGACATCATCAAGACTGAATAAATTGGCCGAGACTCGTCACATAGATGTGCCCATATGATGATGAAGTGTTCCAGAAGTCTGCTTTTAGACTCCCCCTGCATTTCTAATTCATAATTCACTTAATTTGCAAACAATTAACGATTAAAAACAGAAAGCACAGTCGGTCCACATGCAGTCAAAAATGAACACCATGCTTCCACACACAAACATAGACTGTGTAAGAGTCTACTGAACTTTGAAAGAGCTTTAAACACCAAGACATACTAATCCCATAAGCTGCCACGGGGATTTGGCATTAGTGATGCGATCAAAATCACAATGGAAAGTTATGTCAATAATTAGGCTGATTTTGTCACATTAACGTTAATTATACAACCATTTGTAAGATTTCAAGGCTGGTCTTACATCTGGAGCAGGCAGCTGAGGGGCCTGCTGGAGTGGACCTCACTATGCAGAGAATGCACTCCAGATAAACAGCAGCAGCAGCAGCATGAATCCTCCGCTTCAATTTTCTCCAAGTCTCTGTTTTCCAAATGTGGGGGTGATTGTCTGAATCAAATCAAGAAGTATGGGCTGTTTAACAGATTGTGGGGATGAGGGCCTCCTCTTGCAGTGAAGAGAATCCTGCAGCAGCCATTGCTAACTAACGATGACAGTTACAGATGCTTTTGCGCTTTCTAAACTCGACGGAGAAGCCGCAGCAGTTAATATTTAAGATGAGAATCTCGAATCAGTAACGGCTTTTTGTTAAAAGTCAGACCAATCTTTCTATCTATGATGTCACTGTTTGTCTTTGGAAATTCCTTCTGGGGTAAATGAGTTGTACTGTAGGATTCACCTTCTAAATGCTGTTTCTTGGCAGAACACTTGAGCACTTACTGTTTTTGTGGTAAGAATTTTGCATCTTTGCTTAAACTTAACATAAAACAAAATATCAATAATTCTACGAAAGTATTCCAACAAGAAAAACAACGAGAACAAGCTGTTATCTTTCCTAATTTCACCCATGTGCGTCAGGGTATTCCTCCTCAAACAAATAAAGTCACACTTCACATATCCTGTTGCCTTGTTGCTCTGTAACAGCCTCAACCGACAAACAACGCTGCTAACTGTACAGTCGTTACTTGGCACATTACTGCACATGTCCTACCTGTCTACCTGCATGTCACAACACGTTGACGGAGGAAGAGAGTGAGTGAAGAAATGATAAGAGAGAGAGAGAGAGAAAAGAGAATGAGAGAGAGAGGGATGACGGTGAGAGTGAGGTTGAAGCTGTATGCGACATAAAACAGACACACTCCTCCTCTGAAGCCCTGAGCTCCTGAAGTGTTAACACCCCCTCCACCACCACCCTCCCCCTTCCACACACACAAACACACACACCACCTCACCGGATCACTCCAGCTAAAACTTCACATCCTGGGGGCCCCCCAAACCTTCTCAAGATAGGGAGACGGGCGTAAGGCGCATACAAGATATCCACCAGAATAGCTGAGATGCCAAAAGACAGCATGAGAGAGTGCGGTAAACCTCCCCCCCACTTGTTTGGTAAACATGGCATTACCATATTTCAGCTTTTCCAGACAAATGTCAACATGCACAAACAGACAGATATCTCCACGGCGAGGGGGCGAGTACTTCCCCAGTGCAGCGTAAAGCCAATTCAAAAACTACAAACTTACTCCAAAACTCCATTTTGACCTTCAGGGGGGAAATGTCCTTTTATTGCTACTCACCGAGCGAGCCTCTAAACGGCAGCATCTCAAACCACACTGACGGAGTGCACCTGTCGAGGCCCCCGCAAACACACACCCAATATACAGTACACAAACAAGACAACCACACCGCATTCAGTTAATTATTAAGCCAATTCAATACGACATTCACACACATGCAGGGGGCTGGAGTCTGGTGAATGATTGTGTGTTTACCTTCTACAATGACTTGCTTATTTAAAGCAATCTTCAGTTCCAGCGGTGGTAAAACAGCCTCCTCGCCCTGCGGACACAAGATGGAGAATTATTTATAGTTATGAAATAATTACCACTGCATGCCATAATGCCTGTCATCAACACACACAAGCCAATTATTAGAAAGACACGGGTGTAAAGCAGCGGCGCCAGTAACAAGTTGTGCACCGGTTGCTACTGATTAGAATCGATAACGTGCACAAACAAACAGTCTGATACGTGTTCAGAGAAGTCATCAGATAGAGATCAATCCCCTGCATTCTGTTGCTGTTTGCTCTCCTTTGTTTGTGTGAAGCTGTACAAGTCAGCATACCTTCCTTTGCAGCTACAGACGCGCAGCCAGAGCACCTCTCGTTTATCGTCCTGTAGCCTACTATTGTCACCGCCGGACACATGCTCGCATTTCCATCTTTCGTCTGTTAACTACAACTACACCCACTGGTGATAACAAATGAACAATGAGGCTGTCTGATGTGAGTGAATGGTTTATTTGCAAGACAAAAACTTTTCATATTGCTGACAGCAGAGGCCTTACTTGCTCCCCCCCTCCTCCTCCTCCCCTGGTGGTGAACACAGTGTACCTGTACCTGCTCTGCCCTGACTCAACTCCCCCTGGGCGGCCCTGATCTGCATGCACACAGCTTTCCTAACTGCGCACTCAACCCAGGCAAGGAAAGATGAAAAAAAAAAGAAGAGAGAAGGAAACAAAATCTTATTTTTATGGTAAACTGAGAAGCGACTGTGGGGCAATATCTCAGGTGCATTTGAATAAAAGCATTAAAGCATATCCAAATACGAAAAGAAAAAAAAAGAAGAAAAAAAAAAAGAAGCTGGAACTAAAACTCCCCACCGTTCTTTTCTGCCGTTTACATTTGGCAGTCAAAACTGCGGCCAGGCGTTTGTGCAAGTGTTTATCTAAAGCAGACTGAGCATAGATAAAAAACACAGCAGCCCAACATGCCCAGTTTCAGCATTAATTATGTGTTAAATGCCCTTGTTGAAAACGCGAGTCAACATCCAGCTCGCTCTGAACTCTACTGAGGGTTGAACAATCATCGAAAATGGACCATTCCCACACAACTACCCTATTATTGTGATTCATTACACTTCAATTAACATATCATCAATGGAATCGTAAATCAATGGCGAGTGGTGACAAATGACAGATATTTTCAGTTTCAAACTACTAAACATCATTAATTCCCATCACCTGAAAGAGCCCCGGGAGCTAAATGAGTTTACCCAACGCATAACATCCATTTAGATAAATGTTCTATCATTTTAATGACGGAAAATTTGTATCGGAGAGAAAAGGCAACAACGGGATCCTGATAGCAGCTGTACGCCTTTTCTCCTTGTAATATAATGCCCATCTTGTAATGCCTAAACAGATAATTGTCTCCATTTCAAACAGCACAAGGCTGTAATATTGCCATTTAGAGCAGTGGGGGTGCGGAGAACGTAGGGTGAGGATAAACAAGCACACGCTGCTTCACCCGGTTGGGAAAACCGAGCCCATCACACACTCCCACATTGAGATTTTAGGGAATAGAACAACTCCTGGTTGAGATAATTACCCACCTAGGTGGGTTATGTGCATGCTCAGTGAGAGTCTTAGGCTAAGGATATGAATCAAAATGCAACAATTTTAAAAGACAAAGGAAAGTAAGGAGCATTTTGCAAGCTTCTCTTGTGATGTCAAAGTGAGCGGATGCTGCAGGTGTACTGTGTTCAACAACGTGGAAAATAGAACAACAAAGACTTTTGACAAAGAAACAACTCATAGCGGCTAGACAACTCTTGTGTGCGATAGATAGCACGACCGTTGGCTCGGTAGCTTTAGAGGATCAGATGATCCAAATAAATGTTTCATTGCAGCAGGCTTCATTGTAATAGTGGCATGAGAAAAGAGAAAAAAAAAACATGCAAACACCCTATTTCCAGAGGAAATGGACAATCAGAAGGGTTTTTTGCTATGGTAATGATCTGCTGTGGTTACATCTGAGCACGAACAAAGACTCATTTTATTCTGTCCATAAACCTGTGAAGTGGACTTCCCTATTTGTGAGGGGGTCACGGCTTCACAATATGCTCTCTAGTCCCAGGTATGTTATCAGTGCCTTTGGCTTTGTTGTAAGATTGCATGTTCAAAATATGAATTAATACCCCTCCACTGAAACGCACCCAATCCCAACAAAAGGCCCACATTCACTGTGGACAGCTCTTCAGCTCCTCTAATGGACAGGCTCTCCTCTCTCTTCACACAGTGCAGACAAAAAAGATGAGGGCCCATGAATATTTACCACTAAGTAAAGTTATTCCATTAATTACTCTGAGCACGCTTAATACTGTATCTGTGGCTACTTCTGTGGCGGCTCGTTAATGAACCTTCACACATCATTACCATATTAATTAATGCTCTACTCAATGGTTGTCAATAGGAGGCTGCCAGAGTTGTCTCTCGGTTCTTTGCAGCCCGTGCGGGATGTTTCGATCACTTAGTATCAGCATCTGAATAGATTCACACTATCTATTTATCATGCCAGAGCCTACATGTGTTTGAATAAAGCTAGTGGAGCTGGTTAACTCTCCCCAAGGCTGGTGGATCCGTATTAAGAGCATTGTGTAAATAAGAAGAGGGCGTAGGAGGGTTTGAGTTGTGTGGAGTCAGTGATATCTATATACAGGGTCATTGGTGTTTGTTTTTAGGGTGTGTGCAGGAGATTTTCCAAGTCACTGTCTGTGCTCTGAAACACAGGAAAATCTAAAGCATGACTCACTTCTCAACAAGCGCAGCTGCTTACTGTATGATCTGATCTGCTAAAAGGGCTGACTGCACACTATTTTCTCCTTCTTTTCTTCTGGGCTTTTATTAAGACGGACTGATTAAATGAAAAACATGGCTAAGTCTCGTAAAGACCCAAAAAGAAGAAGAAAAAAAAAGTGAAAAAACAAGCATAGCTTTTTTTTCCCTTTTTGATGTGATTGGCAGTATCCTGGCATTATATTGTAACACCCACACAGACTGTAAACAACAGCACTTTCTGACACGCAAACAGACTCAAAACCCACCAATTAAACCCAACTTCAATCCAGCCAGCGTTTTTTTTTTTTTTCTAAGCTTAAAAGGCAACAGTGCAGTCTGGTGAATGTCAGGCCTGTCTGATCCCCCAGATTCTTTGGACCTGCCCTCACATTTTGCTGAGCTAAGAACAAAGTACACAGAGTGCACACAGAGAGCTTTGCTGCATTAATACCAAGGAAGTGGAATTTCACTCCTAACCCAAAACAAACAAGGCCACACATTTCTTTACACTATTTAAATGAGCTCTTTGAATACAAAAAGTCCTATCAAGTTGATATCCAGTGCACACTGCCCTGTGTCTTCAGGAAGTCTTATCTATTGATCCAGGAGAACAAAAAGAAGAGTGAACTTTGTGAATCATTGTGTCTGCTGGGAGGTCACAGCTGGGGCATCTCAAGATCTGCACAGTTGAAAGAAGTCTGTCTCTTAGCGCGTGAAATTATGTCATTTAAAGATTTCAGCCCTGATCACAAGTACAGCATGCACAGGGCCGACACACAGTTAACATTATGCAATCCTATTTTTATAACCAACCCCTTTCCACCTTGTCAAGTAGGAGGACTGTCAATTCTGCCCAGCCATATCAAGTTTCCACTCTCGCCCAGGTCCCAGCTCCTCTCCGACCACAGATCCTGTGCGCTATTAATATCAATAAGCTGTAGATTCCATTTCCCCAGACAAAGACAAAGGGAGATCAAGAGGCGATGAGTGAGGGGAGGAACTAATACCCTCACGCATCACCCATGAGGGGGGGTTACCTCTTACTATCACCTCCAACCCTGCTGCACTGACAAAAGGAAAGATTCTGCACATGAACTTGTACACACTCTGTTTCACAACTACAGCGCGCCCACATCGGGGCGACGCAAATATAAGCTAAGTGCTGGCTGATGTTTTACAAATTTTTCTGAGTTTTAAACTTAGAGGAGGCATTCCTCCATTAATCAGGTTAAACCATACCGTACATCAGTCCTGTTCTTATCTCCAACGTTCTTCTTCGTTCTCCTCACAATTTAAATGTATTCAAATACACAGTTTGAGGACGCAGGGATGCCGGTGACAGGAATAGGTTTTTATTGACAACGAAACAAAGTTCATTTTATCAGTCAGCCTCTTTGAATGAGCTTTCATTTCTGTGCTGAACACATTTAGATTTGAAATTATAACCCCAGACACAAATCTGTGGATGCAACTATCAATTATGATCATCATCAATGAATCAGACAATTATTTTCTTGATCAATCAATCAACTGTTTTGTCTAAAAAATGTCAGAAACCTGTGAAAAAGGCTCATCACAATGTCCCAAAACCCAAGATGATGCCTTCATGTTGCTTGTTTTGTTCGGCCAACAGTCTAAAACCGCAAAATATTTAGTTTAGTGTCATGTAAGACAAAAAAAATCTGAGATTTTAAGAAAAGCAGCAAATATTTCTTTAAAAAGTAACTCAAACGATCAATAGAATAATCGTTTTAGCTCAACACACAACTTCATATCTACACCCTGTACACCAACTCTGTCAATCACTTACAGAACACACCTACAAACACACCCGCACCGACATGCACACACATACATCCACCAGTCCCATAAAAGGCACGAAGGAGGAGGAGGAGGAGGAGGAGGAATGAGAGAAAGTGTGGAAAGATAATGAAATCTTTACAGACTCACCCATGAACAGTTAAACAGACTTTCATCATGTTCATGAAACTGTATATTGATGCAGATTCCCTCCAAGCACTGAGTGTTTTGAAATCCACTTCTGAAGAAGAGGAGAAAGCTGCCAGTGAATGCCAGGTATGGAGTAGTTGAAGTAGTGTGTGGTAGTTGCGTGTGTTTGCATACGTGTGTGTGTGTGTGTGTGTGTGTGTGTGTGTGAGTGTGTGAGAGAGAGAGAGAGAGAGAGAGAGAGGACTAGAGCCCGGACTGCAGTGTTGAGAGGGACTGGAGGTATGTGGTCTTAACACAACAAAAGCTGGTGCCTTGCTCCAGATTAAATATGCAGGAAGAGGCCCCTTTTGCATAAACACAAACACTCAGCAAATGAAGAACTGGCACAGAGCAGATGCCTGCTGAGAGCCCTACCTGTCCTGGCCTCTTTTAATTAGACAAGAGCAGGCAGAACAAATGAACATCAACACGGTCACACAAGGCCGAACAAAAGGAAGGAGCAGAGAAAAAAAAAAAGAAAAGACTTCCTCAATCCTCAAAAATGTCCTTAATGAGAAGAGCAGAAGTTTGTAGAGAAGGGCGCACAGATTTTATAAATCTGGGTTGATTGTCTTGTCAGATGAGTATTCTACATTTAAATAAACTTTAATGTTACTTTGATAAAACTCATAGAACTGTCTGATATTAAAAAATATGCAATCAGAGCATGAAGACTTCAACAAGAAACTGCTTAATTACAACCTAAAACACTAATTAAAATCTAAAATATCAAATTTAATTAATTTAAGTAGGTCATTTTTTGGTGTGGGTTTTCATTAAATTATGTCCTGGATAAAAAAACATACACCTTGTGATCCTTTAATTCATCTTTACACGTGCGTCTCCTCCGCACACCTCCTAGTGGAAGTGGAGAAAAAATAAAAGTGGAATTTTAATCGGCATAGAAAATTGATTTATACCAAGGTCCACTCTAAACGTCTCTCTTTCTAAAGTCGCTCTCCCTTCCTCTCTTTCTCTTCTTCTCTTCTTCTGTCTCTCCCTCTGTTTTTTTGTTTTTTTTCTCATTTAAGATAGGAATGCAGAAGTGTGTGGTGTTGGGAGGAGAGGAGGGGGGCTGTCAAGAGGAGAATGGTGAGCTGAGCCCCTCCAGAAAAAAAAAACAAGAGTGGCGTCAGATGCTGAGTGACACATACTGATGTGGCCAGTCAAATATGTCATTTTCATGTGAAACCCTCTCGAATGGATCACAGGGTGGGTGGGTGGGTGGGTGGGTGGTTGGGGTGAGGTGACACTAGGTGAAGGGAGGCTGAAAAAAGGGGGGAAGAGAGAAACTGAAGGGGTGAAAGGGAGTCAGAGAGAGAGAGGGATAGAGAGAGAGAGAGCAGAAATGAGACCTCTGGAAAATAAACAGGGTGTAGGGTTTCAAAGGCAAGGGGGACACAGGCATTCCATTGTTCAAGCCAATTATCAGTGGAAAATAATAACAACAGATGGATCCAGAGCGGCCAACTTGTGCCGGAGCACCCTGGCGCTGGAGAACAGATGATGAAATGTGAGAGTGCTGTTGGAGGGGTTGGGGCGTGTGGAGGAGGAGGACGGGGAGGAGGAGGAGGAGGAGGAGGAGGAGGGTTGGGTGGGGGAGTGGGACGCTGCCCCACAGTCACACACACACACACACACACACACACACATACACACATACACATATACACACACCAGATGTGAACTTCCACAAGGACAGTTTAATATGTGCTCTCTGGCCGCCACTTGCGCAGCGCGGCTTGGGCATAGCAGGGCGATGGCTCGGTCAACACCTCCATGTGTTCAGGAGGGGCGTCTGAAGTCAGATGACACATATGGCTCCCGTGTTGCCGTGTGATAAATTCAAATCGGCGCGTTCCTTTTTATGTTCGACAGAGCAGGGTCATTTGATGGCGAACACATGCTTGTTGCTGTAAGTGGAGCGCTGTAACAACACTACAGTGTGGAGTAGTTAGAATGAAGATATATTCTTTTTTTTTTTTTTTTTTTTTTTTCATATTCAAATCAGCCCAGATCCCACATGACCTGTTGTGATGTTTTCATTTGATGTTTTCCAGAGTGCCGAACGTTCACAGGCAGGCAGATGCAACAGTGCAGCGGAGACAGACCTCATTGACTCTGGCTTCATTCACAGATCCTTCATATCAGCCACAGACTGACAGGCAGCGGAGGGGGCTGCAACCTTAAAACAAAACCAATTCTCTGTGTGCCTTGTCAAGGGGTGGGAGATGTCTGCAGATAGCAGTACAAAAGATCTGCCCTTCTCTTTTCACAAGAAAAGAGAAGTTTTCGTTTCATTAACTCCAGACTAAAGCGTAATTATCTCCCTATAGACCTTAATCACCAACTGAAGGATAATAGAACAAAAAAAAGAAGCAGTTTCTTCTTCAGTCGTTAAAGTTTTTTTTTCATGTTGTTGTTCTTTTTTCTCTCCTCCGCACTTTAGATGAGTCAATCAAATAATGCAAAAGAATCGTGGGGGCATGAGTAAAGTCTCACTTTCAAAACGTATCAGGAAGGGTGAAAGATTTTAGCCATAAAATAGACTCCTTTGCTCGAGCGTGCCAACTTTGGCCTTCTTCTATCTGGCTTTTTGGCCTGTTGACTAATGGAGGCCATAGAGAGTAGAGGCCAACACACCACACACACACCACACACACACACACACACACACACACACACACACACACAGATGACTGTGATTGAAAATGACACCGCTTTGGAATTGTATATAATCTAAATGAGTGAGATTGCTTGAAGGTGCTTGTGATACTGCACCCCCCACCACAAATGATAAATCCCTGGAGAATAGCACATAAGGATTTCTACGGGAGAAGAAAAAAAAAAACAAAAGAATGGAAAACTTTGCCTAGATTTAATTAGCTTATGAGAAATAATTGCCATTAGCAAATCTCATCAAATGGGGTTGAGGCATTTTGCTGTTGAAAAAAAAAAAGAGTCATATTTTTGGACAATGAGGAGACAAAGGGTTTTCAAACAGGAACTGGCGAGCCATCAGCCGTTTTAGTGCACTGAGACTGAGGTCGAGTTAATTAGACTATTGTCATTTTAATCAGGACAGCTCGGCGGCCATCACTTCCTGAAAGAGCCAGTGGACTTTCAACGGCTGAGGGATTTTTGCGTGTGTGAATGTATGTGCGTATGTGCTGTCATATATATATATGTATATATGTATGTATGTGTGTGTGTGTGTGTGTGTGTGTGTTGAGCCCGAGGTGTCACCCAGCTATGGGGTTATGGCGTATGGTCTGGTTCTCTCACATGCTTAGAACATTAATGAGCTGGAGACACACCAAGGAAACAAAGACGCCCGGAGGATCACCAGGGGAAACTACTCGCCTCTGCTCTACTCATGTCTCTGTTCATTTGAAAATAATTTAAATATCAAATATTTGAAATAATTTGCTTCTCCCTGGCTATCAGATTTTGAATAGAGAGTCTTTCATGTCTTCGTTATTATGTTCTTCACTGGTATTAGCATTTAAAACATAATTAATGTAACCATATTTTCTAGGTGCCTGCCATTATGTTACAATAATGGTTTATTTTTTTCTGATTTCCATATTTTATGAATACAATCGGCAGTTCGTAATAACAAACCAAAGAATGGCAAAATGAAATATCAAATCTTTGCTGAATATCATTAATCTAAAGAGAGTTTTAATCAAAACTGACAAAGCGCTGGATTTAACCTCTTCCAGGCTAGATGAAATTTACTTTGTGCCACCTTTTGTGACAAAAAAATAAAGATGGTAAAGCGGACTCCAGCCTCTTAACCGAGTTCAGCCACCAGCCCTCAGAGCGAGAGCAGGGAGGTGGAGCTGAAGACCAGAGCTGGCAGAGGAGCTCTGCCAATCAGCAGGGGTGATAAAAGGCCCGGCCCAATATTAACACCAAAACATCTTTGCAACTTTTCCCCTGGCCATAGTTCAGGTCAACTGTGGACAAGGTGACAAAGGTAACCTGCAGACAAATGCTGGTGAACTTCCCCCTGTGACACTGGTGTCAGCCCCGGGGCAGGACTGGCCAATGACATTAACCAAGCGTCTGAGTACAAAGTCGACTGGTGCAATATTTCATATTCACCAACCTCAAGGGAAACTGCATTAAAAGGGACCCGAGCACTTCTAGCACATTTGACTCCATGCCACTTTTTACTGTGTCTGTTTATGATTATATTAATAGTTCCCTAAGTTCATCGTTTTTAACATTAGTCATTAATATTTTACAGGGAGTTAATATTAATCTGATCAGAAATTATCTTCCTTCAATAATTCAATATACATGCATTAATAATTCAATAAAAAGAATGTTCAGCATATTTGAGGGAGGGAAAAAAACTGGAGACACTCAATAACTAACTGTGAGAAAATGAAGTCAAAGAAGTCACACAAGATAGCTGAATAAGTCAAAGCTAAATCTAAATGCCAGTGCTGTATGAGTCACTTCAGCTGGAATGCAGCCTGTTAGCAAGAAAGGCTAACAGGCGCATCTACGTATTTCAAAAAAAGACATCATGGAGAAAAAAAAAAATGACAGCAACCTTCTTGTTTCACCTTAAACTGCTTTGTAATCCTGACTTAAGTGCATTGTCTAATGAGGGGCTGCAGGTTTAGGTATGTACTTGTGTGCGTTCACAGATAAAGAAGACATGCACACTGTGAAGCCTCTGTGCCATTAAAACCCCAGAGCTGCCCATGTTCCTCCGTAGGAGATTTACAGGGATTAGATGGTGAAATACGGGCCTAATCTTTATTTGACAGGGAAGCCAATCTCTGGCTCACTGGTCAACCCCTTTTGCGGTAGGCCCCCTCTCTCACAACTCACTTTCACTATTACATACCTCAGGCTTACTTAAAACCACGTTTAAGGATGCATGTTGTGCCTCACATGAGGTCTCAATCCAATTTTTGTACAAGAAGCAGAAGTGTCATTTTTCAACAGAGTAGTGTGCAGATGTGTAGTGCTAGAATAAATGATGTCCTATATTGGGTCACGGCCTTACCTGCATGTGAGTACATCTTGATGGCTATTTCCTTTTGTAATTTTCATTCTTTTTTTTTTTTGGTCTAAGCTATGCCTGATTGAAAATCTAACCAATTTCCATGTGCAGTTTAATGACAGATGGAAAGAGATATTTCATGGAGATGTATAGTCGAGACTGATAAACTATTAATCACACCGCTGGACAATGACACCAGCTAAATTTAAACGCAAAGTGAAAAAGCCTCTCTTATTCCTTAAATTATTCATTACTGGGGGCTGTTATTGCAGCATATAGAATTAAAAATTGGAGATTCCACTTAATTACAGCGCGTGTCGATGGCGGCTACAGATGTCAGCGCTTGTACCGGCAATCCTTTACTATGTTTAACCCTGTCACGTAGTAGCCTCCTCCTGCCCTTCTGTCCCTCTTCCTCTCACCGTCCCTCTGTGTCTCTGCTCAATGTTTGACCTACAGAATCACTGCCAAGACGATGAAGAAGGACGTCGGAGAGTGAAGAGAGGAAGAGACACCTGCTTATTTAATGTAATGTGGCAAAATATCCAAAAGGTTCCCATGTGACATTTTTTTGTTCACGATTTTAGCATTGCATTCCAACACGTCACGTTTTTCCGTTGGTGGCACTATTTTCTTTGTTTGCCTATGATGGCTAAAACACTCATGCTAAATATTAAGCGTATATTTCATACATTCAAAAGAAGCCACCCACTGGTGCTGTGGTTATTAATGGAAAATGCATCCCTTCTGGAGAATTCCTTCCAAGGAAAGTCCAGCCAGACACCAGAAACCAGGTTTTATGATCAAAATTTCCATTATGGTTTTATTTCCATAAGGATCTATTTTTTTTGGGTGGAAAAAGCTCTGCTTGGAGAGGGAGGAGAAATTATTATTTATTCTATTATTTATTCTTTAAGTTCTGTAGCACCTTGTTTCTATAGTAAAATACTGATCATTTCAGTTTACCTGTGGCTCCACTGTATGTCATCCCACCGCTTAGTGTGCTGCAGACCTTCAACAAGTAGTCTACACTCTCACATTCTCTGTGTTTGTAGTTTGTTCTTCACTGTGATTGGCTGAAAAGAAATTAGTGTCACTCAGCATTTTCTGATTTTTTTGAAAGTTCTGCTTTTCCAAAACAACACAGGTGCAAGGTGCACTTTTTCAAAAAGTAACCGCATTCTGAGCGACTTACGTAACTTTCGCTTTGATTTTTGTGTAAAATAGTCATTTCTGTGCAACTATGGAAAAAAACAGTACGTGTGAAAACACCTGTTGAAATCTGCATCTACAAAATAGTGAATATTCAGTTGTGCGGTGGAAGGAGAGTGCACCAAGCAGAAGCTCTAAATCGGCTGCATCAGTAGTTTTATTCTCTCTGTTTTTACTCTGTAACTGCAAAGATGTAGAAAATAACATTAATATCTTTTGCTGTTACTAAAGAGGTAGCAGGCTATATTAACACATGTAAATAAAAGTCAGACTGGACCGATGTATCATGTACAGTCATGACACTTAAAGTAACATGTTAGGTTTGTATTTAAAGAACTAGCATACAAAGTCCTGAGAATGATCACATGTCCTTTCCTATAACTGGCAGACAAAGGCTTTATTTGTGCACTCCACATCCTCCACTCACTGTTTCTCCCTCACTATCTCTCCCCCTCGCTCTTCCTTGTATCACACCCCCCAGCTCACAGCAGCAAACAGAGTTGTACGCAAATACTAAGAGCCATAATGCCATTATATTGTTTGGTGTTAACATTTGAATATTTAAATGGCGTGTTTTAGATCTAGATGTTCCCCCTTCTCAATTTCCATATACTGAATGCCGACGGTTAAGTTTGCCCACATGGCAGGCTGAAGACTCTGTGTGCGCATTTGCATCTTTTTTTTTCGACACAATATTGGTTGGACACACCATCATTTTCATGATTATGTTCTTGTGTCACGCGCACTTGTTAACAATGCAAGTTACCTATGTTTAATAAATGACTACTGTATGTGGCCTGTGACAGAGCCACACGGCTGAATATGTGAATCACCCACGTACATGCCACTTAACCAAATTGGCACAGCTGATAAGCCATATTTACATAGCAGTGTTGCTGGGCGTGATTACTATCAGTAAAACTTCCCCCCCCACGCTTTAATGGAAAGTTGGGATATAACTTAGTGCAGGTTACAGCTGCCCTCGGGAAAATAGCTCAATTACACCCGTGGATATAAACACTCGTGTGGCTGTCAAAGTGGTAAACAGATGTGGGGTGACAGCCTGTAGTACGCGATCAGTCAAGCAGCTGTTGCTGCACCTTCATTCATCCAC
This sequence comes from Argyrosomus regius, assembly GCA_946959425.1. NCBI lineage: Eukaryota > Metazoa > Chordata > Actinopteri > Sciaenidae > Argyrosomus > Argyrosomus regius. Next base: position 4,243,370 of record OX336885.1, read on the forward strand.
TTGTTCTGATGATGGATTCCTACCCCCCCCCCCCCACAGCTCGACATGCAGCCACACTATTTGCTTATGGGGCAGTGGCAATAGGCAGATTAAACTGCAGAGAATATCATTAACTGTGCAAAGCTAACGCCTGCTGCACTTCTACTGTCGCTGTCAAACACAACAATCAGTTTGCATGAAGTGGACACCATGCAGTGTGACTTTAGTCTCCCGTCTCTCTGTTCTGTGTCGCCAACTTCTTTCCAAACTGAAAAAAGGACAACATAAGAGCTTTCAGAATGATGTCACACTATGTTATGTTGTCTTAGCGCACTGTGCATTTGTGTTCGCACCGTGTATTGAAAAGGACATTGCCTTTGGCTGTTGTCTCATTGGGAGCCTACCTGTCACACGGCTGATGTGACGCTCTTTGAATGTGCCGTGTTCATGTGATCAGAGCTGCAGCGAGCACCCCAGATGACAAAGTGACTAGGGGTGTCAAAGCAGCCTACGAACGGGCCTGTCCTCTCCCAGACAGGAAGCTGGGAGCAGCGGAGGCGCTGCCTTGTCTCATCTGCCAGCAGCGCCTCGGCTGCCTCCCCGCCTCATCACAGCAACCCCCGTGTCTGATGGTGTGCACAACTCCATGCTGGACGGCTGTTTTGATTTCAGCCCGTGTGACACATCTGTTGCTTGTCAGGTTGCGTTGTGCCTGTCTTGCGAGCTGAGCGCGACCGGGGCACACGCACCTCTCATCCTTCTGTCCGTGTTTACAAACAGGGCTCGCGCCTACAAACGGGGCCAGCATGTACACGTCATGTGGAAGGTCAGGAGGCCTTAGGAGACACTATGCACACCTGTGCGGCTGGTGTCACAAGCCATCAATCCTGCTGCAAATGTGCGGCCGCAGAGTGCTCTGTATTAAAAGATGCATTATGTGCTAATAAACCCTGTATGAAACCTTATGTGTGAGTCGAAAGTAACTGCAGTGTTGATTGTATATAATAGGAAAAGAAAAAAGGTATGGATCCCGCTCACTATCTTTTAAGCATTCGCCATCACTGTCTACTGACAATAAATGATTTCCTCCCCATGTCTAATTGAGAAAAGCTGTAAATCAAATCTCCATCTATCTCTCATGCATCCCTCACAATGTGCTCTTTATGGGCTTTTAAAGTGCTTTGCAAGAGCATTTCACCAAACTACCAAAAATCAAGGAGATTCTATGCAAGACTCCTGCTGTCAGCTTAAATACACGAGCAATGACCATGGCTAATTGGATCCATCCCATCCATCCACCTATGAAGTACACATGCTATATCAGCGAAAATCAAACGACATTGTTTCACTCAGTGTAAGGCAAGCCCGGCACTAAAGAGCCAGAGAGGTATTTATTAATGGGTTGTTACAGTAGCTTAGGAGGGCTGCATTCACAAGTGCTTCATTTCTATGTCCTTGTCTTTCCAATCAATATTCAAAAGTGCCTCGTAATTACACGTTTAGGATTCATTTACATGTAAAGTGCCAGTGTGCCCATAAATTGCAGCGGAAAAGTTACTGCCAGTGAGATTTATTTATTTATTTATTTCAGGCTTTTTTTTCTCACTCTTTGCTATTTTTATTATTTATTTCATTATTATTATTTTCAGTCATTTTCGATCAAACTGAAAACAGCAAAATGAGAAAACTAAGGTTTGTCTACATGAACGATTTGCATGAGCACCAAACCCCAGCCTGTTATGTAAATGCAATCCCTCTTAAGAGGGTGGGGAAAAATTTGAGATGGCTCATTTACATTGTCAAATAACACAACACTCATACTTTCCATTTACTATCAAAGTGTTTTGCAGAAGCACTAACGTGGGAACAATCGGTGTGTGCATGCGTGTAGTAACTCATCGTCGTCGTCGTCGCCAATGAAACGACGAGACAAACTGAAATCTGGTTGGATGGCATACGATGTGATTGAACACCGTGACTGCCATTTTGACCGGCATCGTCAGACCACAAGACAACACGTAGCGGAGCTGGCACGGCGGGGAGGCACACCGCTGCTATGGGGGCTCTAATATATTCAAAGAGGGATCATTTACTTAAGGCTTGCATCCAAGGATCAGTCTGGCCTTCATTAGCCTCAATCTGACACGGATGTGAACAACATGTTGGCTTGCCACATGAACGCTGCCCCTCCTCCTTTCCAAACCCCAAACACTCCGACTCCCCTCCCCTCTCGGAGACCTGCGCAGCAAATTCCTCTGGAAATATCACAGGTTGTTAGCATTCCAGGGAGAATTTTACATGGGTGTACACTCAGGCCTTAATTAGAGACACTATTTGATCATTCAGCAGCTGGGCTTTATTAAAAATACGGGTTTGCGTCGGCCTACAGTCACCCCCGGCTCAGTGCGTAAGAGCTCACAGAGTGTGTGAAACAAGAATATGAATATTCATTACTGGATACACAGGGTCCCTGTACGGGAAATCTACACCCCAGCAAATCAGTGTTTACACCCTGTTTAGAACAACATTTGACGATATGGTATTTCATTTTTTATCACTCTGTGTCATCTACATCTCATATGAAGAAGGAAGTAGGTGGATGCTGTGTGGGTGTGTGTTTTTTCTTTTTTTTTTTTTTTTCGGTATCACTTTTATTTTGAAAAGCTGACCTTATTGATTGATAACACTGATCAATAAATGAGTTAGTACGGCTTCGAGTGAGAGTTCTGATGGTCTAAATGAGCTGTTTCTATCCTAACTCTGCAAAAACCTACATGATTTTTAATAAATAATATGTATTTAACATGTATTTTAATAATAAATATCCACAATCAATCAAAACACAACACTGTAACCTTTTACAGAGGTGCACTGAAAGCCTAAATGTCAGCGCAGAAGCTGAGCAACATCGACCTGAAGAGAACCGGAGAGATGTAAACTACTGTATATCTGACCAAGGTCGACAGGGACTATAAAACAAACAGCAGGTTTAAGGTGAAGTCTTCCCTGCGTGAAGGTTAGCCATGTTTCGTGTTTACACTACACTGCAGCCTTTGAAATTGTTTTGCAGTGTGGAGTCTGCCCAGGGTCATTGTTTGTTTTTGACGTGTTTATACACCACACAAGGAGTAATGACTTCTAGGATAGTCAGGGGGATGCAGACACGATCCAGCACACTGTCCGTAAACTTTCTTTACTCTTCAGGTTCACTGTCGACTCTCTGCGGCCAAACTCTGGCCTTGTCTCTGTCGTCATGTTCTGCATCGCTCAAAGAGATGTAAATGAGCGACTGCATGAGGAAATGAGGAAATCGGTTGCTATGCAAAACCTTTCTTATCACACCAAACTCACAACAATTTCCTTATGACGGCCTTATTTGAAAAATGACAAAGCAGTTTGTCCAAAAGTTAGCAAATAACCAGTTTAACACACCTTGGTGTGTGTTAACTGACTTGGGCTGCAGACTGACATCCGTGTACTTACTTTGATGTGCGGCTCCACAGGATGTCACCGGAGTCTCCTGGCTGGACCGGCAAAGCAGCAGATAGAAAGGGGAGGAGAGAAGGAGAGAGAGTGGAGGTAGGAAGGAAAGGCAGGGAGGTGGGGTGAGGTGTTAGAAAAAGAGGGGGGGGAGAAACAGTGGAAATGATTTGAAACATGAAGGTGACTAACAAAACACACACACAAAACACAACCTCCTCATTAAATTACCAGCGGAGTCACACGCACAACTCCGAGCTGAGTGGAGGGACACAAAACAGGTCGCTTTCAAATTAATATTCATCAAGGCTGAATTAATGTGTCCCCCCTTTCAATATCTGTGGATACATATTTAGCATCTCAAACCAGAACTCCCTTGATTAAACAAATAACGAAACATTCCAAAAGCTGTAACCGAGTCCAAATTAATTTGAGAATTGCACTAATTGCATTTAAACACTGCTCCTCTCTAACCTTAGATCAAGCACTTTTTAATTACTGCCTTCTGAAGACTGAATCCCTGCAGTGTTGATGGGAAAATATAAACAGATTTATTCACACAGATTTTGTTCATATCATATGTACGAAGCTCCAACACCCAAGTGTCCTCAAATAGCTTGTTCGGGTTATTAAACTGCACATTAACGCTCAGCCTCTCACAGTTGAGCTCTTTCGTTCAGTCGCGCTGCCCCGTGCCCCTTAGCCTCAACTCCTTCCCTCCGTTTGCAAACACGGAGGAAAGAAACAGCGAAATGTGTTTCCTGAAAGGGAGGAGAGGTGGAAAAAGCCCATCCTGCCCCGAGAATCACCGCCGCCCCACCAGAGCCGCCGCCACTGGCCTTTCTGCAGAGGCAGCAAAAGTTCCCCGAGAGGGGGAGTGTCTGCCAACTCAAACAGGGCTCATTCTCCTCTCTGTGGGCCGCCAGCCGCCCATGTGGGCCTGCGCTGGGTTTCCTGAGGGCTCGCTGCAGCTGGAGCACTTTGAATAAAGGTAACAGCAATGTCACAGCTACTGTAAACTTGCTGGGCTGCTCCTGTCAGCAGGACGTTCCCAATCAAAGCAGAAACAACCCCACCTAAAACACAACAGTTCTTCTTTTTTTTCTTTTTTTTTTTCCACAGGCCCCAAATCCAAACTTCCCACGAATCACAAAGAGAGCGCACAGGCGAGAGGGCAACCGCTGTTCCCTGATCTTGCCAAACAAAATGCCAAGAGACCGGGAGTGACATTCAGCTCTGGGGTTTAAAAATACGAGCAATTTGAAAATGATTAGAGTCTTATTTTATTGTTGAGCGCCTGACACAGGAGAGGAAACCAGAACAATCAAGCCGGCTGACTTTTTTTTTTTTTTTTTCGCTGAATTTAGAAACACTAATTAGTTTTGCTCTCGTAAAGCCAACCTGAAAACGACCAATTAGAAAGTGAAAATGAGACGTGCAGAGGAAACAAGAGCTTGTCATTTCAACTGTTCAAGTCCCATATGCACAACTTTACTGTGATGACTTTCACACACACACACACACACACACTCGAGGTGACTGGCATGCCGCCTACTAAACCTGATGTCACGTACACACTCTGACCAGTTAATGGCACTTTAAATCAAATAGCATTTTGCTTAGTTAGAAGGAAACTATTACAGATCTGTATGGCCACATCAAACCCAGGCAGAGCAGCTTGGCCATGCAGATGTCTGAAGCACCAGTGTGAGGAGAGGATACAGCCCACCAGGCTGACCACAGCACCAGCTGCTTTCAGCTATAGACCTACCAGGGCCAAAATGTTACCCCTCACAGGTGCCTTGTTTCTATGAATTTCCTCTTTCAAGGGTACTGGAATAATTCCTCTACATGTGAAATTGTTTCATACAAACCTCGGGGGCTGCTACCTTCATGTATTCTCGCACGCATACAGTATATTTCACCTGCTGAGTGGTGTTGGCTCGTGTTTAGTCGCTCATTATAGAAATGAACGTTAAAAACTTGTGGAAATTATCTTCAGGAATTCCACTGCTAACCCCCGAGCGAACAGTGGCAAGTGTTTCATCACTGTCGGGCCGAAGACGGATGAGCTGTCAGTGCCTTCCCCCTGTCCGGCATCCAGCTCCTGGGCTGGGAAGTGGCTAAAAAAGGCCGGGGCTACGCTTTCCAGGCCTGCGCCTTTTACTGGGAGTAATTCTCAGATGCCAGGTCGCTGCCAACGTCCTTGCAGCCAATGGCAGAGAGGCCAGTAAGTTCACATTAACTGCAGAGTGTAACTGCGCTGAACATCTGCTCATGAATGAGAGCGCTGCCCACTAACTCAGCGAGTTGAGGCCCACTGATGAAAAATTCAACGTTCTCCTGGCTGGCACGCTTGTTTTGCACAATTCTCCTGAGCCCCCAGAATTATATTAAGAGAATTTCAGCACGGCCTGGTGTATCTGAGAGAACAGCTGGCACTGAAAAGGGATCTGCCGCTCTGCGAGAGCTCAGGGACTTCACACGGGATCTGCCTTCTCCTACAACCATTTGTCCTTGAAGGAAAAAAGAATATACCAGTGTTAAGCACCCAGGTAATAATAAGAAAGCAGAGGCTACATTTAGCTGATTACACCACCCATGTGCGCTACAGCGGACGGAGCATAACCAATGAAGACATGAATCGATATGGAGTGGAAAGAGAAGACAGAGGGGCAATTGTGACAATAAGTAGCTCCCTCAGGAGACCTATTCACTATATCTCTCCTTTGTTTGGCTTGTTTAGCTCGTTAGATTGTTAACTAGGAAGGATCTGCCCCCAACCCCACAATATGGAATCAATGTAATCAGAAACAGGAGCAGCCTGTTCAGGGGGCGACTACATGAAAGACTTTGGAAAATATGAAGGCAGTCCCACAATCCTGTCCTTCATTTGCTGCAATTATGTGCCTCATAAGTTTATGATATTACTGGAGACAAAATGGACAAAATATACGACTGACTGTTAGCCTAAGACAGCTTTTTTTTACTACAGGATAAAATAAAAAAAATGACACATGAAGTGACACATCTTTCCCCTGAAGATGATGAAATAGTTTCTCAGTTTAAAAATGTTAGGTTTAAGGAAGTGATGACTTCTAGCCCACACTAAGAATAAAAGATTACCACACTCTGTAATTTCACTTCTGTCTTTCTGTGAAATACAGTTAACTGTTTTCTATATGTCAGCACACAACACAACAGAGTCACTTTTATCTCATTTGATCTTTCTTTGTAGACTGCACTGAATCACGTGGATATCATGGCAAAAATCCCCCCGCCCCCACCCTCCAAAAAAAAAGGATCTGTGAATATAATATAATATTGCCAGTGAAAACCAAGAGGATGTCTGGAGAGAAGCTCATTTAGCCGGTGACAAATGACAGCACTTTGTCTTCCTGACAAGATCCCTCCTTCATCAAATGTCCAACTTCACATGGAAATAGGAAATCACACATTATCACACTGACAAACAATTACAACCATGTCATTAGCAGCAACCCTGGGCCCGAAACCATTAACAAAACACAATGTTGCACACCACGCGAACCATCAGAAGAAACACAGGATGTTAGATGAAAAGACGCTGATAAATCAATCATGACGCAAACAACCTGATGCTTAGAGTTTTGGGAAGGATCTAAATGTTGGGAAGGGGTGAGAACAGTCGTGTGTGCCAACTAAATAAATCACAGAATAATCTCAAGCAATCAAAAGTTCCTCATCTCTGAATAAAGATTTATGTCTGCGTTGATGACAGAGCAGTGCTTGCTTTATATTAAAAGTCAACACTTTAGAGGAGTTTCTCTCTAAGTGACTTAATCAGATACAGAGCATTAGTATCTTTTTTAATACATCTCCCAGTGTCAGGCGGCAAATGAAAAAGCTAGCCTCTGTAAATATGACTGCTTACTTCTAACACAAACATTGTTGACACCTAATGTAATTTCAGCGGGACATCCAACTGAAAGCACACCGGGGTAATATAATGCTCTTAATGAGAATTCCTTCCAGCTTGAGACCTTGGCGAGATAGCCATAATGCATGGCTTCTCTTTTTAATAAAATAATTGTTACAGTTATTAAAGTTGAATCTCATCACAGTCGAGATGACAAAATAATTCATTACCAAAACCAAAGGCTTTAAATAGCTGCAAATTATGAAGCCCTACCACACCCCCCACCCCTTGAAAACACACTTGCAGATAAATGGGTTCGTTATTTCGTATAAATATTACATATATACTGCCCTTGAGAGGAGGGAAATATTGCAACTGTCCGTTAAGAAGTTTGCAGACACACGATGCGCCACTCACATTTAATCAATGCGGAAAAAGCTTTCAATAAGCAACAAGCATCCACCAAAACTATGATGAATTTAATTTTACATCATTGTATTACAAACCTTCATCTAGTTAGAACTCATGACTCATAATTGATCTTTTCTATCTATTGTGATTATTATTGTTATTTACAGTGCAGTCATAGCTTTGCATTAAATCATTAGCTACATTTAATATCTATCAGATATTACACATTATATCAGTGGCGATTACGATACATGCTTCTGCAAACACATGCTAAACGTTATGCTATGCATGGAGCACACACATTTTCCCTCTTGTGTTTCTGCATTGCTCATCCCACGTTATCAGATCTTATAGCTGCATCTCAAAACGTCTTACTAAGTCCGACCAATAATTCAAATGATTCATATATAAGTTGACATGGCAACAGCACAACACCGGTCTTGCTACTGTACACGGTGTTGCACATATTCCAGTTCATCTTCTCGGTTGCAGCGTTCCTCCTCACAGGACCTCCATGTGTGAACACACGTTTGTACAAACCTGACGACCTGACGACATTCCCCCGCCCTCCTTCCCGTTCGCAGCTCTCTCCTAGCTTTATTTATGTATTCAAAAGAGATAATTTACAGTGATGGCATGGAAACTTCCCAGCATGCCTTTTAACCTGTCGTTTTTCACTCTCTCCGCAGCAGGATGTCCAGAGGAAATGCTTTATTAAGATCCTGCCGACATGAAGAGCTGCTGTGACTTACTGGTGCATTACTGTCTAAAAGGCAAAGTTATTTAGACCAATAAAAGGCTAATATATTGTTGGAGTGGAATTACACAGAAGTTATCTCTGCCTTAATAACATCACCGCAACCCCTGATGTTGTTTAGATCAATAAAGCCCATTAAAGTACAGACCTCAAGCGCAGATAAGACTGCACTGCCACAGCAAAATACTGCTCGCTGGCATCTGAGAGAGCAGAGGTCTTTCACTGGCAAACAAAAAGTGGCCAAAATGAGAAAAACACTTCAAACTTAATACCATAAAAACTTCAAATCCAATGAAGTTCATTGTCTGCCTTATGGAGCCTTCGGGTCTGCTGGCAAGGCAGATAAACAAGTGGAAAGATGCTAATGGATTTTAGATACTGGTCAGACAAAGCAAAGTAAAGGTGTGTGTGTATGTGTGTGTGTGTGTGTGTGTGAGAGAGAGAGAGAGAGAGAGAGAGAGAGAGAGAGAGAGAGAGAGAGAAAGGTGAACCTGTACTACGGACCTCAGTTCCATCTCTGTACTGAGAATCACTTTGAGAAGAGGAGGGCTTTAAAATGTTTCAACACTTCCAACAACAACCTTCCTCTGTCCTCCTCTGCTGTTACATGAAAGCAGAAATGTAATTTTAATGAGTGCCCCTCATCATTATTATAATCTAGTGTGATGATGTCATTGTAAACAATTGTGAGGCCTCAGATTGAATCCACTTTTGACAAAAAGAGCAAACGAAGTCAGAGTAAACCATAAAACGAGAAGAAAGGTCACATACAGTGGTACGGTCAGCAGACTGTGTCTCAGTGTTTTGGTGGTTTTTTCCCATCATGCTGTGCTCATTCTTAACAATGTCCACCAGGTGATGCACTAAATCATCTGTGCAGCAACTGTCCATCAGCCCCCCCAAGGTGTGATGACCACAGTCCTACCCACCCTCCCCCTGAAGCTCCGCCCCAAGTCATGATGACAACACGAAAAGGAGAAGAAGATTCAGGAGTGTGTGAGTGTTTGCGTGTGTGTGTGCGTGTGCAGATGTGCGCATTCGCTTTTGGGAGTGCAGACAAGCGTTCACGTGCACTTGTAAATTGCAGCACACAGAGACACCACAGTTCTCCACAGGAAACCACAGGAAACAGTTTTGACGCTATCGGTGTAAGCACACGAAAAGACAAACAAGATTTTTTTTTTTTTTTAAAGTACAGCATGTCCCCTATGGCTTATGTGCTGTCAATAGGAAGTTTACAGACATAAGCTACTCGGGTGGGGAAACTGCACTCAGAACAGAAATAATGCAGTGCTCGACAGCAACCGTTGCCAGGTTGCCACTGGCAACCAATTCTTGGCTTTTTTAACATGTGAAATCGGGGACAGCAGACAGCACCCCAAAATAACACCCCATCACTTCTAAATCTGTTGCATTAGTGATAATATTGTTGTTACAGTCAGAACCAGAACCAGACAACACTGCACGGGTTCGGGTGTGTTTACAAGTTGACAACAGCTGCACTACTGGTATTGTGTATACCAGGAATAGATGGTGGACACGTTAAGTTAAGAGTTATTGTGTCCCGAATAAATGAATCTGTTTTTTAAGTACAGAAAATATAAGGTGACCTTTGGCAACCAAAGTTTGATGCCTGGTTACCAGCCTGGAAACAACTATGGAAGGTGAGTGTCGAGCCCTGCAACATTAAAAAGAAAAAAAACCTTTTAAAAGGTTTCTGGTGCTTTTTGCGCCCTCTCACCTCAGTGTGTATTTCACAGGACCACTCTGGCAGACACTGTAACGTTAGTCCTGGAAAGCAGCAGCACTAAGACTCAACTAAAAAAATGTTTCCACCCTCTTTATTCCTTTTCTTTTTTTTTTCTTGCTGTTGTCATCTAGCAGCTGCGCTGTAGTCACTGTTAGACATTATTGATCACAGCAGCCGGGCCATTTCATTGACAAATAGGAGATTGTTATTACACTAACTTTAACTTCACACAGTGAATGACAGTTCCATTTTTGTTTACATGAAAGGAAATTTGGGAGGAGTTCTCTCAGATTGGGATCTGACTGCACTCCTGTCCATTTTCAGACCTACAGTCTGAAACAACAGACGCAGACTCACATTTCACATACATGTTATAAAAAGCTATGTTTAAAAAAAGATAGGTAGAAATTAGCAGCATCGGACGAAATGCAAGATCTTTAAGAGGTTTGGATAATTTCATCTAAATCGCTTTAGAAAGCTGTGACAGTGAATACAGAGACAGGACACACACACACACACACACACACACAGGCCACGGTAATGATTGTGAATAATATCCCTGCAAAATGATCAACTCTGACAATGTAATATTACCCAACAATAAATACATCATGGACAAAAAAAGGAGAGAGGAAAGAAGCTCTTCTAGCAGCCCCGAGTGAAAGCATAAATAAAGTGTGGCACATCTTTTACCTTCTTCAATTATCTGCCTTTTGACATGCAAGCTGAGCACAGTGTAATTAACATCTCAGGAGATAATGGGGTCGCTACTCACTGATCAATCTCACACATATATTATTTGCCTTTTACCAGTCCAACCTCCTGTTATTCTAGGACGGAAATATTCCACAACGTTTTTTTCCCCCTCTTTTGGGTGGGGGCATTTAATAAAATTCTGGTAATAGGCCTAATGACTCATCCAATTGAGCTCATCTTCCAAAACATCAATTAGTCTAAGACCCGGCTTGCACTCAAATAGAGCCTTTGCTATCACAATAAATAACAAATCTTTTCCGATTCACGCAAGATGTAACCGTGTTGTCATTATCAATCACAGGCATCGTCACAAGACAGAGAAGAATGGATAAAAACATTGTCGGCTCTTGAAGATTGTTCCCCCTGTGCCTTTAGCAGTAACAGGTGTTGTAGCTGGACCCTCTGACCTGGTAAAAACACTTAACAATACAATCTGGAATTTATTTGACCTTCTCAGTGTTGGCTAAATTCTCTGGTTTTTGAACAGGCTTAGTTTGGCTCATGAATGGAAATAAGCTTGGAGGCACATTCTTAACTCATTACAACTGAAGACACGTCTCTTTACTCCAATATATACAAATATTACAGATTCACTCCAATCTTTTCTCCGGCTCGAAATGCACATGAAATCAAACTCTGTGTACTTTACGCATATTAAGGCTGCGACTAACGATGATTTTCATCATCAGTTAATCTGTCGATCATTTCTTTTGATTAGCGGATTCGTTGTTTGGTCCATGATGGTGAAAAATGTTGTTCACAGTTTCAAAAAGCCTGAGATGATGTCCTCAAATGTCCTTTTTGTTCACAACCCAAAGATATTCAGTTTACTGTCATAAGGATGAAAAACCTAAAAAATATTCACATTTGAGAAACTGAAATCAGAGAATTTAGACATTTATTCTTAAACAATGACTCCAGATGATTAATCAATTATTAATATAGTGGTGATTAATATAATAGTTGACAACTAATTGATTGCAGCTCTATCCATAAGGGGAGCAGTATTTCAACAGGTGGTGCTACACTTTAAAGCTCTTACATTTGCTTTGATATAAAAGGAGGTCAATCGATATTGACTCATTAATAAAACTCCTGTCACAGGTAATCTCTGGTCGTCTCCATTCACAGAATATCCAGTCTGCAACAGCAGATCAATCAATAAATTGATAAATAAAAAAACAAGCCTACTCCAAGTACAGATGAAATCATTTACAATCATATCTCTGTGTAACACTGACAAAATATACTGTTAACTGCAACAAGTTTCTGTAAAACAAAACTGTGTAATACTTCGTTCTGTTACTACCCACCACCAACCAACAACATCTGTATGTCATGGCTATTCAGGAACGGTGACACTGTGCACACGACAGAGCTGCACAGTGCTTCTCTCTGCTTATCTGCCACATGTCTTTGAACAAACCTCAAAATCAGCCCCGAGATTTATATTGTTTCGCTTGTGCGTACCTCCCTCCCCCGCCCCAGGTTCAAAGCTAAGTGTCTGTCCCCTGAAAGAAGTCACTGGCACACACCTAACCAACACGGGTGGAGGGAGCAGGGAGGGCACAGACCAACATACAGTACAGTAGAGATACAAGCAATGATTGAACACCTTAAGGGGAGAAACCACACTTCCTCTTTAAGAGACTGAGCTGGCATAAGTGCGTAATAACTGTGTCCCTGTAATGACAACTGCTGCTTAAGTTGCATCACCCACAGATCTGTTAATAGTACCTCATATGCTGGAGCTGTGTTGTTAACCTCAAGACTGAGCACAATACTTGCCATTATTTGGTAACGCTACTAGCCTTTTTTAGCACCACAGCAACCTTCTATTATAGCTGTATTTATCGCTCCGTGTCAGTCATTCTTTCACTCAAATGAAGCTGTTTAATGTGCAGGGAGTGGTCGGCCTTCACTGTAAAAAACGTTGCTATTGTGACCGAAAGTTGACTCTATTAAATGTATCCAGAAGTCAATTTTCAGCACTTTCAGTCAGGAAACAAAACAGAGTTTAAGCAGGTGTTCACAAGGAACTACGCTCACTCGTCAGCTTCACCAAAAACTGTAAAATGATGATGGACTCCAAATTCTAGCAAAACCACTGCTAGCTTTTTAGCCTTTCTGTCTAACTCTCTGAAGGTCAAGAACCTTTGTAAAAGACATAAAATGGGGGGGGAAAGATACAAGAGCTGATCAAAAGAAATGAATCTAAGACAATCAGTGCTGTTGTTGCTGCGGGGAGTGTTATGGGCTGTACTTGAAGTGTATTATTAACTCAACGCTGCCTGGACACGCGGGGGCTGTTTTACAATTTAGGCTTTAACAGATGTGCGTTTTATGTGGCAGGTTCTCCAGAGTTTAGATGCCGCTGTCCACGTAGATGAGGCCGTAAGGCAGGTCATAAAACCTGCCTTTGAAACTTTGGGCGGATTAATGTCGACATGACAGCCAAGTGAGCAGAGATCTGAACGGCTTACCTTTTCAGCGCACGCACACACACACACACACACACACACACACACACGTGTTACTGCTCAGTATCCCACCAGATGAAAGTCAGAGAAGGCAGGACTCATGGCCAGGTGAAAAGTTGTGCCTGCTGCATGTTCAATCCTATCTGACTAATAACGTAACGATTTCTGTGTATCTACTCTTGGGTGGTATGATATTATGTTACACACACTTTTACCATAATGTGAATACTGTATTGTGGCATGACGACAAAAGTAATTGTACTGCAACCACACTGTACAGTGTAATTACTGGGATTTACAAACCTTCAGCTCCCCCCCCAACCCCTGCTTTACAAGGTGGAATTCCTGGCAGTGCACACACACACACACACACACACACACACACACACACACACACACACACACACACACACTCTTTTGGAGTATCTTAAAACACTTTTACACTTACACTTTTCTGACACACTCGATGTTCTTAATGTTCTCCTCTACACAGATCACAGTTTTCCTACCATCTCTGACACACAATGCAATCTTAAAGCTTCACACTCCTGTTCCTCAGTGACCTGTGCTGACTTTGTTACCTCCTCCTGGGCCGGGCAGGAAGGCACGCTGAGTGAGCTCTCTGCTGGCTGTATCCAGACCCAGCCTCTTACACAATACAGCCTGGATGGCCCTGCAGCAGGCCAACCCCTCCTCCCCAATAACCCACTTCCCATTCTTGATCAAACCTGGGGATTGTAGTGTGAGGGTGGAGATGAGAAAGATGGGAGGAGGTGTGCATGTGGGGTGTGTGTGTGTGTGTGTGTGAGTGAGGCGGGGTGGGGGGGAGGGAGAGGGAACGGCACATCCTGCGTGAAACCGCATCCTGAACAAGCATCGCTACATCTCACTGTAAATAAATACTCTCTCCTCCGCGTAGCTTCCGTCAACTGTCACCGCCTTGGCTCCCAATCACCTTCAAGTCCAAACAGGAAAGTGCAGGGAGGCGAGGGAGATGGCAGATATGAGCTTTAATTTGCTTCTCGCTGCACTTTAGCCCGGGTGCACACCGCTTCCTATTCTCCTGTACTGACCAGCTGCCCCGGCTTCGTTCCAGACCCTGAGTCCTTCCTGTCACCTTTCATTACCACATTATCCAGGAGGAGGCTCCCTGTGTAGCCGGGAAATCACCATTCGGTGGTGCTCCCTCCCTCCCTCCCTCCTCCCGTTTATGTAGTATTGTGCGAGACATTCAAAGCCACGCGCAACATCCTCAAAGGAGCGCTGCTGCCTTGTTACCTGCTAATCCCCTGTGCATTATCACAGGAGACGCGACTGAACAACAGAGCATGACGAAGGCAACAACTGAGACATGACAAGCTCTCAGTCCATAAATTGCTTTGTGTTGCAAGGCTCTCGTCAGGCCGGCTTCAGTGTGTGAATATCTATTATTTGATTAAGTATTAAAGGCCTGCTTGTTGTGATGACAGACTGACGTGCGTGTTATATGACAAAATGTTTCTGATTACAGACAAAACCAAGACGACAAGCATCCAGTCAATGAAAGGAATTTATATGGTAGCAGCTCCACTTCATGTTTATACTGTTGTCCTATTTCCTATTTGAGTTTTGCCTTCATGAGTGAGAGAATCCAGGCCCACAGTCCTCCAGCACTTCTTGCATTGTTTTATTACACTTGAATGAGTTGAGCTGAAAATTGCATGCAGCTGCCGACTGCAAAGCATCAGTGTATGGCCTGAGCTTAGCACTGCCCAGCAGGCTTGAAAAATCATTCAGTAACTGATCTGTCAAGATCCACATCTAAGCTTTCTGTACGGGGGCTTGTATGTTGTGTGTATAGAAACAGAATGGTTACATATACATTAATATAATATATATTTACAGGACACCAAACAGGGTAATACATATTTTATAAAATTGTTTTTAGGCTGATAAATAACATTAGTCAACTGGGATTAAGATGAGGCTCTAAACAGTTTAATCCATACACAAAACCTTTGTTAAAACAGCAGCGATATTTCATTTTTAAAAAGTGCACTGCTTAACAGTGATGACATTCTACATGCAAAGGATGCAATGCAAGACTGCTTCTATTCAAAACCATAAAAATAATGATCTGAGGATAAAGGATGGAGGAAGTAAGACTAGGCTAAATTAGCCGCATGGTTAAACATTCTGTGTACAACAAAACATAAGCTGTTTCAGTAAAGTAGCTGCTCTCTCTGTTTGAAACAGGAAGAGATGATAACTATTATTATTTTCCAACCAAATTAGCAGTTAAGATATATACCACATGCAAACTCGTGCATGGGAATGTTTTGCAGGAGGAACTAGAGAAAATAAAATGAGCAAGTGACAGATATAAAGCCGAAGATTTAGTGCCATCTGTCCGTAGTCTCGCTTTTTAAATCTTGTCAGAAATCAGCTGAATGTGATTCAGCAGGTTGCTGACATGTTGGGCCTCTCTCTTCCTCTCTCTCTCTGTCTCTTCAAAGCGTCAGCAGTGTTAAGCGAGCCATTCTGCATAGCTGTTGCATGTCAAGTTGTGCCATCTTGATCAGACGGTTAACAGGCACCCTCCTCTTTGCCTGAGGAGAAGTTTCACTGGCCAGACGCATTACTTTAAAGAGCAGCATCTTACTGAGCATGTCACAACCTGCCCAGGGGGGGTAGTGTGAGTGTCTGTGAGTTTGGGTGTGTTTATGTTTTATCCTCTGGACCCCCGATTGTTGTTCATTTCCTGTGCAAAGGCAAAATAAGCACATAAAGGCCAAAATGTGCTCTTTCCCCGGCCTTCATCCACATCACAGCACTTTTCCGCACAAGTGGCTAGCCACAGATAATTATGCAATTAAAACAATTTTCCGCATCTATCTGTCAGGCTGATCTAATTCACCGTTCGAATGACACTAATGGCGTAAGCCTCTTTCGCTCTCCTTCCCCAAAGCGAAGCCTTTTCCTCTGTATCACACAACGCAGCAAAACCATCTGCAACAGAGGAAAACAGAGGGAGCCAAGAGGAATAGTGTTGTATTTGTTCAGCAGGATGTTAGTGAATAAAGTTAAGACCCAGCAGTTTTCACTACGACACATAGTGCGGTAAGGAAATAGGGAGGTTCATTTGAGTGTTGGTTCAAATTAACCCTTGGGTGAAGAAGAAAGAAGAAATAGAGTGACCCTCTTATTTTCTGAGACAACACTCACTTCAACCAACGCTGACATTAATAATTCATCATGACAAAACACATTACCAGGGAGGCTGAATGTGAAACGTGACAGAAAAACAGTCACATTAAAAGCACTCGGCAGCAGCACGTGAAAAAAAAAACGTTGTCTTTGTTTTTTTTTAAATGAACTGGAACATGCATTGGCAATTTAATATTTACACTGAATCGTGTGTCCAGCGTCTGGGTCTGAGGACAAGTGTGAACTAAGACTGTGCCATTTAGACAGAGCCATGCAGGGTGTGAACCACACAGGGAGGATTTAGCCAAACCTTGACCTGGATATCCTGCATCTCCGTCCACCCAGTGTGGACGAGGAACACAGATACTCCTACCCCCGAGTTCAAGGGAAATGCTTGCATGGCGTGGCTCTGTCCTTCCCAAACCAGCTCCACCAAGCACAATGGCAGCAGAGAGTTTTTTATGTTTATGAGCTATCCTGATGGGGATACACATATCCATTAGATAGGAGTCCGCCTATAGAGGGGGTCTAGTATTAACCCAGAAGCAAGTGCCCCATCAGCAGAGAGGAGAAAGCTGCCTTTTATGGCAACAGATCACAGACTCAAGCCATTGGCCACAAAGCCCACAAATGAGGCGTTAAGTGTAGTGGCAGGGCAGCGGAGAAAGAGGAGCAGAGAGATATCACCCTCTCCTCATCCATGCATGAATCTGCCCTCTGCCTCGTGTTTTTTTTTTTTTTCTGACTTGCTCTCCGCCTCTCCCCCTTAAAATTATCAAAACATGTTTAACCAGCCAACAACAATCACCACAAAATAACGACTGTCACCTGCAGCAGAATTCATCAGAGATTATGTTGCAGGCCTGTAATGTAATTTTTATAACTGAATATTAATTCTTATACAATATTTAGAGAGATTCTATAATGGATGTTTTCTGTAATTAATTGCCAGATAGAGGCAGGGCCGGTGCAGCAAAGTTAAAAAACACAACCTGACATGGAGATTGGGAAAGAGAGTGCAGCAAGGGGCCTGCTGGGAAGGTTTCATCATCGCGCCTGACCCCCCCTGCTGCTGGCAATGGCAGGAGATGGGCGGGTGGGGGGGTGGGGGGGGGGGGGGGGAGATAGACTCCTCTTCACAGTCAGAGATTTAATTGCACGCAGATTCCATTACCTCTGCACAAATGTCACATTCTCTTCTGATCAGGGGGCACGGCAGCCACTGGCAGCATGGCTGGCGAGCAGCCAGACTATAGTGCAGAAAGTGTTCAGCCAATCAGGGATCCCAGGGCAGACAGAGGTGAGGAGAGGGACAGAACGACTACAGTACGCCAGAGATATTAAAAAACAAAGGAGAGTCACGAACACAAAGCTGCTGACGGTGCAACAATCAGGCAGAGGGTAATATGCTGTACGCCAACAGATGTCAAATGTTTAATTGATTTCAGGTGAGCAATTAGCTGCATTTATGACTATTATCGCTACACGACTGAAGTTGGCAAAGGTTGGCAAAAATAGGTGTACTAATTGTCATATTCATATATTTACAAGATGATACAAATGATGAGCAGGCAGTTTAACCTGAAAATAACCCTTACTTGTCATATTGTATTGCGCTGCTCATGCACTTTGAAGAAGACCTTCAGGCATTCTGGACAATTAATCATGTTTATATCAAAATATTATTTGGAATTTAAATTTAAGTTCTAGGTTAATGAAGCTGCAACTAACTTTTATTTTCATTATGGATTAATCTGCTAATTACTTTTACCAAGTTCCCAGAGCCCAGGGACATGTCCTCAAATGTCCAAACTACTCTCACAGAAGACTAGGAAAATCAGCAAGAACTCTAGACCTTTGAGCAGGAACCCGTGAATTTTTGCAAATTCTGTTAAAGAAATTTGCTAAATGCTAAAGGAAAATAGCTGCAGATTATTGATATATTATTCACAATTACTGACATGGTCATCTTAAAATGGTCTAAGGATGTGAAAGTTTTAGTCAGAAATCCAAGTTTAAAGCCAAAGTTGAAATTCTTTTCTGTTTGATAAAAATAAAACTGTAGCCAACATTACTTCTGTTTTTGTTTTATTTCCGATATTTGAAGACACTCTGTGAACAGAACCAACAGAGTGGTGACTATTCTCTAAATATACGAAGATCATATCAAAGTTTTAACCTTATTAATTGAATAGCTCTGAACCGGGACCTCCAGGATGAGGTGTTGTGAGGTAGCTCTGGTTGGCTCTGCTGACTTTAAACTGGGAAAGTGGCCATCCACAAGAGCAATCCCAGACCTTTTTAAAACGCTGGCAAAATCAGGCACATGGGCAACAAATCAGAGGCGGCCTGGAACCAGTCTACACGAATACAGGCCTGGAATGTAATTTCTACAATATAATTGTAATATTGGTCAGTAAAATTGCAATTAGATATTTTCCCCCCAAAAAAATATCCAGCCTTATTCTGTACTATTCGTTTCATTTCACGTCCGTGCTCATTGGCTTAAACTGCTGAACAATTAAACTGATGAAAAGCTCAGAATACATCTGTTGGGATCTGCTTCAAGCTAATTATGGCCTGATAGAAACAAGCCTAATAGTCGTACCTAACTGTGTTTTGGAGTCACTTCACAGACAAACAGCACACACATTACTGTATGAAACAAGAGAAGGGCCGGTGGGAGGACTTAGGCCACATACCCTTATCACTGGTGCAGGACAGACTGGCACTCCATTCCTCCAATCAGAATTCGGCTCACAGTCTCGAGGGCAGGGCAGGGTTTCACAGAGGACACTGACAGAGAGAGAGAGAGAGAGAGAGAGAGAGAGAGAGAGAGAGAGAGAGAGAGAGAGAGGAGGAAGGAAGGGGAAAGATACAACTATTACAAACAGGAAGTGAAAAGGTGGGGAAAGCCCCTACACTGGTCCATTGTGCCCACATGTACAGAAATGACATAAGGACAGGCAAAAGTAAAAGTGATTGTCAGCCACAAGTATTTGATATATTATGACACACTGATTCCTGCTGGCATCTCCTGGCCTACATGCATATCAAGTTATCTTTCATATCTGAACATGTAGATAAGACATTATGACAGATGCGCCATGTAAAGTACTAGCATGTATCAAAGTTTCTGTGGTTCCGTTCCGACCTTAAAACGGTAAATATGTCACACAGTTGCCCTTTATTAACTTTAAACTTTGCACACGTTTGCGATACCCACATCAAAAAACATGCTGCATTCATTTCATGTGTTCTCAGTCATGGTTAAAAAATGGACATGAACTGTGATAAAATAAACTGCCAACCACACACTTTCCACTGACTACAGGATTTACAGGCTGTATATATGTGTATATATATTCTATTTACAGTTCCCAATAAGAAAAATATGTGAGAAAAACAAGGAATAACTGTCATTTCAAACACATTACAGACACCATGTCACAAAAATTCAATTACAAGGTACTATGAAAAGGTAATTTAACCACTGAGTCTGATTACTCTGGAGAATGCATTCACATTAATACAGTGACCCACAAACCCTGCAGTGATCTCCACCTCGGTAAAAGAAAAAAAACACACACACACACACACACACACACAAATATTTGCGATATTACATGGTTTTTTACATAAATGATGCATGACTTGTACCTCTACAAAAACATCTGAAACAAACTGGACATTTTGTTTATTCAAAAACCCGGCGTTAAGCTCAAAAGCATTCATCTGGAGCCAGATAAACAAGTGGAAAGATGCTAATGACTTCCAGATACGCTTCAGATCATGCAAATAAGGCAGCAGAATGGATGGCTTCTGGTTTTGTCCCTGTCACAGGAGTCATGGCTGCATGTGTGGCTTGTTGGCCTGTGATATATGTGTGTACCACTTTGCTGTTTAATGTGGCTGTGTCTCCGGCAGCACAGCGAAGCAATTCAGCTCCCAGTTAATTGGCCTGTTCTATGAGAGAGCGTGTCAAAAACCAAATCTATAACTCTGTTTTCTGTGTGGAGCGGTGTAGCTCTCCAAACAGACACAACAAACCACAGCCCCGACGTCCCAAGTCCTCATAATTCACCAGTGTGGAATTCAACTAACCCCATTAGTGCAGCCGTTGTTTCCACAGCCCGTCCACATTCCTGGGCCTGCCATCAGCCCCCAGATAAGACCCCTCTGATTACTTGGTTGCATCCCTGTCATTACTCCCAAAAATATGTTGATCCTAACAGACAGCTCCAACCCCCCCCCCCCCCCCTTTAAGGATTTATGGCTGCACTATTGTATCTCCATGCCCCTCAAAAGGAGCACTGGCTTCTAAAAGTCCCCTCATCACTTTCAGATCGACAACAGGGGTGCCCTCAGCGGCTTGAGCTCGCTGCCATGCAGGTTACTCAAATACTTGATGAGAAGATTAAAAAAAGATAGGATTTATGTGCTGTCTCACAAAAACAATGTTAAAATCGCACGGGAGGGCATAGAATTAAGAAGTAGCTCAGACTTTGAGTCTTGCAAATTAACGAGCGCTGGATTTTAAAAAGTGGTTAGCTTTTATAGTGTAATCTGTCCATAAAAAAAAAAAGACTAAACAAGCAAACACTTTGAGATAAACTGCACGCTAAGACGCCGACATAAAGTTAAACATCACCTCGAACTGTAAAGCGTTCTCACTTTGCGGCCTTTTGCATGCCAGCTGCTCAACACTCAACTCGCTGCTTCTCTGGAAACATGTGGTTGTAATCCCCCCTTTTCACTCAAATTACAAACTATGTCAGTTCCTGAAGAAACTCCACATCCAGCCACTTTGTAGCACGTGTGTTAATTGCCACTCATTTGGGAGTTTCCAGGCAAACTAGACAGGCATTTGAAGCTGTCCATCCTTGTTGAGGAATATGAGAAGGGTCAGAAATTAGCAGCCGTCAGGTGCCAAATGATGGTTTTCGCTATATAAATCACAACGGGCCACCTGCTGCACGCTTGAAAACACATATTTGCTGTGTACTGTCACTGACAAACAGACACTCCGGTGACTGTGAGACTTTCCCATATCAATCAGGCTGTTCTTATAAAAGAGCGACTTTTACACTGGATGATGAAAAGTTTTAATGAATGATTTTTATTTTAGCACCTAGCCCACCTTTGCTTGTCTCATTTTTTTGAGACCTGAGTGCATCCAGAAGCAAAAAGCACATGCTCCTGTAAGACTTAACAATCCCCCATTCCAAAGTACTTCAATTTTTTGCAGAACCTCCTTCTTAGCGTTTCATATTCTATCACTTGATGTTGCCATGGGTGTTTCATAGGAAATAAGAGCCGAAGACAAAATCAGGAAGCAACATCTACAGTGATGTAAGTCAGACATGCTCTGTCGGATTTTGACACTGGCTGTAAGTCATCGTGTCCGGAGGTATGTGGCTCTTCATTAACACTGTGAGACAGCTGGACTCACTATATTACGAAATTACGTGAGAAAACATCTTACTAAACTTCAAGCAAGGCATTTGTGTCCGAGCGCAGAGGTTATAGACCGATCAACGTCCTATCACGAAACACTGGAAGTTCCAGCATGAGTTACAGGCGTGCTTTAAGTAAGCAACAATGGCGGTTGCTAAAGTGGGTAGTATAGCTGCTGCTAGCATCAGTTGGAATACTGGAAAGTAATGACACCAAAGGCTTTTCTTGATGGAATTTTCGCTCTTCTCCTGACTGGTTTTGACTTCATCTTATGGTTTGTTGATCTAAGTGGTTGAAGTTGCCCGTGATAGATGGAGATACTTGTGTAACATACTCAAATAGTCAAAAAAAAGAAAATCTGAAAGTGAAAAAGGAGATAAGCAACACAAGACAAGAGGTGAGATTCACAAAAGACTGCAGACCGGGCATCCATAAAGTGCATAGCAGCGTAGTAACCTAACGGAGAACACCAGTGATCAGGTATTGCAGAGCACTGTGACTGCACTGGGGGACATTGGTGCTGATCGGATCAATGGCTTGACCCATTAAGTCACACCACTCCCAGTACCTCATCTAATAAGAGCTGGTCTTAGGTAACACCCATGGCTGACCCATGCTGCTGAGGACAATTACAAGAGAGTGGTCTTTCAGGGCCGACGCCCACTTGACCCGGTAGCGTAAAGACACTGAGGAGATCCACATGATTTAAACTCCTCCCCAAGACGTGCTGACAAGGTTAGAGGGTCAACGCAGACATTAACAGGTCAGTGTGTGGCCCACTTGGGAACAATTACTCCCAGTCACAGCTAAGTGGACACTTGATTGAACACGACGGAGGCAGGACACACTTCCCACAGATAACAATCCCCAGAGCCATTTAGGATAAAAAGCCCTTGTGATACAGCCTTTATGGGCAAAATTCATCTTCCTTTTCCCTTTTAAAAGAATGTGAGAGTGTGATAGAGAGCCATTCTCTGGGAGAGATGAGTCTCTCAAAGCATTACCATTTTCTAGCAATACTAATAGCTGCTTATGACACAGAAACAATTACAAGGTGACTGGGAGAAAAGGCTAAACAATGGGACGAGCTGTTAAGATTTCATTTTTCATTCATGGAAAAAACAGAGACCTCACAAAAGAAATTGTTGTGTCTTGCAACAGACTTTGTCAGAACACTCATATTTTACAGCGAGGTTCAACAGAACAGCAGCAAAACCAATAGAAGTGAACACACTGACATAAATATACCACTCCTCGATAAATCTCTCATCTCTAATTAACTGTGTGGGTGCTGCACTTTTTTATGCTTTTCAACCTTTGACCTACTGACAGTTTGACCCCTCTTCCCACCACAATGACTAAAACTTTGCCTCGAACATCTGGCGTCTTATGTGCAGACGGCACCCTCCCCAATTTTGAGTCGTTTCATGCCACAACTCAACAACAAATAGTTTGTGTGTTTCATCATAACGATGAAGAGGAAGAGGAAAAACTAAACAGATGTTCGGGGGTAGCTACTGCAGATAAAATAGCAAACTTAGCAATGTGCATCTCTGTGCAAAACGGTCACTCTCGTCCTATAGTCTCTTCGTACACAAATAGGGCTTATCGATTCGCCAACACATTTCCACCGGCATTTGCATAAGCTGTGTGTTGTTTGTGGTATTGTTTCTTTTTTTTTCCAGGGGCTTTGTTTATTTATTTCCCTGGGTTAGAAAATCAGTTTCACATTGTCCCCTCGATCTGTAGCGGTGGCTGGTGCTGCAGCTGTTGGTTGTTAGTGGCTGGAGATGACACAGTTCACCACTTCTCCAGGAGAGAGCCGGGCCCAGAGACCAGCACAGCTGCAGAGCACGAGGAGGATTACAAAATCCATGGAGAGAGGAGAGGGGAGAATTTGCCTTTTTCAGGAGAAAAAGGTAAAGAACTCACTTTGTTGACAGACTTATACGACTCTAGAGGAAGAAGCTCTTTTCTTAGGAATCAAGAAGGCCAACATTAGCAGAGAAAAAAAACCAACTCCTGCAGAGAATCTCTCTCCCCCTATCTGTCTAACCCGCCCTCCTCATTAACGGGGCTCTTTTCCAATTTAGGACCCCTGAGCACCAACCTACCCAAAGAATTCAGCAAAGTGACACACAACATTAACCCATTTGCACATGCAGAGTGCAAACGCAACAGGCTCGCCGGCTGACCCATTGGTTGTTGTGGCAGTCAGCTTTATTTCCCAGGACCGTTTTGTAACCAAGTGGGCATCATGTGAATACCATCTGGGTACCACTTATTTAAAGCTGGCAGAAGTCCCGTGGCAGCCAGCCTGGCAATGAGGAGAAGGGAATAAATTGCATCATTTACTTAACATGCATTTACCGTTGTGCCCGTTAAAAGCCCATGACTAAATAATTTGTTTTTTTCGGGTGCCAGTTTCCGCCGTCAGCCAAATTGCGTTGTATGTGCGGCAAACAGAGCAACTGTCAAAGGGCTGATAAAGGAGATATCGAGATGTTAAGCACATGAAATCGCGTTTACCACCAAGTATATTAACAGCCCCGAATCCACTTACACCAAAGAAATCTCCCAGTGCGTTTTGCACTGCACAAAACCCATAAACAGACAATAAACACATTGTAATTATAATGCCAACTCTTTAATTACGTGTGTCATTTGGGGATGGTCGGGCTCACTAATTGTCAGAGTGATGTGAAAGGATTGGGGGGGAAGGCAAGAAGGAGATTGAGCCTCGGGCCCAATGAGAACCATATTCCCCACTCTCCAAGCGTGTTAGAAGGCAGAAAATTCAATTGGCATGGTTCCAAAGAAGAACAGTCCAAACAGCCTTAATCAGCAGGGACAAACTCCATGCAAATCATTTACATTAGCACAAGTGGAGAGAAATATCACTTCCAGAACATGAAAGTGAGGAAAAGCTTCGCCTGCTGTAACCTTGTTGCCATATGTCTTCATACAAAAGCCGAGTTGCCACTGACTAGATGTTATAGGCATAAAAGGAAGAAGGCACCTACAACTCTCAGTTAGCTGGAGTTACAGCAGGATAGACATCTCCTTTTACTTTCCATAGCAAAAACATGGATGACACACTTTAATCCTATTATGTTGCCAGTAAGCAGTAGACTTACAGCGACAAAATGTCCCATCGTTGCTCGTCTGCATAAACGTTTGACTCAACATCATGGTTCGGTATGTTCAGTACACTGTTGACTCTCGTTAGACTATTTTGTTCACATTTATAAGCAGCTAATCACAAGATATTTATGTTGCGTTACATTAATTCATAAATGACCTCTCACTAAAGTAGTGAGAAAATCAGTTTCTCCACAATATTGCTAAACACCTTTCTTCAGTGCTAGATATGAACTCATCAGAGCTCCAATTCAGCAGAATTAGTGAAGCAACATGGGAGTGGATGATATGAATATGTACGCATATGTAACTTTGACTGTATATTTTGCAACACATTCAGTTGCTGTGATGAAGTTGTTGAACTCTTTCTGGATGATCTGACGTTGTCCTGTTACTTTAACTGATGGCAAGCTCAGAACAACGGTACAGGAAAAGGTCTGATGGTTGACAAATTTCAATTTTACAGATTAAGAATTGTAAACTCTACTTGATGGATTACGCTGAAAGAGTGGCATGAAACTGTTTCTATGGGCGTATTAATACGATCTTCACTTTAACTCTGGGTCAACATTGGAATCTATTTTTACAATTTGTAATTAGATACAAAAAATCTTTCACTAGAGTATTCTTTTAAAAATATTGGTTTTTAGCAGTATCAGCCAACCCTACTGTCATGGAAGTATTAGTAGGTCACATTTTTATTGCAAATTCTATGCAAACATATACAATTTTATATCTCCAGTTTCATCCAAGTAAACCACATTTTGTTAAATTAAATAAAATAAAAAGATTCTTATTTTAGAGAGGCCTTCTATAAGAAGACTCACATGAAGAAACAAGCCGCACAATGTTTCATCTATTACCTTCAGCAATTCAGTTATTTTTGACATGAACAGACAGCTGTCTGGCCACTTCCTATGCTCAACAGACAGACTAAATGTGTTCATGGGTTTACTTGTGTGTTTTAGCAATGCAAAGCTATTGGGATAGGACAGTTCACAGTTAATCAACATCTCATGCACTATTCTCCACTATATTTAAAGTGATCACCTCCACCCTGATGAACTTTATGACCTTTACGACAACACACACGGAGCTGTTTAAGCAAGAACTTGTTTTTCCAAGTCTGGTCACATGATCTGAAATATCAGAGTCCAAACAAGAAGTGAGCGGCCTTGAATAACTCACTGCATTAGCATATACAGTATACGGCTGCGAATATGGTGGACAAAGATCGTCGAGTGAATTATTGAAACCGCCGTGAGTACAGTGCACCCTGAAAACACTCTGTGAGATGACATCTCTGAGATGAATCATCACCCGAGCACTGAGAAAAGTCAGTTAGGCCATGAGAAACTGTCTCCACCATTGTTTACATATTGACTGGCACTATGTGGTTGGGCCCTGATGAGAACAACACACACTCTTCAATGGTATGATCTCACTTGGTGGAAAAAGAGCTGTCACCGTGAATCTGGTTGGAGGGGTGTGGCATTGCAATCAATGAAGGTGGAGAGACTTAAACACAAACAAAACAAATCTATTATTGGTCCCACAGCATGAAATCATACATTAGCTAAGCTGGTCCTGAAACAGTCGAGCCTGCACCAGCTACTCTACAATTTACTGCTCAAATTGTTCTCACCTCTGCTTTTTCCATTCCTCTGTCTATGTGAGGTTCAACTGAACACTTCACTATGGCCTGCAAGGTCTTTTACACAGGACCACTATTGATGAAAGAGTTCAGAGTGACTGAGTGAAAGAGAAAGAGCGCATGAAGGGTACAGAATTTTCATCTACTATCCATCTCATATTCTAATGTAGCTATTATGCTCTAAAAAGAGACTGCTCATCTATTCATTTTACGGGGGAATCTGCAAAAAAAAGATGACACCGCAAGAGGGTTGGTCGGAGTGATTAAAATTCTTTGAATTAGCCCTTCAATCACCGCATACAATTGTGTATAAAGTACACAGAAATGCACTCAAAATCCTGGCCCAACTCCTCTCTGTAGCGCGATATGAAAAGATTGATTTACTCATTTCTAACTGTGAGTTGTTTTCGGCGTGAGGAATTGATTGGTCAACACATTAAAAGCTTGTACATCATGCACTCCATATACACAACATGAAAAGGCTTTTAGAAAAATATCCAATAACTCTGGACGGCCGGTTGCTTAAACCACACTCTACTTGTGACAGGTTTCCAACAAAAGGCTGTAAACTGTAAACAGTAAATGGTTAACAGTGGCGAGTTGTGAAGAAAAGTGTGGAACATGTGTGTGTGATGCAGGAGGCACTTTGTCAGTGTCACTCTATTCCTCCTGGATTTCACAAACTCTGTACTTGCAGCAGGAAAACACTGGAATAATGTCTGTCATTTGAAGACAACGTGATCATTCATGAATATGGGTTAGGGTTAGGTTTGTTTAGGGTTAGAATATTTTCTGATATTGCCAAGATACTATACATATAATACAACATTTGACATTTGCTTAAGTTTTGAGTGCAGCTAACTGAACACTAAAATACATACTACACATAAATAAGAGAATAAATAGATCGTGAAACTAATTTGGGTTCCTTTCACAAACAAACTCCACGTCTGATGTGGTGTACGACACGCGCTTTCTACACGTGTCTGACCAATGCGTAAGCCACTGCTATCACTGGTTGATCTCTGGTGCGACAGGCCGTCGTCACAGAGACTCACATCTGCAACTGATGTTCTATTCACATCACATCAGAGAGTTTTTTCTCATGCTTTTCACTATAGTACCTGGAACAAAATAAGTACAAATAAAGTTTCAGTTCCAGTTCAGTTTCTCTCTCTCGCTCACCCACTCATACACTCTGTCTTTTTTTGGACTAGTAAGGTAGTTAGACAAATGTGTCGCAAGCCACAATAAAATAAAAATAAAAAATTAAATAAAATTTCCACCCTGAATATAAAACTGTGTTCACTCATTCATAAGAAGGAGAGCACTGTCAGGGTGTTTGTAACGTTAAACGATGTACGTCTGAGTCAACTTTCTGCTGTTGTCTTGTCCTCGCCACCTCGAGCACTCATTTTGTTTTTGACAGATCACGTTTTACAGCATGAGCTGCATACCTGTTTTTACGGCCTGCTGTTATGTCACCTGACTGCCAGCGTGCGTGCGCTCTTACTGTCAAGAGGTAGAGCACATCGGTGTCGCTGGAAACAGGGGAGCGCTACCAGCACGAGGTTATTACACAGAATGCTGCTGAAGCGTCCCCTATAATCATTCCAACTGCATTTAAGACGAGTTGACAACACAATTGTGATTTGATAATTCGTGCAGCGATTCATAACCATTCATTTCCTTT
Organism: Argyrosomus regius; assembly: GCA_946959425.1. Taxonomy (NCBI): domain Eukaryota; kingdom Metazoa; phylum Chordata; class Actinopteri; family Sciaenidae; genus Argyrosomus; species Argyrosomus regius. The sequence continues at coordinate 4,272,012 of OX336885.1, forward strand.
TATTGAAGTTTTGAGTAAGTGTGGGTTTTTTCCTTATATCATATTTGGCTGAGTAAATTGCTCGTACTAATGTACTAGTGAGAGTGAGTCTTGTATTACACAGAGCAGAGAGAAATGTGTATGTATATGACCAGGTTAACAAAGTCATTTTTATTACTTTATTACTATTTTTATTTAATCATGTACAATGATATTGAGTGTTGTTGTGCCATAACAATATGTAGTACTTGAGTGAGAAGTCACAACTGTATTTAGCTGGCCGTATCTGTAGCCAATGCAGCTGTTATCCGCCCCTGTATTCACTGGAACACTAAGTTTGCAGTAGCGGCACAGCTGAAGGATGCGTTTCCCACTCACACACTTTGGGCCCAGAAATTTCCAAATTTCTGCTGCTGAACAATTCAAACTTGCCGCTTGACGCTGCCGTGCTCGCTGCTGTTTGTTTCTATTGAGACCTTTGCAGGATCAGCGGCAGCCACTGCGGGTGCTGCCTCCCATCTAAAAGGGACTTTACACACATCTGCAGCCTCAGCTACTCTGTGAAAGCCACAGATGTATCATACCTGACAAGGGTCTTTGTGCGGATCTTAACTTTTCACACATGATAAACAGGAGCTTAAGTTTATATAAATCCAAATATTACTTTAAATTTTGAAGTTGCAATAGTTTTCTAGGCGTTTTCTACCATGATTCAACTAGTGCGTGTCAGGAAGAATGTCAAGCGAGCCATGGGTGTGTTAAGCCAGTTGACTGATAAACAAAAATGTTTTGAAAACTGGGCTGGGACGTGAATTCGTTACGACTTTTTGACATTTAACTGAAATCTTAATATTGAAATTGTTTCTGGTAAAACCACATCTGAGGTTCATTCTTTTCCTCTGACAAAAAGACAAAGTTAGTCACAAAATGATGTCATAGACTGAGACTCTGCTGAAAGTAGCCCATCTTATCTGCTGTGAGATAATAATGCTCAAAAACTCTAAACTCTGATCATAGTTTAGAGTTTTAGAGGCATTATTATCTCACAATGTCCAAAATCTCCCTTTGATTTTTAACTGGTGTCAAAGTGAAAATATACTTGTGATCACCACTATCTTGTTACTGATATTTCATAGGGCTGTCAAGAGTTTCACTACACGATTATTGTGTCCAAAAGAATTCACAATAACAGTATGATAGTTCTATAAGTATCGCAATACAAGATATCACGATACTGAGGGAAATATCATGTAGCAAAAATTTGAAAAAAATACTTTTTAAATTAATTACAATTCTACTATATTTATGCATTTGTTAAATACTGAATGCCATCTATATTTAACCGTTTACATCTATTTATATTTCTTTATATTTTCATATTTATTGTTCGTTTTTTCACCGGAGATATGAGAGAATTGTAATTTTTAAATCCTCTGTATGTCCTATTATGGCATTGTTGACAAATAAAACTAATGACTAATTACGTTCACGTTTATCTTCAACTTTTATCGTGCATTTTGTCTCTTTTTTTGGCAAATGAATTACACTCTCCTGTAACCCTGGCAACCAGCATTAATGTGTTATTAAGTAGCGCCACCTTCTATGTTGGAGTGTGAACCACAGGACAGACAGAAACTCAAATGATTTAGGAGACACTGGATTATTCACACGATATCAATATTTCATTTTTAAATATCACTTTTATCATCAATATTAGTATACCACAACACCACTAATCTGTTACTGTATTTGAAAGTATTCCAAACAACCTAAAGTTAAGTTAATGACAAGCACAAAATTCTGTCAATAAATCTCATAAAATTCATAAGTAAAATTAGAAGTATAATCATATGGAAAGACAGTGAATTATTAGCCAGTCCTAACAAAGTTAGAGATATCAACAAACCAAAGCTGAGTGCTTCTTTAATCACAAAAACAACAGTGACAAAGTGTTTATCTAGTCAGCACATGCAGCAAATGGTTAGCCACAGTATCTGCTCCAACACATAATTCCAGCCCAGCCTAATCTATTGACCGAAATGATAAACAAAACAAAAAAAAGAACTCCTGTGAAAATAACCTTCTCCAACTGAGTGGTTTGGGAATGGAGCCCCACCCTGTTTACAACACTGAGAACAAAAACAAACTCCCTCCAAGGAGCTCCGGCAAATGCAAGTCACACACTCCAACCAATAAAGGCAAACAACAACAATGTCTGAAGATCTACTGGGAGAGCGGGCTATCAAACAACAGCAGCCGGCACACAAACAAGGTGTGTGTGTGTGTCTGTACGTTCGAGGGAGCGAACTGAGTGAGAGAAAGAGTCTGCGAGAAAAAGAGAGAGAGAAAGCGAGAGTTGGTGTGAAAGTGGAATTGAGTAGCAAACAAAGTCAAATACCACCCCCACCACCCCACTCTCAGGTCAACTGAATCATCAGGAGTCAGGGAAGATACCGTCACCACCTTCCATGAATAGCTCACAAAAACCACATCAGTATGACTTCACCGTGGCAAAGCCAGTAGTTTGAGAACACTCTCCCTCAATATCCAGGGGACTCTGAATGAAGAGGTAATGAATCTCAGTTAACAAGGCCATTATCAGTGAAGGAACTACATCATCAGGAGGGACTCCAAATCCACCAGGCCCTTACATCCACTGGCCTTTTATTGTTGCTATTAACCGCTCAGGTATACTGCTAACAATTGTGCCCGAAAAAGATAAAAGTATCACGTTTGTGATCTCACGCTGTACATCATCACAGTAAACAATGAGACTATATAAGGGACACGGGCCCAATTAGCCATCTCTGCTCTCAAGTATTTAAGCAGCCTGCTAGGATGATAATAGTAACCTGCATACTTTCATCTGTGCTCCTGGCTCATCAGCGATGTAGCACCTCTGCAGAAGGCAAGAGCACTCTGCACTGCATCTTGGGTAATTACTGCTTCCCAATTACCACCCAGCTGGTAAATATATATCAAATAAACAAGCAACAACCCGTCAATTAGGAGCACCCTTTCATAATGGGGGGTTCAAAATGATGTTTTATGTACAGGCGGAAGAAAGCAGTGCCAAAACGGAGCATTCAACTTCAAAGTGAACTTGTACCAGTTAGCATGGGCACACCTGAATGTTAACAGTTTGTAAAATAATGAAACCGTGTGTGTTTTTCAGGCGACTAATACGCTAATTTAAAGGTGTTTTAATTGCCACGAGGGCAAAACACACAACACAGGAACAGTGACGCTCCGCAAATAAAAGACTCAAAAATGGAACGTGGCCTTTTCCTTCACGGACGAGCGAAGATGGACAGTAACGTTGTTGAATTCAAAGGCGAAAGAGAACAGCTGCACTAACAGTCTGTCAACAAAAATTTGCATTGCTGCTCTCTCCTCATCTCCATTGCTCTCTCCTGTCTCTCCTCAAGCCCACGGAGCTGCCGGCTTAGATCTGAGTACTCTGATGGCTTATCACATAGCGAGCAGCAGGCTAAGCCGGAGTGATGCGCCCAAAAGACATGATCAAAGCGCACCAACTTTTCCACCCAGCAATGATGATGGAAGAGCAGGCCCTGCCATGTTATGTTTCTTATTAGGCTGGGACTGCCAACTGAAAACACAGCCAAGAAGTCAAGGATGAGGCCCTTAAAGATGTGCTCCTGCAACCTCATCTTACATTACTCTGCCTACTGTTAACAGGGTTTAAGTAATAGTCTGTGACATTTCCACATTAGTAAATGTCAGTTTTGCTACTCTCATTCTCACGTTGATGTGGCATAATAATGATTTAACCTATAGCCAGATTAGAAAAGCATTTATTTCATGCAGTTCTAAGCTGTGGGAAGGTCTTGTGATCTAAAAACTCTGGTGCAGGTGAAGTGAAGACATTTCCAGCAGCAGGAACGTTGGTTTGTTTAGCCTATAGTGGAGCATGAACCGCCACCACAGCTGCACAGAAAAGGAAGAATGCCACCGCTAGAAACTCAAACTTTATAAACAGACAAAGACAAAATAATCTCACCGCACTGTTTGACTCAACACTGATTTCTGGCAAGGGCAGCACAAAAATATCAAACCATGCAACTTATTTAAAAATGAGTCTAGCCGTCACAAATTACAGTTTTATCTTCTTACACGATCAAGTCACACGCTATGTGATATTTCCCCATTTCAGGTAAATATCACGTCGCAGATCAGTTAGACCACCTTTTCAACATGCATATCCACCATATGAGCTCAGGGTATGTAACGTTTATGTCTCAAAGTGAGAGTGAGAGCACAAACTTTTGGAATGCTTAAACAGAGAATTACAAAACAGCTACAGTAAGACAACACATGAGCACATCAGGTTATGTCAGAGGAATAACTAGAGCCTGACAGATATATGGGTCAGATATATTGCCTGTTGGTATTGGCATATATGTTATCTGATATGCACTGATACGAAAACAGTTTTTTTCTGATATATAATGCAGGACAAAAGATCCTTGTGATAATATATTGGTGTCACTGCAAAGTTTATCCAGCAGACTAAACTGTAATTTACAATACTGTGCAGAGTGAGAGAGAAAAAGCAGCTCTCAGCTCTCAGAAGTGGCTGACAATGTTAAATTATTTATGAATATTTCACTTAAAAATTCTTTGATTAAGTGTGAGATGATATTTGTTAAAGAAAGCAAACTCCAGAGTACCTTTGCACACTCATGTCAGTGTAAAATCAGTGCACAGTCTACACAGAAAAAGATCTGTTTTCATTCCAGCTCAAAAATGTATATAACGGCAGCCATATCAGTGATCAGCGAAGTCTTCTCTAAAACCAGTATTGGTATCGGCCTCAGAAATCCTGTATCAGTCAGGCTCTAGTAATAACTAAACCTTCTCTGTGTTAACATTCATCAGCACATATCTGATCATTTCTGAATTCCTAAAAACGAAGACCACGTCATGTGTCAGGCCATCGAAGCCGCATCATAAACATGCAGGCTGGACAGCTGATGGAAACAGGTGCAGAGGTTTCTCCTGGCAGCTGAGCACAGCTTGTAGCATATGGCTGAGCCCCTCATGTCTGGACCAAAATGTTTGCTGCTTACCTGCAGCATTCCCAAAACAGACGAGCGCTGAGCTATTAAAGAAACTCTGATTTTAAACACGTATGAAGTTATTGCATGCTAGGAGGGCTCTTGCATTCACTCAAAATGACATCACGTGCCTAAAACAACAACCGGTATAATACATACGAGCACATAAAGATAGAAAGTAAGTAATCTACCTGTGACACAATTCATCTCATTAATTATCTGATTTATTTATAATACATGTCTGAACATGAAAGAAGTAAATGTATACATCTCAAATAGTCTTATGCCAACTTCTATTATTACCTTAATAAAGATGTCAAATGCAAACCACCAGAGTGCCAACTCCATTTCATTTCTCTCTCCCCTTTGTTCCATCTTTATCTTGTTTGAGAAGAGGCCATCAGCAACACGCTCTGTCAAATCAGCTGTTTCCTGCAGCAGTGTGCTCAAGTGCCAGATGAGCATTTACAAAAACACATTTTACTTTTTGATTAAAATCCAAGGCGAAATATGTCGATGTAACTCTGAGAAAATACTAAAGTAATTATTAAAAGCCACCATGCAGGCAAAGGGACTGAGCAAAATATTGTTTACTTGCACCAGTATAGCTTCTTAATCTAGCAGAGGCAGTGCAGCCCATCAAGTCTAATCCAAACGTAACCACATGTACAACATGTAGATTATTTACTAAAAAATAACAACACTAATTTTACTTGAAACCCACAAAGGTCTATCTTAAACCAACAACTTATTTCATACACCAACTTGACAGATCAAACTAAATACACTGGAAAATTTTCCACAGTGGACAATCTGCATCCCAGTGTTGTACTGAATTCCTGACACAAGACACCAGTCGCAAATTCACTGTAACTCAACTTAATTGATTGTAGTCACATGCTCTCTTCTCCATCCATGCAGACAGATGAGATTTTTTTGTCAGCATCCCTCCTTTTATTAAGGACAGATGACAGTAGAAGACAGTAATTAATGGCTGCATGAGTTAATGGCCGTCCTGAGCATTTTTTGCAGTCTCCATAGAGACTGAGGAGCTGCACAGAGCACACCTGAAGCTGTCCACCCTCTGACCAATCGCCTTCCCTGGCATAGAGAAGCGTCTGCCTGGGCACGCCACAGGGGCCGGGACACACTAACCTTTACCCTGGAAATATTGTTCTGCTTTCCTTTGTTATCACTTCCATTCATGTAATACAGCACTAATGAGCGTGCCGCACTCGCATTCATATTGCCAGTACTCTTCCCCCCTTTGTGCTGTGTGAATCAAACATGCAAAAATTACATGACAAATTCATTTACTAGAAAATTCCCTTTATTCATCTGTCACTTGTCTTGCTTTGTGCAAAAAGGTTTCAAGCAACTGGTTTGAGGGCGTTGTGTATCTGAAATCAAATGAAGGGTGAAGCCGGCAAATCTGAAAAAAAAAAAAAAAAACAATACAAGCAAATGCAGAACCTTATTCCCACACTGGGCTGAAAATAACTCTCCTTATCATTCAGCTGCAAGCAAGGGTGCACAGTCAGTTTACAGCCCTCCGTACCCAGCACAGGGTATTTCAGTGTGTGTTCACAAATACTGAGCCGTCAGATGAAAGAGAGCGCCGCTCCACTCAGGGATGGGAGTCCCCACACTGAATGCATGAGTGACTGATTACTTTCTTACCAGTTGAACCTCAGCTCTCTACAAAGAAGAGCCTTAGCCTCAGCCTGAAGAGGCCAAACTAGAAACAAGGGCTTTCCAAATAATACAAAATCACAGACTGGTGCGTTAAGGATCTTGCGTCATTACAATGCATTCAGCTGCTCTTCCTCAAATTTCAAGCTTTTTCACTTTAACCAACGCCCCCCCCCCAAAAAAAGCCAACTCAATTTATTCAAGTTGTAGTATGGGGCGTTCTTGTTTCAGGGTGTTACTGTAGGTTGTTCCCATCGCAAACTGCACACTGTCTGCACGTTAACGGCCGTTACAAAGCGGGGCAGGCCTGGAAAAGTTGCAAAGAAAGTTCACCCTGTGTTTTAAAACCTGGGTCAGCATTTGCGAAGGTCCATTTCTGCATAAGTGAGCACACAAACCCCAGTGCCTGTTCAAATAGTCTGCAGCTCTCTCTCAGGCAGCTCATGACAACAGCCCAGCAGCAGCACTGTTTGATCTCCAATGTTTTCCTTAATCTGGGTTGTCAAGGTTCGCTTGTTGGAGGCTGTTTACTTTACTTCTCCTACAAAAAAAGTGTTTTTTTTCCCCTCAGACAATGACTAATCCAAAGACCAAGAAGGAGGGAGCACTGCCAGCAATAGTTGTTAAAGCTGCAGTTTCCCTTTTGTAAATTTTCAGATGGTTTTAGTCCTGCTGTTGCCAGCTGCAGACTTACTGTAGAAAATATTAGGGTAATATTTCATACTTATATGTATGCAGTTCACTCTCACAGACTTACATAATCTGTATCTGTTTATATGAAATTGTGTTTGGTTTTTTTTTTGGTGAAAATACTACTTCTGTCTGATTTTACAAATTACTAATTAATCAACATTTGTTTAGAATATGCACACATACATTCAAAAGTTGCATATTCATTATCATACATCAATACACCTGTTGTAAAAAGTGAATTCAAACTAAAATAATACATCTAAAATATTTAACAAAGTTCATTGCATTGCTCTGAATCTATTTCCACAAGTCAAAATAGTTTTGCTCAGTACATTCCTTTGGACAGTGTATTAGAGTAACATAATGTTAGTTTAAAAATCTATTTACTCCACTCACACACCGTGGAAACAACAGGTAAATTTTATTCATTAATTTAGCTAAATATTAACACTTTTTTCACATGTGATAATAAAGTGATCTGCTACTTTAACCTATTTACAGTTAGGTAAATGTCCTGCTGTAACCCACAGCATATCTGACTCTGACTCAAACTTACAGCCAAATAAGACAGCGTCACTTTTAATGTCCACGTGTGACTTTAAGTGGCCATGATTAAAAATGAATTCACTAAAACCATTTGTGTTAATTAAAAGTTGACCGAATTGAGGCGAATATCCGCTTTAAATGCATTGTGCGAAGCCTTATCGCTGAGCAGACGAGCCACACCAAAAAACAGCCTTCAATAACGCGAATGATGGACAGCCGAATAAAAAGCTGGCCTGCCTGTTTAGTTAAAGCTGTATTACGGTTATAATAAGCAGAGTTTAAGGGCAGTTGTAATGCCCGTCCTCCGGTCTTTCGGAGTTTGGAGGACAGCTAACACGTGGGGAAAAGCTCCTTCCCCTGGTCTCACTCCAAAGAAATCACGGCACTCAAACTTCCCTTTCACCGTGTAAAGTTAAAAAACTTTATGGCGCTATCTTTAACAGGTAGGACCGTAATTACGGCACTGTTTACGGCTAACGCTAAAAGCAGCACTTTATAACCGACTGACGTTATAAAGATGCATTTTCCCCCGGGGTCTCGTGAGTAGCCTCAACTAAGTTAGAAACCCAACTTTCCAAAAAAAAGTAGAGGATACAACAACTCGAAGCATAGTTACAAAAAAATTACTCCCGTAACAGCGGCTCGTTACAGAGACGTTAAACAGCGCGAGCAGCCCGCCTTCGTGATAATAACACAGGTGTTTTGTTTATTTGTTTATTTCGCTAATTGTCAGAATGCTAGAAAACAGCAGAAAAAAAGCCCCGAAGACAAACTCCGTGTGTGTGTGTGTGTGTGTGTGTGTGTGTGTATTAGAGTGCAGCAGCAGCAGCGGCAGCAGCAACAGCAGCAGGTATCTATTTACGATACAACAAAGCTAATGTTCACATCATGATAATAGTGAAACTTACCCGAATGGAAAAACGCTTTACAGCAGCTAAAACAGGCGCACGCGGAGGGTACCGATTCAGCCAGTGTGAGATAACGAACACCCGTGCACGCGAGCTTGTGTACCGAGAACGCATGCGACAACAAACCGTGTATACTACTCCGCCTCTGGTGGTCTAACTAACAAACTTAACTACAAGGAGAAAGAGATAATCTTACCGAGGGCGTCGAAAAAAGGGGCAAAATGTGGAGTTTCACACTCGCTCGCCTCGCTGTCTGCCTCGCGGGGAAAGGCGCGAGCTCCCTTTTCTTAATGTTGTTATTAGATTTTTTTTTTAACGCGCCGAGAAAAGAAGGAGGAAAAAAAAAGGAAGAATCGCGGATTTGGATGTGTTGTTGTTTTGATGTTCCGTCCGTCCGTCCGTGACGTCATATCCACCTGCTTTTAACGTAAACAACGTTCATTGCATCGCGGATCCTTCATAGAAACATCACAGTCACAAGTACAATTCAGTAGCACTTAGTAGCACTTAGTAGGTCCTTTCTATGGGGAAATGTAATGATATGCATTAGTTTTAGCTGAAAGTGTGACAGGAGAGAGGGGGCTGTCAGAAAAGCTAAAATGTCTAAGCTGACTAATTACAAGTGAGGCAGAATGAACTTCTATTATTTCAGAAAATTCTCCTTTTTTGGATCTGAGATTCATCATAACTGTTCCAAAGCCTTTCACTAAAAAAAAAAAAAGAGAAAGAAAAAAAATGAAATGCTTTGACATAATCATCAAAGATGTTTTAATCTCAACTGTGAGGAGTTTTAACTATTAACAGGGGTGGTATTATGGTTTTTCAAAATGACAGTGTAGATAACCGGCGTGCAGGCTCCCTCAGTTTGCTGTGGTTCTGTTTTCTGACATTCTTCATAATATTTCAAGGGGGGGGGGGGGACTTGACTGCATCTACATTTAAAGTTATTAAAGAATCTCTGCTCCTTTTTTGTGGTTTGAAAAAGTTTTCCCTCAACATGTCTGTCAGAAGAAGTGCAAAAGAAAGAAAGAAAAAGCATTATGACAGTAATTAAAATCTGTCACTTGCCCCCCTGAAGATGAGAATTATCACAGGCCAGTTCAACAGTCCAGTTAACACTCATTGTAAAGCAACATTAATTTAACCTCAAGAGAAAATATTTTAAGTCGTTTTTTGTCCTTGATCAAGGTCTAAGAAGCACAGTTCATTTTGCTGTGAACGACATTACATTTATCATGGCTGCATCTGGGAGGAATGCTGCTGATGGACCCTGCTAGCAAAGTCTTTTTCTTAGTAGAGAGCGCCACCCTCTGACCATGCCCAGTCACAAGAAAAATGATTACTTTCCACAGAATAACCACTTAATCTGTAGTATGTACATTTATAAGGATTGTGCTCAATATTCTCAACCCTCTGTTGTGTCTTTGGACTATTTATTACCTATATTTCCTCTGTAATGTCATTAAACCTTCAGTGTATGTGCAGTTTGCCTCAGTGACCAGCACCAAACCTAAATTATTACAGCAATCATAATTAGAGTCACTGTGTTGTGGTCAGTACAAAATGTTTGCATTACACATAGTGTGTGAACTGTTTTTGCTGTCAAGCTCATTTCCTCTGAGTTAACACCGTCATGCTCAGGCTCCAAATCTGCTTCTGAATGTGTGATTGATCACGTACACAGAAATATAATCAGGCACATATCCATTTTCAGTGTACACCATACCAACTGTGGCCAGTAAACTAAGCTTAAGAAACTTCTTCATGCTTTTGTCTGTGTGTTAATTCATACTAACACACAGTTACACAAAATGAGGAAACAGGAAAACACATTACCTTCCACTTCCTGTTACCTACATACAGAGAAAAAAAAACACAAACAAACAAAAAAAAAAAAAAAAAAACACTCTGCCTAGCTTTGGTCCTTAAAAGGCACCATAAACATTTCAGAGAAGTAGATTGAAACAATCATTTTGACATAAGAGAATTGTTAAAACAATGAATTATTAAACAAATTACTAGACCTGCTGTAACATGGCCTCAGGTCTCTAAATGCATTTAAGCTTAAATTTGTATTATGTACACAGTTTATCGTCATAGTAATGTTCACATATTACTTACGCTATATGCAGAAAATAGTGATATAGCAATAAGTTGTCAAGCTATAAACAAGCCATATTCTCACTTTAAAGATGCAGTATATATGTTGAAGGTACACAATCTGCAACCAGGATGTTGTGTTTAATGACCTCAGGTCCCATGAAACCACATATACACGAAGATGTTCTCTGGGTCATTCGGCTGGTTTAAATATATGAATCAGGGCATGTGACACACACACACACACGCATAGATACATGCAAAACAGAACTGAGAGAACTTCATAATTAAAATGTATGATAAAAATAATGCAAACACAAAAGCAACAAAAAATTCTTGACATGAAAGATTTGACCTTGACAACAATCTTATCTGGCTTTTGAATGTGTCTGTGATTGATTTGTATATCGAGCCAATCCGACACTCTTTGATAGGATTACTGCAGTTTCTTTTAAAACAGTTGTAAACATGATTGTCTGGTGTAATTAATGAGAACATATCCAATGTATGTACAGTGTTAGGAAGACACAATCTAACACATGATCTAAGCTTTCTAATTCTACAGAGGGTCTTGATCTGCATGTCAATACCGGATCTGCGAGCTCAGCGGAGCCCAGCGGCCACATGCCTGGGTCTGAATTTATTATCATGTTTAGTCGGTGTCACGCTGGTGATGTGTTCTGTGGATTAAGGCCCTGACTTGATGGAGTGTAGTTAACAAATTAATTGAGGATCACTATCGGTTACGTAACAGCCTCTCCACACATATGCGTGCACACAACAAAGTAATTAGCTTTCTGTTAATTAGGTAATTAACCAAATGAATAGGGGCTCCTCTTGATTCCCAAAGGGGGACGGATGGCTTTCATACGGTGTTTTTTCCCTTGCTGCTGGGGGCTGTAGCATTCAACATGTAATGAAAGGGAGAGGACTTCTGGAGAAGCTGTACAGATAATGAGCAGGAAAGAACTCTCAAATGAGTGAAAGACAGACAAACTAGGGAACACAATACCTCACTCACATCTAACGATTATTGCCATTAACTGTCAGTCACTAGCTTGATTAATCGATTAGTTGTTTGGTTCAGAAAATGGTGAAAAATGTTGATCACAAAACCCAAGGTTATCTCAAATGTTTTCCGCAACCCAAAGACATTCAGTTTACTGTCATACAGGAAGAAGAAACCAGAAAAGAAAGCTTAAATCAGAGAATCTGGAAATTTTTTTGATCGATGATCAAAATGTTTGGTGATAAACTTAAAGCAACATTGTGCAATTATGCAATGTGCATTCTACCATAGTTTTTTGCAGTTTTTAAATAATTTTGATGTTACACTGACATGTCATTGAGAGAATCTCCCACATCCTCAACTATTTGACTGATTTTGGTGAAAATGGGTCGTATTTTATGGAGAAAATGTTTTCTGGTTTTCTCTCTGATTCTCCTCTGGCTGCTGTGCATCAACTATCTGTGATTTACAGAGTTTCCTGATGGACAGTAAAGTAAACCGTTGCGAATTATGGCTGCTGTTAGCTAATGTTAGCCCAGTTTGTTAGCCAGGCTGCGTGGACTGTGAGCTCAGAGCACTAAGGGAGTGCATTATTCTAAAGACATTGTTTGAGTGTGCATGTGATGGTGAAGCAAGACGACCTTATTATTTAGGGAAGGAACTCGTCTCTGCACAGCGTCTATAATGTGGGCAGTTTTATTTTCAGTCCCATAACACACACACACACACACACTGATATCTTTTAACTTCCTTCCTCGTTGAGAAATCTGATGATATATTTAATTTGTTGTGTTTTGGTGTTTTTCTCTGCACAGATATAAAAAAGATTTCACGTAATCAAAATCTAAATGTAGAAAGACTCAAGGGGATCCTACATGTTGCAACAATCTATCTTAAATGTGGCTTCTGAATATTTTGAATATGCTAATTTTAGGTCTTTCTCTTGTCTTAACATGTGAGACTTTTTACACATCTGTTGATTTGAAAAAATATGTTTTATCATGAATGTAGTTGATACAGTACCTGCTCACCATTTGGCCTAAAATCAGCCTGCTGACATGAAGCATAATTACAGTAGTATAGTGTAATACAACTCTTTTGTCATTTACATTATTAAACTGTGTCCATGTTGACTGGAAACCTGTTTAATACCAACAGGTCATTGTAGCAGAGAAGCCCTCCTATCAAACATTCTTCGTCAAACATACATACATGAGCTGTCAGTTTTTTTCATCTCAGTGTTTAGAACAAATATGTCTGATGTCACTGTTACCATGGTAAGGGCTAATAACAACTTTTGATACCACATCCCGTTTTTTAGTATTTGAGGAGTGTAAAACTATAACACTTACCTCATTTTATAAGCATGTAGGTGATTTCTATGTATGTACTTTCTTTTGGCATTCATACATTTCTTACACAGATGATGAACTGAATGAAAGACAACCAATTTCATCAGCATCAATGAAAGCTTTTGGTTCTTAGTTCTTTAAAAAAAAAACTAATTTGGAACATTCAACACGTTTTCATGCAAGGGCTTGTTTATCTAAAGATCATCAGGCTCTACTTTGTAGTTGCCGTTAGCAGAGTAAGCTGTTCAATGTCTCTGAACAGCACGAGCCACTGGCTGGTGAATTCTTGTTATGTCTGACTGTAGATAAAATCAAGTTGGTCCAAGTTTAAAGATGGTCCACAGATTTTTTTAAAAAGTGGAGCTCAGTGAGTATGATCAGCACACAGTGGAGGTAGGTGGCGCACTCTGCACTGGCTTTCTAAATTACTGACGAGCCGTCTGAATGCATTTTATAACCACAGGGGACACGCTGTTGACACATTGTGAAACCAAAACAAGCTGTCCATGAAATTTCTCGTCCTCATCTCCCGCACAGAAGACGTTCACACCACCTCTTGTATATTTGGTAGGCAAACACGTTCAGAGATCAAAACAACTCATTTGATGTGGTTTGGCTCGAGCTTGTATTACACTAAGTTCACTGTGGACAATCACAGAATTGTCAGTGGTTTTCCTGTCAAACATCTGAATCAGGCAGCACATGCAGGCAAATGCATCCTTTTGTAACAACCTTTGACACATATGGAACATTAAACCTTAAAGTAATCATTTCAGTAGATTTTAATTATAGTTTGCTTGATCCTCAATTTGGACAATAAACAACTGTAAAAGAATAACGCAACATGCAATACACTATATTGTGCATGACTGACTGTATTCATGCACATGAGAAGAGTCAGGCCTGTCAAAACCAGCCCAGTGTAAGACTGAGCACAGACAGGTCCAAGTCAAGAGAGAGACTCTAGAACAAGCCAACAAAGACAGTCGTAACACACAGCACTTTTTAATTCTGTTTTTTTCAGAATCAAATAAAAAGTAATTACTCACTGAAGCTAATAAACTGGTTTTAAACATCCAGGATTAGGAAATCATTAATAGTAATAGTCATGGTCTGAAGTTCTGTGTCAGGGCCATACATACAGCAGGCTACAATAAAATGGAAGAAAACTAGACTCAGTTATGACCATAGAACAACTGCTTGAATATTCAAATAAATGATGTTAAAGGGGAACTTTTTTGACCTGGACCCTTTTGCCCCATGTTTTTGTGTCATAGTGAGTAATAATGGAGACTGGCTGCAACATAAGTCCATATATCTCCCTACAGAGATAGACCTTTTTGTGAAAGAATAGAGCAGATGTTTTTTGTTTAACAAGAAACAGCAGTCATATAACTGTATATAGTTTTATTTCACCAGACCTTTACCTCACAGATCATCATAACATCATAACACTTTATTCAAACTCAGTCAACTTGACAAAAAGCAAAATAAACTCACTCACCAATCCCATCTTGGTTTGTCTGTCCACTGTTCCAACAATCACAAACTCTGGTTTGGTTGAAATTAACCCTTAATTCATTCACAGAGTTTGATTTGAAAATATCAGGAGAGCAGCAAGAGGCAGAAGGCAGGCAGCATGTAGAGCCAGATTAAGGAAGCAGACATTTTATGGTCTTACATTTAAAAAAAAAATAAATAATTCAGCTTTAATGGGCCTTTTTCACTGGATACATTTTGACATGTGACAGTAGAAAAATGAATAATGGCTGACTTCCATTTGGCATCTTCTGTTTTAAAGTTTTGGCATTGTGCATGCTGTCACATTATCAAGATTTATCAACAGAATGGAGCCATCATTAATGGTATTAGTAATAATTATAACAAGTCAAAATGTCTGTGAAACGGTGTATTAACACAATGAGGCAAATCAAAGAGAAAACAAAAGTGGTTTGAAAAGTTGAGGAACTTACCTTAATTGCAGAGCCAGTGCTTTTCACTGCTTTCCTGACATTTACCATGTTTCATTAAGAGATATTTTCCCAGAATACAAACCAGAAAGTCTGTGCAAGTGCTACAATTAAATGTGATGAGTCAGCACTAAACAGTTGGCACAAGTGAAAGATGAGATATTAATACACATACCAGAATAGCAACACTGTTCTTTCAACATACATCTGTCAGTGGTGATTGTGCTGTGAAAGAAAGAACACTGATGATACTTGTTTTTTCTTTTTTATTGACTTTGTCCATGTCACTGCAAAAAATCATGTTTACAAAGGAAATATTGTCCCCTTATAACTAACTTATCAACCAGTCCAAAGTTGATCTATAAAAGTGGTGTGATAATAATACCAGAAGCATTCAGTTTGCTGTAGTCTGCACTGCAATAAATCAAAAGCATGTTAACTGTGTTAGTGACGGGAACTCCGACTGGGTGATGATTCGTAAAGGGATCTGATAGAAAAATACATTTTTCTATTTTCTCTATGAGCAGTGGTGCTTCTTATCATTATGGACATGATCACATAGCTGAGGTCAGTGTAACGTCTGGTTTAAAGTGTACTTTATGTGAAGCAGCAGTCTACATTGACTATTAAAACTTATTAAAAGTCGATTTTGACTTTTTCTAATGATCAGATCATGACATGTGTCTACAAATCACGCTTAATATGGGAAAAGCATGACCTCATGTTACTTCCTTTTAAAGCAAATAATGCTGCATTTTTCTCTATGGTGTTATGATTATAAGGACACAGTTCAGTAAGCAAACTAGATTCAGTGGTAGAGGAACAAGCACAGACAAGTACTAAAGAGCACCACTAGTTAAGCACAAAAATGTGCAGTATCTCTTCAGAGTAATACACTAAACAATCCATGACTCCATTTAGGGCAGAGCAGAGGGTCTATTTTCAGTATGTGTACAGAGAGAGATGTCAAATGTGGTGTGGCTGAGAACATTCAAAGAGGCACCTTTCAGGATGGGCTTTGCTCTGTAAATAAAACTGTAAGAAATAAAAAAAAGGGCCACATCTGTGATTACTCTCTGACTAATGATTGGAATAGGCAGCCATGTGCAATACTTCCAAGTGTTACCCTGATTTAAGTTCGATGTACAGTTGGTACAAGTCTTGAGAAACCAAATGGGACATTTACAAACGCCGGCAAAAAAGTGCTTTGGCACTGAGTGAGCTGACTTAATGAAAACACAATATGAACTGAGATATTGTACATAATCGAAGGGTTAAAACACACTAGATTATGTAGCTGCTACCTCATCACCAGGAATAAATTGTGAAGTCCACGTGCCGTGCAGAAAACAGGGCAATGACAGTGCAGTTCAGTATAGCAGGGAGTCAAAACCCAACATGAACTAATGAACTCTGGATGGGATTTCTGCTGGATATACATGTTCTCTGAAGAGCTCAGAGCTTTACACCAAAATGAAACAAGGCATCAGTCGTTGAAAGTTATAAAAATATATTGATAACATTTCCTTGTTGAATGCAAAATAATATCCTTGATTAGGTTGTGGATGAGGCCTTTGCGATAAGGCAGGTACAGAGTTCAGGTTAAAATTAAAATAAAAGTGCGTTACAATCTAATGTCTTGAGCGTCCTCCTTCAAAGGCATGATGTTCCATGTGAGCTGCAAAAGCCAAAGTGGTTCATGGTGAGTATAAACCCTCCTGTTAGCATTTAAGATCATCAGTTTACATGCATTGTTTTAATGGAAATCCCCAGGTTAAAAGATTGAGTTTAAAAACTGGTAGTAAGTCAACAAACACCTTCTCTGCCCCGCAGGTAAAGCATTCAGACAATACAATCTCAGCAGTTTAAGCAAATCACTTTAAATTGTAGCTCGTGCTAATTTTGGGAACAAATATTTAACATGTAGTAACAAGACTAGCCTATGTGAGTGTGCCACATGGCGCAGGTATGAAGGCATACGATGCCTTTCACACCGTGATTAGCCTGCAGCCACGTATCCTCCTTAAATCATCCTCTGGCATGCTTACATGCTTCGGTTGGAGCCATGTCCTTCAAATGTGCACAGCTGAATCCACAGTACTGATGCCTTACTTTTATGCAATCGTGTCTGGCAGGGCATCTGTAAAGCTCATTTTCATTTCTAAATCCAAAAGCAAAGTACAAAAAAAAAAGGGCATACTTACACTTATAAAAAACAGCTTTAAAAGATATGGAAGGGAGGAGCTCGTAGACTTTCCCCAAGATATTTGCTTCGTTAGCAAGAGATGCATCTCTATTCCAGATTTGTACAACGTCTTCCCGATCTCGAACGCTAACACTGACACCAACAACCTCGTCGTCTGGAAAACAAACAGAGAGTAAACAAATACTCGTTAATGCAATTGCTGTGTTGGGAAAAAAAAACTTTTTTCCCCCCACAAGGACGAATATATCTTCTCCTGACAACACAAACATGTTGGACTTATTGGAGCTCACCTGAAGCACAGTAATCTGCAAACTGCTCCCCAATAGTAGCAAGTAACAATTCTTTCCAAACTGCAGACTGAAACAAGATGACCACAGAGGAGTTAATTAATCATTATTAATGTTATTATCATCATCAACATTATGTGACA
Source organism: Argyrosomus regius (assembly GCA_946959425.1). Lineage (NCBI taxonomy): Eukaryota > Metazoa > Chordata > Actinopteri > Sciaenidae > Argyrosomus > Argyrosomus regius. Next base: position 4,289,975 of record OX336885.1, read on the forward strand.
TTAGTGTATGAAGTGGAGCACAACACCTACAGCGCTTTCTTTTGGTATTTTCATCTTCCATACTCCTCCTTTTGCATTGCTTTCTTCTTCCCTGTTGGTGTAAAAGATTAAAAGAAAAATCGTTTCCTATATTACACAGCCTGAACCCAGTGATCAGATTTAAATATACATTTGACTTCAACTTCATTCAACAGACATACAGATTAACATTGGATGATGGAACAAGTTATCACGATACAAAAACTTTCCTGAGAATGGGTCATAAAATCTGTTCATGTCACAAACACCTGCAGCAAAAATGCTGATTTTCCCGATTCATTTGAACGGGAGTACTGTGTCTGGACTGCAGCAGCAGCAATGCAACGACCTACAGCAGAGAAGTTGAGCCAGATTCATCTAATGGAGAAACGCAGGCTGACGTCACGCTGCGGTGGTCAATACAACGATCAGAGCAGTCAAACTCCTCCATGGCCAGCCTGAAATGTCACTGAAACCGGCTGTTATCCAGGCGGAGTTCATGGACTAAACTATGATACTCTCACAGTTTATTCTGGCTTGGTTTATTTCACGTACGCAGCTTTTACATTTTCTTCTTCTTTTACATCTGGTCTGAATACAGCCTTACTCAACAAACTGCAATTGAGGTCTGTCAATCATGTTGAATGCATTTTCTTCCTCTGCGGTTGAAAGAGTACAATGAGATTTTCACGGAACAATAGTAGTGTCAGAAAATATCCTGGTCTCACGGTATAACAGTGTACGAGTTGCAGCGACTCTTAAAAGAATGAAAACAAAATCATTTTCATGGTGGGTTTAAACAAAAGCTTTATTATAATTTCACAAATATTATGCCCTATGATTATTTAAATAACACTAACAGCAGAATCTAATACCGTAGATACATAAATGTACACAATATCATTTGCAGTTATGGTATCGGTAAACCCGACCTTCCTCAAGTATTTTTTTAAAACTTTATCGTTCACATTGATGTTTACTAGCTTGCAGTCTTCGTCATCACTGCCTTTACTGGCACATTGATGTGTTTCTTTATCACTGCCACCTGTAGATCAGTGGAATAATCTAATAGTGAACACACTGCCAGTAGTGGAATCATGGGATTCAAAAGAGAAAGAGCGTTACTACAGTAGAGGTCAAAAACTCCACAAGGAATCTTTAATATATCAATATATGCCAAATATCATGTAACATATTTAACTGACGCTCTTATAATAACTATGTCATGATTCCAAAATAATGAAGTAATGCAATCTTTTATGACATACTTGGATAAATATATTTTACATCCCTTCCGAGCTGAGTGGGTGATGAGTTGTAATTATGTTCAGTGCAGCTGGAGGATAATTTCTATTAAAGTTATTACATTACATTGCAGTTACTCAGTCAGAATCTGCCCTACGCTGGAGCCAGTGTTAAGAGATGATATCATAATATTTACAATAATAATAATAATAATAATAGACTCACCACAGTGGCCTCCGTTCTCCACGCATTAAGTGATAGCTACATCTCAAAGGCAGGGCTGTGACCGGAGGGATGTTGTTGTATACACTCCAGAACATCTGCAAACAGGAGAGCACACAGGTAATACCTACAACACGCCGGAGAGAGCGGGCTCTTTCCTAAAGCTTCAGGACAAAGTCACTGTTACAGCCACACAATAACTTTATGCAGTTTGTGTATGGTTTGTTTACAACACTGTTGTATATTGACAATGACAATAAAGCCAAATCCAAAAAAGAGCCACCACGCTGAAAGCAAAGCATTTTAACTGTTGTTTTGTATTTTCACACATCAAACATAAGGCCGCTTATATCACACTTGGCTTGTTAGAGTATTTCTTGGTTTTGTTACGGCTGATTGTGATGGCAGCCTTCCCTGGAACCACACACTCCACTATTTTATAAACCTCCAGCCCTGTCTCACCGTGCCATGTTTTACAAACTTAATATTTTCTTGTGCGTGAAGCACTTTGTAAATTGGTGGGGAGGTTTTGTGCCAAACACATTAAAAAATATATATATATGTACAAACGTTTCCAGAGCACCAAAGTGGAACACCTTAGCCATTAAATCGACCTAATGAATATGCAGATTGGCATGTAGATGACAGACTGAATAGCCGTTGGTATAACTTTGTGCTATGTGTTATATGAGTTGTTTATACTCATTCTTTTTCTTTTTAATCATCTACATTGATTTTCTTCACTAGTAAACCATCTAGAATTTTTAGAACTCTATCTAAATGTATGTACTGTTTTGACCGGCTTTACTGTCACTTTTCTGTATATTAATGACATTAATGTTTATTATATAATGTGTCATGTGTTGTAGGAAAGGTGTGGGCTGCAGGAAGGTCATGGCTTCAGCTAGGAGGGATCCTTCAAATAAACAAGTAAATAAATAAAGCGTTGCTTACATGTAATCAGAGAGTTTATGTGTGTTTCGGCTTATTCAAACTGAAACTATACGACTGTTTCACTTCTGTGCTTAACTCATTTAAATGAGGCCGTTGTGTGAGGTGCATCTTCATATTAAAATATCTGTGCATTAAATGACTATCATGTCCCCATCAAATCAAAACAATGACTTTCCCTTAATGAAATACAAGCCGTCAGAGCATACGTGCACTGCAGCATACAGTGTATCAGTCTACCACATGACAATATGTTACTCAACAAGAACTTTGCCGTTTGCAGTAACAATAACAACGGTCCGAAGCTGGTTGAATTTCACAAGAAAAAGCTGACGTAACCTGCCGTCAATAAGCCGTGCACTACATGTTCATGCTTTGTGACTAAACAGATTATTTCCCCTCCACCACCCGCAGCTCTAAGTGCCAATGAACTGCTTATTGTCTTTCATCAAAGAAGCTCCTCTCGGGCGAAATGAACTCCAAGCCAAGTCACACATTTCATCTCTCTGCTGCCAAATCTCACCTGAACGCTTTGCACCGTGTAGATCTTCTTCAGGTTGGATTCACATTCTGCGGCCGTCGTGCCCGGTAATGACCTGCGAGAACAAGTGAAGAGTCTCTTAGTCCACAGTGATCACACGGTGACAGACACGAGGAGGGAAACACACTGACTGTGCTGCTCACAAACACACGCACACACACACACACACACACACACACACACAAACAACACGGTCAGGTTTCAGGGTTCAAGTTTTTTCGAGGCAGCTAGTCTATTCTAATTAGTGTGTATGGTAATTAACAGCAATTATATGTACGCATTGTATACAAGTTCATAAGTAGGTTAATGGCTCATGAAGAGCAGCCTTTCAGGGCAGGTGGATCGCATTCCTCATTTTCACCTTTTTAAACAATGACTCCTTTATACACACATACAGGATCATAAATCATATTCCATTCTAGTTTTTGATTGCACAGCCCTAATAACACGACCACAGGTACTTAAACTCTGCAGACGCCGATCTGTCTTGATTTGTGCTGCAAATAATTTCATTACTGATTGAACTCTTGTTCTATTAACTGTTTAGTCATGATTAAAGCATTGAGAGCCCAGCGTGCCATCTTCAGACCCAAACATGTTCATGTGATGATTTTTTTTTTAATGTTGCTAATCCATTCATTAGTTCAGTCATTTTAAATGTTTTAGGGCAGGGGTCTTCAACCAGGGGTCCGTGACCCCAAGGGGGTCCACAGAGGTACTGCAGGGGGTCCACCAATTTTTGTCATGATAACTGACAATTTCCACCAAAATAATGGTGAATGTGAGGGTGCAGATAACTGAGGCATTTGTACTCCAATCAGATGAATCAGTGGACACACAGCTCTTGGCATTTAATAACCAATAATAATTATATTTTTATCAATCATAAACACATACAGGCTAATAACCCAGTATATAAATAGGTTAATAAGGTGAAATAAAAGTTGAATAAAGTAAATATAAAAGTTATTTTAGGCCAAGCTTAAAATGTGACACATTTTAAAAATGTAATTACATGTGGGGGTCCCTGCTCTGTTTGTCTCTCGTCCAAGGTAAGACAAAAAGGTTGAAGACTCCTTTAAGTCAACTCATTGACTAATGAAACCTCAGTGTCATCCAGACTCTGGAACCTTTGCTCCATGGCAAAACATAAAACAATAAACACAGTAAACATAGCTGAACAATAAACAGAGCATTCTCATGATCTCATAAAGAGGACAGACCGTGTAATGTTTAGCATGCATGTAACTGACACACTTTGGACCAAGGACTCTATTTTGACTGGAAAAGCAAGGTCAGAATTTAGACTAAACTAGCCTTGGTTACATATCTGGTTATTGGAAAACGTCTCTATTCTTTGACTGTGCTACTTTTTTAGAAATCTTTCAAACTGAACTGAGTTCACCCTCAAAGCCTGTCAGGCTCCCCTGCTGGGTAACACAGCTAAAGTAACTCCAATGGCATGTCTGAACACCAAAGTAATAACACGTCCACTGTGTTACGTAAACGAGTCGTTACCTTGGACAACTACATAACCGTGAAAGAGCTAACTTTTCCGGGGGAGTCAGACGCGGGTTTCGTCCACACAACGCGGCGGGGTTAAACGCAAACACTCTCCCGCTACATTCGCTCCCGTAGGCCTGCGGAAAGCTGTGGCCTTCAGTGATATTTTTCCTCCATCATTCCCGCTCGTCCCGACTCTCTAAAGTCACGGACAAAGACGTGAAGACGGGACAAACGTTACCTGTCCAGCCAAAACGTCCAAGGTGAGTGCAAAGGCAGCGTCGTCGTCTCGTCCTGTCGGTGTTTCTTTGTGATATTCTCCAACTCTTTCTCGTCGATGTCAATGTTGTTCTCAGAGGAAACTGTCTGGCCGCTCAGCGCGCCTCTGTCCATCTGTACATCTGTCTGACCCACAGGAACCGCCATTGGAGCAGGCTACAGGCTAATCTTTGTTTATGTCCTCCGTATGAACGTCCTTATTAAAAACACCCGGTTTGCCTTTATCTCCAGATACAGACACACACATACACACATACACACACACTGGAGCCGCTTTTCCGCCTACCGACTGCTGACGTATCTGCGTCACTGGGCAGAAACGTCGCAGTTGGTCCATCCCAGAGAGAGCTGGAAAAACGACGAGACACCTCACTCTGACTGCTTTTTCTGGGAGCAGAAACTGACCCGAGACACAAACCTCCCCAGCAACATCTCACTCCATCATGGAAGCAGACTGGATAACTGGTCCTACACAAATAAATATGTTGGACTAAGAGAAAGCATGAGAAAGTGATCATGTAAAGCAAACTACAGCTGCTGTGGTTGTTTATAACTGTATGTCTAGTACAGTTTGGAGTTTAAATGTAGGTTACTTTTACTAATTTAGGTCACCATAGGTTCTGTTACCTATGGTATTAATTAAGGTCCTGTTCCAATCAGGTCAAACAGGGTCATGCTACTGCTGTGGATCATGTGGCTCACTGGAAAGTCTCTGTACAGAAACATCATAATTTGATCTGTAGGTCAATATCATAGCTTGACCTATATGTAGGCCAGGTCATGATATCAGCTGATATTTGCTTTCATACCATATCATATTTTATAGCTATTTCCTGTATATAATAGCTTTCTTTTTATCTTTGTTGTCTGTGTTTAGTCTACATTTCTGTCCTCAGTCATGTGTCTACACTGAGAGACAAACAAGGTCAAATGTCTTGTATGTGTTAACTTCTACTTGGCCAATAAAGTTCATTTTGCTTCATTTTGTCTCCATTATTCTTCTCATGATTTTAAGATTGAATATTACCTGTATTTATCAATATTACATTTCTCTTCATACCATTGTTTGCAGCTCCAAGAGAGGACTGGTACTAGCAGAGTATTTGCAGTAACCTTGGTACATGAGACTTCCTCTCACCAACAGTATCTTCTCTTCTGGGTGATGGTTCAGCAAATCCAGTAGAAGACATAGCTGACGCAGAACTCTCAGAAAGGTCAGTTGGAATTTCGAGAAGGAATATCGGTTCAGCCCCGTCCCGTTGGCCATTAGTGAACGCCCACCTTCCACAGAAACAAGAGTTTCTTTTTCTTTTCATTAGTTGCATGTGTCTTGACCAGGAGTTGACTGTCTTCAGGCCCAGCTACAGCCGTTTAGATAGCTAGATAACAATTTCATTCATTATGGAGTTTGTTTTTTTTTATTATTTAAATTAATTATTTAATATCCTAGCAAGCAACCGGACTGTCTATTTCTACCCATGGAAGAGAAGCTAACCTGGACCACAGTGTCCAGAAGGCACGCCACCAGGGAGAGGAGAGGTTGTTCAGTGTCTGATTTAACTGAAATGTATTTGTCGGCCCGCTAAGAGAGAATAACTTGGCTAGTCGAGGGCCAAAGCTTTTAGTGTAGACATTTTGTGCTGATAGACGTTAGTTCAGTGAGTCTGAGAATTGCATTAATCTTACCAAAATTATCTTTAATGGCCTCTGTCTCAGTAGTCAAGTGGTGCATCGAGTACTAAACAAGCATGTCTTGCCAGAGAACCAGGAGAGAGTGATGAAGCCTGCTGCTTTCTCTGAGTGAAGCATCATCTCATTACACTATCTTCAGTCTCAAGCCCCCTGGTGCGTGTTTTAGGGCACTTTGGTAAAAAGTACTTTGCAAGCTCCAGCAAGACAGTTGTTGTTGAAGCCCCGTCCCCAGGGACATCTGTGTATGTGAGCTTATCAGGCTTTAGTAGGCCGAGCAGTACTCACGAATAAGGAAAGACAAATGTGTGCGTTTTATTTTAAGAGCTCCTGTTAGTGTCTAGATATTTTTATTTGTGTTGTAATACTGTTGTGTTTGTGCTTTTAAGCACCCAAGCAGACAAGAAGCTCCATAAATCTACATCCCACAAATTTCAGCTGTTAACCATACAACTAGATCCTTACTGTGAACGTAACTGTACTAAAACCTTAATGTCAAAGTTAACTATGTCTAATCTAATACCCAAACATAACTGTTTCTGTATGTGTCTAAGTTCAGTGGTAAGCCTAACCTTCTTGGACCTGCACCTGCCTATTTGAAAGCAGGAACCAACCACTGGGATTAACATTCTTCTTTAATTATTCCTCTGGACTTGATTAGATCAGGTTTGGTCACAGGAATGGAAAGTGTTATGAAGTGTTGGGCTGAACTTAAGCATGACAAATGTGGGCTCTCGTCTTTTTTTTTTTTGGTCCTGATTCAAGCGTTAATTTCTGACATGGCCCACATTGGTCTGTGAGGGTTAATATGTCTGATATGTCATGATGCTCCTTGGAGCTGGCTGCAGGGGGAGCTGGTGAATCACTGCAGCAGGTGCAGTCCTGTCACATGATGGGAGTTCAAAGTACACAAGTTGTGCCGAGAGCAAGATTTTATTATTTTTTTTAAAAGACCTTTATCTTTATCCTGAAAAGTCACAGGGCAGTCAGGCAGTGCTTTTCAAGAGAACAACTTTATCTTTCTCTGAGTTCACAATGCTTCTGCTGATTTAGAGCTTCTTGTCAAATCCCCTGCCATTTCTCTTAAAGGCATCACATATCTGTGTCTTTGTCAGACCCACTTTTCCTCTGCAGAATAATCATCTGAGATACCGCTCTGCACACGACAGCTGGATTATGCAACTATTTACCTCATTTGAACTCACACTGTTAGCTCTGTGTCATCCTCCAGTCTGTCTCATCAGATACAGCTATGTGATAGCTTTCACCCTGTATGGTCGCTGTCACTTGTTCACTGCACCTTATATGTGCAATATTCAAAAGAGGAGGAGGATTACAAGATATCTGGAGTAGTGGTCTAGATATCTGTGGTTGTATTTTTGCTTTGGATGGATCGATGATTTGTTTTGGTTCAAGTGTGTTTTTTCTTATTCTTGGAAAAGCAGCAGTATGTGAGCCACACAGAACCTGCTGTAAACATTAAAATGTGATAAATGCAGAGTTCCTCTGATTCAAGTGCATTAAATATGTTTGTTTAGTGCATTACAAGGATCTGCAGGGTTCAGCCCTGAGTTTATTTTGCAGATTATAAATAAGAAGTAAATGAAAAGCATCTTTTGAGGCACTGATATATTAATATGATGTAGACACGTCATAATGAACCTGTTAAGAGGTAAAGTATTTGATTTCTTTTATAATTTACCACTATATTTCTTTATTTTTGTCTTTCAATGAACTCATTTTGAGAGATAGATGTTAGTACTAGAGTAGCAGTATGTTATGGGCTGTTTCTGTGTGTGTGCATATGTGTGTGAAAATGAAATGTGCTTGACCCCCTTTGAAGAATCCTAAAATTACCATATATTGTATAATAATCGCATATTTGCATAGTATTTTCCTAAAATTCACAAAATCTAATATTGCGCATCTCTGTCAATCTGTCCACATTTGCATCTCATCAGCGCGCGCAGACAGACTTCCTATAGCCCTGCTTCACACAAGGACCGGCAGATGAGACTCCGAACTGATCCCAGGCCTGCTCACTATACATGCAAGCGGACGTGCGTCGCATAGGCTAGACGCTGCTGCTGTGTGAGATCCACCGTACAGAGCCATATGGCGCTGGCGCTCCCCACCTCTGCTACGAGCTCCCGACCTGCACTCAGCTCCTCCAAACATTTGACACCTTTTCTCCCTCTTTATATGTCAAACTGCTGCTTTAGCTGCCTGATGCCGATGAGGCTGTCGGTGCGTAATTGCGCCATGCTTCCGCGCAACACGGTCTGTTTTTTTATTTCTCAAGACGAACGGGAGACCTCCGCCATCGGTGGAAATTGAGATGTATTTTCTGAGGCGCTCGTGTGCTGAACGGATGCCTTCCGAGATGCTGTATGAACCCAAACCGGGCTGCCCCTATTCAGCAGAGAACGGATCACCAGACAGGGACAGTTCTTGTACCGGACACTTGTGAGATGAAGGACAAGAAGAAAAAGAAGAAATACTGAATGCTTTTTTTGTTTGTTTGTTTTCGGTGGGGATCACGGCACATCGGGATGGATGTGAACCGATGTTAAGGGATGTTTCTGAGTGGATTTTATCCCTGAGTGTTTGTTTGTTTTTTTTTCTTTTTTCCCGGCGGATCGTGTTCGATTTTGTTTTCCTTTCAGTCCTGCCAGGATACTAGCGCTGGTCGATGAATTGATGTGGGGATACACTCGACCTCGGCTGCATAGATGGCGAACACAAGTGAGTTTGGGGGGAGCAGCCCGTCCTTACAGAACTATGCGTCCACGGCCTCTGCGGTCAAGCTTGCCTCCCTGGGTCTGATCATGGGCATCAGCCTGCTGGGCAACGCGACGCTGTCGCTGCTGCTGCTGAAGGACAGCTCGCTGCACAAGGCGCCCTACTATTTCCTACTGGATCTGTGCCTGGCGGACGTGGTGCGCTCCGCCGTCTGTTTCCCCTTCGTGATGGCATCGATCGGCGGCGGCTCCACCTGGCCGTACAGCGCGCTCATCTGCAAGATCGTCGCCTTCATGTCGGTGCTCTTCTGTTTCCACGTCGCCTTCCTGCTCTTCTGCGTCAGCGTCACCCGGTACATGGCGATCGCCCACCACAGGTTCTACTACAAGCGGATGAATCTGTGTACGTGCGTGGCGGTGATCTGCATGGTGTGGACTCTCTCAGTGGCCATGGCTTTCCCACCGGTTTTCGACGTGGGCACCTACAAGTTCATCAGCGAGGAGGAGCAGTGCATCTTCGAGCACCGCTACGTGAAGGCGAACGACACCCTGGGCTTCATGTTGATGCTGGCCGTCATCGTGGGGACGACCCATGTGGTTTACATCAAGATGCTGTGCTTCGTGTACGATCACCGCAAGATGAAGCCCGCACAGCTGGTCCCCGCAATCAGCCAGAACTGGACCTTCCACGGACCGGGTGCCACCGGGCAGGCCGCCGCCAACTGGATCGCCGGCTTCGGCCGCGGACCCACCCCGCCGACGCTTGTGGGCATCAGGCAAGCTTCACACCTCGGCAACAGGAGGCTGCTGGTGCTGGACGAGTTTAAGATGGAGAAACGGATCGGGAAGATGTACTACATGATCACACTGACCTTCCTTATCCTCTGGGCTCCTTATATAAGCGCCTGCTACCTGAGAATATTTGTGCGGGGTGCTCCGGTCCCACAGCTCTACCTGACCGCAGCGGTGTGGATGAGCTTCGCCCAGGCGGGAGCGAACCCCATCATCAGCTTCCTGTTCAACAAGGAGCTCCGGGTGCGCCTCAGAGCCTGTTTCCCCTGCTGCCTGGGGACACAGACACCCATGGAGCCGTACTGTGTCATCTGAGGCCCCAAAACACATACTGCCAAAGACACATTAGTTTCAGAATGTACACAGACAGCTCTCCAAAATGTGTCTGCACACGCAGACAGGGGTGATGTGGAGGGTGAACACACTCCAGTTCATTTTTTTATGAATGGTGGCAAAGATTCTGACAAAAACTTGAATATGATCTGCTATATTTTGCTTATCAGAATCAGACTACTCGAAACGATGAGGGGCTTTTAATGGTTAGAATCTGATGCTTTTATAAAAATATAATCTGTTATGACAGGGTGCAAAATTAACTTGTTTGTCCACTTGCCAAATGGCTAGTGAAAGTTTAAATTTACCAGCCACTCAGTAGATCATCATTGTTTTTCTGTTTGGCTGGTGAGTGAAGCAAATCCTCCAGCATCTTGCATATTTCACCAGCGTTTGGCCGGTGGCTGGTGCTAATTTTGTGCCCTGCCTCACCATCGTCATTTCATTTACACCTTTTGCATGTGCTGTAGGTGACATTCACTCCAAATATAGAGGAGATCCTCTATGACAGTCATGTTGCATCCTACCTTTGGAGATTTTTAATGCCCTCTCAAGTATATCAACCTTTTTGGTTGACTACAATATTGTACATGAATGTCACTTTGGCTATTTGTTTGTGTATTTTAAAAATTCTACACTCGTTTTGAGGTTGTTTGCCTTTTTGCAGAAACTGATGAGCGAAACACAACCCAGACTATTTTATCAGCCGATGAGTTTCTCGAGCATCTGTGACACGCTTGGTTTCTAATTGTTTGGATACTACAAATGAGATTAAAATGTCTCAGTATATTTTTAATGAGAACAATGTCACATTTGTAAATACTGTAATGCTCGTTGTCCCTCTTTCCTTCTGCTTTTTTTTAACCAGATATGTTGTATATTTCATAATCTCTTAGATCCTCTGTGTTGAAAAGGTGTTTAAACTCACTTTGAAGGTATTTTGCAAATTCTTATTGTTTTTCATGGGTCAGTTGTGTTGAGAAATGGGTTGATTCACGTTCCCTGCAGGATATCTTTCTTTTTTCTACGGATGTGTACTTTGGGACTTTGGGAAAATGTTAACATTATGGTGCTTTGGAAAGGATGTTTGCATTGTTTGTATTTCTTAGCAAATAAACAAGAAATGGATGATAAGTTGTTTGGACTCTATAATCTGTTTTTAACAAGACATCTCTACTTGATGCCTGCCTCAGCTCTTAAATGCATCTCAGGTCATGTATTTTTACTTTGTTTGCATGCTCACTTGCCCTCATCTTGTCCTGTTTACTCTTGTTGCATTAAGCCTTGGATTTTAAATAAAGAGGGTCATAAACATATTTAAAGATTTTCCAGTTGTACCCTGCGTTTGATCAAATTCAAAATCAATACAGCCGTCATGTTTCTATTGTGGATTTCTCCTTGTTGGGGCCATAGCTACCTTTGAGGACACGTCATGGGCATTGTGTCCTTGGTTTTTATTCTGGGATTTCAGTGGTTTTAAAGAGGCACACTAGAAATTTAGCATTGCTCTCGAGTAAAGTTAGGGGGCTCACAAGAGAAAGACTAAAATAACAATGGTCAAAATTGAAGCAGCAAAGGCAGAGATATCTTGATTTTTTAGTTTTTTGAGTGTGTCAAGCTCCAAATCCTACATTTCCCATAAAGCAACTGGATAGCATCTAAATGTATACTCATTTAAAACCCTACAACTTCAGTTTGTAAAGCCCATTTTGTGTTGAGTATTGAGTTGTACCATTTGTACCATTTCAACAGCACATTAGCTGAGATTCCTGATATTTCACCGCTGTTAAGGTTTGGTTAGGTTTAGGCAGAAAAAGCATCTTGGCTAGGGTATATTCATGAATTGTCACATATACTCAGACTATTGCAAACTTTCCATTAACAAATGTGAAAAATCCAAACATTTAAAGAAATATAGACATTTGGGGTTCATTAATGGAACCTAGGGTGAATAATGACCTCAGTATTCATAAAATCCATCACTACAGTCCCTTTGCCAAATCTGACAGCAAACATACAATTATAGCTTTTGTACAGCACGGTATGTCAGTGTCTTGTCATAGTACACAGCACAAAACAACAAAATGCTTAAAAGGTTAGAGGTTCCACCTCATTATTTTAAACAGAGCACTTCATTTGATTTGTTTCAACAGGCTGTTTGTGTGCCACCTGCTTTTTAATCAAACTCTTTCAATCCCCGATCCCCTCCTTCCTCCTTAGGCCAGTAGCAGGCTATTGATTCAGCTAATTGCTGTTGCATTCATTGACATTGGCCTCGATTACACCAAACTGTAGCTTTTACAGAGAGGCTGAGCAGTTCTCTCAGTACACACTTTAATCACTGTGATTTAGTGAGGTGTTTCTGAGCTCCAACCCCTCCGTCACTCTGATCTTCTACACAACACTGAGCTCCTCAACACACTCAGTGCATCCATAACCATTAGCATCACAACGTGCCTGCTTGTTCCTAACAGCTGGCCCTGCTTTGCTACCAGCGTGCTGAGGTCTCCTGGTGTAATTGCCGTGGCTTCTCAGCTGCAGGAAGTCCCTCACCTGCACGTGCGCTCATGCGATGCGAATGCAGGTCGAGGTATTTTTGGTACAGCGTGTTTGTCTTCAGGGCACGCAGGCTCCGTTGTGATGCTGTGGAAATGTGACTCTTTGTGCTGGGCTTTTACTGCTGGTTCTTTTATTGACCTTTTCAGTCTCTCTAACCACCGAACAACTGTGATGACATCTGTCCTCCTCACTGGGTTTCCTAAAATACAAGTAGGACAGCTGAAAATGTAGTTTTAAAAAAAAAAAAAAAATGATATCAACTGATGAGGTTAGGCTGAAGTCGAGGAGCCAAAGATTCTGAGCTGTTGTTCATTTTGCTTCCTAAGAAAAAAAGAATAGGCTGCTCTATTGATTTTAGGATTGCACTTGTCCAACATTGTCAGATTCACATTGCACAGTTTAGAAAAAGGGATCAAAATTGCAGGTCGAGGTAGGTCAAGCCCCCCCCCCCCAAGTGACATCACTTGTGGCATTTTATCAGGCTTTACACAAAAGCTTCACACAACTTTCTTCACATATGCAGTTATATGCAGATTTTGATGTGTAAAATGGTGAGTTCTCCTTCGAGGCAACAACTAATGATTGTTTTAATTACTGATTGAATTGCTGAATATTTTGTCAATAAAAAGAATTCATTCTACAAAATGCCTCAAAAATGTGAATGCTCGTTGCAACGTCTTAAAGCCCAAAGTGACGTCTTTATAGAGCTTGTTGCCTGATAATCTCAAAAAAACACTATCAACTCAAGGTCCACTTGCTCTCTTGTTCTGGAGCTTTCAGTTGTCTCACACAGTCTTCATCAACGGATGGAGTTGAGCTCAGTAATGTGGAGCTCTAGACATCCAGTTTACTGTTCAATTCACATGTTATTAAGAAGCTGAAACAAGGTAATGTTTGACATTTATTCTTAAAAATGACTAATGATTTATCGATGAACAAAACAGCTGAATCAACCGATGGATTAACTGACTTATTGTTTCAGCTATTGTTTCAGACATACGGTTAGAATCACAACATTTTCAAGGTTCTCGACGGTTCATGGGTCATTTTAATAGTCATATTTTACATGTTGTATGCTGCTTCAGTTGATTAGAACAAAGTCTGTATTGAGATATTAACAGTATCTGTTCTTTTTTTTTTTTTTTTTTTAAAGATATTTTTTTGCCTTTATTTAATAGAGACAGCTGAAGAGTGACAGGAATGTGGGGAGAGAGAGATGGGGAATGACATGCGGGAAAGAGCCACAGGTCGGATTCAAACCCTGGGCCGCCACGGCAAGGACTGAGCTTTTGTACATGGGGCGGATGCTCTACCAACTGAGCTAAACAACACCCAGTATCTGTTCTCTTTTATACACTTGTTAGCTTCCGTATAGACTTCCATTATCTGGGGCATCACAGATCACTCCACTGAGGATTTTAGGCTGTTTGAATGCTCTTCTGTCTTGAGCCACAGAAGACCAATATCCATTTCCAAAGAATGAGATTGATGTGACTCATTGCTTTACACATTGGGCAAACCTAATTATAGCTTTGAGCCTTGAATAAATGCTGTGAATCACAGCCTGACAGTGATTAATTTCATAGCCGCCTCACTGTTTCCTGGTGTTATAAAGACCTGATGCTAAGGTGGATGTGAGAAAAGGCCCGTTCCCCTCGTCTTTTAACCCCAATTAAAATGTTCTCGCAGTTTTTCTTTTTCTTTTCTTACTTTGTGGTTTGGAAAGCAATTAAGCACAAGAAGGTACTATCACATGTGCGTTTCAGTTATGAGTGTATAATGAGAGTGTAACCAACCGACTTGCACATCTCACTCAGCGTGTCACTTTACTGCCACTGAAATAAATGTGTGTTTCTCCTCATGTTTCCCTAGAGGGCAGCTGAAAGCTCACCAGAAACTCCACCTCTGCACACAGTGTATGCAGTTTAACATAGAGCATGTGTCTTTTTGACAACAAGATTCATCTTTTTGCCTAAAATAGAAGAAGAAGGCTTGTTTCCATGTGTATTTTAATTGAATTAAAAAATCTGAAGACACATAAATAACAATATTAAATCAAATTAATCAGAGAAACGATTCACCGTGAGCCACATCTGATCAGTTACTGTGAGGTGTCTGTTTCACACCGTGCAAATTGTCTGTTTTCTGAAGGACTAACTGAAACAATCAAAGTAAATATAGAATGCAGAAATAAACATTCGATGTGCATTAATAAAAGAACATTCAAGTTTGTAAACAGGCAAAAAATGTGCATGTTAAGCCAGAAACAGCACCCGGTGCAGTCTTAATATCTAATAATATAATAAATAATATTTGCAACTCATCATTGACAGCAGGGAGCAGTCATCTCCCCTCACCTGGCATCATGTTCAATATTTTATTGGCTCAAAGGGTCAAAGATAAGAGTTTCTCCCTTTTATATACAGTATAAAGTTTCATTGAACCAAAAATGATGTCACATTATTAAATATATCTTTTTATTCAAAACAAATTTAAAAAACAAAGTGGAAACAGGCTTTTAAAGATGGTTACAGTGCAGGTAACAAATAGTGTAACACTAAGTGTTGGTCCTCAGAGGTAAAAGTCTGGATACTTGTACGTTGAGAGACATTTGGATCTCCCCTCCTCTATGGTGATACACGACAGGTTGGGCAGACAGGGGCAAGTATGGTGGAGTCTTTTCCCTAAGAAAGGAACCTGGAGGCAGAAAGAGAGACACATTTGGGATGAGATTTATTTACAGAGGGTTGTTATTTCAGTTTAAAGGGGAGGGTCTAGACACTTTCAGAGTGATCACACAAAAATCATAATACTAGCTACCTCGATTTTAAAGTAGCACCAGGCCACAAGGTTAAGTCAACCAAACCTCATTAACAAACTTCCTCTGCTGCTAGAGACAACCGGCTCATTCAGCCTATAACCGGCCTCATCACTGCAGTGGAGACAGATCAATGACGTGTGACACCTATGCAGCCGACACTTCAGTACTTCTGTAGATGATACTCACCGTGTGGCTCATTGGGTGACAGTCGTCTCCTTCCTGTCCCATGGGCGTGCACATACGCAGGCTGCGGATCCACAAGCTCACCGCACAACACATCCCCCCTCCACACTGAGAGTCCTTTTCACAGGCCTATATACACACACACACACACACACATAAATGCATCAGTGCATATTAATGACTTATTCAAACCAAAAGACTTTTTTGTTTTAGTTAATATTGCTAATATTGCTTGCATGATAAGTTTATCATGATTATAAAAATGCGGTCCAAAGTTGAATGAACAGTTGTTACTGGTGTAACCTCTGCTATATCTAATGAAGGAGAGATGTAGTCTGTAATTATGTATGTAATTATATAATGCATGCATATGTGTAACGTTATGTAATGTAATTAAACATAACTATGTGAATTCTATTAACATGAAAAGGCAGCTAGTGCAGCAGTGAGTTTATATGAGATATGTAAGAACCGTGTTTCAATGCACACGGCGAACTGGTGTTACTTTAATCAAAGTGTTATTGCAGCATTCATCATATCATACCTCCACAAACTTGAGGATCGGTGGTGATTTATTGTTTGGAGTGTCGGGATGAGAAGCTGAGTGACAGCTCTCACTTTGGATGAGATGAAGGGAACACAACGAGGAGGAACAAGAAGTGATTTCATGTGACAGACGTGCATGAAAGTCACTTTCTGTTTTATGGCTGCCTGCTCCTCTCTCGATTCACATCGACGGCACAGTGCGAGGGGCTTGTTGTGACAGCGATGGGTGTTTTATTAGCAGGTCATGGCCATAATTTGTGCTCATGGAATTATGTAAATCCTGACTCGGATAGGGAAATTATTCAAAGGATAAGTTTGCAACTCCGCTGGTGGGTTGTTATAAATTGATACCTATTAATGGATAAACGGATAGATATACTGCACTTGTCACTTTACATTATAATAGCATTTCATGCTTTTACAATTGCAAAAACGTGCAATTACAGACTGTACGTGTGGCATCTCTGAAATGTGTATTATGACGCAAAAATCATTTTTTTCATGATATAATAATTCATATCTTTAGGTCAGGATATGCTTACATTTTTAGCTTTTAGCTAGATTATAAAAGCAGTAAAATTCAAATAATTTTCATAATTATTTGGAGAATCATTTGACATCATTTTAATCGACAATCTAAGGATGAATGTTACAACAAGGCTTTGGTCTAAGCATGAATAAGACATAGAAGTCTTTTTCCTGCAGTATATATTGATTTAATGTATATTTGTCCTTTATGCTATTGAAGAGATTCATTTCATACCAAAGCATCATGCATTCTTAATAGTTTAACTAATGTTAAATATTTTGTCATTAAGACCAAAGAAAGTATTAAGCAATGCACATTTTCTTTTAAGAAAACAGCAGTTTGAAGCAAGCAAATACTTGTTCTGCATGCTCCCATCACTGCGCCAGCTTCATAATGCCCCGTGAGGTATGAACCTGTTTGCTCCCACTTACCCCTGTGATGACCGCTGAAGATCCGTGAGACACCAACAACAGGGAGAAGAGCAGAAGGAAGAAGGACCTCATGATGAAGAGCTGTCTGTCCGTGCCCTCCAGGGTGAAAAGTAAGGATGCTGAGGCTGTTGGACCTCGCTGCATGTGCATACGTGACGGACGGCAGAGACAAGTGGCCTCCAAACTCATGTGTTGAGGGGCTGGCGGAGGTTTATAAACCCAGCCCGCCATTCAAAAACTCTGTGACTCACTCACACCAGCATCACTCCACTGAGACGACAAAAAAAAGAAAGAAAGATAGAAGACCAAGGTAAACTTTAACATGACAGTGCTCCTGCTTTTCATCTGTCATACAATTCTTTCTCGCCATAAGATAAATTTACATTTTCATACCAAAAACAAAGCTCATGTTAAGAAATGCTAAAGCTGCTAAGTGCAGATATATTCAGTGTTGCATCCTGTTTTTTCCCCTCACCTTTTCAGACTCCAAGGCCGCAGTTTTGAATACATCTTTTCAGTCCCACTCTTAGCATTGTTCACCATTGATGAATTGAGGCCACAGCACTCCTGAAAATAAATACACTTACACAATAAGTGGTGCTGGCCACGTATTATCTTAATTCATAATAAACCTTGAAATGAGTGAGGTGAAAACAGTAGTAGTGAAATAATGAATCGATTCCCTGATAAAGAAACGTGTACACCAACAGTTTTAATTATCACTTACACGTTTAAGTAATTCACAAAGAAAAGTGTGACTTTCTCAAGTGTGATCATTTGCTCATTTTCTCTGTCTCCTATCACTGTAAATCAAAAATCTTTGCATCCCTCCATAATGTTCTTGTGTTTCACCGATTGCAGTTTATTAGTGCAACTTTTCAGGCAACCATATTTGAATGTTTTTATGCAAGCGTTTAAAAGATGATAAGCGGCAACAAAAAAGTTCAAAACCTTTGAACCTTTTATTTATTGAGTTTTATTCATCCAGGATCAAAATGAACAGTTAGATATTTTAGACAATAACAGCATATCCGTAAAGCTCTGCTGCTTCTGTGGTGAAAGTAAAACTAAATTAAAGAATATACACACAATATGACCCATTACTGAGATAATATTCATTAGTGTGTGAAGGTCGTTCAGGTCATCTTTCTTTGAGAAGGGTGAAATCTGGGGCAACTGGACTTGGTTGTAGATCGTAGACGTAGTTTGTCAGCGCTCCTAACACTGACAAGCACTAATGAGGAAGTGAAAACAATGGCCTGATTAACAATTCCACCAAGGCTATGTAACTAGACCCCACCAGTCAGTCAGAACTGAATAAGCCTCTTGGATGAGAAGTGAGACGTCTTCACGGATCTACAACCAAGCACAGTCATTAGGAATTCAGTGAGCTCTATCCAGTGCATCACAATTCCTGCCACAGTGCCAAAATCTTTAATGACTTGGCATGAATAATCTCAACAGTTCAACTCTCATTACTGTCTATTGAATAGACACCAAACAAATGACTAGCCTGCTCGCACAGATCGTCCCCTGGACAGAGGAACACGAGAGAAACAAACATTTCAGAAAATACGACGTGAACAACAGCTGAAGGAAAGGTTACAGCTTTGTGAGCACTCACAGTAATCACAGAGAGAAGAAACATTTTCTGTTTGCAAAGTATTGCATGCAGCTCTAATAGATGTTGCTCTGCAGCGAAGAAGTTAAACCAAAGACCACAAGAATAAACACACAACAGGAGCCGAGGGCCTTAAAACAGAGTGCTGTTTGAAGAAAATGGATCGGTCTGGTTTGAATTGAAGATGAATATCAGTGGAAACAAATTTGGTTTACTGCAGTTTTATTGCTGAACACTGGATTTGGGCACGTTGGATTGATTATCGTTGTCTTTGTCTCATATGCTTCTCTAATTACCGCGGTTTATTTAGAATCTCCTAAATGTTGTTACCAGAAACATCTTTATTCACTGCTGCAGCTTGAGAGACAATGAGTGGTGGACAACCCTATGAGGTGTTTTGTGATCTTTAGGGAGGGTGGAGTTGAAGGAAGCACGGGGGTTAGAGGGCACGACCAAATCATCAAGTGTTTGGCAACTTGACAGACAGGCTCGACATCCTCCGCTCCTCAGTGTGTCAACAGACATTACTGGCTCCCTTTTGGCAACGTTTTTTTTTTTTTTTGCATCAATTGTTATGATCTAATGAAGAAAGAGAGGCATGACATAGTGCGTGACAAAGGACGCGTCCCTGGGCGGCTGACCCAGCAGAGGGTAGGAGGATGAACCACGTCTTTCATCACTATAAATACACATGTAGACAAGTTGGACTCCACCATCTCTAATCGCATTTGCTCCACATCCATAAACATGTGAGAGAGACACATGCTAATAGATTATGGAGTTGCGACGAACATCAGATTCTTTCTGCCAGGACATGTCACATCAGAGGATGACATAATGTCACTGCTGTTGCCGTGTCATACTCCCAGCGGGACTCCTTCATCATTTTGTGCTGGAAAACAGATCAGCATCTCTTGCTCACACATAATCTGTTGTTTTTTTTCCTCCCTCTCTTTATTACATGACCCTTGTACAAGGTTTGATGTTGGCTAAATCTGGGTAATGCCCAGCCCCCACCTGCTGGGACAATCCCAGCAAAGAGATTAGGGATGAGTATGGGTGAGCATGTTGCCTATGCCTCTTTTTTTTTTAGCATCTAAACTCTTAGGTAACAGGAAATGACACAAAAAGGAAAGAGTGAAACGCTCAAAGGGTTTTTGAAGAAAGTCACGATGATTATACATTCCTTCTCTGTCAGAAGTAGTACCGTCGTGCCTCTGCACAATCGACATGGAAAATTATCATTCTATCAAAGAAGCTCAGAGGCTGCAAGCCTTTCTTTGCCCCCTTATTATTAGTCTTTCATACAGTAGTGTACACAGATTTTTGTCCTTGGCTGTTGAAATAACAGCTGAGCACTGGATGTTCCAAAATCGAAGGACACGAAAACAGCTACGGATTGTGCATCTGGGAAAATCATTCTGAATCACTCATTCAAGGTCAATGTTGACGCCATTTTGCATTTCACAAAAATTGGGAGTTTGGCTATAAACAAAAGCCACAGTTTGAAATGGCAGTTTCATAGATAGATAGATAATGTACTTTATTGATCCCCAAAGGGAAATTTGAGTCAGGACAGATGAAAGACATGAGGTCGATCAGTTTATCTCTAATCCTCTCTGATTATTTAAGGCATTCTTTTGAATTTCATCACATCCCGTTGACATGACATAGTTTCAGTCCATTGTCCATGTTTTCATAACAACCACAAAATGGACACATATTGTAGAATTATAATAAAATTGCATAACTATTCAAGTAGAACACTTCATTTGCCATTTGACGTCTGCTTTCCATCACATTTGAAAAAAAAAAGTCATAGCTGTCTTCCATTACCACGCAAGGTCATAGCTAATCCATTCATAGGGGTGTCCTTGCTTTGCTTTCATGCCCTCCTTCAATAAAAACTTCCTCTCACGGCCATCTATTTACGCCTCACACTGACAGTGACAGTCTAAAAGTAATTCACATTCTTTCAGTCAGAACAGCCCATACTTTTGCATCACCTATAAATTCCATCACACCTTGCCATGAAAAGAATTCTTTGCTGTAATTACAGAGACTTTAATGGATGAGTTGCTGGGGTTCACATAGAGCGTCTTATAAATGTAGACATTATGCTAATTTACTGGATTATTACAAGACTAGCTTTTAACAGGAGAAAGGTAGCAATAGCTCTGATGGATCCTACTCCGAAATGTAAGGCTTAGAGTTTAAATTGATTCTACTCTATTGGATAAGGTTGCGCCAACTATACATGAACCAATCACTAAGTTTGGATGTACTGGTCCTCTGCTAGAGTCTGCTAGAGCTTTGACAGTCACTCAAAGCAAATTCACAGCCTTTTGTGAAAGTTTATGTGTGTTAAATTTGTTGTAAGATTAGCTAAGATAGCAACTCAGAGAGGCTGCATCTCTGATACGTGTGTCTGTCTGGAATTGTCGGTATGGCTATGTAGCAGGTCAATGTCTGTAGAGTCAGGAGATGCTGGACACAGTGGTTACGGACAAAACGGGTCCAATAAGGTACTGCTGGCAGCTACGTCATAAGCTGTGGGTGTGTGTGCTGGACGACACACATGAGAATCGCCTATTTGCTTGAAAACAGCAATGGCAGCTGGTAAAGAGGTTAGCGAAGACGCTGCTAACATCAGTCATATCAGAACTGGAGAGTAGAGGAGCAAAGAACGATACTCTTCTTCCGACTGGCTTTGGTAAGAGTTTGACTGCGTTATATGGTTTCTTGATCTAACTTGTTGCAGCTAAACTGTAATAGACAGATGGTCCATCCAATCACCTGGCCTGTATTTCTGAAAATGTGCTGTCCCTTTTCCGAACAGTTCCTAGTGATTCTGAGATGGTCTGATGCATTCAGGTCAGCAGTGTGCAGCACTGGTAAAGATGAAAGCAAGGGCTCTCATGAAAAATTTGCACAAGCCTGTGGAAGTATTAATGTTCTTAACATGTTTTGAGAAGGTTAAAGCTGTGTGCTCAACTGTTCTGTATATTCATACATCAGTGGCATTTCATCCAAGATGACAATGGTTCAGGAAATTAATTTTGTCGTCTGTGACTTTGATCATCTTGTAAACTCTTACAGCCATACACTGATACAGTAAACCAGTCACATTATAATGTAGCTTCATGATGATGATGATGATGATGATGATATGTGATCCCACAATCCTAAAACCGTTTCACTTGAAACAATGAGATAGCACATGTAGGACGCTTTCCTTGGACACATGAGAGCTTCCATTAAAAATGAGTGTGCGGCAGACTGACTTGACAAACCGAGCTTTGAAGTTTTCTGTGTGGAATTTGTATTGTTTGTGTCTCTCTCCACAGTCCAAAGGCATGCAGGTAGAATAAATTCTCTGAATCTCTTATATCTTTTGACAATGTGAACGAAACTGGCTCTGCTTTATTTCTTAATGGAGTTTTCAGGACTGTGCGATATATTCAATGTGAAAAAAAAAAACAGCATACATATGGAAGGTTAACTCCTTTACATAAGAATATAAATAAAAGCCTGCAACAATGCATGCATTTAAATAGGCAGATACATTTATCTCTATTCACAGTCACATCCACCGCTATCTTTTTACATGTTGGAGTGTCTACATAGAGAAGAGGGCTGCTGTTGAGAGTACAAAGAAGGACTTGCAGCTATTCAGTGTGCATAAAGCATCTGCTACTCAAAATTCAATGTGAGTAGAATGCAATTATCCCCTGTCTGTCTGATTAATGCTTTTTTTTTTTTTTTCGCAGAGGGAAAGTGGATTGAATGGTGCTGCCACGTTTCAGTGAGGTTCATAGCTATGAGTCAGTAGATTTGGCACTTCAACAAAAGATAAATGCCAAACCAAACGCACCTTTGTGTTAGTTTGATATGTCTATTTACTGTTATAGAACTATGATGAACTTTAGGCAGTTTGGTCACCGTACCCAACATGTGACAAATCTGTTGCATGGAAACACTTTGTGCTTATGTCTGATTTTATTCCTCGGTTCTTGGCTCCTGAAAACAAAATGTCATTCCTAATGGTGTTCGCTAATGATGAAGATACTCGTTAGCTATGTAAACAAGTAAACAAGCCTGGCTGGCAGCTTTAGATGTCTCATTAAGTTAAAAAATCAGACAGCCAGTTAAAGGTACAGATATATGCTAGATGCTCATTATCTCACAACAGCACTGCGACATGCATTTAAAAGTCTTAAGAACCACCAGTGAGACACAGATACATGGTGCGAGGGGACCATTGGGCCACGCTCTCTAGCTGAAGCAGTTTTTAATAGAAGCAACTTCAAAAAGGATTTCATAGAATGCTTGAAAGACGACTCTCACAGTCGTTTCGCCTTGACATCAATCTGTGACAATGACATGGTCAAAGGACATGCTGCTTACTCACACAGTAAAGGCCTGGGTCAAGTTCTTTGTATAAGTAAACCCAGCATAGATATGGCACACGCAAAATACTGAGACTGGTGGATACATGTTATATGCCCGCGTGCTGCAGCATGATGCTAACACACGGTGACGTGGGAAGCTCGGATGGCTCCTGGGCCTGACACTTCATCACATGGGTGAAGTCATTTCAGGGCCTGAGTAAGTGGAGTGTCATGGCGTATCGGTCCTGACCACATTCAAGGATTCATAAATCCTACTATCATTACAGATAGAGCCGGGCCATGACATGATTTATTAAGGATCCTACAAGAGCTTCAACATGTGCAATGATCTATATTATAAAGAGGGGATGACTAGGAAAAACACACCTTTTAGTGTCCCTGGGCTCCGTTTGTGGAAATGACAAATGCTGCTTTATGTGTAGGGGCACCACACAAGCAAGAAATTATTTAAAGGAATCAAACTGATACAGAAAAATACAAATCAGTTTTAAAATAAAAGGTATACTGCCAGCAAAGCAGTCAGTGTTGGCAGAGCTTCATATTTTATTAAAATATCATTGCTGACTCATGTGCTGGCCTTCTTCAGCGCATGAGGAAGGCCGGGGGAATGAGGATGTTAAGAGGACTATTTCAAGACAAAGAGCTTTCAAACATATCATGCGATCTTCATCATTTTTTTTCTAAGAATGAACTTCAAAGCTCAAAAAGAACACGTGATGACGATATGATTCTTCCCTCACTGTATGTCATTGAGTTCTTTAATGGTGGATGTGAACAACAGCCTCGTGTACAGTCTGTAGTAGACTGGCTGAGTCAGGTTGAAAATGTTGCATGTTATCTCTCCTGAATGTAGCCAAGATTATTCGCTTCCTTAGAAGGTCACTTCACTAAGACTAAGACCCTTGATGGACCCCTACAGTGTGCATGGCGATGGTAGCCAAGCTAGCACTACTGGTAGCGAGCTAATCTGCTTAAATGCAAGCTGTTTCTTCAGACGATGATGTGAACAGTTTTTTAAGGGGCATTAGACCCACATTAAACAATATAAGGAAAAGAATAATTGACAATAGAGCTGTAATGCAGAAATTAAGAAGTAACTTACAATATTTGAAAGGATCATTACATGTGGGTATTCAAAATCTGATTAAATAATGTTAGCATTAATTATTCTAATGAATATGATGTCACCTTTTGACGGGCAGCTAGTTGCAGCTTGTCTTCACGTGTGTTTGTCACACACTTTTACATATCAGTTTTACTCATTTTCTGGTGTAATGTTGTGTGCCTCTTCACTGTCACTGTCCTCAACAGAATGAGTCAACAAAGAAGGACATTGAAAATGTGTGTATATGTGGATGTATAAAGAGAAATGGGGGATCTGTTCATTCTCATAGAAGCTGTCCAGTGGCACATGAAGCCAAAAAAGTTTGATTTCTGGACATAAAATTAATAAGATTGCATTTTGGGCCCCATGGAACGGGCACACTAAAGCTACAAACTTGAATGTAGATGAAATGATTTAATCGATTACTCAGTCCCCCTGAAATGTGTCATTTCAGGGGGACTGTGATGCTCCTATGCATTGATGACAGTTGCTATTGCGATCATTACACAGTTTGGCCACTATGTCAGGCTTCACAGCCCGCTGCTCTTCCTGGGAGCTTGGTACTGTCGCCTTCAGCTCTCTGTGTTGGTTCCTTTGCGGGTTGTAGCAGTCC
This sequence comes from Argyrosomus regius, assembly GCA_946959425.1. Taxonomy (NCBI): domain Eukaryota; kingdom Metazoa; phylum Chordata; class Actinopteri; family Sciaenidae; genus Argyrosomus; species Argyrosomus regius. Next base: position 4,315,109 of record OX336885.1, read on the forward strand.
TTTGAGAGTCTACCGCCTCACACATGTATTACATTGGTCTGAGTGATATTTAAGAGGTGGTTTTGTCCTGTTCTCTTCTGGTTCATTATTAATAAATTATCGCTATGCAGATGTGGGATTCTGAACTTAATTATGTTGGGCACACACGGGTGGCTGAGCTCTATATGAGGGGAGATGTGGATGATGTCACAGCTGACCCGTACATTGCTAATGAAGACTAATTGTGCCCAGGGGTTTCATGACCTTATTCTAAAAGTAGTGAGCATAGATATTCTCTGGATATAGGAGTAAGCTTTCCACATGCTGTAACTCTGCTTGGGAAGACATGTTTTTTTTTATTTAAGCTACAGAGAAATGACTTTCCATGTCCTCCATCTCTTCACCAAACATCAAACTAACCAGCTTTGACTCCAGTAAAGTCACACATTTTTACCTTAAAAACCTCAACTAACCCCCAGCAGAGTCTCTGAGGCACAGACTAACACAAAAACAGCATGTCTATCATCAGAGGAGGCTACATTTGCCGGAGCTGCAGAGAGATGTAGAGAGAGTAATTGAGGATGCAGACCACACTCTCTGTGTCCCCAGCAGCAAAAAAAAAAAAACAGAGCAGGAGTGCAGACGCAGGGTCAGTCTGTTTCATCCAAGGAGGCAATCATGGCCTTAAATGCCCGTTATCTTACCAGGAACATTGGGGAACAGGTCCTAATCTGCCTACCCAAACTCTCCTGCTTTTTCGTTTGTGAAGTGATCTTTTGATGTTGAATGTTTAAAAAGATAGAACGTGTATGGAGGTTTGATGCCTGAGGTGTCAGCTCTTGAAAGTTCTGTTGCTCAGACTAGCACTGCAGAATGTTTCACCATAGCTGTTTTTAACTGAGCAGTTCATCTGTGGCTGTCATATCATTTATGATTTCATTCATCAACATTTATTACACTTGGGGATGTTTCCTAGATTGACAGCTGTCTCTGCCTACACTCAGATGTTGTGGCTGATGCTTGCCTGTCCCTCTTCACCTACATTCAGGCTCCACTAGTTGCCCAAATTTTGATTTTCTGCCTCCACGCAACTGACGAGCAATAAATCCAAATACAGCCATCAGAGCATCTCTCATGGACACTAAGTCCATGTTTTTCTACAGTCTCACTTCTGCACTCTAATTTGAGACAGATTAGCTGATTCATTTCCGTGAATGAGACATTCACACCTGGTATTAATAAGTGACCTGTATCTGTATTCATTATGTGGATAATTACACGTCCTTGTTCCTCTCCAAACACCTGGTATCAACACATGTTATAATTTTCTTGATTTTGCTGCATTTTGATGAGATCTCAATATGCAAAACAGTCAGGTGCTGCTGGTGGACCTAAATCAAAAAATGCAATGCCATGAATGAATTTTTTGCGAGGGAAGACACGCTCGCTATTGCTTCTAATTGCGTCTTTGCTGGGTTCGCTTGAGCTATCAGGAAGAGGCGGAGTTTGGTGACTTTTCATTTTACATTTGAGAAGCTGAAATCATGAAATGTTTGTCATTAATTAAAAACAAGTCACAGATTAACTTCATGAAGCTGAAATCATGAAATGGAAATACTCAAATAAAGTATAGATACCTTAAATTTGCATTGTGTACAGTACTTGAGTAAATGTATTTTACCACCACAGTGAGAGAGACTGAGAAATGTGGGTACAGTGATGTGCAACAAAGGATCATCAAATACATTTCCATGTATTATGTAGGGCCCCTTTGCCCCTCCTTCCCCCATCCTAAGCTTACTTAGTCAAGACATCTGCCCCAGGGTAAGACATAGACAGCATGAGTCCTGGATGAAAAGGTGCTCCCCTCATTAAAGGCAAGGCCTGGCAAATCCTCCCCACCTCCTGTATATCGAGGAACATTCCCCTCCTCCTCATCTCTACCCTCCAGAGGGTCAGGCTCTCTGATGGAGAGCATGAAAGCTGTGACTGGCTGATGTTTTTTCTTCTGGGTAAAGCCTGGAAGCCATGACTTTTTTTTTTTTTTTTTTTTATCTTGCTGTCGCATCCTGTAATGGGGACCCCCCCCCCCCCCAAAATTTTTTTTATCCCTCCTCAAACAAATGTGTTTGAGGAGGGATAAAAACATGATGCATGGCTATATCCTGAGAGCTTGTGCGGCATGTCAAACAACCTCAAGGAGTAAACACACAGCGTCTGTGGGGAGAACTGTAGCAGCAGTTACTGTGCATAAATATGCAGACTGGTCCATAGATAGCTTCACTGCGTGCTAATGAGCGCTGTTATTCATGTACAGAATTACAGCAGCTAGGTCTGGCTCTTTAATTACAAAGGAAACCTCACACTTGATTGCACAGTCAAGTGTGAAGGAACAAAACAACAATGCAGCATGATGAAAAACTGTACGGTAGACTGTACGGTGATTTGATGTGTGATGTTTATCAAGGAAGGAACTTTTCGAAGAGGAACTGCTCAAAATATAATTAGGAATTCATCTTATTTCTGCAATAAATCTAAAAGGCATCAATGGACATATCACAAGAGCTGCTCCGGTTCTGGCACGGTTCTCCACTCCCCGTCCCCACGCCCCTGACCCTGAAAATCTCTTCTTTCTGGTGGCCCAAAATGCATGTGGTACAAACTAACACTGCCGCGGTGCTCTGAACTCATAATCTGAGCAGCCAGGCTAACATACTGAGCTAACATTAGCTTACAGCAGCTACAGTTCCAGCAGTTTACTTTACTGACCATCAGGAAACTCTGTAAATCACAGAGAGTTGAGGCAGAGCAGTCGGAGGACATCAGAGGGAAAACCAGAAAATATTTTCTCCATAAAGTATAATATTTGGTGGTGTGTGACTTAGTGCCGTAAAGCAGAAACAGACGTACAGGGCACAGAGCGGGAATGACAGCAACACCATTCACCTGATTACAAGTCAGTGTACCATCAAAATTAGTTTAGATCTGCTATTTTATGGTAGAAAACTTACACCATGTTGTTTTAAAGCTGCAAAAATCAATATTATTTTGACATTAAGACTGACTCTGGGCAGCACGGTGGTGCAGTGGTCACCACTATCACCTCACAGCTGGAAGGTTTCTGGTTCGAACCTCGGCTGGGGCCTTTCTGTGTGGAGTTTGCATGTTCTCTCTCTCTCTTCTCTCCGGGTACCCCGGCTTCCTCCCACAGTCCAAAGACATGCACTTAATAGGTTAATTGGTGACTCTAATAGCAGATAAGCGGTTACAGATGGATGGACACTGACTCTATCTAACCTAAAGAGGCTGTGTGTGGAATCCACAATTGCACTTTGTAGATTTTTTGTTCTGTGTTCTGATTAGGGGTCTACTCAAATATTATTCAGTTATTTAGGTATGAACAGATCATATTATGACAAAACCTTAATTTTATGGCATTTTAAGGGATTTGTTGTTACTATTAATTGTACAGTAATATACTTCCATATTAAATGACAAAACCTTTATTTTATATGGCATTCTTATGGTATTTTTATGTTAATTATATGATAACAGATATTCTTGCTGGCAGTTGGTAGCTTTGCTACATAATATCAGTTTACCCACAGTTTTATCTGTGAAATGATTTAGTCAGCTTTTTGTTTTTCTGTGAATGACTCATACAGTGACTGAGTGTGAATTCACAGTGAGAGGTGTGAGTGTGCTGGCACTGTTTCAGACACATCGTGACTTCTGCAGCTCAGCATGACACCCTTATGTTGGTATCACTATGTCTGAACTTAGTGTACTTGTATGCTGCATTCTTTCATTCGGAAATGAATAATGACCCATTATTATGATCAGAATGGATTTTTTTAAAACTAGTTTCTCATATTTATCACTGCCTAGATGTCTGTATTGAACCACGTTATTGTAGAAGACAACATTATAGCTATAAGTTAAAAAATAAATCATTATTATTAACATTTTAGCAATCCCAATTTTAGAGCCTTTCAGTAATCATAAGTTGTTGTTTTTTTATCTAGAACATGCACACTAAATATCAATCTTCATTTCAAATCAAATCAAGTGTAGTAACTTTTAGCTGCTTAAGAGGATTAAGTATTTACTTAAACCAAACCAGAGTTGAACAAAAAGACTAAAAAAGATGGTTCTGTTGAGTTTATTTTGTTTTTGTCCAGTTTAAATGAAGTTATGACAATCTGTGAGGTAACATGACCATTTTTGTCATTTTGTCTGGAGGCAAGTGATTGCAATAACTCTTCAATAAAAAGGATCTTACTCTTACAAAAGAGCTCTATTGCTGTAGGAATTCTTTCCATAATGCTGTCAGACGATTGGGATAACAATCTGAGCCTGTCAGTGGGAAAGCTGATATTGGTTAAAAACTGTATTGTATAGTAAAGTAGGTTAGGTAAAACAAGCTTGTTAGATAAAACAAACCATTCTGTGGAGAATCTGTGTTTCAGTGTTTTGCTCAGTTGTCAGTCAGAAAAGAAAATTCTGCACGTCTGACATACCTGAATAACCAAGTTAGAAAATCTATAATTTTATGCAATCCATCATAAAAAGTAAAATAAAATCTCTGTTCTATTGTGGTTATCAGGGGCGTGCAATTATTCCCGGCGGCAGCTGCCCATTCAAACACATTCCCCTTTATTCCCCTAATATTTTTAGAAAGACAATTTCCGCCCTGTACAAGGGCATCACATATATTATGCAAGATGCTGTGGAACAGTACAGCCTTTCACCTTTTATCTTTGCAGCCAATTTCATTATCCTTTCATTTTATTCTATTTCCAGAAAATCAGATTCTTCACTTTTTCATTCATTCATTTGGGATGAAAGTGTCTTATGAAAGAATGTAAAATGTTTTTTTACAAGCAGAACATCAATAGACCTGGATACTGGGTGGGTCCCTTTCACATGCAAGGTTGACTATGTGGTTGTTGATGTGGGGTGTGAAGGTGTGAAAATGAGGGATTTTGAGGTAGAACAATGGTAGCCTCTATTAATAATTAAAGTACCAGCACAGTATCCCTCAGAATTATGTCCATATTTTATGTTTATAATGAAAGTTCCTGACAGAAGGTTATACATCCCCCCCACACCTTTCCGTCTTTGGGATAGGGGAAGCTACATCTGACAATTTTGAAGAAAACAGGCATCAGATTCCATGTGGAGGTGAAAACGTATGCAAGGTTTGAACTCCGACCATGTTATCTGTCCAAAGAATTCACCAGTGTGTGTGTTGCTGCTGTTTATATTCCTCCAGATGCATTTAAAAAAAAAAATTCCACCAGCATGTCCACATCCCCACCAGGGGAAGAAATACCCTGAACCATGTTTACACAAACATTCCTGGCAGTTACAAAGCCCTCCCTGGTCCCCATTTTAGTCAATCAGACCGCATTTCCCTACTTCCCTTGCCTACAGGGCTATATTTGAGCGCACTGGCAAAAGTTCAGAGATGTCGCCACCCAGGAGAACCACATCAGTCTTAAGGAATAAACATCAACAGTGACATTTGTTACAACCCCAAGGTGAACATTTTCTGTGTATTTGTGTATGTGCTTTAATCACACAAAGTTTTGGATCTCTCTCTTTTTGCTTGCTGCATGTGTCTGTTGGGCTGCAGGTGAGATTCAGTTTGGCTGACTGAATGATTGACCGTGTGAGTGTATAGGTTTGTTCCAGGGAGCTGATAGGTTCCAGGGTCCAAGTTTGTGATTCAAATAGCCAGCTGCTGCGGGCTCACCTCTGCTAGCCAACATTTTTCCGTGTGAAATATAGTACATTAGCTAAGTCTGACATAACAGCCCAGCTCGGGCGGGTAGCTTTTGTGTTTTTCTGCTGTTTTTAATTAGGACTTAGGTTAAGGGTTTTGTCTTTGTTTCTTTTATTTCAGTAGGTAAGTTTAGGTTGTGCAACTTTAATTCCTTTTTGTTTATTGTTTTGAGGGTTAGCCCACCCTGAAGCTAAAAGATTTGGGCTGCCACTTCTTTGTGTGGTGGTTCTTGGGAGCAGGGTTTCCTCCAGCCTGGGTTGTAACACATCATATATATAAGCAAATGTGCGTCACAAAGACAATTGGAATCATTACCCAACCAGAAAAATTAGTGGAGAGGTGAGGACCCTATCCAGAGACAGAGAAGCTGCCTTTCAGACAGATGACAAGGAATCATACAACATACTGATTGGCAAAGGTAGCACTCTGGGCTTGAGTACCACACTCTGCAACTGGATTTTGGACTTAAATAGTCCCCAGACCATTCAGATAGGCAGTCACACTTCCTCAACTCTTGTACTCAACACCAAAGTCCCTCAGGGTTGTGTACTCAGCCCCCTCCTGTTCATGCTGTATACCAATGACTGCAACCCCCAACATGGAGAGAACTCTTGTGGTTTGTGGATGACACCACCATCATCAGACTCATATCAAAAAGGATGAAAAATGAGGCAAAGACACCCCCCCCACACATCAGTAAAGGTGAGGTGGTGGCTGAAGGTAAACACACAGGTTACCGAGTATCAGCATCACAGAGACCCGTCATGGACATCCCCACCATGCCGAAGAAAACTCAGAAGCTACTATACTTAAAGAAACTTAACTTTTACAGAGGAGCAATAGATTCCTGACTGGAAACATTATTTGGCATTGCTTGTGTATGCGTAGGGCCTAGGGCTCTGCAATGGGTGATTAAACAGTCCAACTTTGGTGCCCATCTCCCATTCATCAGTTATATCAGTGAGGTGAGTGACTGTGCAGAGCCCAAAGGATACGAAAAGACAATACCCAAGCCAGCAACAGCTTGTTCACCCTGTTGCCATCTGGCAAGCAATACAGAAGTACCCACTGGCAGACCACTAGACTACAGAGCGGCTTCTCTCCAACCATAAGAATTCATTTTTATTACACATTTATTTGTCCATTTATATATATTTTTTGTTTTGTGATTAGAATAAAGAGACTACAGCTTGAAATTCATTGTACAACCCTGTGTTGAGGAATGATAATAAATGTTGAACACAATGAATGGCTTTGAAGAGATATCGTGATCACATCTTCCTTTTATCTATGAGAGCAGGCTTTTTACCTAATGGAGACCTTTGTTGCACCTATCTCTGCCCCCAAGCAGCAACCCCCATGGCTGTAAATGCAGAAGTGTCCAAAACTGCAGTTCCTCAAACAGCCACTGGAGGCTGGCTACAGAACGTGTCAGCTCCCATTTTAAAATGTCCAACTTCACAGCAGAAATAAACATGTTTACAGCCTGGTACAAAAAAACAGTTTTGCCCTCTATAACCCGTTCTCTGTGTACTGAGTCTTTATCCAGTCTTTATACTTTATGCTCTTTATACTACTAGTCTTTATGGGCATAAAAATACCCATAAAAGACTTCAGGCAGGAGACGGGAGTTTGCATCCTGTCACAAACCTGCATTAATGTATCACTACCAATTAGATGTATTGAGCTCAGCTAATAAAACAAGCCTTGAATGTGAAGTGGACCTCGATGTGTTTTGTGCTTATTCTACAGTATATGTCGCTCATATTTGGCCAAACAAAGTCAGCTAACCATGATGTCTGTTGCCATTTGTTACATGTGCTTTTGGATGGGAACGATCAGTATGAATCATTGGGATCAATATTGGCTATCAACCCAAGAATAAAAATCCATTTTACAGGTTGATTTTCACTTTCTTCATTCCTCAGATGACGTTTTATATTGAAATCAGTATCCACTACATGTAGGATGGACTGTGACAGCAGCACAAGGGGGAATCAAAGATGATCTGCAGTACACTGTCCCTGTTTCTCACACTCACACTGACACGTACAGCTTTGTGTGTAACACTGTTATCGACTCTCAAAGATAGCTTATATGCCCACAGGGGAACAGCTGACTGCTTTGTCGAGAGTCTCTGTCAGAAGCTACAGTCTGTATGAGAGATGTGCCAGTCTGACAGTAAGGAATATGAATAGAGACAGAGGAAGTTTTATGAAAGGAGAGTTGTGACAGTTATTTATATTTTTGTGTCTGCGCTTTAAGGTACAATTGTATTTCATGCTTTTGGGCTTAACTGGGATGAATCAGATCCAGATGTCCCTGGATATGACGTGGCAGGACATCTCACACACGCACACACGCACACACACACACGCACACACACACACACACACTGCTGTCAGCTGCTAAGGTGATGCGACGCTTGGAAACATTTCAAACCAAAGCCTTCACTCCATCACTTACTGTCTAAAAAAAAAAGTAAACATTACTTTTTTTGACAATGTAACAACAAATATAAACAGCTCCTTTTATATTGTTATTGTCTTATAATGATATAACCATCTACCTCAGTAGATTATGCAAAGTAGGGTAAATTGAGAGCCAGTGTGACTCTTGATGTGTTTTCAATTAAGCTTAGCACAAGTTCAAACAGGAAGACTAACTTCATTCAACAAGGACCCCTTTCTTTGTTATTAGCTGGCTATGGTCATTTATTTTGCCATAATCTCCATCAACCAATCATATTATTGCTGTCAAGCCTTCAATCTTCTTCTCTCCTCTGCTGACAGCTGTCATTTTCTCCACCAGAATCCCTTCATCACCACCACCACCCGTGTCGAGTCCTTCAGGAAAGTATCCTTTACCACGCACAGCTTCTCTACCTCATATGTTGACGTCACTGTATGCCTCATATGGGGTCACAGAGGGTCGAGCATATGTCTTGAGGTCACTGTAGGCACAGTGTTAAATCTCAGGTTGTTACGGGAACACTGACTTATCTCCTTGAGATACAGATCAGCTGTATATGTGTGTGTTTTGGAAAGCAGGTGCCATCCTGGTCATTACTATGATAACCGAGGTCCCAGGTTGAGGCTGTCTCACTCACTAGACACGACGGATGGGTACATACTGTAGAAGAAGAGTCCGATAACAATGTCGGACCACTAAAGGCAAAACATATTTCCTTGTGTGTAGACTAATGAGCATTTCTGGACATAGAGGAGTTGTGTCATTGTCCTGATGGCATGTAGATTAACCAGAGAGGACAACTTCTTCAGAAATGAGGCTGCATCCATCCATTCTTCTTGGCCAAGCTTCAATAAACCTTTCAACATAACACATCTTGGACTCCTGTGCACTTTGTCTCCTCTAACTGAACTGAAGATTGATGAATAGAAATCTCGATGGGGTACAATTTATTTCCCAATTCTCCTCTCTTAGTGCTGCTGAGATCACCCCCACTCTGCCATCAGCCTCCTAATTTTTAACTTTTAACTGGAGAATCTGGAGACACCGCCCCCCTATTTTGTTTTTTTGTTTTTTTTGTTTTGTTTTACTGTTTGTACTTCTCTATTGCTATAATATTTACTGTGACTATTGTTATAATTGCCAGGCTTGGGAATGTTTGTCTTTCGTGTCTTGTATATGTTGTTATTTCAAATAATCACCAAAAACATTTCTCATCTTTACTGGGCATAGGTCAGTAAATATTGTTCGCTCTCTCCGGACTGAAATAGTTGGAAGAACAATGGCGCTCTAAGGCACAGAGGTTGCACACACAATACTTGTTAGTCGGATGAATTCATTCTTGGTTTTGCAACCTTTTTTGGGAGAAAAATCTAAGAAGATATTCTTCAAAAACAGTGTGTGCACGTAAGTATGTTTGCAAATATGGGCATAATTTAATACTGTGTGCATGTATGTGGCTGTTGAAAGTGTAGTAGTGGTGTGTCTTGACTCCTCTCCAGTCCCATTGGCTCTGAACTCCCAGCTCACGCAGAGGCAGCCCAATGATTAAAGACCCCACCTGCCGTTTACTCTTCCAAGATCTCTTCATTTCACCTGCCGCAGGCCAAGGCTATCACCTCTAATACACTCCCCTCTCTCCAGATGATAATCTTGACTTCCTGCCTTTTTGTCAATGTCACTTTAATGGCTCTCGTCCCATTCATCAGACTCCCCTCCTCCCATGTACGACTCCTCTGGAGTACAGCGCCTACCTACAGCTCCTCCCTGCCCGCCTTCGCTCGCATCTGGCGTCTCCTTAAAAAGACCTCGCTGTGTTTATTCATGTTCAGCAGGAGGAAAGTGCTCTTCAAGTATTCTTCCATATTTCAGAGGGTAAGTGCTCTGTTTCAAGACACGCTTGATGATGACATCTCAGCGGTGGATTCATGTTGAGGAGTCAAGGACACTGACCTGTAGATACTGGTTCTCATTCAGCCAGCAAATGTACGCATGAGGCAAACAAATGAAGCGGGGGTTCAGACAGGATCAGGCGCCGCAGCAAAACCGGAGGTCTTTCAGTCCATTTCAGTGGGGGTTGTGCATTTCCGTACCGGCAGTCCGCAATGCAGGGGTTGCCACAAAAAACCACACCGGCATGCGGGAGAGAAGTTGAGCCAGATTCAACTTTTGGGAAACCGGAGCCCCACGTCACGTTCTGCAAACAAATCAAAAAACGGCAGTCAAACCGGAAGATGCCCACCGGAAGACGTCCACGGGAAGACAGGAAGAAAAACCTTGTTTACCATGGAGCGTAAACATTTTGCATTCCCCACACCACCACCACCACCATCATCACTGCACTCCCCTACCACCGGTTGCCGGTTTCCCTGATCCCGTCTGAATGCGCACTAATAAACACAAGTTGCTCAAATGAGCAAGAACAACATTTTGTTAATTATATTCTGACCAATCAAAGAGGACATCTCTTTGTCTCTCTGTTGACTTATCAGAGTGCATCAATCAATAAACTGGATTAGACACAAGGTGAATTCACATGTTTCAGCTTCTAATTAGACGGTTTATTGAGTTTGCTTCCTCTATATTACAGGACACGACAGGGTGTCCATGTAATTAACCCAGCCTCGCTGTTAATATAATAATGCAGTTCAGTAATGGTGAACCTCAGACAGGCACTATAGCATCTGTTTGTGCTCCTATTGAGGCTTATTTAGTCTTAATGTCAGCAAAGAAGTTTGTGGATAAAACACAGTCTCCTGCCTTTCTCTACAATGAATAAGACATCACTGTATGTAACATTACCTAAGAGATGCTTTGGTCCGAAAATATAGGCCACACACACACACACACACACACACACACACACGTAATTCAAATATGATGCCTGTAGTCAACATCCCACCAGATCACATGGAAGTGGAGATGTGACTTCAGCACATTGTTCAGCTAAATTGCCAGAGTGCTTCTCTAAAAATAGGGCACACAGCTGAGAGCTCTGGGGGATGTGGCACACAGCAGGAAAAAAAAGGGCTTTCACGGAAAAGCAGGAGAAAAGAGAGATTCTTCTAAAGCTCCAGCAGAGGGATGATGTAAACAGTAGGCTACACAGAGAAACAAATTTTCAAAATGTGGGGAGAGAAAAAAAAATAAAACTGTCAACAAAGCTGCTCTAAAAACCCCTACTTGCCCTTCATATAGGCTCAACTTAAAAGGATGGAGGCGTCCCACTCAACTGCCTGCGGGTTGCAGGTCCAACGCAATTTGAGTTTTCAATTTCCTGCCAAAAATGAGATTGTACAAAGCCCCGGGAGAGCACGAGCACAGAGCAGGGATGATCTTTTTCTCTGAGTCAATGTGAATCAAAGGAATGCATAATGACGTCTTCAGGAGCGGAGCTAGGCTCCACACTGCAGCTAATTCAATAATAACTCTTGATTTCTGGGGTAGGAGAAGCATCTGAGAAAGAAACTTATTTCAGAGCAGTTAAAAGCATACTGGGAAGTGATGTGGCCTATAAACAACACACAGAATGAGGAAACACGGGAAACATCAATGTAGAGATCCAAATGGAAAAAATATAAATGGCAATAAATTTTACTCATGAAGCACTGCACACAAGCTAAAGACAAACTGACACTGGACCAGTAAACTTAGGATGAAGGCACCTTCATGCATGAGTCAATTCTGATCTCAAACCAGTGCTTCAACAGTCTTTTAACAAGCCCAAACTAGACCTGTGTGCTCCAGACCTCACATTATAGATCCAGATCTCACTTTCCTATTTTAAGAAGCCTATAGGCAACAATGGAAAGTATGAAAGAAAGAAAGACAGCAGTTGTTTACCATATGTTGTGGTTTTGACCAAAACTTAGCTACACGTTGAATTTTATTTCAATGGAAGGACATAAACCAAACCATGCCATCTTCATACAACCAATAAATAATAAATAAGAAATGCTATATAGCATAGCATACCATAGTATAATATAGAATAGAATAGTACAGTATAGTATGGCATAGCATAGTATCGTATATATAATTACCAAAATAAAAAAAAACGGTTTGAGAGTATCTGATGGCGAATACTTGTTTTCCAAAAAAGAAAGATTGTGTTAGTGTTTTGCAAATTGTGCTTTTTCTCTCTTTGTTGAAATGTTCCTCTTTTGTGCTTTGTTCCTTTGTACTTTTATTTAGTGCTTTATTCATACACGGAGCTCACTTGTAAAATAGACTTCAGTCTCAGAGGAATCGATGAAAAAAGGGTGCATAAACAAAAACATCTCTTGGATGTGATGCAACAATGTGACACAACAGAACTTCTTTTGGTTAAGATCGTTACCTGTGTGTATAATAATGAAATGTAATTAATGAACAGCGGTGGAAAACTCATGCCTTGTGAGAAAACTTAGGAGGTTTCTGTCGTCCTTGAATTGCTCAAACACTCCAGAGGTGATGGAGACCATAAAAGAAAAATAAAGTTACGGAAAAAGGCAACAAACTGAAAAGAGACTGTCAAACTGCCCGAGTAAAGAGTTTCCCACCGTAATAACCTGTTTATTTATTTATTATTAATCAAGTTTCATTGTGAGTGTCAAATATTGTGGGAACTGTTTATACATGTTCTTGTGAGCAAGAATTTCTTTTTATTGGATCAGCCTCCCACTCTTGCCTTCAGTGTGCGATTACATTGTTTTTGGCTCATTCCCGTATCTCCTGGACTGTAAAGTATTGTAGATACAGAGGAATGACCAGAAGGCATGACTACAATCCTTTGGAAAGCATTTCTCTGTCTGGTGCCAACAACCGGCCCACTGTGATATCCAGCATCAGCTGGACATTTCACTGCAATAGTGGGAAATGAGATGATATGGAGCAGTGTTTACTTCCTCTGGGGGGTTGTGTGGTGAGTACAGTGCACAGCATAGTTTTTTCGAATATGACAATTTAAGGAAATCCTGTATTTAATCTGTCTTCTGTCTGTGTGAAGTTGGACATTTTAACATGGGGACTTATGGGGATGGACTTGTTCTGTAGCCAGCCTCAAGTGGATGTTTGAGGAACTGCAGTTTTTGGCACTTTCACATTGGCTTCACTTCACAGCCATGAAGGTTGCTGCTTGGTCCAGACTGAAGAACTGTGTTTTGACAACTGTTGGATGGATTGCCATGAAATTCGGTGCAGACGTTCATGGATCGTTTGCAATAAGTTTGTACATTCTGATGAATTTCATGACCCTCCCATCAGCCTCAGCTCTAGTGTTAATTATCTGAGCATGTAATCGTCAGCATATTAGCATGCTGACGTTAGCATTTAGCTCGTCACTCAGCACCACTATGTACTGTTCAGCCTTGCAGAGTTGTGAGCGTGGCTGTATTACATCATGTTTGCCAGACTTTTGTCTCAATTTTATTGCAGTTCAAAGTTCATGACTGAGTGATCCAATTGTTCTTGAGATTTTGTCTTCATCTTTGGTGCTGGGGTGTTTTTGCACAGCACTCAGCGGAGGTTACATATGTGACCTCTGCTGAGTGCTGTCAGTTTCCAGGGATTTTTCAGTTGATGGCAATCAGTTGCATTCTTTTATGAAGTCATTACAGCTCTTGAAAACAACAAATTCTTACATTCTTACAATTCTCATGATGTGCACAGTCCACTCAAAACATTTGTAGAATGGGGGGGCGTTTAGCTCAGTTGGTAGAGCAGCCGCCCCATGTGCAAAGGCTCGGTCCTTGCTGCGGAAGCCTAGGGTTCAAATCTGACCTGTGGCTCTTTCCCGCATGTCATTCCCTGTCTCTCTCTCCCCGCATTCCTGTCACTCTTCAGCTGTCTCTATCAAAATAAAGCTTGAAAAGGCCAAAAAAATAATCTTAAAAAAAACCAAAAACATTTGTAGAATATCTCCTTTCTTGTGAGTATGCATATAGTTCAACATCACATTTACAATATCCTCCTGCTTTAAGTTTCCAAGAACACACGAATTTCAGAGCCCTTATGTTGCAGGAAAGCTCAGAGAACAACGTGTCAAGATTTCTCAAGGACTCCCTCTCTCACCTGAGAGAACAGTTACACGAGTGGGCCTCGCTCTCCCCTCTTTCTCCATCTCTGCCGGAAACACACCTTCGTGTGTGGGCAATGAGCCAAGGCTGTGAGTCACTCAAAATAGTCCTCTGGCTTCCCAGGATCCTGTGCTGCTACATCTTGTGTGCCTCTGAGGTATCTTCGGGGAGGCGTTGGCGTCAGCACGGCTAATTGAGCCGAGGATGTATCGTCAGAGAGAGCTAGCGGCAAGCACAGACGCAAATGAACCACGAACAGCCTCAAAGGGCCAAGAACAGAGAGCTCGAGGTGTCTCTGAGTGTCGGAGAACAATAAAAAGACAACAAAAGTGAAAGTGGTTTAAAAGACCTCGTCAGAGGTGAGAATTATTTAAATATGAATTCTAATTATTAAAACATAGATGTGCACAGTGGATGTGGGGTACTTCTACGATAATAAGAGCTGCTGCGAGGTGACTTATCAGCCTTAAATTTTCACTGTGAGGAAATGCCAATACATCTCAGGAAGAGCTCAGGAAAACTGTCAAATGCAGAAGTGATGCCAAAAGAGCTCATATTTCGCAGTCAGAGTACTTCATTTGTATTCATTGTTTATGTGTGTTCAATATTTATATCCAAATCTGCACAGCAACATGAAACAAGAGACCTCTTTTCTGACTGTGAATATTGTTGCATTTAATATTAGTTTATTTGTCAAATGGATATGATATATAGATGCTTGTGCAGGGGTTGTGAAGGGAATTTGTTCGTATATAGGATGTCATTTCCTCCTGAGGTGATCAGGAACTTGCACGTGAGACCTGAGGTTCTCATGGCAGGGTTCATTGGAGGAGATGAGGCAGCTTCTCTCTGGCTGCCACACACACCTGGACCACACACCCCTACCCCAGCCTCGAGACATGATGGGAGGATGGGAAACTGAAGAGCCTCTTAAACATTTATCGCAAAGTGACACTCCAAGCACTCATTTTCTCTGTGAAATTTCATCTGACGTTACCCTCCAACACTGATCCTCAAGCAACCTTTACGACATTAGCCTTTACTCAACAGCTCCCTGCCTGCCACTGAGTCTGCCAGCCAGGATTAAATGTTTGATTTGCTGCCACGCTAAAAATTCAAGCACTCACAGAACTGCGATGCACTTTGAATGAAAGCAACCACCAAATGGCAGTGCGTTATGTTATATCCACATCGATGGGAGGAACAGCAGCCGGTGTACTGCATATTTACTCCCAGGAAATTTCATGTTTCCTTAACTGACTTGGCTTCACAGCTTGCCTCACAGCTCCAGCTGACGCCTTCAACCACTTATAAGTGAAGATTGCCACTGCCTCCATATGCTGCTTGTGTGTGCATCTCACCAATCGCGTGAGTTAACATCCATGAGATTAGTGCATATGTGCGGCCGCTGCTCATAGGTTCCATGCATGTGTGTGCACATTTTTAATGCTGGTGGTGGTGCACACTTGGACAGAGAGCTGATTTCACCTCAGAGGCAGCTCAGCCAGTGAGAGAGGCAGGAAGCAGGGACGGGCAGAGAGTGAGAGAGAAAGATGAATTTGACTCCCGGCAACAGATGCCCAATTAACATATCCCCATAATTAGGATGATGTGGAAGGATGAAGATGAAGATGTAAGGGCACAGCTGTTGTTGTCCATCTTGGGCAGCGTAGAGCTGCCTGAATATTCATGTGACATTTTTATGACTTTTCAATTTCTTGCTGCTTACTACAATGATGCTGTGTTCACCAATTAGACGACCTTGGTGCTTATGCTCATTAAAGATGAAGGGGATCTTATTAGTGCAAAATGAAAGGGGCCACCAGTGTTGAGTTGCTAGAAGGGGGTTGTATTGTGATACAAACACAAGAAAAGGCAGCCACCAAGAAACACAAAAGTTGTTTTATGTTTTGCGTGTGAACAGACTGTACCCTCTCTATACAGTTTCATGTTTGCATTGTGTGCAGTGTAAATGTTTGACTCATTTACAATTCCCCCTGCAGCAATTTAATATGTGGAAATGAGTGCAAATTTATACCGAAGTGCCAGAGTTTAAACATTTGTAATAATGTGGTTAAATGAAATTACGCTCTAGAACGGTGACTGTGATCTGTAGCACACATAGGGGAGAAGACTGAAGAACGAAAGCAGACAAACACAAGCTCCAAATAGCTGTCAGCTCAGCAGTGGAAAGTGCTGCACTCACTCCTCCGTCTTTGTCGCAAACTTCTGCTCCAGTAACTCCATCCGGCACAGCTACCAGCCTTTTCTTTGTGTCCTTGTGAGGCAGTGGCCGGCTACTTCAACTTCCAGATCAATTATTCAGATGGCTCTCCTATAAATATCAGTCCGTTAAAAGGAGGAGATACCCATCTGAGGGGCTTTAGAGAGCGCTAAACTTAGACCAACTATTTCATGTCAGAGGACAAATTACAGTGTCTAATCTCCTACATGACATATGGCTTTTTGAGAGCCCACATTTAAAATTCAATACGTTTAAGTTATGAAATCTATGGCCTGAAACAGCAGAGATGTTCCACAGTTATTTTAGGAAAAGTGTGAACACTGATGTAACACAAAAAGTAAAAAATGAATATGTCAAGTCTGTTTAATATAACCACAAATCACATTTCCTCAAGTGTTTTTTACAATCTGTATCAAACATGCAATAACCATCATGTGTACAGAATAGACAAACCATTAAATTACAGTTTGGACAATCAAGATGACTAATTAAAAAAGCAGTATTAGAACAAACAGTTCCCAGGTATGCTAACAGCTCTGTGAGGCTAATTAGGTTCAGCTGTTCTTTGAGCTAAAGGCTAATGTCAGTATTCTAATATGCTCACAGTGACAGTGCTAACATACTGATTTTCAGCAGATATAATGTTTACCATGTTTACCATTTTATTTTAGCATGCTAACATTTGCTAGTTAGGGAAGGTCATTTGTTTTACACGTACTCGGTTTCAGAACTATCACTTGATCACAATTCAGTCTCTCACCAGGGACCGTGGCCAATGTTTGAGGCTTCCGGAACATGTGAAAAAAGGGATAATGGATATCCGGGGCAGATATAGAAATGCAAGAATGACGAGAAAGACACATTTCGACTAACCTCTATTCAAAAAAGCTACCAAAAAGTTAAATTATCATCAGACAATAGCTGATTGGTTGTAACATTACATTTCACCCAATGCTTTCCACCTCTTTTGCTCTCCACACGGACTGTTTATCTGCACGCAACCAAAGCCCGCTCAAACATCAATACGACCACACAGATGGGAACCAGAACGCCACTCAAAATCTGGGTCTCTTGCCTACAGATTATTCATTCATATGCAAATACAGATGCATATATTTGGTTGTAAATCAAAGTATTATACACACGCAAAGGAGCATTTGATCTAATGATGGTGCGGGCAGATCATCAAAGTTATTAAAGCTTATCCTAGGAGGGACATGAAGGTCACATTTAATTTACCTCATAGTAAACCACCTAAGTCAGTAGGACATGTCTTCTAGGGACCAGGAATGTCTGTACAAACTTTTATGGCAATCCATCTGGTATTTGTTGAGTTATTTTAGTCTGGAAGAAAGCGGTAGAGATACCGACCGCCATCGCTATCCCTGGAGCTACAAGCGTGACTGATAATGTCAAGAAAGTTAACATTCAGGTCATGCATTTTGTTCTTCAATTTGAAATAAGGTTAAGCTGATTTTGAGTGCAGATCAGCACTCAAATGTATGTATGTATATATCTGTAAAGATGGGGCCTTGATAGTCGCACAGAGTAGCACAGAGCTACAGAGCTGGATGACAAAGGGGAAACGTGAATATGATTGAAGAAACATAATGAATGCAGACACAACCACACATGGCCAGAGGGCACAACTGAAAATGATGTGAATCATATGCCATGGCCTTCACCAGATCACAACACTCTCCACCACCACCACCACCAAACATTGAATGGGGGAAATATCTATTGGATGAATGGTGTTTATCCCTGCGGCACAACTCCTCCTCCTTTCTGTAGGTCTTTCATTCAGCTTGTTACCCATCTGTAATTGCAATCCAGCAACAAAAAGGTTCATACAGTAAAAAGTCTTGTGTTTACTGCCATGACGTCATATCGTGACAGGAAATTGGGGTTCAGAAATCTCTCTGTATTTACATCGTCATGGGTCATTCTATTTCCAGCATCACCAGCAGGCAGCAGTAGACAGACAGTCGGTGAAATGGCACTTCCTCTACTGGTGAGCAAAGGAAAGACAGGATGACAGGAGTCTGAAGAGCCTCCTGCAGACAGAAGCCCACACTGCCTGATGCTCGACCCCCAGCTGAAGTCAAAACTTGCCCTGCACAGTGGAGTGCCTGTCAGGTCAGCTGGTGCTGAAATAGAGAGATGGCTTTTAATAACTTGCCCTGTCACACCAAGACAGACTTGAGGAATCATTTTTATAACCGTTGGCAGTGTTGATTTTTCTGGAAATGCTCAAATATTCACAGCCAGTTTGATATTATGGTTAGATGAAGAGGCATGGATCTAATCAGTGAGTGTGGGGAGCCTCAAAAATGGCGACGAAAAAACTGCACCATCTGACAGCAGCTCCAGTTTAGTGCCAGAGTGCTGTCGACAGACTCATAAGTGGCGCATGATGATAATTAACAAGCCAATTAGACATCTGCTGTGTTTCCAAGGCTGTCTTGAGAATAATGTTTACAATTAAGAGGAGAGCTCAAATGAGTAAAGAGGCTCACATCACCCTCCTTAATGGCCAACGTTCAACAGGACGACGGACCCGGGTGCGACGGGTCAACCAGTTGCCTGTGATTGTTTTGTAAGTGGAGGCCTGGGGAGCTTGTCATATCTGATTAAGTGGAGGGAGATGCAGGGGCCAAATGAGTTGGATGGAGCAGCAAGCGCCAGGAGCGACACATTACCACTGGGTGTCACCACTGATCACATCATATCATCACTCCCCTCCACCCCTGACAACTCAATCAATGGCCTAATTGACTGGGACCGGGGCCGCTGTCACAACAGGTTCCAGCACTCAGGGGATGGCACGGCTGCAGCTCTGATTTATGCCCGGATTTAAAAAATGGATTAGAGCTCAAGAGCAAGGCTGGAGTTTAAGAGTAACTTTTCTTTTTACTTCTAGTTTAACCACAAGATGGCATAGTTGGACTATAAAAGTAATAGGCTGCTCTTTCTTTTCCTGCTGGGTGTTTTTGTGCCTTTGTTTTATCTCACATCATAAAGTTTTTACTGTTCTTCATCTATCTGTGTAGGGTAGACTTAGACCTGTAGATGTGAACATCATGCCTGAAGAAAAAGCAGCAGAGGTTTTATTTTCTCTTTTTGTGGAGAAGCATCTCTCATCTTGTTGTTAAGGGGTTAGGGTTTTTCACCTATGGAATTTAAATGCATTTTGACCTGAAGTGTACTCTATCTTTCTTGAAAAAGTGTGCATGTACTGTATGTTATTAGAGCAAAGAGTCCACATGAAAACCTTGCATCTACCAGTTTGTTATTCACCATGGAAACATAAATGAATTAACTTAAAATGCTCAATAAATTAAGACTGGAACATTTCCATGACATCTTGGCGACTCCATCTGTTCAGGAAGATTGTACAGATAATGAAGGGACGAGGTGGTGAAATTGTTTCTGACAATTTCCATCTGTACTTTGAACAATTTTCACGCTTTGAGAGAAGCTGAAGTTTGACATTTGACTAACACAATCTTCTTCCCCCTAAGGATAATAAAAACCTTCCAAAACACTTCACAAAGTTCAAACTGCAGTGTCATCCAGAACCAAGCTCATTTTTCTTCTTCTTCTTCTTTTTTTCTTATTGTGGAGATACAAGATTTTCATCTGACACCAGTGATATGGTTCAGCAAAATTACTGGCCGACGAAACGACAGAGATGGGAATACTGGAATTTTCAATAAAAATTGCCCTCTTAGATTACATACTCAGTCTACACTGCTGGAGACTGGCCAAGTGCACACGCGCACACACACACGCACACACAAACACACACACACAGAATTTCCCACAGCTCGTTTTTATTTACACTCCCTGTATCTGATTTGGTCAAAGGTGGACTGAGTCAGCAGCAGGAATCCTACAGTTGCATGTTACCTTTAATTATTTTCTAAAAATATACTTCCAAGCATGTTCGTCAATAATTGGGTGCGTTAGTGTATTTCAAAAGTTTTCGCTTTAAGTCATATACGCTTTATTCTGGCTTTGCTTGTTGCTGGTAGTGCATGCACAAATCTGCCCATGTGAATGTGTTTCCAGCTCTCCTGCTGTGCAGGCGAGAAAGAGCCTGGATTTCCACTGGCTGGCAGTGAAACAGATACATGGTGTTTGACTGATTGAGCCTTCCCTGTTTCTGTCTGCATCCTCCTTGGAAGCTTGGTGGGCGGTTATCTGCCAACAAAGTCACGTTCGAGCAAAATTCCCCATCTGCCAGGTATTCTGTCTGGGTATGCATATGTTTATCTCTTTAATAATGGCCAAAATACCAAAACACAGACACAAAAGAACATACAGGCACACACATAAATGAATGTCCAGAAATCCAATTGTCAAATGTCAATTTTGAGGTTACGAAAAACCCAAATGATGAGTCTCTCTACTGGTTCACCAACATACTTTCTAATAACGTTATGAAATCATTTATTCATATACATTTTGCAAAATAAGATATGGTGATACATATTGAAACAGAATGTGCTGAGGAAAATGTACAGTGCTGCTCTATCTGTGGACTACCAACAAGCATGAATTTTTCAGGACTTTAATGAGGATGTCCAGGGATCACACTGTTCAGCCTCCTTGGGCAATGCCAAAGTACTGCAACTGAGACCAAAAGTTGCACCTCAGATTCAGGAACAAAACAGATTTTGCCCAAAAGTTGGAGAAGAGCAGAAAAGTTCTGGATCCACTCGGATAATGGAGGAATCGTGGAAGTTTGCGAATAGTTTTGTTTTGCAGTCTACTGCTGCAAGCCATTTGGTCTCTATCATATCCAAGTTAGAGTTAGGTTTTCTAACCTTAAATCAAGTACATGTGTCCCCCTCTGCAGGTTATTAATCCAGGATATTCACCAGAGTCGATTGTTCTCTGCAAGACAACAGGAACCTGACCCATCCTGGTAAGAGAGGAGCTGTTATCCTAAGGAGATAAATTAAGTAATAACATATAATGGTAAAAGGGATTGTTAGGCACAATGACTTCACCAGTTCTGGCATTGTTCCAGACTATAATGGAAAACCGAAAGCCATTAAGCAAAGCTCTTCATTTACCTTTGACCTACCTTGACCTACTGAATGTTCATGGGCTCTGGGTACTGACTGGAGCCAGAGGAGGCTAATGGTTGGCAGTGCTCAATAGAAATTCACGAGGACCTCTATATCAAGCCGTTCCTCTTCCATACCAAGACACGACATATTTCCTGGGGGCAGGTTAGGATGTCCCCAAAGTGTTTCCATCCATACAAAATCAGACGGGAAGCGGCGACCTCAGGGCAGACCCAGGAATTACCGAGGGGACTATATCTCCCAGCAGGTCCGCAAGCAAGCTGCCCTTTTGACCTGAACCTGGTACTCACTAAAATAATGCATGTGTGGATAATCCCTGTGGGTAAATCTGTCTGCTGCGTCAAACACAGAGGAAAAGGAGGAGATTAGAACAGGAGGCAATACAACAAACGCATTGTATATTTAACAAGTCATTGAGCACATTGACATAAAATATAGCGAGTGAAATAAACAATTTCATCAGAATTGAAGGATTGTTCAATTGAAATTGACACACACACACACACCACCACCACCACCACCACCACCATCACCACAGAGGGGTGGATATACCATAATTGGCTTATTTGCTTTCTTGACAAAGAGTCAGATACAATGATCAATACCAATCCAATAACAACCCACTATTATGGAGCTGGAGCCAGGAGGTGATTAGCTTAGCTTAGCATTAGCATCAGCTCCGTCCAAGATTAAAAATGAACCATTGACCAGCACCTCCAGAGCTCACTAATTATCACCTTGTATCTTGTTTGTTTAATGCAATGTTGAAAAAACCACAAGTTGTTGCATGCTTGAACCATGTCTTGGGCAGGAGCAGTGACTTTCTGAGGTTCGCGCTGGTTGCCTGGTAACCTCACAGAGTCTACACGATTACAGGAACTTCTGTTTCTGTTTGTTTAAACAAATGAGATGCAAAGTGTTAATCAGTCAGCACTGACCACTGGTGAACCTTTATCGTTTTACATTGTCTTTTCCCCTAGCTTCTAGCATCTACCTATATTATATATCTTATCTCTGGGCAAATAAGTGTATCTCCAAAATGTCTAACTATTCATGTAAAAGGCACAAGAACACCAGCACTAGGAAACTGGTGCACCAACCAGGTGGACCCACTGACAGTGACAGTGAATGACATTGCAGGCAACCTGTTGATAAGGGTTAGCTACTAAATGTCTAATATAAGGAACCACTGGTTTGATTAACAGTATCTTTTTATGGGTAGAACATAGAGATAAGGAGATAACCTCACTAGACAGATTACATGTCTCTGTTTAATATTATAGGAATGCTATAATCAAACTCGAGCAGCTGTGAATGTGAAACACATAAAACATTATAAAGTCACTGCAGACTCATGAAACTGACTAAGATGATAGGAGTATGTTAATGATTTTTGGTTAAGTGTCTATCTGCTGTAGCTGGCTGCTTCCCTGTTTCCACGGCAGCACGAAGCAGCAGAGGTGCATATAACAGCACAGCAGCCTGCTTTCACATTCATAGAAATCCTAGCCATTAATTCCCAAGAATGGAGGTGAGTTCCATTGCTGATGAAATATATGAGAGGAGCAGAGGCAATTTCTATCTTTAAGCCAACAGACACCCCCTCCACTTCATTCTGTCTTGACTGGTTGAGGTGGTGTGGTGAGGTGTAGCGAGGTGATGTAGAGAGAGTGGACTGATCAAGTTTTTTGGGAGGGGGTTGGATTTATTTTTTTTTTTCTGCCTGTAAGTCTCCTGCATCTCAATCAGACTGTGAAAACATCAGTCTGACTGAGCCTGTGAGGGAGCGAGGCGGAGGGCTGCTCGGCTGGTGATGTAAACAAAACTGCAATTCATGAATGCTGCAAACAAAACTGAAGTACAACATTTTCGCTCTGCAGATATATTTGTCTCACCTCTAAATCTCCTTACAGTACATCGCAAAAAAGTGTGTCATACAAGCGTTGGCAAGTTGGAGCGCTAACATAAATGATTCACTGGCTCGCTGACTCCGAGGGGCCCACGATGCTCTGTGGGCGCTGCAGGAGAGGCACTCAATATGCAGCGCCGGTCGTGCCAGTTGGCAGCGGGGTGCCGTCGGTTGGCACCGCTCAAAGCCCTTGTAGGTACTGACATCTTCAACAGGATTGTAACATCCCATATGCCCCCCATTCTTCCACCCCCGCTCCTGAATCCAGACAACCATCCTCACCGGAGCCTGAAATAAGACTGGGGCTCATACATACTGCGCTCTATCTCCTCTCACCATCTCATTATGCTCCCTGCTGCAGAGAAGAAGGGTTTTCACTGTTACGCATACGCCTTGGAAAATAATCAGCCAGCAGCTAAGGCACTTTTCAATCACACCAGTGCATGACAGCCACTCTATTGTGAATTAAATGTCGCAGCAGAAGCACCTTTATTTTGCCTCCCCTAAGATTTCAAACCCTCCCACCCCCTCCTCCTCCTCCTCCTCCTCCTCCTCTTCTTGTCTCCTGCATCGTCTTCATTATCAGCCGCTGTTGGCAGCCGCTGCAGCAGAAGTAGCAGCGCAGGCAGCAGCTGCTACGTTCATCGTCGCCTCTGTGAAGATCAGAAGGCTCCAAACGCCTGTCTGGAACCTGTACACAGATAAACATCAAGGTATTATGAGCAACTTCACAGACACTGTCAGGTAAAAACCCTCACAGATTCTGTTATCTGTGAGGTGATAACGTTGCAGAGCCCTCCTGATATGAGGTGTTTCATGAAATAGTCTCCTCATGTGGCAATCCAGCAACTCTGCTACTTCAAACAGTCTTTGCATTTGGCGCATTAAAAATGCACGATTCACTCTGTCATGATAAAGAAGTCACCAAATGTTTGCCAGCAAAGCCAAGTTGATGCCTTGATTATGACTGGGGTTGTACTGTAATGACACATGTAAAGAGGAAGCGAGAGATATGTAGATTTTTCGGGTGTTGTACGTGTTTAATTTGACAGCCGCAGGAACAGAGGTGTAGTTGCAAATGTACCCTGACGGCACAGGTTTCCCCCAGTTGGAAAAAATAGTTGAAAGTAATGCTCTCAGCACTTCATTATCTCATCTCTACCTCAAACACTGAATGGCAAAGCTGTCAGACTGTGATCTTCAGGGCTAAATAATCTTGTTGATGTGTTAGAGTACATTTCAGAGAAACAGTTCGACCTCAAAGTGGATTCCTTTTCCTCTGCTGTGATATTTGGATTCCAGGGGAAAAACGTTCTCCTGAAGCCCAGGGTCGTCCAAGTGAATGAGTTCAAGTTAGCCTACCTCACGTTCCCTGGATCGCTCATTAGGAGCTTGGCTGAGCACTCAGGGTTTTGTTTGGATGGCTCCCAAATGGAAACACACATTTGGAGCCGAGCCAAGCTGTCAGCCCCGCGCATGATTTGCAGCATGAATGATGGCCGGCTGCTTGGATAGAGCAGTCCTCCGGGCCTGTCAGTGGAACAAACTTTGTGTCCAAATGAGTAGAGCACTAATCACTCAGAGCAGCTTGTCCAAATACTCATTCAGATCTGACACAGAACAACAGCTGAACATGAGGGGTTTCAGATATTTTGTTAAAGGTCTGTCTTCCTGCTTTCAACAATCTAGAGACTTCCAATTTACAGCTGAGGATGCACACGCGGCAGGAGGGCTGGAAGAGCCTGCCACAATAGGCAGTATTTATGTGTTAAGAAATAAAGGGACTTCCTAAAAGCCTGTAAAATAACTGGTTTCTACCAAGCGCCAAGCTCCATGGCTTGGAAGTGAAGCCAATGTGGAAGTGCCAAAAAAACTGCAGTTCCTCAACAGGCACTTGGGGCTGGCTACAGAACGAGGCAGTCTCCATAAGCCCCCATGTTAAAATGTCCAACTTCACAGCAGAAATAAACATGTTTACAGCCTGGTACAAAAAACAGTTTTGGTCTCTATAGCTAATTTCCCCGTTCATGACAACTGTACTGAGGCTGAATTTTTATAGAACTCACCTGTTCAAATGATATTAAGGCTTAAAGTTATGCATAGTTAACAGCGTGGTTGCATGATTGACAGGTGGGTACAATTACAGGCGGCTTGTTTGTGCACCCAGGCCTCATTCAGCCCAACTCAACCCCACCGACGACCCACGTCTTTGCCCATTTTTAGATTAGTCGGAAGGTGGCAGAGGCAGGACTGCCAAGACAGCGGCGGCCAGAGCCACTGCACTCTGAGCTTTACAATGGCTCTTCAGAAAACCTGTGGGTGACGTCACACACACGATGTCCATTCTTTATACTGTTTATGGTTTTTTACACAATGTAAATATGAGTTTGGTCAGCTAACCAAAGTTAGCTCTTGTAGGTAGTTAGAAATGTATGGGGGTCCCAATCTGTCAACAGGCAGCATGGGTTAAAAGCACAAAATCCCTCCTCCTGAACGTGTTGTTAGCATTAATGCACATCAGATGGATCACCAAAGCATTGACTGACACCCTGATAAACTTTTTATTAACATTCGTTAAACAGCCATAAACACAGTCATATTATCAGCTGGCGTTTTTTGCCAAACAGTTTCCAAACTCTGCAAAACTATCCACCACCTTCATAAAATCTGGGCCTCTGATCAGAGTACTAGATGCTAATAGGTAGGAGGTTTTCCTCTTGGCATATAAAACATTCCATGTTACTTTTATTACTGTTTATTTACCCCCCTCATGTGTACACATCTCCCAATAACGTTGCTCGTTAACCTGTCTATCTATGAACATTTTGGCAGGAAGAAAAATGGCAGGTAGGTCGGTTTTCCACTCATCTGCTTTTTCCATACTTTTATTTTTATATTCAGAGTTTTGCATATATATTTTTTTTATAGAAGTCTGCTTGGATCAGATCTGGTTTTCATTCCTTCATCCTGGCACCACTTGCTCTCCCCTTTTCCCCTGACTTCACTGGGCTGTGCAACCGCAGTTATTAGGAGCACAGATTAAATGGATGGCGCATCCCACACAGTTTGGTCCTATTAATAATTAAGCAGGGCGAATATCATACAGTTCACATACTTAAAACATGGAGTTCAGTGAGTAGGTCAAGAATGATTACACACTGCACGCTGACAGGCAGCGAGGAACCATTTATTCTGCTGTAATTAGCCTAAATGATAAAGTAATGCACCCCCATTAAGAGAGAGAAGACAGAGCATTCAGGAGGAGGCTATAACTGCCGATTAGCCACAACAACACAGACGGCAGCGCAGATCAAGGATTTATTCAAGCGAGGACAACGTAATCTACTCAGCTCTGTGTGTGTGTGTACTCCTGAGGCTGAGAAACAATCCTGAACCATATATGTCTAAATAAAAACCTACACTCAATAAAATCAAATCTGCAGCAGTCATGTTTAATTTATAATCTAAGTATGATGTCTAAATGGTGTCAGAAAACAGCGAGCAGGCCCTGAGGGCAAGCTGTGACAGATATCACAGGCTGAGTTTCTGACCTCCAGGTGAAGCTGCTTTACAAGCCTCTCAAGGCTCCGAGGTTCATCAATAATTTACTGCACCGCCGGTCATGTTAACACTATCTTTAAGCGCGTTCATTATGTACCTCTGAAGCGTACACATGCACTGACTGACACATTTGTTAGTTCGCTCCCTCCTCCACACACACACAGCCGTTGGATCGAGGTTATAAAATGATCCTCATTATTTTGCATCAAGCTGCTGATAGTAACAAAGAGGGCAACACCACTCACAATGTGGTCCATTCACAATGAAGGGGGTTTTAATGTCAAATATTCTAAGATGCACTGGATTGTTTGAAATGAGCATTTTCTTTTTCTGTATAGCTCTTGGCACAAAACAAGAAGAAAATATGCAGCAGCTGTAAAAGAAAAAAAAAGAGTCCTCCCACAGACAGGCTGGGAAAAAAGAGGTAGAGTTCTTCAACAGAGATTTACTGTTCCACTTTATGAGCACTGAGGTTGCTGCTCAATAAATCCTTTATCATTGTGCTTTTATTAGGAGATTTGATCTCAGCAGGCAGATGGGGGGCAGCGTTCAAAAAAAAAAAAATCCGTCTGACTCCACTCTGGGTTTGTGTTGTGTGAGCAGACGGGCACAGGAGCGTACACAGAGCACGAGTTGACTGGAACCCCACATCGATGTGATGACGCTGGTGGCTGAGCGGCGCTCGCTCATGTGGTGAGTAATCATGGCTGAAGCTGGAGCTTTCCCCGTAGACCTGTGAGCTCCCACGGCTCCGTGCATGAGCTCCAGAGGGTTGTGGTGCGACACGAAGCCTGACTGAGACATCTTCATCTGCTTTATCATAATCACGTCAATACAAATACAGCATGGAGCTCTTTAGTCACATGTCTGGCCATAAATACACATCTCTGAAATGAGCTATCATCACAATCCCAGCCACAATTACACAGCACCGTTCGCAAAAAGGAATTCATTCCCTCAGAGTGGAGGTCGATGTCATATTGATTGATAGGTACCAAATAAGTGGTTCTCTCCACTGTTTACAGCTGTAAAGGTTAAATAAGGACTGCTGGGGTTTATATTTCACAGTATGCTTTTTATATGAAGTGTTGCCCACACGCATGAGCCTGATAACTGTGTTGAGAACATCAAGTTCAGCATAAGAAAAACTCTGGCAATCGTTATTTCAGCTCAGTTTACACAGCTGATGAATGTCAAACAGACAGACAGTCTTGCTGCTCTAATAATAATACTTGTTGAAGGACGGCTCTATCATATAGTTTAAGATACAATTCATCTTTGTGATTGTTGAAACGATGCGTGGGCACAGCCTTATTAGATCACTGCCGGTCCATATTGACTTTTAGGATGGTGAAGTTGTTTTCTATCGATGGTGTGGTCTATAGAAGCCCTGAACCAAAATAAAGGTCTGATTTCCAAGGTGTAGACGCACAGAACATGACCACAGTATACTGTACGATAGCTAACAAGCTGGGGGCTCCTGCCAGACGGCTTTTCAAATGACTCAATGCCACCTCATTTAATGGGTCTGGAATTATTTGTTGAGAAAACCGCAACAGTTTGAGCTGCTTTATCGTTCCCAAACAAAAGAAGAAATATGAAGCAGGAGATTTTTACCGGCAAGCAAGTCGATGCAGACACACCAATACAAAGAAAATGTCCTCCCATTTTGACTGTATTTGTGAAAAACAAGGTGGTAGGCAGAGTGTCTGTGTCTGTCCTTTAGTCACTAAGCTTAGTTAACCTTCTGGGGTCCGAGCAATCGCCCACGACTGCAAAAGGATTGACAGGGACATTGATAGAACACCAGATGGTTAAAACCTAACTGTCTACACATTACCAAATTGAAAGGGGTTGCACAACACAAACTACAAGTAGTTCTCACACAGAGATGTGTTGTTACTGTACTGTATATTTACATCCAGTAAATGCTAGGTGTAACTGATCCGTAGAGCATTAACTTGCTGATATCGGACCCGATTAGAGCGACGAGTAAAAGAGATGTGGAATAAGGTCGAAACATCTCATGTTTGTAAGATTTTAATTCCATTTCACAAAACATACCTCAAATTACAAAACTAGCTCAAAGAGACAACATGACCAAATAACATTAGCTAGGTTAGCATTATTGGACAATATTCACTCAGTCTTAACTGCATGAGCAAACATTTCTGCATTTACTTGGAGAGGAAAAAGCCACAAACTCAGTACTGGATTTACAAAAATGATGTAACCCAATCCTTTATTCTATACTCAAGTAAGCTGAGTCATTGCTGTACCAAGCTGGAACTAAATTGATTTTTTTACTTTTTTTTTCTTTTTTACTTACACACACACACACACACACACACACACACACACACATTCAGAGGCAGAGTGGAATTAGACCAAAAATCTAATTTGATGCAGCCTCTGACAGTATTATTATCTGCAACAATATATTTTCTGTTCTTGACAAATATTGAAACACGCAGCAGGTGCTTCCTGCTGAAACACAAACCAAAAGAAATGAATTCAAACAACAGCTGCAACAGACCAGTAGTGTTTTTTGTTACCTAACACTATTTATGGGCTCCATGTATCCTGTAACTGTGAGCTGTGAGGCAAGTACAACTCTGACACACAATTCGAATCAATGTATTTGTCACGAATAACCATAAAAGAACAATCATAGCGAAATCTATTTTAATGATCTCCCACTAAAGTTTAATGAAACTAAATAAGTACATAGCAATTATAATATTTAATCAGCAGTAATAATAGAATAATAACAACAACAACAGCAAGAAGCTCTTCCTGAGCCCCTCAGTGCTGGTGTATCTGGAACCAGTTGGCATGGATCCTTAAAGATTCTTCTAGCCTTATTTTGGCAGTGTCTGGTATAGATGTCTTTTGGGCAGAGTAGAACACCACCTTCAGCTGAACTAACCACTTTTGCAGGGCCATGTGGTCTTGTTCTGTGCCATTTCCATACCAGACAGTGATATTCCCCATCAGGATGCTCTCAGTGGTGCAGGAGTAGAAATTCCTCAGTATTTGAGATGATACCTGGAACTTCTTCAAGCATCTGAGGTGAAACAGTCTCTGCTTTGTCTTTCTCACCAGAGTCAGTATGCAGCATCCAGGTCAGGCCCTCAGTGATGTGGACACCAAGGTACTCCAAGCTCTCCATGAGGATCCATTAATATTAAGGGGTGTGTAGTTCTTCCTTCTTCCCAAATCATCTCCTTCGTCTTGCTGACATTCAGGAGGAGGTTGCCACCGGAGGGTCATGTTCTCTACTTTACTCAGACAGACCTCTGCATTGTTTTCAGTGATCCACCACAGCTCTGTCTTCAGAAAACTTGACATTGGTGTTGGAGTCAAAAGTGGTTCACAGTCGTGTGTGTACAGGGAGTACAGCAGGGGCAAAGCCAGAGGCAGAGGGCCAAACCATGTTGTGAGGACTGTGGCCACATGGTCCAATTTAGCTAAACTTCTTTGATCCAGGGAGAAATTATCCTCAACCTCTCCTTCACCAGCATTCAAACTCTTTCTAGGACATGGTTGATTGTGAGTGGAGACAACAGCAAAACACTAACTACTACTGGGAAGGAGAGTCACTGATAGGGAGGGTTGGGTAAGATGAATTGCTGACAGAGATCCTCTTCAGCTTTTGAAAAATGACCCAGCAACCCAGGCAGTCAGGTAGGTTTTGGAGGCTGGTGGCAGCAATCAGGGAGTCAGAGTCTGGAGTCCTGCGATGGCAGCATGTTGAATTACTTTAAAAAGTGTTTGAGGGTCAGTGCTGCCCTTCCACAAGGGCACCCCCTGTTGAATATTTGGATTCTGATTGGCTGAGCGTGCGCATGCAAATTTTCAGTGTGCAGATCCACAAAGATGAGCCCACAGAGTCTTGTTACAGAGCTGTCTCAGTGTGTGAAATAGAACATCATTTTAACCATCACTTGTTGCCAAGGTTTCCATAACCTCCATCTGTAAATGTCACAGTTTACCAACAATCCCAGACTGGACTGCTGTGAAGACTGTGGAATAAGTGCGACCTTTAGTTGGGATTATCAAGAGTAAACTATCAAGCTTCTCTTTAAAATCAACACAGACAAGAAGTCCTGTTGGTGTTCGAAGGAATGGAAAGTTTGAGCATGTTCAGTTCCAGGACAACTGAGCAAACTCGGCTGACGAAGACAGTGTCGCAAGCCTGTGCACTTTTGACAGATGCTTTGAAGCAGAGTCTCTTTTTCTTTGTCTCTCACTGTTGCTGGACTTGGTAGCAGTCTGCTTTGACAAAAAAACGATGCACAGTGAATACACAGTCATGTAGCCCAACTTCATGCTCCTGGATCGATGAATAAATGTGTGTGTGATTTAAAGTTCTTATATGTATTCATATTTTACTTCTTTTTAGCAGTTAGATTTTCCTCTGTGAGGCAGAAACGTGAACATGTGAAACATGATTTTTGCACAGTGCAGATGGAGGGGTGCAGTGAATAAGAACTGGATTTAATGACTCACATGAATTTGCCTCTTGGTGACTACAGCTCACTGGTAAAAATAAACGGCAATGAGCTGAAAGTGATGATGATACACCGCTATTTAAACCGCCTGTCTCCCTCAGTACTTCCGGACCACGAGCGCAGGCTCCACTGTAAACATCACAGAATTTGTGGTTTGAAAGGAAATATGGCTCACTTCACCTTCTGCTTCACACATTGCCAGAGTTCTACGTCAAGCCTCTTGATTTCCTTTTCACATAAAAGTGGTGGTTTTCCTATCTGCAGATGTTCAACTCTTCCACAACATATGGATCTGGTCATGGTATGGCGGGTTGAACTGGCAGAGAGGTCGACTTTAGCGGAAGACACCCATCTGTTTGGACCTTAACCTGAATGTAAATGATCCCAGAGAAGCGTTCTTTGAATTGAGAAAGAAAGGAAATGAGGTTTGATTTTGTTGTTTAAATGAAGGCCTACATTTCACCCTCCTCCTCATAATTCTTTTAAAGCATCCCAAAGAGTACACTAATGGATTACTAATATCCTGCCTGCTCTGCTTGGACACACTTTCACAACATTTGAGGAAGGACTTATGAACCTTATGAACAAACATCAGGATGGCACCTTCAAAGCAAACGCCAACTTGTTCCTTTTTATTCCATCACATCAAATGGCACAATTATATTTTATGGGTTTAAAACCGCCTTATATGTTAGGTTTTTGCCCTTGCTACTTGGCCAGTGACCTGAAAGCAATTTTCTTTTTATGATATACTTCATTTATCCCTCAAGGGAGAATTTCTCTGTGCTCCCTCCTCTGCATTCCCTGGAGGAGGTGCAGGTTAAGTATCAGAGCTCAAGGATACCTGCGGATATATAGCCAGAGGTGGAGAGAATGTCAAAATATCCTGCTTAGACTGAGGCTTGGGCTATTTTAATGGGCACAACTGTGAAGAACATAAACAACTAGTACATTCATCTCTGCTTCTTCAATGATTCCATAATTGTTGGATGTACTATTCTCCAATTTCCTCCTTATTAGCTCAGAGTGCTTAATTGGCATCTAACGATCTGGTCATGGCTCTGGATTTTAATAAGGTGGTGGACTTTGCACAGAAACTGGTGAGTGAAGTTAAGGAAGATGATGTTGGAGCCAGGATGGAGGAAAGAGAACCAGAGCTGATCCAAGTCCAAGGACTATAGTAAAATGTGATGGACAGCAAAACAGAAGTGAAATAAAAGTATGGAAAAAGAAGATAATATTTGGCAGGAGATCTACCTTTTCCACATGTTAACGATATAAACTCTAGTATAAACAATATATGTTTTTCTTCGTGCCAGAAGGGTCACGCATAAACAGGTTTCAGAAGAACGTTATAGTGAGGTGGGCACACACAAGGGGGTAAAAAACTATTATGGGGTAATTAACATCATACTTTTTGCCATAAACTGGACAAAATTCAAAAGTAATGTGGAAAAAGCTCTGTACTCCAAGAAGAAGTGAGGTGGTGAAATGTTTGGCACAGAAACTGAATCAGAAACATGTTTTCAGGTAAGACAGGAGCAGGAAGTTCTGCTTCATGCTAACGGCTCATTCAGGCTTATATTTACGTGTATATGCTATACACCATAAAACAAATACTGTAAAATAGTCCCCCAAAGTACATACATATAAAAGTTTCCATATCCCTTAAAAATAGTGTGTTGTGCCACACATCAAGGGCTCTGAAATCATCAGTATCCAGGATATGACAAGTACAGCAAGCCAAGGATGCAATTTGTTGTCATTTTGAGATTTTAAAATGAAAATGTAGACTGCTAGGAGCATGAAAAATTGTGTGAAAATGTGTCTAAATGCAGAGATGCAAAGTTCGAAGTTCCTTCCATTTTGTCTTCATGTTTAAACTGATTCCATTTTCAGCGATGAGTAATGAAAAACATGACATCTCCTTGTGCCTTTCAATCATTTGGATCTGTTGTGAACAGTTCTGTCTGTGCTCCAAGCTCCATGACTCTTGGAGTTATATTTCTGAAGATATTGAACTGAAAATAAAAATCTAAAATGTAAACAGAAACGTCTATCTGATTTGACACGGAACACACTAATGCTATTAATATCCAGGATGAGGAAGCTTATGCTTTTAATTTGAGCAGGCAAAAAGACAGAATATCAGACGTGCCAGTGCTTTTTTTTCTCTTTCCTTTCATTACTTGTGACAAGGATGAGTCCTGTGTACAAATTCACCTCTTAAAAGTATGTTTACTGTTGTGTTTAGCAGGTTATAAGTTATTATTAGTTATAAGTACTGCAAATGTTCACGTATAAGATGAAGTAACATGGTAGAAAAAGGCTTTCATACATTAAATAGGGAGATGGGTCCAAATTGAATGCACCATAAGATAAGTTTTTATGCAGGATATTTAGCTTGTGATCAGGACTAAATCAAGTCAAGATGTAACATTTATCCTAAAATAAGACATCAACCACTTACAAGACCTCTTCTGATGCATTATTTATTTAAAGAAAGATATATTATTCATCAAAATCCCTTATTTTGATCTACTGATTGATGAAATTCAAGAGGAAAGAATTTAAAAAGTTTTGGAATCAAATTCTTTAAAAATATTAAACCACAAAACTGTTTTTCAACACCAGAGCAAAAGAGCTTTTTGGACAAAGTGTGCTGATAAATAAATCATAAATCTCTTGGTGAATGACCTCCTCACTGAAGTGAATCTGCCTTTAAAACAAATGTGAGCATCAACTCTTCTCCTCAGCGTATCTGTATAGATCATCAGTGGCAACAGAGGAATGCAGTCATTGGTCGGAGCTTTTAGATGGCGCATTAGTGAGCTGCTAAGCAGCCTCTGGAGGGAGACATGATTGAAAGCTGTTGTCAATATGAGGGCTCCCTCATGTCATGTGTCACTGCACTGTGGAGGCTTCCTCTGCTATGAACACACACTCTCCGGGACATCTCAATCAATAGTCTGCCGTCTCAGATCCAAACTCACTTCCTGTTGTCTGATAGTGACTGAGGACTGAACTGAGCATGCAAGGGGTGAACAACATCAATAAGGACACAAAACAGCCAGAAAATAGATAACTTTAACAATTTTATTTGTGAAAAACTACAAGCAAAATTCATAAATAGACATTTCTATTTGAAGCGGAGGAAAATGATCAGGTTAGCCTATAAGCGCAAAGTCGTGCACATGCCAGAAACATGTATTATTTTAACATTATAAGCTAGACAAGGAGCCGTGATCCGCTGAAAATGCTGCGTACATTTCCACACCAGGAACATAATGTGACCATTTCACAAGGGGAAACAATGACACATCAGCTATAAGTTAAAAAATAAAATAAAATAAGAAAAATTAAAACTGGATTAAACAAAGAATGGATTATTGTACTGTCCCTAAAACTTTTTTTTGTCATTTTTTTATTTTAAAACCGAGCAATAACTTTAAAAGCATTGTACAAGACATTGTTATAGGAAGAAATGAGTTTGTATAATACACTTAATTGGAAATTCACGGTTAAGGTTATACAGTCAGTAAACAAGCCTTCTATATTTGGGTCTCTGACAAACAAAGCTAAAAAATGTAACCATCTTTACACAGTAAATTAAGGTTACTGGTCGCACACAAGAACAGAACTGCTTGCGCGGAAAGGAAACAGGAAACAAAAGACTTCAGCTCCAATGCCATTATTCATAGTGTTTGCTTTTGCACCTTTTTAAAATTCTATATACAAGCAATAATTCATATACTCAGCAAATGGCCATTTGTCAATAATTTAACAATGAATCCTTTCTGTTGGAGTACTCAGTCAAGAGAATGTGGTTGCAGATAAGGCAGGTGAAAAGATGGCTTTTTAGGCCCATTTCTAATCGATTGCATTACAAAGCAGGCTTTTGTTCTCAGTCAAAATTGGACAAAGCGTTTCACCCCTCTGACCCAACAGCTTTCGCCTCGATTCACATTGCTTTTCCTCACTTTGAACACTGATTCCATATTTGTATGCATTAAAGTACATAATTACATATTAACCATAGCTTAAAAGCAGGAAAAAAACAAACATGAACACATATCTCTTGGGCTTCGAACATCGCTTACGACACACATATGATCCCTACGTGTGAAACCGCAAAGCTTTTTAAGTCGACACAGATCAAAACCTGCCCCTCAGATCCAGAGTGTTCTTTTTGGGACTTGTTAACCTCACCTAACCTGGTTTTGGTTGCTCTGGGAGCGGCTCAATTGACGAGTTGGGGCCTCTGTTAGGGGAGCTACGTGCACTGTGGCAGTCCGGCAGAGTGAAGAAGAGGGCTTACTAAAGCCTTGGACCCAGCAGACCCAGAGCTCTTCTCAGCTACCGAACCCTCCCGCACACCCAGTCTGATCGCCTGCACGATGAGGCGAGATCCAGCACTGGGTGTGGAGCCAGTAGCGGTCTTGGACTCGGCTCACAGTATTGACAGTTCTCTGCCCCAGTTTAGCCGTGCACAGAGACAAGTGGACAATAAGAACACCATTTACATGGATTATATTAGTCTTTATTTAAACTGTTATTCATCTCACACATTAGATAGTTGCATTTCAAATTGTTATTTATCTGTCTATTTATCATGTCATTATGAAATTCCTTTGGTCCTTCAATAAATAAAACTAAGATATCATATACACATTTATTCTTTATACAATTTCATACAGTTAAAAAGGAAATTATGTTGGTCTAGTATCAGCTAAGGTGAAAGTAAATTAAAACCCTTAAATAAGCCTTGCTGTTCTAAAAATTGAAAGAGCATTGATGTGTTCTATTCACTACTGTAATATTTTTTGCCTTCAATGACAGGAGTCTTAAATTAATAATTTAAAAAAAAGAAGAGCTCAATTGAATTGTCAGTCTTTGCAAATTGTTTCACGTCTTTGTTTTTTCAGGTTGAGAGAGTGAAGAGTCGAAAAAGTTTGTCTTCAGGACCACAACGAAAAAAGAAAGATGGAAAAAACAAAACAAAAATAATTGATTCACAACAGCTTGACACAACAGGCCTATTTTACAGTTCGATATGGTTTTACCAAGTGGAACTGTGTGTAACCTTCCTTCAGTCACAACAGAAAAAAACTCCGGCTCAAGAGCTGAGAGGACGAGCTCTGCCTTTCAGCCAGAAAACATATCGAAGTACGGAATGCCGAAAATATCAACAGCTTTTAGTGTTTTACACAACAGCCTACACTGTACAGTTAAGGACATAAGATACTGTATAAGAGATCTGCTATAGCATACTAAATCATAGACAATCTAGTTGAAAACGTCAGGTGTGTGAACCTCAGGTGACCTTCTTCTTGATGCACATTGACCTGTACAGAACTAGTAGACGGACCTGGTGGAGGTCCGGACAGTGTTCAGAGTGAGACAGTGTTGTTGAGAAAAGTGAATGAGAATTTGATTCATCAGCACTTTGTCACATTGAGTGAATGGGCAATCCCACATCT
Organism: Argyrosomus regius; assembly: GCA_946959425.1. Lineage (NCBI taxonomy): Eukaryota > Metazoa > Chordata > Actinopteri > Sciaenidae > Argyrosomus > Argyrosomus regius. Next base: position 4,352,209 of record OX336885.1, read on the forward strand.
GCAAAACCGCTTCACAGTGTATCTAGCACCAGTGTGTGTGTGTGTTTGTGTTTGTGTGTGTGTGTGTGTGTGTGTGTGTGTGTGTGTGTGTGACTCGAGTTCTGTCCTATCATTTTCAAACTGTAATAAAAACACTGAAGGAATGATCGATCGGCAGAGCTACACAGCAAAGCTTCAACATAAAAAGGAGAACATCAAAGTATACAGGTGCAACAGGTAATAAATAAGGGTAATAATAGTTTAAAGTTATTGAAATGATGGTGGTTATTGTGCCCAGCGGAGAATTCTTCTTTACAAAAACAAAAAAAAAAAAAAAAAAGTCGACTTGGCCTCACATCCACGTACGAATATAAAACAATACATACAAGTGTCTGGATGCTACCGCAGGGGAGGTTGGGGATGGGGATGGGGGGGGGGCGTTATTCCTTGTAGCCCGGCTCTCCTCGCCTGTGCCACACGGGTGTAACCACGAGGGAAGGTCCCCCGCCAGGGCGTTTGTTTCCCCCATGCAGCAAGGCGCATCGCACTGTTCCTCTCAGCATCCGGGGTTGGTGATGGAAATGGAGGCAGGGCAGCAATGGGAAAGGTGAAATCTCTCCCCCTATGGGATCCATAGTGTCCAGAAACGTGGAGGGAGGAAGAGGGGGGTCGGAAAGGTGTGGGGGGGTGGAGCGGTTTGAGGACGGGTCAGGTGGGGAGCAATGGGGACGGGACCTCAGAACGACTCGTCGTGCCCCACAGAGAGATCCCCTTTAGGCGTGGAGGCGCGCGACGACCCCTTGTCCATGCTCTCGGAGCCGGAGCTCTGGTGCTGCTGTTCGGAGCCCGCGCTGGACGTGATGGTGGACGAGGACGTGGAGGAGGAGCGGGTCTTCTCCTTAAAGTCTGTTATGATCACTGTCACGTTTCCGACGGTGATGGCCAACTGCTGGGCGGTGCTCCGGTCGATGTTCTTCAGTTTGGGCCTGAGAAAAAACAAAACAAATGTTAATAACCAGAAACGGCAACCACAATATGTGTATCTCAGCAACAACAAGGGGGAGGCTGCCAGCAATGCGGGGGCGGTTACACTAAATTGCTCAATTCATCGGGTGACACATGAACAGTCAGAACAAGTGTATATAAAAGTGAGAGTGGGTGTTTAGTGTAAAAGATCATTTGTGAATCTTTTGAGGTTTCCCACTTGCTTGAGCTGCTGAGTGTTTTTTTTTTTTGTTTTTTTCAAAAAGGAAGTGCTGTGTAGTCAGAGATGTGAAACCATGTGTTCTATCAAAGACACGCACAGTGTGCGAGGCGGCTACACACCTGGAAATGTGAGAGTTCTTGTTGGTCTTGGTTGCTGATTTGCCAGACTGTATGCTGTGTTTGTCGCTGGGTGGGCTCTGATGGTTGTCTGATTTGGGTCTGGAAGGACAAACAGAACACGTGTGAGGAGAATACCAGCACAGATTACATCCAGAGACATGTGAAGCCTCTGCACGTACACTGACCTGGTCTTTTTGCTGCTGGGCTTCTTCGTGATGGCAGGGCTGATGTCCTTCTCTGTGTCGGGTTTGTCTTTGATTGGCTGCTCCTTGTCACTCTTCTCCTTCTCGGGGGTGTCTCCTTCTGGCCTCACTCTCTCTGGACGCTCGCCCTCGGGGCGTCCCTCAGGGCGTCCCTCAGGGCGTCCCTCGGGGCGTCCCTCACCATTGGTGCGCTCCCCTTCACCGTCCGGGCGCTCCTTATCCGTGCGCTCGCTCCTCTCCCTCCGCTCCTTCTTGGGCGGGGGAGGCATCGGGTACTGCTGAGCCACCTGCTGGGCGACCAGCTGGGAGTTGATCCTGGGTTTCCTGTGGAGGAGATCCAAGGTACAAACATGGATTAGCCTCGTAGTGGAGCTGTGAGTGGACTGACACAGTCGCACTGTGGCTGACAAAGAGGAGGTGACTGAACCTAGAGGCCGGCAATGGTGAAGGGAGGGAGGGGGCTGCTTCTCCCAGCTGCTGCAGAGGTGAGTGTATGCAGGCGCTTCCTGACGCAGCAGCCCTGTTTTGAGGGCTAATCTCATTAGCTCACGGCTGTAATAAAATGAACGCACGGGACCACGAGGTGGGACATTTGCAGCACGTCACTTAGGTCCTCTAATCTGATTACTGCGAGGTTGGCCCTGTTTGTCACAGACTAGAAATTCAGTTGGACATGGTGGAGCTGCTCCGCTCACTGAGCTCACCAGCAGCCATGGAGCTATCTGTCCACTTTGACTCATTTTCAAACCAGGACCATCTTTTAGAGTTTCATCATTCTCATTCAGCAAAAACAATAAAGACACATGTCAGGCTCAACATTCAAACAATCCCGCTGATTTGCCACGAAACCATCTTTTTCTGCATTTTCACTCCAAACATGCATGCAGCAACAGCAGCACCTCGCTCCATCAGCTGTGCAGATGAACAGGGCCCGAGCTTGTAAGGCAAAAAAAAAAAAAAAACCTCGGAGTCAGGCTGCCTGAGCCAACGCACACACCTGCAGCATAATGGACACCAGCTGGCAGCATCTGGGGGGGGGGAGCAGAGGACCTCAGGGGGAGAGGGAGGGATGACTGCAGCCTTCCAGAGACTCCCGACTCAGCCGAGACCAAGCTGCAGCCAGCAAACATGGATAATCACAGGCCAGCACTGGGCAAGTAAACCACAAGTACACTCACACACACACACAAACGTGCACTTGAAAAGCTTAGCATGCAAACAAACAGCCTGGCACAGCTCGACGACTGCTCAGGAGGCCTTTCAACAGGAACACGAGTTAGACTAGCTAGCTGTGTATACCCGAGTGTGCAAAAAAAAAAAAAAATCTAGTCTTGGCAGGAAGAGTTTTGTGATATCCCAGGAGTGCAGAGGCAGTCCCTCGATCCTCTGGACCACTTTTTTTTTGGAGGCCTGTGGTCAAAGTTGTTGAAACTCTGTCAGTCTAAGCATCAGGCCAGATAAACAAGTGTTACTGCTGGAAAATGAAGCTCTCACAGTGAAAACTAAATGTTTTCAGCTTTGCCATGAGAATGGGCTCAAGCACAAAAAAGGGGGGCGTAAGAGCAAATGCATGTGGCAAAAACAGACGAGGCTCAATAGTGTGTCAGACTGATGACGCTGATTTCAGTGGCTTGCTGTGGAGAGTGGTTTTCAGACAGCTGCTTAAGTGGTTAGCCTCAGGGTTTCAATTTGGCAGCATTGCTTTGCCAGTCCAGTTACTCTCGTTTCTGCACTTCCATCCTCGCGTGTCTTTCACAACTGACACTCCGCTCCCTCTGTCCTTCTATCTTTTAGTAGCCAAGCACTTCTGAACACTCCCATTCTTTCGCAACTTTCCTCTACAGCTCAATTAATCTGCTCCTGCTCTTACAGACAGAGTGAGGATGGAGGTGGGGAGGCGATCAGAAGGCAATCAATGGGAGAATAATAGAGCATCATGTCGTAATGCTCGTACTACGCTCCAATCAATACACCAGCTGTGGCGAATGCTGACGAGCCCTGGGCTGTTGATCCAGTCTCCATCAGTCGCCCTGCTCTGGGCTCTTTCTACCTGACGCCCTTCCTCTGGAGGCCTCCGGGTGGGTGAGAATTAAAGGGTGGTGCGGGAGTGAGATTTTCTTCCCTTCCAATCCCAGCTTCATAATTGCCAACCCCGTCCTGTTCCCATCAAATTGATTCCATTTCAATCTAGAGTAATTACTTCCCATGTCGAGCATTAGAGCTCCCGCTCATAGTGCTTGGGTAAGTCTAACTACGCTCTGCAATGCTTTTAAGTGCTTAAGTGATTAAGCTGATAACTAATTAATTAGGAAGTGATGATGATGAGTTTAGAGACTGAAGTTCTGTATTTAGAAAGTAAATAATACGTCTTCCTGCTGAACTGGCTGTGACACCTTAAACTAATGTTATTAACATGAATTCCTTCAGTACACTTCTGAGCCTTGGTTTCCCCCGTCCTGTCACTACCAGCGACACAACGCAGCCCACCCCACGGGACACTTGTGGGTCCTTGGGGTATCACCGGATTCCTGTTCCGATGTGAACATCTGGTGGGAAACGGCGAACGTGCTGCTGAGAAAGTGCCACAAAGAATTCACAAAGATTTTTTTTTTTTTTTTTTTTGCGGCTTGAGATACATGAGAAAACAGCAGCGACGATGACATGCGCTCGCCCACATATACCCCTTGTGGAAAAAATAAATCTCTAACCCGCAGCCACGAGTAAACAGATTGTGAACGCAGACGGCGTCCGACAGGACCAGAAATCATTTTGTTTGGCAGTCGGAGCTGTTGGCCGAGGAGGTGGTGAATGAGTGATTGATTGACTGATAAGCTCCACGCCTCTTTTGCCCTGTTGCGGAGTTGAAGCCCCGGTCAGAGCCTGAGATTTGTGTCAGCAGCAGCAGCAGCAGCAGCAGCGGTGGTGGTGGTGGTGGTGGCAGAAGCGGGCCCTGGTAGTTAAGCAGTGATTCAGTGCCAGCTGTAAGTCAGCCATGAGCTGCTGCTGGCATGATAGAGCCACCGCTCTCTTTGCCACATTATTTATTTACTGACCACCCATCATGGCTTTGCACAGCTATGCTCTGTGGCTCATTACCATGGCTGGAGACACTATATGCATGTGTCACTAGTATTTATTAAACAGTGGTGGCTGGAAAAGGCCTGCTTAAAAAATACATTTCAAAATTTTAAATTAATTATACTCCATATTTAAATAATTGGTTGACAGAATGTACTAATTAAACTACAACGTTGCTGGAAATGACTCAGTATAGCGCAACAGGATCATGACAGCTGAACCATGTCGTTTTGCAAACGTCCAAATCAAATAAGAAACATCTATATTTCACAAGACGTACTGGAAATGATCCTGGGAGCAGGACCAGGAGTGAACCCCGGGGTCCAATTGCAGAAATTGCTCCAACCTCCCACTGCCGCCAATATATTCCTGGGGAATCAGCGTGTGTGAGTGTGTGAGTGTGAGTGTCAAGTGTGTAAAGCCTGCTGTCGAATCATTTCCCACTGTGAGGGCTCACAGCTTATTACCTCCCCTCTGCACAACAATAGGCCATGATTGACAGCTCCTCCTATGCTTGCCCCTAAATTCCACTCAATAGGGGGAGGGAGGAGTGGGGAGACTCCCTCCGCGGGATGCCCTGAAATAACTATCATCATGCTTAAAAGCTCCTAATTCAGTCAGACTGACACCCATAGTTAGACTGCTCCACTCGGCCTGAACCATCCCGGAGACAGACACACCTCTGCTCAGCTGGAGCCGGAGCTCTCGCTGGCCACGAGTAGCCGACACTTGCGAGGCGCGAGCTGAACCTGAAGCTGCCGTTTCAGAGGGAACTCTTTCTAGAGAAAGCAAAAACAATGAACCTGAGCACTTGGTGGAGAGGCAGAGTAATGAAGAGAGCGAGCGAGCGATGGAGAGTGTGATAGAGTGAGAGAGAGGCGCAGGAAAGCCCTCATTAACACAGCTCTTTTATTTGAAGTGCTGTGTGGAGGACAAGCAATTATTTCCTGCCAGGCTGAGTGAATGCAGTGGCAGACAGCTGAGCGAAGAGGAGAGAGAGAATGAGAGTGAGACAGCCGACAGACAACAGAGTTCTTCCAACACGGACAGCCCACTGAAGAGCTCAGACTATTTAACATCGCCCACTCTTCTCATTCAGACTTTGTAAATAACCGCGTCCACACAGCACAGACGTGGGCTCCTTGTCCTCCGTGACGTACGAACTTCTTCAGAAACATGAATCCTCGATTCATGTGCATTCGGCGGTGACCTGGTTTTCCCACCACCACCTCCACCACCACCTCTCCCACCACCACCTCCACCACCACCTCTCCCACCACACATAGGGACAGAGAGAGAGACCACCACAGCCACCGCCTGGAGCGCGTCAGCATGTGAGAATGCCACAGGGCTTTAGTTTGATCAGAGCACCTCCCTGTGACGCTCTGGCAGCCATGTAATCAATGATCTACGTGCACTCGTCTGTGTCAACACTCACTGCATGCCCTGATCCTTATGTAGAAACATGTGACGGCCCTCTGTCCCCCTGCTACAATGGAGGGGTGGATTGAGCAAAGCCCGGAGCTGCCTGGCAGTGTTGCTTCAAATGTGAGATATAGATACATACTGTATATGTATGCTCTATTGTTCTATTGTTAAATGTTTCTTTCCAGGAAGACTTGACGTCTTCGTAGGCCCCTGCCTGACCCAGTTCATGAGTCGACAGCTGACAAAAGTTTGCCTCAAACATTTCAACAGTGCACAAAAGTGCTATCTGTGTTATCTATGCATCTTTGTCTTTGCAGTAAATTCATGTTTAGTAAACTTTTAAGGGGGGTGGGGTTGGACTGTTGGCCATTTTAAATGTGTCACCCTGAGCTTGGAATTATCAACTAATCTGTCAGTGACTTTCTCAGTTATTTTATTAGTCAGACAGGAAGTAAACAATGACAGAGAGCAGCCAAAATGTCCGTCAAAAGTTCCCAGAGCCAAAAGGTGACATCTTCACATGTTTTGTCCAACAGACCAGAACCCAAAACATCTGATCATCGTTCTAATAAAACGGCTCAACGCTAACTTTTAAAAGTGGCACGGGGCGGCGTTTAGCTCAGCTGGTAGAGCAGCCGCCCCATGTGTGAAGGCTCAGTCCTTGCTGCGGAAGCCCAGAGTTCGAATCCGACCTGCGGCTCTTTACCGCATGTCATTCCCTGTCTCTCTCTCCCCGCGCTCCTGTCACTCTTCAGCTGTCTCTATCAAATAAAGCTTGAAAAGGCCAAAAAAATAAAAGTGGCTGTCAGGCTGGCCGAAACTGGAAATATGGTTGCCATTTTTAGTCACTCGACATTTTGAGTAATAAAGATACTCTGCAGTTATAGCCAGCTTATTAATGATTAAAAGCTTTATTACAGGAACTGAACAGAATTCTTCATTCGTGTTTTATCTGATATAGAATTTGAATCCTAAATGTCAGTCATCAGTCAACGTGTCCACCCTCTACCAGTTCCTGGTATACAGAACACCACCATGTTGTCGTGTTCTTCACAGATGTCTCAAAGATGAGCTGAATGTGAGTGACACACCAACACACAGCAGCGTTGTCTGGTTCTGGTTTTGATAGAACACTCACAACCACTAATGCACCAAATATTAAAAATGTACTTATTTTGCTGTCTGTCTGTGTCAAAAAATGATTGCCAATGATGGCAACTCAAGTCCAAGAATCGTTTGCCAATTTCTCAAAGTGGTTGCCAATGGCAACCAGGCAACTGTTACTGTCCAGCCCTGAATAAAACAGAAAAAAAAGAAAAACGAAAAGCTGTAAATCATTTCACATTTGGAAGCAGCAAAATTTGTCTCGATAAGTGGCTTTATGTTGACTCGGTTTGCAAAACTAAATAGAAGTCCAGCCTAAACTTGTCAGCGGCCTTTGGGCTCATCCTGAGCTGCAGACCTCTGTGTCTGTTGAGATAACCGACCACAGATTGGAGCTATCAGTCCTAAACAGAATCTTTTCTGACCTCTATCAGTGGACATGAACAAACTATTCATTTGTTCACTGGGATATTGAAATGACAAACGTTTCTGACCGTTCTGAGCCTGAAGTGACAGGAGCAGTGCTGTCACCTGCAGTCACCCATGGGTAACATAATCTGTGTGTGTGTGTGTGTGTGAGTGTGTTGTGGAGGTTGAATGAGGATAACACCTGAAGAGCAGCCCGGGGCTATAGCGCTTCTCGATTCATTCCCACTGCCCACCAGAGGCATTAAGCATTCATCCCTTCAGCCCCTTCCAGTCAGGGCTTTGAGGGCTTAATGTTACTGTCACTTCTCCCCCCTCCATCCCCTCCACCTTACACTCCTTGTGGGGGTCTGTAGAACCCCAACAATGTTTCCATCAAATTTCTTCAGGTGCTCTGTATGCACAGCAGGCTCCCAGAGAGCATCTGCACCACGCACATTTTCCACAAACAGCCAAAGAGCTCAACAGTCAGGCATGACATTTAGTTCCCGCAGTACTAAGTACTATCAGTGCTGGACAGAGCGAAGGAATTCACTGAAATCTCTCAAAGATATCCCCTCCTTGTCTGAAATAACTGTAAACCTTGTGCTGGCTGCAGAGTGTCTGTTTTTTCAGCGTCTCCTGACAGGCTAGAGGAGTCAGACAGTCTGCGCTTTTGAGTGAGCCAGACATATATATATATATATATATATATATATACACGCAAGAAGAAAAGGAGGTCTATGGCAGAGGAATTAAAAGAGGAAACGGTGTCAGTTGTCTAAGTTTGTGTCTGCTCATGTGTAAAAGACTCTTCATCTTCACACTGACAAGTATTTCCTCTCCACGACTGACCTTTCAGGCTACGAAATGCTTGGCATCAGGCAAACTGACAGCGAGTCACTGCAGAGGCGCTGAGCACGTATGAGCTCCTTCCATCAGCAGCACTGTGTCACATTGCTCAGTATCACTCATTTGTTTTCCTCCTCTCCGTGGCCTCTCCATCATTCTCTCTTTGTCTCCTTCCCTGCTCTCTCTCTCTGCTTTCTCTCCCCGCACATTAGCCCACACCACCACCACCACACATCCCGTTTCCCACTGGCTTTAAGTAGGTCTTCTTCACCTCTCTTCACCCTCTTTCCCGCTGTTTGCCTCTGGTGTGCGTGAGTGATCTGTCAAGCAGACCCCGTCTTCACCCCCATATTGCTGCTGTGCCGCCGTCCTCTTTCGTATTTAAACGGTGCCTCGGTTTGAATTTGCTCAACAAACCACGCAGCGCTGCCAAAAGGGACATGGCACCTTCACAGCAGGCTCTTGTGTTCCACAACAAGAGGAAGAACATCAAGCAAGCAAACAAAAACATGAAGTGACGGAAACCTGACACCGAGAGGTCAAACTCAGGCTCAGCTCAGACAAACCATAGCGCAACAGGATCAAAACCTTCAGCTCTAAGAATGACTTTGCCAAAAGTTACTTTACCTCGAGAATATGGCAAGCTCTGCTTTCGCTCTTGATCTCATCCGTTAGCATGGCATGTCAAATGGTCCCATTCTTTCCCCATGTGTGGATGGTGCTTCTGGTAGAAACAGAAGAGCCTGTCCAGCCCAGCTAGCTCTCTCCCTCCCCGGGTAATGATGTGCCTCACTCTGCTTTAGCCCCTGGAGACTCCTGGTTGAGTGAGCACATCCCCCTCGCAGCCATCCGTGCACCCCCTCCTTCCTTCAAAACACGCACACATAAATGTCCACACGGTACGCTCCTCTCCGTCCCCTCTACGCTCTGTTTCCCCCCATGTCCTTTCTTGCCCTCCTCTCCTCTCTCCTTACTCCTCAGCTAGCTGCGACTCCACATTAACTCCTCTCTCCTTGTCCTCGTATGCCTTTTTCCTGGATTTTCCCTGAGACTGCTCGCTCCCTCACTGTCACATTCGTTCGCTTGCCTCATCTTTTTTTTCTTTCGGGTGGGAGGAGTCCACGATTCAACAGCTCTCTCAACATTTCTCTGTTTTGTCAGATTGCCAAATTGGCTACTGTATTTAATCACTCACACTCCGCCAAATCCCATGAAGTAATTAAGAAGTTTTAAATCCGGCAATTAACATGTAAAGATTAGGACTACCCGCTCGTGCTTAGGGTTTTAGTGCAGATGCTGATAATGCTGGATAAGCAAAAGCGGTTTCCTCTGGGCGGGGGCTGCTGTGGGGGCAGGGAGGGGAGGGTGGTGGTGGGCGAGGAAGTGCAGATATAAATTGAGCGCCAGCATGTCCCTCTTATGTAATTCCATTATCCTAGACAATTTGCCTTAATGTGACAGTGGTAGAATCCACGGATTATAATGACTCCATTCCATCATTGTAAAAGACAGAGAGCACACACACACACACACACACACACACACACACACACACACACACACTGTTTGTCAATAATTGTGCAGCCTCAACTCTTAAACAGAGACGTGCACTTTTACTTTTTTAGCCCCCGTGTTAACTCGACTCGTGGCTCTAGGGTTGGGTATGATTGTATCCATTCGGATTCTGCTTTCATAATCCGTGGATTTATGGGTTGTCCTTATGGACTTATTACAAACACAGACTCAATGCAAGAGCCATTTACTTACACAGATTGACACCTGTAAAGATCTACAGTAATAGACTAATTACAGTAACTATGGAAGATATGTAATGCCCTTCATACTCGTGTTGATATTTGCATGTGCATTATTCAGACGTCAGTCTATAAAAGTTACAGGTGACTGAAAAAAACTCACCTGTTAGCTGAGGGCAATAAAAGCTGGTTGGTGTAAACCTCCAGCCTCATGGCATGCACAAATTTTGCGCAATGAAATGTAACGGCCATTTTATTCAACCAAAATCTGCCCTTTTCTCTACAGTGACACCTTTACAACATATTTAATGCTGCCAATCCAGATTTCTATGACAGGCCAGGTGTCGTTTCACTGAGTCATCTGGACTCCACCAAAAATAAAGATCAGCTCTGTATGCTTTTTTACTTTTAGCCTCTCTGTGTGCATTCTCTGTATGATAAATGTAACTGCATGAAAAAGTATGAAGTTGCTTTGATTTCTGTTCAAATTATGTTTGTTTAAACATTCACTAGTAAGGACATTCTTAACTTTAATATTGGCCTTATAGCTGACACTGCTGTAAACACAGTGGATCAGCTGCTGTGGTTCAGGTTCTGTGTCTTTTCAGCAGCCTGAGTTCCACATAAATTAAAGTCTGTGTTAGTTTATTTCTAGTCATAGCGTTGCAGTTTTCCAACAAGTGAGAGACACCCATTTGTTCTGTTTTATATAAAGCACAGATGGAAGCTACTTGAAACGGTTGACAACAGAGCCGCAGCGCACAGCAGTCAAAGACTGAGGTACCTCAAGACTTCCTGTGATCCCCACCATCAATCAACTTTAGAGGGCTCCTAATGGTTTCTCCCTGGGCCCCCGGGGCTGACAGAGGTGCATACCAAACACCGCCACAGAGCAAACTGATGTACAGCGACGCGGTGTCACGTTCGCACAGCGATCGGGTTCGGAATGCCAGAAACATTTAAATATGATAGCACACACCTCACAGGTGATGCTAATGCGAGCCCTTCTCCAATTACCAAAGCAGCAGCGGAGGCTGAACACTTTGCCTACTTGGACTTGTAGATTAGCGTCCAGGTCAGGTGCAAAACGCAGAGTGCTTTCTTGTTTAAGAGTCAGAGTGGCAGAGGCTAGATTTAGCCTACTTGGGTATCAGGTTACATCACCGAGCTGGACTGGGTCAACAGGTTCGTTAGGCTGCGCTCAACAGGGACAAACGGGCCTCTCCCTGCATGCTGATGCCATGGACAGAGTTTTGCTCACACACACACACACACACACACACACACACACACACACACAAACACACTCTTTCTTCCATGTGCACAAATCAGAGCTGCATGCCCCACAGTTACCTGGCATACCTACCCCTGGCAGGGGACAAAGTGCAACTGGGACCTCGCCACTATCTGTCAATCACCGCGCTTCGTGTTAATTGGGTAATGTCCATCAACACCTGTAGAAACCACTGGCGTATCAATGACTCAGTGCGGACTGTGAGAGACGGATGTATCGAGTACAAGAGGATAGGTAGGTGGACCATGTATGAATCAATCAATGCTGGATGACCTTTGTTTCAGGACACAGGAAAAGAAAGCTACGGGGACTGTGTGGAAGAAGTGTGAAAAAAAAGACATCCACACCACCCAAAATAATAATGTCACACTGACTGCACAAATCAATACCTAAGCTCAATGATCTTGTAGTAAAAACAAACTGAAGATCCAAATCAAACTTCAACGCTGAGAAAAGAAGTGTTTTGACTCCTACCAGCGACGAGGAAACTCTAATTAGCGTCCTGAATAAAAGCACATTCAAAACAGCCTCAGATAAAAGAAAGACAAAACATCCACGCGTAGCCTTAAGTGTGAATCGTTTAGCTGAGAGCATGTTGCTTCGTCCCATGCTTCGCTGGAATACATCAAACGATGAAGAAAAGACAGCTAATTAGTACTCATTAGAATAACAACTATACAACTGCACTAATCAAAGGTTAACTACTCAGATCAAACAGGCATGTGTGTGACAACCACTCATGTGATGTCATGTGCTGCCATTTACCAAATAGAGGCAACTGGGCTGTTGCCAAAGCACAGTGGCAGGATGGCTACGACACGCTCGTCTCTGCTTCCTGCTTTCACACAGCGGTCTCAGCCTGCATCATCAGCTGTGGTCTTAAGCTACACACTGCTAGGAAAAGATCATAGGGTGTGGGGGGGAGGGGAGCCAGACAATTAAGACTGAGCGAGCTCAATCTTTTGGATTCTCAGTAAAGCGGTGTCAGTGTGCTCTGTTTTGCGGTGCGCTATGGGGTGTCAGCCGAGCCACTCATTGTAAAACCACAGCTGGAAAGGTTAGAGTGCAGGGGACTTGTCAACAAACCCACAAATGACTCATCTATCTCGCCATCTCATGACACGAGTAAACATACTCACACTGTGGCACACACACAAGTTCTCAGCACAAAAAAAAAAAAAACATTCCCCAGAAGGAGGAGGCGTCACTACGCGCAAAACCGAAAGGGAATCCCGTCACGATATTCGAGTTAGACGGTGTTTTCATCTCATGTTTCCCATAAAAGACTGTGGTCTGCTGACATCACAAAAATACATTCTGGGTTGAGCTCAGGGGAAATGTCTGGGACTTACAAAGCCTGTTACTATAAATGCTGATTAATCTGGAGAAATTTTCAGAAGGCAAACATGAGTGAGCTCACTTGTAAACACATTCGGGAACAAAGCACATCTGTGGCAGACTGAGATTTGAAAATGATTAATCATAGACGCATGTGTGGACTCGTTTAAAAAACTGAAAAATTTGATTTTTTTGGGAACATTTGGGGGGGAAATTAGTGAACATCCTCTGTGCCGGGCGTGAGAGGACATTGACTTCAACTACATAGGACAAAGAAATATGAAAAATGCACATCTGGACACATCGCCAACCCTCATTACAACCACTCTTGTGGTTTTACTTAACCCAAGAAATCTATCCGTGCCCTTACTGTACACCCACTTCACGTACAATAAATCTGACAGCTCAGACCATGAGAAGAACCTCTGCAATCCTACAGGTAGGTGAGATGCACACACTTGTTTCTGCTCCATGAAGAAAAAAAGCAGCCTTTTTTTTTTTTTTTTGCTCTGTCGATGCACTGTAGCTGTACAGCCACATCGTGAAGTATGGTCCCCTCTTCCCCACCCCATCCTCCTCCCCCCCCACCACCCTCACCCACCCACCCACCACCCACTCTGGCTATAGTGAAGCAGCCAGCCTACCTAGACGAACGCATAAAAAGCAATGCAAATGTTCCGTCGCATAAAATGAGAAAACTACGGATGATCCGGACGACAACAACGGCTGGAGGATGTTTGTCGAGACTTGTCCATCAACAAGTCGCCGTGTCGCTCACAGACAAATAAGGCTGTCGATCAAAGTTGTCACTCCCATAAATTGCGATGCAATGCTGCTGCAGCCAGCCGAGCAGGGGGAAAAACGAGACGCTCAGACGAGAGTGAGGGAGAGAAAGGGGGGGGAGAGAGAGAGAGAGAGAGAGAGGGAGCGCTACGTTACCTTGTGGATGTGCCCTTCCTCACATCGCAGATGCTGCATTTGAAAGCCTCGGCGGTGTTCCTGAAGGTGCAGACGCTACAGTCCCAGTAGCCGTCATCAGCGGTCTGTTTGGCTTGTCTTTTTGGCCTTACAAATTTAAACAAATGTTAAGGTCAAGTTAGTTTATTTTTTATTTTTTATTATTTAAAATGTCACCAACAGATTTCATGAAATGACAAGAAATGAGACTGTGACAAACATAACACGTTGTCTAATATACGGGCTACTTAACGCGGCACATATCGTGGTGGTGTTGTCATTAATATTGGGTTCGAGTCCCGGCAAGTACAGCTCCGTGGTTCATAAATCCCCACAGTGGCGAAGCTCCACACCGTCCGATTGTATCGCCAGCTAAGGCTAGCAGGCAGGCAGGCAGGCAGGCAAGCATTGCTAAAAATTTTCGGCATCGAAGCTTAGCATGTCGGCTAACAAAACCAATATCAAACAATGTCCATTTCGACATTGACTCTCCGAAAGGCTTCGTCGAGACGGAAGAGCGTTTCGGGGAATGCCAGGCGTCTCCTCTGAAAAATTTCCCTTTGTCTGTTAAGTGACTGGGTTATAGGGAGCGAGAAGCCGCCATAGTGACTGCACTATTCTAGCTAGCTGTGGCATACCAACTGAAAAAGGGAGAAACGATCCCTGTGTGAGGAAGACGCATCCAAATATCGAGCCCAAAACGCGCAAAACAATTAGAAATCGACAGCGGGTGGTCGCATTACCTGGTAGGGCTCTTTTTGTCGCCCATGGTGAAGAATAATCCTCGGAAATAAGAAGAAAAAGGGGCCTCCTTTAATTGTCAGTGAGTGTATAGTGGGTTCCAGATAGAGCCGCTGCTGAAGCTGTTGGCAGACAGGCTCCACTCAGCGCTGGCTCGAGGCACGGCACAGCGACTGACTGCACTACGCCACGTGACCGCCGGCCGGCCAATCAGAGTGCGAGTAGGTTTAAAAGTCTGGATGGATATTTGGAAGCTATTTTAATAACTACGAGAGAAATTTGACAGAAATCACCTCAACCCACGCACGTACATAAAGATTACGGCGTTGCGACGTCGATATCATTCACAGCGCCTGCAATAAAACTGATGTATGCATAACTTTTAAAACACAGTCAAAGTTTTACGAGAGAAGAAGAAAAAAGGAGTGAAAGGAAACAATGCACGCATAGAAAAAAATATTAAATGAAGGCAATATAGAAAAGAAAAATAAAATAAACACATTGCAGCACGTTTGTCACGTACTAACACGTCATTATATCATTTATTACATTATCACTTCAGACAGGTGGAGTTCTGATCAGGGACCTGCTGATAACCACAGGCAGCAGTCATGCTTGTGTATGGTTAAAAATAATACTACCACTAGTAATAACAGTATTACAGATGTATCCATGACTACAAAAGCCAGGAGTTACATTTTGCGTCACAGGATGCATCATACTTTGCTTGTTGAGCATCTCCCAGCATGCACTGGATAAAAAAAAGAGAGGGAAAATATCTGGATGGTTTCTCCAAGTCTATCAGAGTTTAAACACGGCCAGACGGACACATTTGCACTCAATTTCACACATATGGCCAATTTAGAGTTTCATGTTCACCGGGGCTGTGAGGGGAAGCCAAAGGGTACCTGGTGGAAGCAATGCAAACTCCACATAAAACACAGAGGCTGTGATCTCAACACATTCTTCTTTTATTGTGAAGTAATGTTGCAGATCATTTAAGCAATCCTCCTAACAATTTAACTCCATAAAATTGTGGTTTTCACACACAGACCTCACACTTGACCTGTATAAAGTAATGCATTGTGGATTAGGCATATCTATTGTCTTTCATTGTGAGTAGTCATATTCAAAAACATTACCTCATGTATTTTTTCCCCCAAGACTTTTCTGGAACATCAGGTGGGAAAGATAGATCCTTACCGGACACATTGTCCTCCCCTGTTTACTGAAATAAACATTCAAGAGCCTAATAAGACACAGAAGAGCTCCATTCATCCAGCACTTGCTAGAGAAACTTTTAATGGCCCCTTTACCCTCCTGGCTCTGACAGGCTGCGTCATGGAATGTGTTGGAGCAAGCACTGCACCTCTTGCGCGCCTCCGCTCTGCCCAGGACAAGGCTCTCGGTGGGGGAGACCAAGAGTGAATCATGTAGGCTCATTAGTTGCTCTCCACGGCTCCAGGTCCTATTGTGAATCCCTCGCCTTTTCTACTCAGAGTGAATATCCGTGCCTCCACATAAGTCTGCCCTCCGCCCAGTGATTACCTCTGCTTAGCTCATAACATGCTGCTCTAATTGAGCTTCATCACGGTAGCCTACTGATAACTACAATTCAGTCAAAACAACATTAAGCCCTGCCTCGCTGGTTCTGTAATGAGTTCCTGGGAAAACTGTGCTTTTTTTTTGTTTTAACTTGCAAATCATACAGCATTCGAATAGAGTGGAGCGAGTGGAGCTCATCTGTATTCATAGGTAGGATGGGTCCTTGCAGCTACATGTGTTTTTTTTTGTTGTTTTTTTTAGAAAGACTAAAATATCTGTGCAGACTGGTTAATTCATTGATAAAACAGGGACGAGCAAACAGTTATTGAGAACAGCTGGCCTAAAGGTGAGAGTGGAGCAGATTCTTCCCTCCCTCATCAACTACACCCTTGAGCAAGGCGCTTACATTACTCGCAGACGATTTCACAAGACAGTTAGCGCTCATTCATTATTTATGAGAGGTTAGTAGCCGAGTCTGAAACAGCATGACACTGAGGTGGTAAAACAAATCAGGGTTGAGGCACACTAAAAACGAATAATATCATCATATGATGCAAAGGAGGATGACAGTCATGCTAATCATGTTTGTGCAAAACTGCAAAATGTCATCCCAGCAGACTCACGGAAAGTGAGAGTCACTGTCAAGCTGTTGGCTTCCCAACAATACAAAACTGCTCAGACTGACTCTGACTGCATCTATTGTCTCAAACAGCACTTTGTTTGAAGCATGCAGCAGCCTTGAATTCCAGTAACTCCTAGAGGGATGCTCAGTGTCTGACAATAGAAGATTGAGGTTGTACTGCTCCTAGGCATGAATGTGTAACAATTGAGTAATGTCTAGTGTTTGGAGAAATCACCTATTGCTGCAGCAGCCAATGTGCCCATTAAACATCAGCTGTGTGACAGGACATACGCAGAGCAGTATTCTTGGAAATATGTACATATTGGACAATTACACACCTCCTCGTTTATGTCCAGTGCCAGTGTGTTGTCCAACATGTTTATCGTCGTGAACAGCTACACTTGGAGTGAGAATCCAGCCCTCATGGAGAACAGTGAGGCATGATGTCGTTTAAATATGTGGGTGATGGCACACATTTTCAGACAGTCTCTCCTGGAAGACATTCATAGTGTTGCACTTGGTTGTTCATGTGAAAAGTGGCAGCGGTGCTCGTGAAGAGAATGAAAAAAAGGAGAGTTCGAGAGAGAAGTTCACCCTACATCACGGCTTGAGATGAGTGTGAACGTTGGATTGTCAGTTTCAGAAGGTTACAGAAATGGTTGAACGCGACCCCCACTAATCTGAAGTTGGAAAGGTGTGGGGGATGGGAGGGCTTTCTGAAGCTATTCAACCATCCGACAGGCACTTCTGATGAAGCATACTGGCAGCTTAATGTGTGGAGGGAGGGATGGTGATTGGGCGAGCAGCAAGTCGCGCTTTGATGCAGAAGACCGGAGTTTGCATCACATCACATTAACTATGTCTTCTGGTCGCCTAATCATAACCATACCATTACCATATAACCACTTTTTCCCCAGCAGTCATATAGGTTTCTGTATGCTCAAAATGAACCAGTCTCTACAATGTGTCAGAAGGAAAAAAGTGTTTGTTATTCACTCAAAAGTTAGGTGAAAAGTTGGCCGTCAGAGATAGAAAAGAGACAGCATATTTGTTTAAATGTGGAAAACAGCAACCATTTTCAGACAAAGATATTAATGGTGATGCTGGTTTGTACATATATGCCAAGTGATTGAATTCAATTTGTTAAAAATGTAAAGACGTGAGAGAGAAACTCAAATCCTTCTCACTTATTGATTCTGACATAGAAAAAGTGTGGTAGGAGGAACTTTTTGAAACTTCTTGTTGAAGCATACCTGCCTTAACCATAGATAGATAGATAGATAGATAGATAGATAGATAGATATAGTATATATAACAATATAATAATATATTATTATTAACCATGCCATAGTTGGCTTGAGCACACACTGTAGAAAGCAACAATTTTAAAATGTAGATTTTCTTTGAAATCCAGGGCTTTGCTGAATGTGTAGAGTTAGAGCCCTTGATGTAATGGCTGGAGAAAAGAAATGAAAACCAAGCAACCATCTGTCTTTTTACTTATAATTTGATATAATATGAATCAGAGAAATTCATTCAATGCTAATAGTTTTTGTGCTGTGATCATAGCATATTTAAAGCCAGGGATTAAACTGTTCAATGAAAACTTTACAGGCAGGACGAAAACAAACGAAATTCCCAAGGATCCTATTCAAAGCTCGAGCAGTAAAAAATGAGAAACTCGAGTATGTGGCAATTAAACTTCGTGAGGAATAAATCTGTTCAACATCTTAAACACTAGTCCTCTTTCCTCATGTACTCCAGTTTGTATTGAGCATCCAACATTTGACCTGAATCTCGAAACTCCTCTGCAATTTTACCAGCAGAGCCCACTCTGTAATTTCAATATGCCACTGAATCATTTATGTGGGCACACAAAAAAGATGCTGTGCCACGTATCTGCCTGGTGAGCACAACCACCCAGGAAAGAAAGGAGACAAGAAATCAGTTTCTCAAAATCTCTGTCTGGGCAATTTCACTCTGTTTATTTGTTCCTCGAAAACATCCAGAAACTGAGGAGTGGAGATAAGATGGAGAGAGCCGGAGCAGAAGTGGGAGAATTGGCTGCTAAAAAGGCAGCGGGACAGTAGACTGAGAGGACACATCCTCTCCCTCTCTCTCTCTCTGGCACTGATCCATACTCACAGAGGAGAAAAGTGACTTATGATTAATCATCTCTCACAGAATTCCCCAATAACATTCCCCAATCGATACAACCCGCATGCCAGGACAGAAAACAGAGAGCTTAGAAATAAGATTTTAAATGATTTAAAGCCTTCTTTTGTCCGTCTGAATCCCGATTTTAGTTTGACTCTTTGTTCACAATACGTCTCTCATGGTTTCTTCCTCCCATGCCTACTAATTACACTGTTTATTTTGTCCTCACAGCGATGCTGCCTTTGTCATTAAGAGCTCCGTCAGATTAGACCTACTTGACCTTCCACTTGCAGATGACGCTTCTGTATCATTCCGTCTCTCTGAATCTCACCACATTTATCAAAATTAACAGATCGTTCTTTAGATTTATTGCTTTGTTTTCCCTCCCCAGACCTGCCGTCTGGTTTCAAAGAGCCCTGCTGCAGTGTTAAACAAATTTACTCTTCTAACAGGCACATAACAGCCCTCCAACTCCTCTCTCAGTACTCTTCACGGTGATGTTTGCGTTTCAACAAAAGCTTTCATAGATTTCCAATAAAAAAAAAAAAAAATGCACAGTAGAAGAACCTCTCCAACAGCTTATGGACAAGTGCGGTGAATAAGTGCATTAAAGAGAAGTTTTTCATTTCACAGTCCCGCTCCGAAAGCAAAGTTTTAATGTGACGGTACATGATGATAAATGAGTTGGAATAGGTTGATGATAGACTTCTTTATAAAATTAATCTCCAATCCTTTTTGTGGACTCTCTCTCTCTCATACATACCCATGCACACACACATTGTGTCTCCCTCCCATAGTCACGCACACACTCTTTCTCCCACTATTTCTCTCACACTCACACTCACAGCCTCGCAGCCGTCTTCATTTCCATGTCCATGGATGTGTTGAATGGCTGTGGTCTGTCCCCGCTCTCATGTGTCTGTGCATGTTTGTGTGTGTTTATGCGTGCTGATTGTCCAGTGGTCAAGCCTTGGCGGTGCTGTGTGGGATGTGTGGAAGCGTCTATGGGGTATTGGAAAAGAGGGGGAGGGCGGTTGAGGACACTGTTTCCTTCAGCGGTGGAATGTCTTCATGCGTGTTCCTGTTTGGAGAGGCTGCTCACGGCTCCCAGAAGTTGGCAGGAAACCACATGCTTCTTACACTGGGGCCGATAAGGAGGAGGAGGAGGAGGAGGAGGAGGTGGGAGGAGAGAGGAGGGAGGAGAAGAAGAAGTGGGGTTGTGGTGGGAAGGGAGGGAGGGAAGGGTGCTTTAGCAAACCTTCAGGAAGGTAGATTATCCCACGAAATGCTGGCAGAGCTTCAGCCTTTGTGCATGCGTGCGTGTGTGTGTGTGTGTGTGTGTGTGTGTGTGTTGAGTAAAGAATGAGGGTGTGTGACAAAAAAGCAGCTCCTTCAGCTCTCTCAGCAGCGGAGAGTTTCAATAAATCCGGGGCAGGCTCCACAAAAGGCTGCAGAACAAAAGGCCTGCAAGCTGAGAATGTGCAGCGTAGAGGCACGGCCCAATCTCACGCTTTGTTAACTCTTAAACATAACACTGAATAAAGACTAAGACAATCATGCCTCACTTGTCAATTACCTGCCTGTTGATTACAAATCTGACAGCTCAACACCTCAGAGTGCAGAATTCATACATGACTCCCGCTGTAGTTCAATGCGGAACAACTGTGCAACTCATCGTTTTTTTGTTGAAGCGTGTTTTGCCCAATCAAATTGATGTCAATCGGCTTTCATCTGATGATGATTTAGCCTCTGGGGTTAACAGCCAGTGTTTCTGCACGTCCAGTCTAGCCATCAGATATCCGGAAAATGGATATATCCGGGACAAGACTTCCTCTGCAGTCCGATTAACAACTTGATACGCACGAATGACAAGAAAGATTCTTTTTCGGCTACACTTTATAAACAGATATCTGCATATGAATGGAGTTCAATTTTAAAAAAGCTAATAAGAAGCTAAATCATCATCAGATGATAGCTGATGGGCTCTGAGATTGCATTTTGGCCGATGCGTTCCGCCTCTTTTGCTTTGTACACGGACTGTTGCAGCCAAAGCTTGCTCAAATATCTCTCCCATCTAAACTCAACTGGTTGCAGCAGATGGCTGCCCACCATGAGCCGGGTTCAACTCACTGTTTCTGCCTTTTAAAGGAAGTTTTTCTTTGCCAGTGTCACCAAGCACTTGCTCATGGTGGGAACTGTTGGCTCTCTGTAAATATAAAGAGAACGGTCTCGACATGTTCTATAGGGAAGGTGTCGTAAGATAACTTCTGTTATGATTTGGTGCTGTATAAATAAAATTTAACTGGACTGAAACCTGATTGTCAATACCATTCGGACTTCATACAGAAACCAGAACCAGAAATGCTTCTGGTGCCAAAATCTTGGTCCCTTGCTTATAGATTCTGTGTTCATATGCAGGTATCTGTTTATACAGATTGTATTTGTGTCTCAGCGAGCGTACCATTGGGCATTTATTCTGTTTTATTCATTTATTTGACAAGGACAAAACATGTAGGCATTTTTACATTCCAATAAAATCCAGCTGATTCAGAGTATACAGGCATTAGTCATAGCTAATTTGCAGTCCTTGTCCCTGGTTAGGCTTTTAAAGAGTAAAACACAGAATACACTTGAACACACGCGCTGAGACTAAAAATGAAACAGGCAAAGACAAACAGCCACTGCACACAGCAACTGAGACAACAATGACTGAAAACGATTATGTGCATTAAATTATATATGCAGATAAATTAGCACCAAGTGGTGTCAAGAATAAATTATTCAGAGCTCAAATAAATACTCTAGGCTCAATAAATGTATTTTCATTTTCATTTTGGCTCCTATCCAGTGGCCAGCAGGATGGTCGGTCAGTAGGGAAATAGTTTAATCTATTCTGTTCTAGTTAGAGAGCACAGAATCAAGTTTGTCTGCTCAGTTGAAATCATTCTTTGCCTCATGATAAAACAATAAAGCAAAATATTATCTATGTACTCCAAAATGTCCAATGCCTTGCTCAGAGTTAAGACACATATAGAACTACATAGGGTTGACTCATTATGATACTGCACTTTATTACAGTGAATCAAATGAGATAATGAACCTAATCTTCATAATAGCCATGCATGAAGAGACGTGACAAATCGGATTGGATAAAAGGGTCGTCATGGGTCGCCAATTTCCTCTACGCAAAGCTTCTCTTAAGGGAGTGGATGGACCAAGAAAAATGGCAAAGACACACTGTTTGGTCCACGTTTGGATCATGCTTTTCCGAGTGCATGAGTCTTTTTACCCCTTCAACACAATTGCATGGGCTGAGCCCTGCATGTCCAACCACAGTCTATAGTAATTCCCACAAGTGCACACAAACAATCCAGGGGATTATAAATCACAGGCACTTGGGAAAGGTTTCAGATGACTACGGCTGGTGTTTATGGTTTTCTATGACTGAATCCAGCTGTTTGGAGCCGCACAATGCTCCGAGAGGTGCAGTCAATTTGGCAGATTAGTGTATTGACAGATGGTGCGCCATCCATCCAGCAATCAATATGTTTTATTTTAATCCCTTCAAATGTTTACTCAAGAATCTGGACTGGAATGCCTCTCTCCCCAGGCTCCAGTGGCTATTATACAGTATCTCCGCCCTCCTATTAGACGTCCTCCTCTCCCTGCACCATCTTTTCTGTCCTGCTAGGAATGACTTTTCTGACCAAAGGCGCAAAAGCAACACTCTCCCCTCACTCAGAAAGTGCAATGGGATACACTCCCCCTCTTTAAGTAGGGCAGCCAAATCGAGCAATCAGACAAGACATCCATCACTATCCTGTGGGGTGGAGCAAATGACCTTGATGCAGTCTTCACACTCAATTTCAGATACCCTTGGGCTCCATTATGGGGAGATTTAAGCAGCGAGAGCGTGGCTGGCCTTCACATTTGATTCTTACGATACTAGATGTGATAAGTGTGTGATGCAGCGCAGAGAAAGAGAGTAATACAGGAGGTACAGGGAGGAGGAGGAGGAGGAGGGTGAGATGGAGAGGGTGAGTCAGCAGGTGATGAAAGCGCTGAAGAAAATTAAGATGGAGTAAGAGGACTCCAGGAGATGAGAAGAGGAGACGGTTGAAAATATCTGGAAGAGCGAGCAGCTAGAAGGTGGCTGTGGACGGAAGAGGATAGATTGCTTTTCAAGGACTTTTCTCACCTCCCCCGAAACAGAGCTCTACCTCAAAAACCAACAGTCCTCCAGGTAGAGTAGACACAATATAAGGGTAATTTACAGACAGGAAAAAAAAGATCTGGAGAGTGATCCATCATGGCGGCAGCACATGAGTGAATTTAAGCATCTGTGAATGTAAAAACCTGGTGCACTCTCTGTCTCTTTCCTCTCCACTAGCTGGTGGAGAAGAAAGCCAGTCTATGAACGGGTAAGTGCTCCCCCTCCCCCCCCTCTCTCTCTCTCCAACTCTCTTCGCCGGCTTGTGGGAGGAAAAAAAAAAAGTATGCACACAGATGAGCGCTCGCAAATGAAAACATGTTTGCATACAAACAACACACATAGGAATAATTGGTGCAAGACATCAGATCTGTTCTGACGAGGCGTCAAAAGAGTGACTTGCCTTAAAAAAAAAAAAGAAAAAGTAAGTTTTGATGTGAAGTGATTCGAACAGCGGTTCTCTTTTATTTTCACTTTTTCCGCCTCTGATTGAGTGTGTGTTCTTCTTTTAGTCAGGAGGAATGAGCCGTTTTAGCGCCGCAGCAACACACGGCGATCCCCCGGGAGTTCATTTGAGAAACACCACCTGCAGGTTTGAGTGGCATCATTAACAAAGGTCAGATGTGCTCACTGTGAAATTATACACACATGAATTTCTCATTGACTTGTTAATACACCTGATTTCCTTGCCCAGGGTGACAGTTTGCCCTTTGCTGTCTTCCAGGGGGGAGAGCTGCAGACGAGAATGCACCACGTGGGCGCCTCGCATTTGATTTAATTAAGAGGCCGCTGATAACACTTGAGTTAAACAAGCATGTAAATAAAATCAACATCATTAATGAACCAAGCAGCAAAACAAATCAATATGGGATATTCAGAGTGTTCAGTGGATTGTGGCACCTTAATCCCTGACTGAGGCTGCATGCTCTTATCTGTCCTTTAGGAATTGAAGACTTTGGGACAGTTAGTTGTTGATGAGTGAGGCAAATATGACATATTTTTTAATTAAGTTTAACATAATCTTACAATTTTATTGTGATTTTTTTTTTTGTTCTAAGCCAAAAGGTGATACAAATCATTTTTCTTTATACAGTATGTGTCTTATATGTGTTCTTCAACAAACCCAGGGTTACATGATACGAGCTAGCTAAAATGATGGTGTTAGCACTACCAATGACCTCCGGTGGTCAGCCTTAAAAATATGGTTAGGAACTTGGACATCCAGAGGGAACTCGGAGTAGAGCCAGCTGAGGTGGTTCAGGCATCTGATTAGGTGGTGTTATGGGCACCTTCAACTGGGAGGAGACCCAGGGCAGACCCGGAACCCATTAGAGGGACTACATAGCCCATTTAGCCTAGGAGCTAGAATGCATCGCTAAGGACGTCTAGAACACCCGGCTAAACAGCAGATGTTTATCTGATAGTGCTGTAGCCAAATTTAAGGAAGTGATTCCCTCAGTATTGAATTCAATGACTTGTCTCAATGTAGCAGAGGACTTGTCTGCTTCCTTTAGCCCCTCACAAATAGATCATCTTGTTGATAGTACTACAGGCTCATTACGAACAACTCTAGACTCTATTGCACCTCTGAAAAAGAAGATAATTAAACAAAGGAGGTTAGCACCATGGTATAGCCAGCAGACTCGCAACTTAAAGCAAGAGGCACGTAAATCTGAACACAAATGGCGTGCCACTAAACTGGAAGAATCTCGTTTAGCCTGGCAAGATAATCTTAAAACATACAGGAAGGCTCTCCGTAGTGCCAGAGCAGCCTACTACTCTTCATTAATAGAGGAAAATAAGAACAACCCCAGGTTTCTCTTCAGCACTGTAGCCAGGCTAACAGAGAGCCACAGCTCTATTGAGCCATCCATTCCTTTAGGTCTAAGTAGCAATGACTTCATGAGCTTCTTTAATGATAAAATTATAACTATTAGAGACAAAATTCATCACCTCTTGCCCTCAACAGGCACTGATCTGCATTCTGATACAGCAAGTTTGGAAACAGCTGTAAAACCTGATATATATTTAGACTGTTTTTTCCAATCGACCTTCATCAAATAACTTCAATAATTTCTTCTCTAAGTCGTCAACCTGTCTCTTAGATCCCATCCCAACCAGGCTGGTCAAGGATGTTTTACCTCTAGTTAGCCCTTCTTTATTGGATATGATTAATCTGTCTTTATTATCAGGATATGTACCACAGTCCTTTAAAGTAGCTGTAATTAAACCTCTTCTTAAAAGCCCACTCTAGACCCAGAGGTTTTAGCCAATTACAGACCGATATCAAACCTTCCCTTTCTCTCTAAGATACTTGAGAAAGCTGTAGCCAATCAGCTGTGCGACTTTCTCCATAAGAACAGTTTATATGAGGATTTTCAGTCAGGATTTAGAGTGCATCATAGCACAGAGACCGCACTAGTCAAAGTTACAAACGACCTCCTAATGGCATCAGACAAAGGACTCATCTCTGTACTTGTCCTGTTAGATCTTAGTGCCGCATTTGACACCATTGACCATCAAATTCTTTTACAGAGACTGGAACATCAAATTGGCATCAAAGGAACCGCCTAAGCTGGTTTAAGTCTTATTTTTTAGATCGTTCTCAGTTTGTTCTAGTCAATGATGAATCCTCCATGCATACCAAAGTTTGTCATGGAGTCCCACAGGTTCTGTACTCGGACCACTTCTATTCAGTTTATATATGCTTCCTCTAGGGAACATTATTAGGAATCACTCCGTTAATTTTCATTGTTATGCCGACGACACCCAATTATATTTATCGATCAAGCCTGATGAAACCAATCAATTAACTAAACTCCAAGCATGCCTTAAAGATATAAAAGTTGGATGACCTTCAATTTTCTGATGTTAAATTCAGACAAAACTGAAGTTCTTGTAATTGGACCCAAAAACATCAGAGACTCTCTCTCTAGAGACTTAGTTACCTTAGATGGGATCACCCTGGCCTCCAGCTCCACCGCAAGAATCTTGGAGTTGTTTTTGATCAGGATTTGTCCTTTAATGTCCACATAAAACAAATTTCAAGGACTGCATTCTTCCATTTACGCAACATTGCCAAAATCAGACGCATTGTATCTCAAGCAGATGCAGAAAAACTAGTCCACGCATTTGTTACTTCTAGGCTGGACTATTGTAACTCATTGTTATCAGGCTGCTCCAATAAGTCTCTTAGGACTTTGCAGCTAATTCAGAATGCTGCTGCCGTGTTCTGACAGGAACCAAGATCAGAGATCACATCTCTCCCATTTTGGCTTCCTTGCATTGGCTACCTGTTAAATCTAGAATAGAATTTAAAATTCTTCTCCTTACATACAAAGCTCTTCATGGTCAGGCACCATCATATCTAAAGAGCTCATAGTACCTTACTACCCCTCTAGAACACTGCGCTCTCAGAATGCTGGGTTCCTTGTAGTTCCTATAGTTTCCAAAAGTAGATTGGGAGCCAGAGCTTTCAGCTATCAAGCTCCTCTTCTGTGGAACAAACTACCATTTTGGGTTCGGGAGGCAGACACGGTCAACACTTTTAAGAGTAAACTTAAGACTTTCCTTTTTGATAGGCTTATAGTTAGGGCTGGCTCAGGTCATCCCTTAGTTATGCTGCTATAGGACTATACTGCCGGGGGACTCCTCCTTTCAGGGTTATGCCTAGCCAGGCATGGTATTGGTTGAAGATGCAGTCACATCTCCCTTTACTGAAAACCCTCTCTCTCTCTCTCTCTCTCTCTCTCTCTCTCTCTCTCTCTCTCTCTCTCTCTCTCTCTTCTCACCATCACCACCACCATCTGTAAACATACATGTCTGTCATACATGTACATTAATGCATCTTACTAACTAAACTTCTTCCCCGGAGTTTCTGTGCTCTTTTGTCCAGCAGGTTTCGTGGATCGTGACTGCTGCTGTGGTCCTGCATGACGTCCACTACATATATTATTACTGTCATTAATGTTACCAGATCTCCATTACAGTTTATAGTAACTTAGTTAATGATTTGCTGCTGCTGTGCATCTGTGTCTCTCTATCTCTATCCAGGTTCCACTGCTACTGTAATCATTTTATCATTCATTGTAATCCATTGTCATTTTTCATTGTAATTGTACAAAATGTTTCTGTTGACTTGTTGACTGTACACGTGACATCTATTGCACGTCTGTCCGTCCTGGGAGAGGGATCCCTCCTCTGTGGCTCTTCCTGAGGTTTCTTCCACTTTTTCCCTGTTAAAAGGGTTTTTTGTGGGCAAGTTTTTCCTCACTCGAACCGAGGGTCTAAGGACAGAGGGTGTCACTCCCTGTACAGATTGTGAAGCCCTCCGAGGCAAAATGTATTTTGCGACTTTGGGCTATACAAATAAAATTTGATTGATTGATTGATTGATAAACCTGCTGCCACGGTGACCCAACGCTGGATAAGTAGAAGAAAATGGATGGATGGATGTTTACCATGTTCTCCATCTTAGTTTTGTTAGCTGGCTAAAATGTGCTAATTAGTGGCAAACACAAAGTACAGCTGAGGCTGATGGGAATTTAATTAGTTCTTAAGGCACTGCCAATGGCGCTAGATGAAAAATTGCTTAACATAAATGTTTGTACCAAATTTGATTAACTGAAAAACCGCACATGTGATGGGATCACCAAAGTTATTAGGATTCATCCTCTGAAGGACATGATTCTCTGTACCAAATTTCAGGGTAGTCCATTTGATTGTTGTCAAGACATTTTAATAAGAACAATAAAATGTCAACTTCATGGTGGTGCTAGAGGGAAAGTCATGGGATCACCAAAGTCATAAAGATCCATCCTCTGGGAACAACGAATGACAATGGCAATCCATCTAAATGTTATTGAGAGCCAAGTGGTACACTGACTGACAGACCAATAAACCCACATTGGCATCGACCATCCGCAGAGCCCTGCGAACGGCACTGGCTTGATTAAAAAAACAGGTTTGTATCAAATCAGCAACAATCAAATCAAGCTAACTCTGTTAACCACATTCAAACAATTGGACCCAGGATTCCTGGAGAGGCTGCTCCCAATGATTTAACACAGGGGGAAAGACACCTATTCACACATTTCTTATCACCAGTGAGGTCAAAGAAGCACTTCCAGATTCACCCTATGTGCGCATCTCCCTAATGGTCCCACATAGCATGAACAATTTGCGGTCATAACATTGTGAGAAGTGCTGTCATGTGAGGAGAAACACACCATTAAGAGTCAAGCAGCTGTGTCAGATCAGACTTTTACACAGCCCACTGCTTTGTCATGTCAGAGAAGGTTGCGGCTTGTCCTTGTCCACTGAAGCGAGTGTTTGCACAGTGGATACAGGCCCAGGGCAGGTTACGTGTGCTGCACTCATCCATGTAACTGTAACATATAAAATGCTACACGGTGCCTCTACTTTTTCTGCCATGTAAGTGTTACTTGTAGAGGCTCGTGTGGCTGAAATGTAATCATAGTAACACAGTGGAACGAGGACAGACGCAACAGCACTGTGTCATTGCAACAAGGCTTGTGTTAAGCGCATGAAATATGACTCGTCCTGCTGATGACAGAGATAACACTGTCACAAGGGAGGAAGACTAAATAATTGGAAAATTTCATAACACAAGAAAAATATGGGGGATCACTTGAGAACATTTAAAAACAACACAGGGTCTAGAGTCATCTCGGAAATCTCCTAGCAGCCAGGCTTAGTGTATAGAGTTGGGGTTCAGGTCAGGTTATTGGGGTCAGGATTATGCTGTCCACTCAGGTTTCCTGGAGGGCAGGACGGCTGTCCTGTAAACTGATCCAGTCTAAGCCTGACCCAATAAGAAAGCTCCATGTGTTAGAAAAGAAAAAGAGAGGTGTATCTGTATATTTGTTCATATTTGCATCTTAACGTCTGTGGGTGTCACTGAGGCTGACAGTGTATGGGACACAAATTAGTTGAGGTGAGAAAAAAAGAAAAAAATCGTCTTGCAAACAGAAAGATGTCTCTTAAACTGTTAAAACAGTGATCACTTTGTTTCATCTGATCATGCAATGTCATGTGATTGCATTTTTAGCCATGGCTCTAGGGGTGGCAATGTTGGTCAGTTGGTCCGTCCACCATTTTGGTCCAGAAATATCCTAACAACTATTTGATGGATTGCTGTTAAATCTTGTGCTGACATTTGTGGTCTGCAGAGGATCCTTAAGTCTTTTTTTTTTTAGCACCACCACGAGTTTCACATTTGTGGTTTTCAGTGTAATTTCTTAACAACTTTTGCATTGATTGCCGTGTAATTTGGTACAGACATTCACATCCTCCCCTGAGGAATGACTTTTACTCACTTTGGTGATCCCTTCTCTTTTTTCCTAGCACCGTCATCAGGTCAAAACATTTTAGTTTATAATCAAACACCTGCAAAAAATATCCCTAACATCGACAGTATACTTTGTGTTTAATGCTAACTGGTAAATGTTAGTATGTGAACATGCTAAACTGAGATGTTGAGCATGGTAAACATTAAACCTGAGCATGTTAGCATGCTGACATTAGCATTAACTTGAAGCACAACCGTGCCTACAGCCCCACAAACTGCTAGCATGTGTTTTTGTTTGTTTTTTGTGTCTTTGCCCGTTTCTTACAGACAAACTCCTGCATCTGTCATAGAAACCTTTAATCCAATACAAAGTCTCAGTGAGGACTACGAGTTAAATATAAACTCTTATGCAAACTACAGGCCTTAACGCTGACAAAAAGATGGTGATAGCTAATAATAATAATCATAAGTATGTTTTCATTAGTGTATAATGACCTGAAAATAAGAATCACTGTGTTTTTGTTGCGTAGATATGAGCCCTCTATATCTACAGAAAGAGCGGGTTCTCTTCCACGGAGGCCAAACAAACACTGGCTTTAGATATGTCCTTTTGCTTTTTATGTGAATTTCGAAGCCTGAGTTTTACCTATGTGCATGGAAGGAGAGGATGAGGTGTGGGAGAGTATTCATTTGGTTGCAATCTGCAACTTCACTACTAGGTGGCAATGTATCCTACACACTGGACCTTTAACATAAAATTGATTTGATGGATCAGTAAAGAAATGATCAATTCCAAGTCAACAAACAGGTTTCAAATGTATCTTGTTTTACTAGATTCCTTGTAAGAGCCAGCCAATTAGTCTACCTAGTTACAAAGTAAATTCAGACAGTGAACATCAGCAGGAAATATGGATGTAAAGTATGGGAAGGGAAACATATCCAGAGATCGAGCTGTAGTTTCTTCATCTTTCAAAGTAAAAGGTCTCCATCCACTTTATTAAAGGTCAGAAAATACTACCAACATGGAGCTTATATGTAATAATGATGCCATGAGTTGCTGACAAGTTGACAACAGCGCAGCATACTTTCACTATCAGGTTCTAAATAGCCATCATCTCACAGTTTGGAAGATGACAAGATGCTCATTTTCTCTCGAAACTGGTGTCCAGAAACGAGGTCTGTTCTCAATTAGAGCCTGTCACGATGCCTTCTGCCACATTCTTATATCCTCCAACAGGCTGGATGGTTGTGAAACTGCCAAGCTGTACATTTCCAAGTATGAGGCTGTTGGTAGTAGACTCTCTGCTATATGTTGTTCTCCATCTATCTCTCCCTCTCTCCCCCTCAGATGAACACAGAATCATCAACTTTTTTTATTCACTGATGTTTTTGCTGACCTCCTGTGAGAGGTGGAATGTTTCTGTCAGTGTGAATACTGAGTGCTTGTCCAGCCTCACTGTCTAGACTGGTGTTCCAGCTATTAATTTGTAATGCTTTAGGGATATCGCTCTTTGAAAGAACATGTTTTTTTTAAGTGATGGCCCTGTTGTCTGCATAAAAGTTGCATATTAATGAGAAAAAATGATTTTCTCAAAGTTTCTAAAAGAGTTAAAAAGTTCTTAAAAGAAACAGCAAAAATTGGGGGAAATATACTTTCTTGAAGTATGATACCACTCTCATGTCTGAACCATAGTATATATAAGATGGACGGCTTGTTTCCACCTCCTCCCACTGTACACAAAGGAAGTCAAAGTACCACGGATATGGGCGCTGCCATCTTTAGCTGGTGATGTCATTTGGAGCCAGAGTTTGTGCAGTAGTGATCAGGGTTGGAGCCACAGTATTGAGGTGCTGTCCATGTACCCGAGCTGAATCAATCATGAACAGGGCTCAGCTGTCAATCATGACATGAAACCCCTTTTTTTCATCAGATAACTAATTAAAACCAAACTTATCAGATAAAACCAACACACATGCATAAATCAGTATGATAAAAGCTACCTAAAATGACAGAAACCTCTTTGGGGAAAATTGATTTGACATGTACTATGATTTTTTTTTGTTTGGCTCATGTGCCATTCACTAGCATACTTCAGCCACAGTTCACCACCAAGATATTTTGGCTTCACTTTTTGCCAGCCGTCATCTTTCTTCATAGTCAGTGTTCTATATGCTAAATATGAAGCTAGAGGCGGCAGGCTATCTTAACCTAAAGACTGGACATATGCCTGCTAGGAAAATATCCGTATATCATCATAGCATACTAACTGGTGAGGGACCAGTTAGTATGCTATATCTTGTTTAATCTATACAAAACACGAACTGTAAAAACGAGTTGTGGTTATATGAAGTTTCATACTGATCCCTAATTCCTGGTCCTTGTGCTAGGCTAAGCTAACCATCTGTTGGCTCTAGCTTTATATTTAGCATAGAGACATAACAATATGAATCTTCTTTGGTAACTCTCTGCAAAAAAAGGAGTTAAAGGTGTAGTGTGAAGGATTTAGTGATATCTAGCGGTGAAATTGCCGATTGCAACTAACAGAATACCACTCGCCTCACCATCCCATTCATGAAAAAAACAGAAAAGGTCTTATTTAGAGCCACTATTTGGCTTGTCTGTTCTGGGTTTGTAAAAACATGATGGTTCAACATGGCAGAGGGCTCATCTATAAAGGCTCATGTAAAAAAAAAACATAAAATTTCTTATTTTGAGGTTAATATACACAAATGAAAACATAGTTATGCTTATTATCATCCATTTCTGCCAATACGTCTCCTTAAATGTTACACACTGGACCTCTAAGTGTATGTAGGAGTCTATTTACTATTTTAAAGCTGCTCACCATATGAGAACACATAAATATTTGCCTATCAAAGTATTTATTAGCTTCATGACTTCAGTAGCTGTTTTGTGGTGAATATGGTGGGACAGTTGGCAGCTCAGTGTGTTTTACTTCTTGTCAACAACAGAAATATTATCCCAGTGCACTACTTTTTCTAATAAATAGTAGTTTGTTCTGAATACAATATGCATTTATGAGCTCCACTTGACCCCTTGAGGCAAAATGACATATTATCTCATATTTCTGTACAGTTGAAAAAATTGTACTTGTCTCCTGATAAGACAACAGGACATGTAGTGTGTGTCCTGATGTAACCCAGGGCTGAGGAGAGGTGTGTGAGTAAGCATGCTTGGTTTGTCAACACACTAGTAAAAATCCACGCGTGACGCTAACATCCCACAGATGTGTGAAGGCTGGAGTCTTCTGACTCAGTGTCAGAGATGAATGTAGTGTGGGTGGGCGTGCGCCTCATTGATTTTTGTGTTGGAGAGATTAGAGCTTGTTAAGGTTACTGCACGCAGAGCATGGGATATATTAAAGAGGAACATACACTAGCCTGACTGCAAATCCTGCTTTCCAATCAACCCCCAATTCTCTCTCTCTCTCTCTCTCTCTCTGTTCATTGAGATCAGAAGATGAGCTGGACCAGGCTGCAAACAGATGTATTACCAAAATATGCATCTCGAGTCTTTTGATCTAATAGAGAATGTCAACGTTGTTGGAGTGAGAAAATCTGGGATGAAATAAATGCACATGTTTCTGATTCAAATCAAGAGAGCTCTCTGAGGTTGGAAGTTCATTCTTCAGTTTTGGGAACAGAATATGTAACAAAATACTCAAACGTTCACATGCTACCTTTGGGGTCTTTCATCTTATGTTCTTTATTCAGCAAATCGAGCTGGCTTAGTTGTCATTACGTGACACACTTCGGTTCCTCCAGCTGAGTGAGGAGGGGGTCACATGATAACAAGTAGTCATAAGTATGGAAATCATAACCTTTGTCTTTGTTCAAGAATAGCTGCTGCTGATATGAATGGCCTCCTTAATTTTCTTGACTTTCTTCTGACATCATAGACAGGTAGCCAGTCAAATGTCATTATCTTCATCCGTGTTCTGCTTTGTTTAAAGATCTTGACACTTGTTTCTGGAAAAATCATTTGGAAGAAAAGTATGTCATCCCACTGACATGAAACGCTTTAAGAAGAGCAGAACTGAAGACAGATTATGACATTACATTGGAAGTTGGATGGGCATTTTCTAAATATCAAAGTATGCAACCTACTGGATGAGGCAAGTATGGACTAAATGGTTCAGAATGCTTCAAGCAAAGTGTCTTGAAGGGATCTGTTCCATCCACTGACAGTATAAAAAATGGACAGTGTATGCATCATGAGGTCTGAAGAGCAGTTTTGAAGCTCAGAAATATGCGGCTCTGGCTGGGGCCATGTTGGTAGTCCTGCTTCTTCCGCCTCCCGGCTAATCTAAAAATCGGCAAAGACGTGAATCATCAGAGGACCTGACGCCTGAGTGCTCAAACAAGCCACCTGTAACAACACCTACCGGTCAGTCAACACTTTAACTAACTTTAAGCCTTAATACAATTTGAACGGTGAGTTAAAAAAAATTCACCCTCAGTACAGTTGTCATGAACAGGGAAATTAGCTAGGGAGACTAAAACCATTTTTTGTACCAGGCTGTAAACATGTTTATTTCTGCTGTGAAGTTGGACATTTTGGACTTATGGAGACTGACTAATTCTGCAGCCAGCCTCAAGTGGCTGTTCAGGGAACTGCAGTTCCGCAGTGGCTTCACTTCACAGTTACGGAGGTTGCCGCTTGGTTCCACTCTCAGAGGACCACAGAGAGGGCCAATATGCACAAAATTAGAGATACGGGGATGAGAATTCCAACATACTTGGCACAGTGTGCCATCAGAGGCATTCATGGTGTTGTGCCTGGTTGTAGACGTGTGAAGAATGCTTGTGAGAGAAGTTCATATCCTGCCCACATTATCACCTCTGTACACCTGGTCCAATCACCATGCTCGTCAGATTGTCAGTTTTGTCTGGCGCAGATACCTGATTCTGATGTAGGAAAGGTGTGGGGTTGATTAACACTTTGTTTGACACATACTGACGTCTTTACACTTCAAAGAAAACTATGCAAACAACCTGTTAATAATATTAGACTGAATCGTGTAGCACACCTTCAGAAGAGACCAAAGTCCCCTCTCAGCACGCTCAGGTATTCCATGATCATCATGTGCCATTTGGACCAGCTAAAGGTCAGCTAAAGCAGCCACTCTGCCAGGGTTCAAAGGTGAACAGCCCGCTTGTGTACGAGTAAATGGATCCACCAACCTTACAGTTATCCAAGTGCATGCTGGTTATCTGATAGCTTCCTTTCTCTTTTAAAGCACAGTCACTCAGCTCACAGCCAGCCTGCAGATAGTTTTATTCCACATTATTGCTTCTTATCTGATCTGACACCGTTCCCACAGCTCAGCACGGCATTAACATACAACATGCGTGTTCCATTGCTCTGATGTCAGGAAAACCCAGTGAGCTGCCAGTCAGGTTAAGGCAAGATGTGGATGGCAGAGGCGAGGCCTCACATTCTGTAAACTTAACGACACTTCAGTCATTTTCTGCTTTTTACTCCTTGTTAACATGCTAGCTGGAATGTTTCATTAGCCTCAAGTCTGGTTCTTTGATGAGAAGCAGCAGCAGTTTTTTCCCCCAAAGAAACTAAAAAGAAAGCGTGAGCCGGCAGACAGCCACCTTTTTAAAGCCGTGCTACAGCGACAGTGGTTTTACTCTCTTCCTTCTCTAAAACCCCCATTTTTTACCCTCTGCGTTGATGCCGTGTGTCAGCTGGGAGGCACGACACTGTACCATGCAGATGTAATCTACACCTTTCCGTGCCAGAGAAAAGCGATTGAATCGCAGCAGGCGGCCAATCCGTGACATGCTGACAGGATCGGCATAGCGACACATGTGTGGATATCTGCTTTCATGCAACACATCCCAGGGGGGGAGAGGAATATGGTCGGAGGCCAACTTTTGTGATGTGGGTAGGGGTGAAAAGGAGAAATGTTGGAAACACTGCAACTGACTGGGTGGGTTGAACACGGGTTGGCTGACATGACGTTAAAGAGATCTGGAAAGAGAGTGAATTTAAGCTGGGTGGAGATAAGAAAGAAGGCCACAAGTGAGGGGTGGAGGGTGTGTGTGTGAGAGACAGAGCATGAAATAGAAAGTGCAGGTGGACTATCTGCGAAGAGAAGCCGTGGAAGTGCTGCGGATGAAACATGGCAGGATGAAGTTGTGTTTTGCTCCAGCGGCTGTGATCGGGATGGAAAGTCTGCGTGTTTGTTTGCTCAGCGCACGTCAATGGAAGCGCCAGAACCGACACCGCCGAGCGAATTTAGAAAAAGAGAGGAGTGTGTTTCTGTGTTTACGTGCGAGCTTGAAGCTTTTATCCGTGTCAAGATCCTGTGTCGGCGATGTCAGGGGAGCTTGTCTGCAGAGCGCTCAGGGAGTGCGAGCATGAGAAACCTTTGTTCACTGCCTGGTTGCAACATACCAACATCCGTGAGGCATCATTAGTGGGAGGCTCAGCCTGCTCTACCCTGAGCAAAGAGGGGCAGAAACGTGGACTTTACATGAAGGCTAAAGGGCACCGTCCTGTGGACGTTAAGTCAGAGCAAACACAGGCACTTCCTTGGAGGTTGGGCTCAGAGGTTTCCCCCTCTTTCTCTCTACTGACGACGCTCTGATCTGCCTCTGAGAAGGCGATATCAAAGAGGCCGCGCGATGATTGTTCAATATACCGCGGCTTGAAATGAAGTGATACACCGACAGCTTGTTGACAACAAACCGGGGGAGCTGTACCCAGTTTATTTTGATTTCCATCCTGCGCTGCTTTGTTTCAGGAGTCACAAAAGAGCCGCTCGGTTCCATGAAAGCAGAGCAGGATAGAGGGCGAATGTATACCGCACACACAGAGGGAGAACGGCAGAAAGCAACAGTGTTGGTTTGTTGTTTCCAACTCCCCCAGCACTTAGAGGTTCCCTCCAGCACAGTCTCTCACTGAAATATTAATCGTGTTTGACAGCTGTTTTAGCTACGAAAACAAACACAAGACCGGAGCTTTTTTTTTTTGGAAAGCGCAAAGACATACGCTTCAAGCATGGACTGGCTCAGATAAGGAACAACTGTTGTGGACCAAAAAAGGAGACAGCACAGTGTGGAGGAAGCCTCATTAGAAATGTGCTGTTGTTCACCAGTGCGAAATGTTGATGAGCTGTGCTGCATCTCAGCTGTCATGTCCTCTTGGGGGGGGGTTGGTGGAGGGAGGTGGGATAGCGGCTGTGATGTACGTGATGAAGTGTTGGAGTTTCAAATGTACGTTCAGATATCAGGAGGTCAGAGTTGGAAGGAGTCGAGCCACATGCCTGTTTGCTCTTCCAGGTGACTCGCCCCCACCTCAACATCTCTGCAATCCCAGTGCACTTAACAAGGTGATATAAGGATGAGAGGCTTTCTCGCTCACTCACACACACACACACACACACACACACAGCTCTAGCATGGCAGAGGCAATTTGCAGCATTAAGCTGCCTGATAGCACATGTCCACTGAGAGTTAGGGAGTGATTTAACGGACATTGCTCACACCAATTAGAGTGAATCAGCCAGGCAACGCTGCAGACGACAAGTGGATGCCGGCGCTGTCCGCACACGCTACCACACACACACACATATATGCGCTCCCACACACTGCGGAAAAAGGGGGTATTTCACTGTTTCTTTTGTGATTAAGAGCATGAAAATAGCCCATTTAGATAATCCCTTCCTGTCAGCACTGTCAGCCCGAGAGACACTGACACATCCCATGCACTCGTTCCCTCATTACCATACGCCAGTCATTTCAAGAGAACTGACTACAAAGCCCCCAAGAATGAGCGGAGGGGAATGGCCACCTGCTTCTCTCTTTTTTTTTTCGCGAGCGCCGGAGCCACTCCTCGTCTCTTCGCCGGCCAAGCATGGAGCGACATGACACAGTACGAAGGCCACAAATGGGAGAGCCGCAAGAGAAAGAAGGTGCACAAAGGGATTTCTATTTGCACGCCCATTGGAGGGGTCAGGCCCTGGAGAGCACCTGATTCATTTTCTTCTTGAGGGCTATTAATCTTTTCAAGCACCAGAATCACTTTGCCTCTCAGGAATGGGAGAGGAGATTGAGTTTTCTATTACAATCAACCAGAGGCAGTGTGTCGCAGGGAGAAGGGGGCAGTGACGACACTGTCCTTGCTGCCTCCTTCGCCATTTAAAACAAAAACAAGGGAGGGAGTATATTATCACATTAGTGAGATAATTGTATTCACGGTACAAGCAAGGTCACAGTCAGTGCACTGCTGTTACAGGTTCTTCTTTATATAAAAGAGCAGAATGGTTCATTGTGATTTCAAACGAGTGCATGTGTTAGTTCATATGGTCAAATTCTTCTCTTTACCTACAACAGATGGCATTTTAAGTCTTAGGCCTTTAGCTATGTATCCCTTGTGCAGAACATTATCCTGTGATTCATCTGAGTGCTTTTTGTGTGTGTCTTCAGACATTAACACGCCGTGTCTGCAAAATGCAATTAAACCCACGCTTTTATGGACCTTTTATACTTAATATCATTCCATATGTTGGTGGTGAGCTTGAAAGAAAACTATTAAGTGGACCTTGACTTAAAGGTATACTTTGAAAGAAAGCTCATTTGTTTTCTCTCTTGTTGAGATGGGAGGATCAATACCACTCTCATATCGGGAAGCCACAGACACGAGACGGTTAGCTTAGCTTAGCATAAAGACTTGAAACAGCTAGTCCAACGATAGCATCACAAAAGCTAACTAACAATGTTATATCTTTTTAGTTAGAAAAACTAATGTGAAAATGATGTGATGAGAGTGAAAGTGATGCAGTTTTATGTGGAAGTTATGTGTCGGGACTACTTCTTGGCCGGGTGCCGTGACTTCCTGTTTCACTGGACTAGTGAGCTCTAGAGATATGAGAGTGGTATTGTCCTTTTCATGTGACTCTGAGCAGGAAAGTATCTATACCAAGATGTTGAATTATTCCTTCCTAAGATACTGCTATACTTTGAAGAATGAGCTCCTTGATTTCTGCTGTTCACATTGTGAAACATCTGAAATTCTCAAGAAAGATAATCCAGAGACGATTTAGCCCCGAGCTGCCCCCGAGTAATTTTACCTTTTCATTCTTCAGGTACGAAGTATGCAGAGAAGGAAGGTTCACATCCTTCGCATACGTGCTCGTAAAAAGCAAACACATCACAAGCTTTATAGACTCACCTTATTGCACGTGGTGTTGCTAATGGGCTAATTACCACGGTGGCCCATATGAGTCCTAAACACATTACTCCACTTTCTTAGACCTATGAGGGTCAAAGGGCACGCTCACTACACGAGTAAGGGGCTGATTTATCAAATCTAAGTCAAAATAGAGCACAGACATCACATTAATTACTGGCTTGTATAATTTATCAGCTACCTTCATTATACCACACTCTTGAAAAATGTCCGTTGGCGAGGAGTATTAATTGCAGAAGAGCCTACTGAAGTGCAGAGCTTGGCCGCGGATCTTCCCGGTCAGGCTCCGAGACGGCTGCACTAATGGGGGAATATGGAGGCCACTTTAAAATGAAAAACGGCAACGGAGCCCAGTGTCACTTAATCAATGTGAAGCCCCAGTGGGGGCGAAAGAAGCACCGCCTGCGGGGGGAACCGCGCCGTCCCTGGAATCATGTCCCCAGAACGAAGGGGGTTTTAAATGGGCCGACGTTCACGGCGTAACTCATCTCAGTCACAGCGATGATGGCGCTAGCTCCCAATGGGGGTGTTGCGAGGAGGTTGTCTCTTCTTGGGAGGTGCTTAACAACACCATCCGTCTTGGTAACACAATACTGCAGACACCGCCTACCTAAGGAGCTATCATCACTGGTGGCTCCTGAGCTGCCTTCACTCATCCGGGATGAAATTCTCCTTGAAAAAGAAAGCCTGAGGCAACACGGTGACTGTGCTTGATCAATCACTTCCTCAGCCAGCTATGACCCATTAGGATCACAAAACCTGACAAATTCTCCTAATTTGGGTCATTTCTCTATCTCATCTTTCTCCTTCAATTACAGTAATCAACACAAGTCCACTCAGGGGACAGAAATTAAAATGTATTTTACTTCAGGTTAAGAGGACATCTCCGCGCCTCAGCGAGCCAGTGTCAGTTTGTCTCTGCTGGCCCCCTGCTCCTCTATCTGGCGGCCGCCTCGGGCCCCCGGGTGCTCTTATCTCTCAAACAAACGGCTCCCGCACTGCCGCCCCGCTCGCAGACCTCATCTATCTGCCTGACATGTGCTTCCTTGTTTGTTTTCTCTCGCCTGCTATACGCGGTTGATGATATTGAGCTGTGTTGACGGCGCTCCTCCATTCATGCCAGATGAATCAATCACTCCTGCGTGCTCCACAGCACTGTTTAGTGCCGGCAGAGTCTTTTCCACTTCAATCAATGCGGGGGCTTTAGGAACGGGTTAGAGCTTTTTCCTACTATTTATTAGTGAAAGAATAGCTCCCTAAAAGTAGCTCTGCCAGGCACTTTGGCTGAGTGATGTACAGCAATGAACAATGACAAATGTTTGTCAGTTTCCTGGAATGACATTCCTGTTTTGTTTATTCAAGTCCAAAATGGATACAGATTGAATTTGTTAATATGCGTATGGAAATATACACGAGAAGTTCTACAGTATTAGCAGATGGACTAAATCTTTCACAAGCACTGTTGAATTTGTTTCAATAATTATAAAGGAGGAGAAATAATTAATATAAAATCAAACAAACAGTCTGTTCAGAGTAAAGATATAAGATTTGTAGCATGTAAGGCAGCTCAGATATAAAGCAGCAACAGCTAGAAAGTCGAGTAACGAGGCGAGACAAGAAGAAAACTGAGCTGCCTCTGAGTCTTCTTCCGTCCTATGATGAAAGGATAAACATACACATGCTCATTACAAAAAACAGAAATACGAAATAAGGATTTTTAATGAGGTGCAGCAAGTTCATAAGAAAATATTCTTTATGTAAGATAATGCCCTTTAGAGGAGGGTTAAAGCATTATAAAACTTGGAGTAACAAAGAAATGAAACAAACACATTTCCTTACATCACGTTTATGAAGTCAACAGTTCAAAAAGGGGCGTTCGGGTTCCCCATTTCCTGTCAGCAGATGAAGTCACTCTCGTCTTGATCTTCCTGTGTTTGGACGATGAGCAGAGGGTTCCTGCGAGGGCTCGGCTCTAACAGAGTCCCACTGCTGCTCCTCCCAGATGTTGCTTCG
Organism: Argyrosomus regius; assembly: GCA_946959425.1. NCBI lineage: Eukaryota > Metazoa > Chordata > Actinopteri > Sciaenidae > Argyrosomus > Argyrosomus regius. The sequence continues at coordinate 4,392,751 of OX336885.1, forward strand.
CCTTTTGCTGCAGCGCTGCTGGGCTGCGAGCAGCTTCCCTCTGCTTTGTTGCTGGAGTCTTGGGAGATTTTCAGCTCTTCTGCCACCCGCTCCCCCAGCTCCTGGATGAGCCGTCTGGAGCCTTCCGAGGCTACCGGGAAGGCGTCCACTTTCTTCTCCTCTGAGGAGAGAGCACTCGTGGGCTCCTGGGGGATGGGAGATGCAGCGGAGCTGGGTTGGGGCTGTGGAGGGTTGTCCTTAGACATCTCTCCTCCTCCCTTGTTGGAGTCGGTGCAGCCTTGCCCTTCAGCTTCAGATTCTTCACTCTCATCAGAGCTGCTGCTGCTGCTGCTGCTGCTGCTGCTGCTATCACTGGAAGCGCTGCTGCTGTCACCGCGGGATATCGGACCGGTCTGGGAAGCTCCCTGCTCTTCTTCCTCTGCCACCATTGTCGCCGCTTCCTCCAGCTCTTTGAGTTCCAGCTCCAAGTCTTTTTTCCGCAGTGAAGCTTTCTGTAACGTCGTGGCCAAGTCTGTCATTTTCTTGGACCTAAAAGAGCGGAAAAGGTGGACAAGTTAGGAAAGCAAAGAGCTGATTTAACTTCCTCAACAAACCTGGTGTATGACTACGCAAAGAGGGGAAAAAAACAGACATCCAGCTACAACTTCATCAGTGGTACCCGACCCGAGAGAGACGGAGGCACAACGACTGACTGATCGACTGGCTCTGCGTACAAAAGACATAGCCACGGGATAACCATCTACAAATCTAATACCCATTAACCATATCCCATTCTCATCTGAATGCTAAGTAGACCACGATTTGCCGAAGCACAGAGAGGAGGGGGCCTCAATGAAATATGGAAATATGGATGTTTAATAATGTAGGGAGATGAGCCGGGCTGATACACAGAGCTCAGGCTCTCTTCCTCCCCCACCGCTGCTCTTCCTGCGAGAGGTGATAAGAGAGACTGAGAGGGATTACAGAGACAGGCGGACCCCTCCTCCTCCTCCTCCACCACCTCGGCCCTCACATGCATACGCACGAACACTTTCACCTCCGCACTCTGAGAGGCTAAGCCAACAGTTAGAGGCTGCAAACAGCGGCGAGAGAGGAGAGGTGGCTGCGATTGCAACAATGAGACAGCGCTTGCGGAGGATGAGAGCGAGCAGAGGAACCTTTCACGCCGCACAAGATGTGATTTTTTTAAAAGATTCTAAAGAATACATGTGTGTTCTCGTTTTTTTTTTTTTTTTTTTTTTTTTTTTTTTTTTTTTTTTTTAAATGATTTCAAGAGCTGCCAGCGATTCCAGAGAGAATGTGATTTGGTGCGTGCCAGAGAGAGAAAGAGATCCTTATTGTCTGATGTGAATTTTAAACTGGATATTTCACCCAACAATCAGGCTGTGGAATGAACCCGAGAACATTGTGAGAATAAATCCTGCAGAACAGAAGCAGGCTAACCCTGAATGGCCCAACAGACTGTGGTTGTGCACAAAGTCTGACTGCAATACAGTCAATAAAAGTCTGGACAGAGAATGGCTCCGAGCTGAAGCCCCACAGCTGAACGTCTCCGAAGATTAAGATTAAGAGAATGCCCTCATAAAGCAGTACATTAAACAATGTTCCCATTCCACGGCTTCAGTTTTATAGTTGAGTTGCCACAGAAGACACAACAGACTCCTCAGAGAGAGAGAAGGTGTTTTATTGCTGATGAATGTCCTCCTACAAGGCCCCATTTGTGTAAAGCCATCAGATTGTTGGGAGGCCCTCGCCTGCACATTATTCACGCTGGGAATGCCTGCCACGCTGCCAAAAACTTAAGTGGTTGCTATTCGTCCCCTGGTGTGGTTAGGGCGTGTGTGCCGCCCCCATTGCCATGGTGATTACAAGGTGACCTTTGCGGGTCACTTCGATTCAGGCTATGTCCATTCAGGGTGGGATAAAGTGTGTGTGTGTGTGTGTGTGTGTGTGTGTGTGTGTGTGTGTGTGTGTGTAGGGGCTACTCTTTTGCTGCCATTCACGTTTTCACACTCAGCTCCCGGTGCCCTCTCTGGCCCAATTAACCCACTGCTGAGCACCAGGATGGCTCCTCATTACCGTGCAGGCCTAATGAGCTCCCTATTCTGGAGAGCAGTGTGTTTATGGAAGCAGCATGTAGAGGCTGTGCATTCATTTAAGACCTCAGGAGGGACTGTGTAAACAGATCTTATAGCTGTGCTGTATCATATGGACACACATTCTCCTCTGTGCGCTGAGAAACAGAAAGGAACAAACCAGGGATGGAGTGGTGGTGGTGGTGGTGTGGGGTGGCGGTGGTGGTGGTGGTGGTGGTGTGGGGTGCCCTTTCTCACCCGCACCTTAATCCAAAAATGTTCTTGGCGGTTTTCTCTGTCACAATGTGGCAGAATTTGAAAACAGTAGCCAAAGTCGATTTCCCAGCTCAGATGCTTGGGCAAGTTGCCAACTCCCAATGTAGAAAAATTCTTAGAAAAAAAAACAACCTCCACTGTGTTGCTGTGAGCGTGGCTGAAATGCACGACTTTCTCAAGCCACAGAAATCTTTAAATCCTGTCCAACGTGCCCAGCTGCTGTAGGAAATTATTAAGCCGTCTTTAAACAATGAAAAATATTTCTGACCCAAGTTTAAAGATTTACATTTTCGGTAGGAAACCAACTGGCTCGAGGCTGAGTGCACCAGACAGAGCAAGGAAGACAGACGGACTAATTGCCTTTGGATGTGTTAACGCTAAGAAAAATGTCTTAAACAAGACTAAGAATGCACAGCTACACTAGCAGCTTTGTGAGGGTTCAGACACATTCAATGAGTTCACTCCAGCAGTGCCGATGCAGAGGGTTCTGGCAAAACAACGTAGAGTTGTCCGGCAAACACGGCATCATCCAGCAGGGCACTGTTTGGTCTGATGAAAATCCATGTTTCTGGTGGATGACTGCAACATGAGCATGCATTTCTACCGTTTACCTCGCAGTCATTGACAAAGGTTAAATATTTGCTGAACCTGAGAAGAATTCAAATTCACGGATCTCAAACTGGCCTTCTTGGATTGTATTTCATGTCTCACTGGTACTTGAAGCAACACACCTACACTCTGTTTTATCACAGGGATAATTTCACTCTAAACACCCACTTAGGCACAGCGGTGCTTTGGGCTAAACACTACCGTCAACAAGCAGGTGTAGTTTACCATATTCACCGTCTTAGCATGAATACATTTTCTAATTATCACGCTGATGGGAATTTATTTATTATTGTGCATATTTTGTCATAAACCACAAGTAAAATTTGGACTTTATGATGAACTGTTAGGTGATCAAAATTATTATGGTTTATCCTGAGGGGAGCATGAATGTCAATGATAACTTTCATGGCAATCCATCCCGTAGCTGTCAAGACATTTTACTCTAAAGCTTTAATGTTAACCTTGTGGTTGCACAGGATTCATCCTCAGGGCACCATGGGCTATTTGTCTGAGTCTACCACTGACACCCCTTAATCTGCTTAATGTGTAGGGGAAGCTGATTTTCCGAGGTATACAGTAGCACATTGAATGCACCATACTGGCAGAGCAGATCAATCTGTGCATTGCAAACTAAAGTGCTGGAGACACTTTGTCTCACATAAGCATTGCTTAATCTTCATACACTCCATAGTCATGTCAACACATAAGCTGCCTGGAGAGGTGACTTATGTGTGAACAACAGAAACCACTGCATTCTTTGGATAACTGTATCCAGTAATTTTGTGGCCTCCATGTATGAGAGTCCCTAAAGACAGGCACAACATCAGCCAAGATCCCCGAGTCCTGCAACTTTTTTTTTTTTTTTTTTTTAAAAACCAATGACAAATCGCTATTTCCCACAATTACTACAGGACATCAAGATGTTAATGTAACCTCGACTGATGCTGGTGAATGTGTTCAGGGCTGTATGGAGCCTGTTTAGGTCCCAGGCTCTATAAAAAACCCCACGTGAGAGCTTCCTGTAGTGAGGCTGGGGCAGAAGAGCCTCCTGCAGCACAGCCACTTCAAAGACTGCCCCGTATTCTCTTTCCCCCGTGGGAAGTCATTATTGAGTTAGCATTGGGGAGGCGCGCTTGTTTTCTCTCCCCTCCCTTGCTCTGTGGTGGGAGAAGCTCAGCCTGCGGTGAATACAAAGGCTCTGTCCAGGAGGGGGAGGGATAATGTTGTACACAATCCAGTCATTACTACACCGCTGTTGTGGCTTGCCTTCATTAAACTGAGGAGGGGTGGCTTTTTCAAGGTTGGAAAACTTCTTGCGAGACAAAGACGCTTCCATCTGCCAAAGTCTTTCGATGAGAATGGGAAGAGAGCTCTGTATGTGTGGGTGTGCCTATGTGTGGTGTCTGTGTCCGTGAAAGAGCCGAGCTAAATTACAATCTGACATTTCTTTCATCAGGCCCGTGTTCTTTGAAAGGGCAACTCATTCAGCATGTCTATGCTCTTCAAAACATCTCAGATAAAGCTTGTCTTCAGATGCATAAATCTGTGTAATATGAGCACCAGATTTCCTCAATGCAACTCGCAAAATGCATCATTCACTAGCAGAGCGGGGGATAAAAGCTGAAGCTGGGAGATGCGATCCGTCAGTATGACTGCATACTGGAACAGTCCAAAGCATTCGAGGGCACTTCCATTCCAGAAATGAGAAACACAGATGTATTTATTCAACACGCACATGTTCAGACTTATAGCTGCCTATGAAAGATTTCTTGTACTGTACAAACTGATACCTCACAACTATCTGTTGACTGTGAGATGTCAGGAAATTTTGCCTTTTACAAGCTGCGTCACCAACAACTCAGCAGCTTCATTGCTGATATGCTGGCATGATTTCATGACTGACCTTAAAGGTTGGGCCCAGTTTTACGCTACATATGCTGTATCTCCAACGTTTCGGTTTTCCCTGGGCTAAAGGTGTGGATAGTACATGGTGCTTCTTTTTGTATGACCTCGGTTGAGGTTCCAAGCAACCTGAGCCAATACTAAACAGTGAAGTGAAAACACTGCAGACCACTGACTGGTCAAAGAAAATCGCTCGGGCAACATGGACATTCTGCACACCAATGGCAAATTGAGACTCCAATTCACTCGACCCAGACGTTAAAAAAAATGGCGGTCTGCAAAACCTCACCAACCAAGTGTAGATGTTTCTCGGTTTGGTTGACGATGAAGGGATCTTAAAAGGAAAGGCCAATGTTCCTGTAGATTTGTCACGTTGAAGATGGTCACGGCAGTCTCACCTAACATTGCTATGATGATCAGCTAACCTACACTGATGCCGTACCAGCTGCAGAGGGAGAGAAAAACAAATCCTGGTACCAAAAATGCGTAGACCAAGCCGAGACGAACCATGCAGTGGAAACATGGCATTATTTATATCAGAAAACTTAGCAACTACTTAAAATTGATCAATTGCTCTGAGCCAATGTGTCTATTGGATTTTGTAGACTTCTTTGTTCAACTTCAACTTGCACCAGTTGTACAAACACACTGTGTTTTAACTACGCTAATGACATAGTTCTGGGAATGGTAATCTCACGTGGGGTCTACCACTTGGACAGGCCTGAAATGTCTCAACAACTATTGGATGGATTGCCATAAAAATTTTGTACAGACGTTTATGGTCCACTCAGGATGAATTGTAATAACTTTGATGTTCCCCTAAGTTTTCCTCTAGCACCATCATGTCAAAATGTATCCAGTATTTTGGTTTAAACTCAAAACACATTCCCATCAGCCTCAGCTCTACTTTGTGTGTGGAAGAACTCTCCAGTGAGAGGAAAAAAAAGGAAAGTTACTCCAATATTGTCTTCGTCTTTGATTTATTCAACAGAGTAAGAATAAAATGAGGTTAGAAGACAATATGAGTATACAACTGTAAAATGTAAAAAATCATTACGATGAATACCACTCCGAGAATAGTAAGTCACAAGTGTTTCAGCTGAAAGGTCAGAGGCCACTTACAAACAAAGTGGTTCAGTCTGACCAAGCCAAGAAATGTAACATACATTTTATAAAGATCTGCTCAAGTTCAGTTATCTCTTCCATAATGAGAAATCTGCCTGATATCTTAGCCACAAAGACTATGAACAAAAAGTTCTAATGGCTGGAGACAAAGAAACCTTAAGAAGAAACTAATTAAAATAACAGTTATTTACAGTTGGCCCTTGTAACGGGTCACAGCTGCAGGACAAGATTAGCTGCAAACTGTAGTCACATTATCAAGGGAGTCGAGCAAAAGAAGAGTTTAATTGTCACCACAGTTTGTTTAACACTTTCATTTCCTGGCCTGTTGGTCTCTGTTGAATGGATCCCAGATCTCATCTGTTACCTTGGTAGGTAAAATATGATCATAACCAACAAACAGAATGAACAAATCTACAAAAATAAGAAACAAACAAAAAAAAAAAATCATTTCCTTGAAGGCTTTTGTGGGTTTGGATGAGCATAAGAAGGAATGTGGGAAAATTCTTAAAAAGCCTCAACTGACAACACTGTCTTGTATTTCCCACATCACCGTTTAAGTTTAACAGTCGAGTTGAAATTTTTATCAGCATACAGTATCTTCACCACTGCGGGCTTTGGTTTGGTCTGCACTCAAAAAACTCAAAGCCCTCAAGCTTGACAATACAGTAGAAAGTTGTTTTTCTAACACCGCAGTTAGAGTTGTTATGTTGAGCTCTTTACTATCTGATGTTACTGTCTCCTCTTTACTTTTTGATTTATGCAATCCCTCAGACATGAAATGAAATTGTATTAAGAGTTATTCAGTCTGTCTGCGTCGTATTCAACTGTAAAAATTTTTTGCTTAGATCTCTAAAAGTGAAATGACGACGTGAGGAGCAGTTGTTTAATGAGCATCTGATTCAGTGCAGAAGTCTTTGAGGCTGCAAAGACAGAAGAAAAGCGTACATTATAATTGATTGTCATAACCAAAGTAGCCACTCAAACATGGAAAGAGGACATTATGCAAAGTCTGTGTTTAATATGAGACTGTGTACTCAAGGAGTGGCCTCATGCTGGGAGGAAATCTGTACTACTTATCCCTGTTAGCTGTGAGACATTTGTGTCTTTGTTCTCCCCAGCGGGGCCTCCAGGATCTCCTTCAGTGCTGAGGCTAACATCAGATAGAGCCGCTCCATTATTGGTTTTCAAAGCCTTCCAGACGGGGCGTTTGACAGATGTGTGACGCTGCCTGGTGATTCCAGGGAAGTCCTTCCTAACAAACATCTGGTTGTCACATCAGCTGTGTGATTGAAGGGAGACACCGCGAAGCTACCAGGTTTGGCTACGGGTCAATTCAATATTTTCTTCCACACGAGGGGCATCACACCACAGAAACAGCCCGCAACACCTAATTTCAATTCTCTGTGAAAAGCCACCGAGCACAACACCTATCAAGCTTAACAGCCGATGGGGAAGATCTGGGCAGTAAGTGTGCTTTACAATCGCATAGGGGAACTGACCAGCCGTGCTCAACGGGGGGGGGATGGGTGTTAACAACACACCACCATGCACAAGTGCATTGTCATGATGTTTCACCACAGCTCTTGGCTGACACGCTGACCCCATGCTTGACCTCGTTGCCTTCAGACTTTCCCAGTTGTTGCAGCCACAGATGCTTTTCTCTGCGGGAGAGCTGCTGTCAGTGCTCAGACTCTGTCCAGTGGCCATTGTCATGCACATGAAGCCAAGTGAGACGAGGAAGGAAGAGAGAAATTCTGCCTGCCGCTTCAACCTCCATCAACAATTTTTGTAATTGTCATGAGTTCTGTGTGCTTTATGTTCTTTTTTGTACTCTGTGTCTGTTCAATGAAAGAAACACCCATGCTTTTTGGGGCCTGCTCACTTCACACCTACAATTCCCAATTATTTGAGCCTGTCCATTCAGCTGTTACGGTGTGAGGATCAGTTTATCCCTAAAGCATTTCTTGTCAATGTTCTCGTCTCCGGAGCAATTGTGTGATTCGCACATCTTATAGACAAGTCACAAATTCGCTCCACAGAAGAAAAGAGAAAAAAAAGAGAAAAGAAACCCCACATAGATCCAGTTTTCTCTTTTCCACTAATGACTTCATATGGAAACATGAATCTCACCGCACTTCCCTCCTCTCAGACGAACCCTGGAGCAGATCATTTGTACACTGCTGTGTGTTTTTTTTCTGCTAGAATCTAATTGACCCAATTAATACGGGTGGGTGGGTGGTTGCACATTAACCAGCGCTGGAAAAAGGAAGTTCTGATTTAACTGAGGTAATGTAAGACAACACCAGGCTTATAGGCTTTGTCTGTGCTGGCTGCCGTGAATCTACGTTGGCCTCGCTCCAAGCTTTCTGATAAAGGGAAAGTCGACAAAGAGAGAGAAAGTAAGGCGACTCGCTTTTTCTTTGCAGTCCAGCAGCTCTGCAGGGGCCTTGGCATCCAAGGACCTTCAGAAGCATACCCTGAAACTAATGGACTAGAGTGGCCGCTGCTCTATTTGTAATGATAATACTCTCTGCTAACAATTCGGAGATAATTAGGGCTGGATGGGTGTGTGTGGGGGAAGTTTAAACAGTCTTAACAAAGGAAGTGTGTGTTAAATTCTGGAACAGTTACCACTGTGTGCAAAAAGAAAGTTTCACATCGCAGAGACAATGTGAAGAGCAGTTTGCACTCTTGATTTCAATGTGCAAGGTTCTGCACCGACACTGTGTGTGAGAGTAAAGGGGAGCGCCTGCCCTGCAGCTTAAATCACGGTGAAGTCTTTACGAGGTTGTAAATTTGAGACCGATGTCTTGGCAGTCAGAAGAACTTTAGGAGTAGAAATGCATGTGGGACAGCGAAGAGATTAAATAAATCAACCCCTCCAGCCAGCAAACATCCATTAATGGCCGTGTCCATCATGCGCAGCTGATCGCGTCGGCTGCGAGGACCGACAAGATGCAGGGATTGCACCAGGGGTATAGATTACATCTCATCTTACCGCTTGGCTCCCAGAGACGACTCACTTAGCGGAGGATGACAAATCCAGCACAGGGGAATATCTCGCACTGAGGAAAACAATGCCTACACGATCCGTCATCAAACCTGTCAGGCGACACAAAAAGGGCTGCCACAACAAACTGCATGTACGACAGAGTGAAGGCTGGTCTGTGGAAACCACCATCGTTCCAAACCTCAGAGAGCAGGACCAGAATCTCCTGTGCTGCTTTGCATTTGGACCACGGGTTCCTTTTAAAACTGTGCTCCAAACATGAGAACATAGTTTCAGAAACCACAAGTGAAGACTGTATGGAATTTCTACAGAGTGTGAGCCAGTAGACTCGTACTAAAACAACAAAAAGCAATGCATGGTTGGTTGCACTTTGAAGTGGCTGGAGGTGACAGAAGTGGTTTTACAATCCAAATGTCTTTTTCACAACATGACAGCTTATATGAGGCTAACGAAACTGTACACTTCACTTCCTTTATTGACGGGGGGTGGGGGGGGGGGGCAAACAGAAAAGGGAAATGTAACAATTCAATCGCAGGTCAGTGCTACAAGAGCACTGGCTAATCCATTTAATGATCGATGCAGGGTGTAGTAGGAGTCAGCATGTTAGGTCAAGCTGACATTTAGTTCCAATGTACAGCAGAGGAAAAGCGGAGGGAGGGGAGGCGGTGCTCCGGTGCCCCTCAGCTTGAGAAGAGACTGATTGAGTTTTTCAGTGAGTTGACAGAGCTTCAGAAGCTCCGTGTGCTGCTTACACAGTAAGATGGAGAGGCATTAAAAAAAAAAAAAAAAAAGCGTCTTCCCTCTGCTCTCTCTGAAAGAGATCCCACCAAACCTAAACTGAGCTATTGATTTTTCCCACCCATTAAGACCCCAGTATCCGTAGCATTTTTAAAGAGCACAATTCAAGACTTCTCCTGGAAAAAATGTAGAAATGAGAATGTGCACGTTTGGGAGTGGAGGGGGGGGGGGGGGGGCACTAAATCCCTGCAGACCTTTTATCGTGTCTGCATCTGGGCGCCGAGCCTACAACATCAGGCACACATTTTTCAACTGGGCTTTTTCCAGACGAGCACACCACTTGGCTGAACCTCGGCCAAGAGTAAAACAGAGCTCATTACTGAGTAATGTGCTTGCAGGCTCACATTTGAAATGTGTAAGTAATTGTGAAATATGTACGAGGAGGAGGAGGAGGAGGAGGAGGAGAGGAAGGAGGAGGAGGAGGACAGAGTCATCGGACCTATATCACTTTGAGTCGAAGTGCTGATTTCGTGCATGCTTGGCTCGCACTGCCAGGTGGAGGGTTACACCCGCGGATGATATGAGAAGCCCCGGCACACACACGTGTGCGCTCTTAAAAAGTTTCATACGGAGTGAATCCGCTGCGTGCAGCTGGCTCTTTTGAGACTCGCTGATGGTACTATTGACACATGATAATGGAGACAAGGGAGACTGCAGCTCTCGCTGGCTTGGTCATTCAAGTGGCCCTGCTGTGACAAATGACTCGTCCAATCCCCTCCTCTGAAGCACTGATGCATCGTGGGAGCCGAGTAGCACTGAAGGTAGTTCTCTGGAGATGAAGGCCTCTGGCGTGTGTGCATGTGTGTCGGTGAACTTACTTGACCCTCTGGATCCAGACGCAGTAGTCTGTGATGTACAGATCGTTCAGTATGTAGGCCGGGTCGTTCTCTCTGAAGACTTTGTGGATATCCAGCAGGCATTTGAGGACACAGGCTTTCCCTGGGCACAGGAACACACCGTGGCAGGCAAATGGAAAAACAGTGTTATTCGCGCTCGGTATTAAGGATGACAATGCACTCCAGCTGCTGGCAGACACAGCATGCATCTAAAGGCTTGCAGTCATTGTTCCATACATAAAAGCCAAGGTACAGGATCAGAGGAAAATCCCAGCGAGCTGCAGGGTAATTTGATCCATACGGTTTAAGAAGAGTTCATGGTTAAGAAGTGGTTCATCTGAGACAAAAGAGCCAAAGAAGACAACTCTATTTTTGGCACCCATTCTGTCAATTTAATGGTGGCTCTGCTCAGACTTTCTGTCAGAAATGTACTCGCCTTGATCTGTCAAAAAATAGCACTGAATATTTTTTGATGATTTTCCACTTGACAGCCATTCATGTTTGCCCATTTAGCAGCCGTGTAGCATCATTACAGTCCGAATCTGAATCCATTCTGCTTGTTTTCTTTTTATTTTACAGACATCAACGATTCAGTCCAGCAAAGTAATGAACTGGAGTGTTTTTCCAACTGTGCATGGCACCGAGGCCAATACAGGTCATTTAACTACACAGCTTGAAGCTTTAAAATGACTCTTTTTTTAGTCTAGCGCTCGAGAAAATCATTTTAGAAAAAATCCCGCCTGCTCTTAAATGAACAATATCAAATTGCTAAAGCTTTGTAGCCTCAAAGTCTGTTTTTTTTATTACATACAACACTATTGCAATCTTATCATGTATGTACGGATTTACAGCCCAATATGATTTACAGCTTAATCCTTTGAACTATTTGAGAATATTTCATTTTTCCACTTCTCTGGTGTGACTCAAAACCTGCTTAGAATTCGTATGTGGTATGAAATATGGACACAGCCAACAGAGTCGAAGCCTGCTGTTTGAATCAGCCTTTGCAAAACTCTGGATATGCCCCAGCCAGACGAATACTGATGCTACTGGGCTTATACTCGATTTTTGACTCGTGATTTTGACTCGCAATAACGACTCGTGATGCTGTAATGCCAATAATTACAGTCTAAAAACAAGTGATAACTTTGTTCCTCCACCCTCGGGCTGTATGCAAATGTCTCCTGCTAATGAAGATGTATTGGTGTGTTTTATGTTGCTTTGAGCAACGTAAACAAATTTCCTGTTCACCTCCATGGGATTGGGGTGGAGGAAGCACAAATCAAGACGAATAATCTCAAAAACTTGGCAGATAAAACCGCAAATTCTCTGCATAGTTAGATATCACATACATGTTAGTGAGGAAATATGTGCTGCTTGGGGAGTTGATGTCTTAACAACTGAAATAAACGGAACACTTAGTTTTGTTTACACCCACCAGAAGTACACAACACTTCTCACATTATTCCATCTCAACATCTTAACATGGATGTGGATTTTTTGTGTCCAGGCATCTTGTGGTTTCTTTCAGCATGTGATGCAGTTTGCAAATTGGAGCTTAATCATGATTTCAATAAATCATCTGCCAGCCAAAATATGTAAACTATCCAACATGTTTATCCATGAAATGGTGGGAGCTTTTCATTCCGATGTATTTGCTTTATGGTTGACACCTGCATATGTTTTGAGATCGTTTCAGCCTGCGTGCTGCAGCGTACAACCCCACAAATGCATCACACAGAATCTCCATTTGTAATTCTGACAAATTACCTTTCACTTACGTATACAACAGGCCAAACTGCCACAGCACTTCTCCCTCCAATCAGGCATATAAATAGCCTTATGATGTGGCCAACAATCCACTGAGGGCAAGAGAAAATGCTCCTCTCCACCTCCGCAGTGCTGGTTGGCATTGTCCAGAGACATTCCAGCCCAGACATTCCATCAAAATAAACAGCGCACTTGCAGTGAGGAAAAACCTTAAACAAACATTTGGTTCTCATTTAAGCATGGGATCGAATGCAAGGATCTCTGCCCTCGAATTCAAGGGCTTGGATCATATAAGGAAAAAGCACACTCGCTTCCAAGATTTCTTTTTCACAGGGAAGATTCATGAGTTATTTGTAGAAAATCAGGGGAAAGGTTGCTCTCTGAACCACTTTAACATTGATATTCTTGGCAGGATGTCTAACATGTGAGCAAAGGTGTGTTAATTAGGCAAGAGCATGTTATCCAGTGAGTGGGGAAGAATGCGCAACGGACAACAGTAATTCTTTCATGGCTGCCGAAAGAGCAGATTTGCATAGATGTAGCGGTGGGTGTGAAGTGGACCAAAAACAAAGCCTGCTGTGTCGTCTGTTAGAAAAAAAAATATGAAGAGATTCCAAAAGCAGCAGAGGCAGCAAAGTGAAAATGACACAACTTTTTCCCCCCACATTCCATGCTTTTGTTTCTAACACATTTGTATACATATCTTTGTGGTTTAAGAATTCATTTGAAGAATGCATCTACGTTCAAGTTAATCCAGCTTTCTATCTGTTCATATTATGGAAATGTAATTTTTACCCTTACACCAAATATCTACTAGGTGAGTTTATATTTTATAAAAGAAAACCTGAGAATAATATCTGTTACAGAGGAAACTTTCTATAACTGAACCAGTTTTGTAAAGGATGCATATGTAGCGTATAGTTTCATATCAGGAGCTGCCAAATTTCCAGACCTTTTTTTTAATGTCCATATGAACTGAGAGATTATTTTATGTAAATGTTCCCAGCGCTGGGGTGGAAGAGACAAAGATGACATGGAACTATAAAAATCTGTCCTAGGTAGAACATTTGTTTTAATTATTAAAATCCTGGCTGACAGAGAATTGGGTGGTCTGCACAATCTACCCATATCTCTTTGAACGGTGTTCATTATTTGAGCTCTGAGTTCTGTCTGGATTAGAATATGTGTCTTCTCCAAGACATTCAAATGAGAAACTATTGGAATGTTGTGGCTTAAACCAGCATCACGCAGATTTTTGACTGTAAGTCGAAAGAAAGCTAAACTTTTTTGGAAATCTCGGACAAAAATAAGAGTACATCATCGGCGAAAAGAGAAATGCGATTAGTATAATATATTCTTTGCTGCCTTACTGCAGGGTTCAATTGATGAAATGAATAATATAGGAGATAAGGGATCTCCCTAATTGTACTTTCCATGTGAGAGAAAGTTTTTTCAACTCAGATGAACAACATCTCTCAGAGTATATTCTCTCTTCTCACTTTCTGTTTCTGGGAACAAGAACAAAGGCACTTTCAGAAATCACGAAAAGCAGCAGGAAGAGTTCCTCTCAAGATCATCATCATCGACACAATCAGACAAAGTCGGAAGAGACACATCTTCACTCAGTGTCAAGTCTTATGTGCCAGGGCATTTAAGCCATGGCAGCACACCTAGTTACATCTAGTTAAAATGAATGCACATATTGTACCATTTTATATCAGAACCTTTTTTTATAGTTTGGTTCTCATTCAGTCTTCTTTTTTCCTCTGTCACACATCCACACACGATCCATGCATTTCATCCAATAAAAGACCATCAGTACTCCCTGCCCTCATTACTCTTCCTTGAGTTTCTATAACTAGGTCAGAGTGCTTATTTGACCTAAAATTTGACAGCCAAAGATTAAATTCCAGAGCTTCCCCTGCCCTCCCGCTCAGATTTCCCAGAGAAATGCCATGACCGGTGTAAAATTTGCCTGAATGAATGACAGCTTAGACGTGTGGTGGATGGATCTGTGACAGGGGACCACATCTGACATTTCTTGTCTTGTCCTGTCAGTCCAATCATGAGAACAGCATGACCCAGAGGTCCTCCTCCAGACTTCCTAACCCCCCCCCCCCTCTCCTGTACCTGCCCGGTAGCTCTTTAGTTACAGCCACTTAGGAGGCAGGTGGAGGAGCTCCTTGAGAATACTCGCCACGCTGCCAGAGGGCTGTTCAAATATTTACCCCCGGATAACATTTCCTCTGAGACCTTAACCTGTGCGCTGCCATTAATGGGTTTGTTTTGCTAATACCTATGAATGTTTGCTTTCGCAGCCACTTAAATGAAGTGCCTCAAACACGGAGTATGCGTTTCCATTTGCTTTATTCTGACAAATTAATTAGTCTGTAAAGTAATGCTGGGAGGAAACGCACCCTCAGACACGCACAATGCCAAATTACTGTAGTGTTACAGTTCATTAAGGAAAAGCCCTATTTCTCATATTTCCCTAATGCTTGCAAATAATGAAGGTTATGAGTCGTGAGTGAACATTATGAAAAATAATAGTGAAATAATTAGTTGTTTTTTTTCTCTCTTAATGCACTGAAACAATAAACAAAGCCTCTTATCAGTTAGCTGTTTTTGGACAAAGAAGATGTTGTATGAGCTGTCAGCAAGTGCTGGAACAATTTCCAGAGTCGGGATGAATATAAGAAATCTCATTATGGCAGAAAAAGTCTTTCTGAGGTATAAGAAAGAAGGTGAGAGGAGAGAGTGACTCCAACTGCTGTTTCCCCGGCTCTCCTGATCAACTCATCTTCCTACTTAATGAGGCGCAGAAATGCTAATCTGGAGCTTAAAAGGCCTTTAATTTGCTGTCATTTAATGCCGTTAAAATCATCACAAGCGGGATAATCTTAGCCCTCACACATCCTGAGTGTGTTTACACTGCAGAGTTTCATCTATCCGTGGGGTATTTTGATTTAAAGATTACTCTGGGCTTTGAGATATCAAAGTCAACAGTCCGTTTTCGACTAATCCACATTTCACTCCCCGAGGAGGTGGGAGTCGGGCCACTCGTTTTCTTAGCTGGAGGAATATTGCTTCCAAACACACGCTGCACGATGCTCATGAACCACTTTCTCCGAACTCAAGTGTCTGTCCAGCAGGCTGCTTCTGCTTGAGAATATACCAGGAAAACATGTTGACTGCCATTTTAACAGCTTACACTCACAGTGTGTGTGTAGGGGGGGTTGGTGGTGTGGTGCTTTCAGGGGACTCACCTGACTGCAAAATCTTAGCTGTGTCACGAATGGCTGCAGAGACCATGGCAAAGTGTCTGTAGAGCGGGTAGCACAAAACCCTGCGTCCAAATGACACCAGGACGTCTTGCAAGGAGCTGTACGCCTGCAAAATAGATTACATGAAACTCAGAAAGCCATCCAGCACAAAAACAGACCATGTTTTTATTCAATAAGAGGAGGAAATGGAAATGGATGCAACTGACAGCAGAAGGTTTGGTTCAGCCACATATTTTCAACCCAGGAATTTTCCCCTTTTTTCTTAGGTTAAAGACTGGCTCCTTTCGGTGTGCATTGCAGCCGCTGGTGCGTTAATTACTCTTAACAACTCCTCATTTATAGAGCTGGCAAAATAGAGGCTCACAACTCTTAAACACCTCTGCAGCCCTGGCCTGTTAATTGCTGCATGTCTTTAATCACTGCCTTCACTCTGAGATTTTCTCCGCACTAATGGACACACAGCCTGGAGACAGAAACAGAGATTTTTATCCCGCGTTTCTTTCTCTTCTTTTCTTTGTAGCTTGTTAAGGATGTGTTGCGAGCTTGCAAGTGCGTGTCATCGGGGATCATGCTCTCCCTTGGGCTTGTTTAGCAGGAGTGTAAATAAGGTCTGCTGCTGCAGGGGTGGGGGGGGGGGCGGTGGGTGGGGGTGGACTCACAGTCACACCAGCGCAGTCGACTGAGGACAAGTAAACATGCAGCAGATGGAGGGAGGAGGGGGAGAGGAGATGGTGGTGGGATAGGGTGGTAGGGGGAAGGAGAATGTTAAGGCATAAGCGAGGCGAGGGAGACAGGCAGCGGGAGTATAAAAAAGAGATAGCAGAGAGGGAATGGAGTGAGGAAGCAGAGCTGACTTCAGCTGTGACACACAGACACACAGGCAGTCAAAAACTGAGAGGAATCTATTGTCGAGCACAAGGTGAAGTGAAGAGGAGGAGGAGAAGGAGGAGGTGGGGGGGTGACAGGGAGCGAGGGAATGAGCGAGGTGGCCTGTCAATAGGAGCTGACAGCTCTGCTGACTGAATGACGAGCAGTAAAGGGCTGCCAGGCAGGTGAAGACTGTTCTTTACTCCACTGTCGACACAACAGGAAAAACTACTCGCTCTCAAACTGTGGTTACGGTTGGTCTAGGCAACCAAACACCTCCGAGCAGCCTCATCGGCGTGGTTCTAATTAAATGCGTCTCTGGCGATTCGATCACAAGGGTGACCATGTGTGCATGCCCAACACCTAGCACTGGGCTCTTATCACTCAAGAAATACTTGGAGGTGTTCTGGGACACGCTTGCCACCTCTGTAGTGCAGTGTGAACTGGAACGTGTCCCTGACACTAATGAAGGATCGTCTATTCAACGGCATCATCTGTCTAGGCAGATGTAGGTGTTCATGCACAACAGTTGGTGCTGAAAGCGTGACACAACTGGCAACAACGACAACAACCACTTAAGCACCAACAGTAATATAATAAAATATAAGTATTCTTGCCATACCGTACAGGAACGTATTCATCATTAAACTGAGATTTAAGTTTGATTTGTGGAGACATTACAGCGAGCGTAGCTGACATGTACCTACTCAAGGGACTACTTTGGCAACAGAGGTATAGTCCTTTGTGACACAACCCAACAATGGCACAAGCACACTCTGAAACCCATTATTTCCAATGGCAACAGCAGCAAGTCCATCTCAATTCCCGTTGTGTCTGAAAGGGTCTATAGAGTTGCGTAGTGGAAAGAGTTATTTTGGGCGCCCATGGAACTGGAAGTAAAAGGTCCCGTTTATTTTTTCCAATATATAATGTTAAGTGACTCACTCCTGGAACACTTCTACGCCTTGGATTGGTATAAAACTCTCCTGTTCCAAGAATCAGAACAAAAGATTATCAACCACGTCAGAAAATGTTTGGTTCTTTGATAAAATGTCGAAGATCCAAGCCTGTGTGTATTTAGCTTTTAATTTTGGGGTCAATTGTGGGTGAAACTCCGCACCAATGATGCCAACCAGTTTTTGAATTTGCACCTATGACTTGCCATATTGCCATAGCAACTGTGGCCAGGGCTCATGGGTATTTCAGTATTCAGACCCATCCACCACAGCAAAATGACAGAGAAAACATGATTTCTAGGAAATGAAGCTGAAATAATTAAAACTGATGGCCATAACATTTAACCTATATGATTGATGAGCCATCCAAGCGAATCCTGTGTTTCTATGTTCAGTTACATTTAGGATATTGTTTAAAGAAAAAACTGAAACAGTAAAACAGAATGAGAAAAACATGCTGCAAAAACTATAATTGACAGCTTGTTTTCTCCTACAAGTTTCTGATACCTGTGGAAAGTGTTGATATTGAAGAGAACGTTAAGGAATTTGAAGAAAGGCTTCCAGTCTTCCATCTCTACTGAAAACCTCCTGCTCACCACCTTTGTATCACAGTGGATGAATGAACATGTGCAATGTATCCAGCTGGATTTGTGAGGGTGCCATCAACATATGAAATCCTATGCTAAGCTAAAAATCTAAACATATGCCATAGGTTTCTATGGTTGGCCTCTGATTGACGCCTTGCATTAACTATATCCAGCTTTAGATGAGATGTATTCTGATGGCATGAATTACAGTTTCTAGCAACTTGATCTACATGTAATCTGGGTGTATGTGGCTACAAAACACAGCTCTTGAACGTTGAGTATTTGTCAGGTTTATTTACCCTAATGTGGTGATTAGGGGCTACTGCTTCCTAAGGCAGTGCCCACATTTGTGCAAATGCATGGTTTCCTCTCAATTTGAGCTCCACATTGAGCTGCCTCGAGTGGAGAAATATGAAACAACACTCCTGCGATGTAGAACGGAGGAGAGAAATCACAATGTTGTGACAAAACTATACCTGCATAGCAAAGATACTGCATAGTATATTTCTTCAATATTAGCCAACGCCCCTGTGATCAATCACTCTGTATGTCGATATAGTGTTCTTGCAATACAGGGCGCTTTTCCAAGAAGCATTTCTACAGAGTAATCTGGATAACTTTGCTGAGTAAAATGTGGAACCTCTTGCAAACTGAAACAAGGTCTGACGGAAAAAGACCTATTCCAGGTGAGGTTTTAGTCAGCGAACCTGTCCGGATGACTCAGTGACACTGCTTCTTGGAACAAAAGTATGCTGTATTATAAGTGTAAACTGTGATTGTATCTTAATAGATTAAATCATTATTTTACACACGTTAGCACCTGTCATCTAAAAATAAAATGGGAAATGTAACCATGAGAATGCCTGAGTTGTGTTTGACAATACAGAAATACTGAAATAAGTGATAATGGAGAGCAGGAAACAAAAGAATAAAGGTGTAATGAGCCTCGGCCAAACTATGATTTGTCCTTTCAACCACTTGTCCATCATCGGCCACAGGAGGAGGGAGAGGTTAAGCTGTTTCCTGCTGTTTTGGCATGTACATATGGAAAAAAATGAATGAACAGAATCCAGTTTGACACAAAAACAACTTGAAAAAATTGTCCTCCTAACATAGACATGGGCAGAAATGTTAGGCAACATCAGAAAACCCTAATTTCTGATGCCAGTCTCACACACGCACACACACAAGCGATTATCTGGTGGCAGGTTGTGAGCAGGCAGACCCCACACACACACACACACACACACACACACACACACACACCGACACACACACACACACCCTATCATTTGCTCTTTGAATAGGGAACACCTGTTACTGCTGTTGTACACGACTCAGATAATGTGCCAAGTCAAACAATTAGCAACTCCCTGTAGATAAACCTGGACGTGGACTGTTCATTCGAGAGCAAATATCAGTGATGTGAAAAATCAGCCCAAGTCTCTAATGTGTCTTCAAACATTCATGCAACTGTTAACATATTTATAAACCATGTGTGCATGTGTGAAAGTCACAGACAGATATTCACCTCTATAAATCACTCTATAACACATCCAGCTTTTAATACAGCCAACATACCCGCCAGTCAAAACAAGTCTGTTCAATGACTGCTGCTGAGCCATGATCAGAGGCAACTGCAAGACTACGGATTACAAGAGGATAATGAAAGAGGAGCTCAACTGCTGTTTTTCTGTCATGACTTTCTTAGTCACGTTCGCATTGTTGGTATTAAAAGGTTCACAATTCAACGTCTGAAAGGCTGAAATACAAACAAAACAAATAATGGCAGAGAAAGTAGAGAACTCTTTGTCCTTTGGTTCTTACATTTTCTTCTTTTTCTGGTTGTAGAACAGAAGATAGACTTACATTATTAAACAACCTTTTTTCACGAGTAGTTTCTTGCCAACAAAAACTCAACAAAGAACAAAAGAAGTGCCTCTGTGTGAATGTCATCATTAAGATAGAGCAAACCTCTGAACTTGAGATTGAACATTGTACAGAAATCTTTGGTTGACTAGGAAACACTTCAATGGAACTCTACCCCATTTCCATCATCAACTGCCTCTATATTTCTACCCCGTCCTGACCAATAAACATTTGTCTAAGTTTTTGTTTAGACTGCAGGCAACTCAAATTTGTTTTTCAAATCAGATCTTTAAGACAGACCTTCCGTATTTTTATTTGCATATGATCAGATCGGATTCATGTGTCCAGACATCACCGACTTATCTGCAAGGGTTGCTGTGGCAACAAAGCATAGAAACCTTCCTCAAAGTTCCAGCAGTCAATTTACTTTAGCATTTGTTCAATGACTGTTGTCCTGCTTACTGCTCTGCTAGTAGAAGTTCTGCTCTAATGCACTTTAGTTACTCTGGATGATTTGACGTTGTTGTTGTGCGCTGCATTGTGAGTTGACGTTTAAAATTCAATATGAGCGTCCACAGGGTCCAGACTGAAACACATCTGTAGATATCCAACTGTAATCAAACCTCCTTCAAATGTTGCTTTGATCTAATTTGCAAATAAAAATGAACTTCATGTGTTTTTTTTTTTGACAAAAAAAACTGATTTAGGTTGGCAGACCTAGTAATTGTAAAATTAAAAGAGCAGTGGATAAAGCTTCCAGTGACACTCGAGTAGAGAACAAGCTGTTTCCATATACTGATGTCACACCCTGCTGAACTTTTATTGGCAATGAGGACACAACCAGCAAGACATCACGAATATCAAGAATGGCTGAGACACTCCAGACGTCGTTGCATGGTCAGGAAGAACAGCATGCCAGCTCTCTAGCAGCAGATTGGCAGCCAGACCTGCCAACATGTACTCTGAATACACATCTGTAACTTGATGGAAAGCAGCGCCATCTGTTAACAGCTCTCACCCTTGGTTAAGGCTCAAAGTCACACGAAGTAAAAAATACACACAAAGTCAACGTAGAGACACGAGGACGGGAAAACAGACTCATGATCCCAAATCTTAAATTCATGCAGCAGAACCGGAGATTTCATCTTTTTTATTCCACATTTTTCTTCCTTGTCAAACCCTGGCACCTATCACATTGCAACTTGACTGACCTGACAGTTCAGTTGGAGGTTTTCGGGTGTGTTATGATAGTAGCGGCTAGGCTAAAGCAGAGATGAGGAGTGAAGACGAAGAGGAGAGGAACTCCACATACATATTTTTCATTTTGAAACTTGTAGCTGCAACTGACACTGACTCGAGTGACATCACTTGAGGTTTCTTACAACTCCTGCTGGGGCCACAAAAAAGGCTTCGTACGACTTTTTGCACATGTGCAGTAGTGCTCCCAAAGACCTGCAAACCACACTTTGATGTATAAAGGTGGTGGAGTTCAGTCAGTCAGATAAATATGTACCTCTTAGCTACTCTTTGACGAGCTCTGTGACATATTTGCAGTCATGTTTTAATAAGGTGCTCTGTCTCTTTTAATTGAACGCCTAAATAAGCATGTGAGAGTAAATCATTCACTGCAGTTCGTCTCAATTCCTCGTGTGATAACTGACTCACCTCCAGCCAGCAGAGAGTCCCACTGAGTTTTCTGATAGTCCACGGTGATTCTACCTGCAGAACAGAAGGGGACCACTTAGCAACAACCAGAGGCAGGAAATACTACAAGGACACAGATTAATGCTGTATAGACAAAAGCAGCTCAGCTGCTCAGATTTCTGAAGACAAGGCTGCCAACTAATTGAAAATAAACCAGGGGACTTGTTCTAGACTCTCATCATATTATATATCCCATATGGAAATTAAAATGTTCACATATGATTGATTGTGTTTTCATAGCTGGGCTTTAATTCAACATTCTGCTGGATCGAATATCTCTAGTGTTTCATTCACACATTCTATGAACTGTCTTTAGCAATCAAGTCAGCCTCGCTCACCTTGCCTTCCTGCAGCTACCTTAGAGGAGTGACACAAAGAGGCCTGGACTGAGCTCTCGGATCTGCGGGTAATCTCTTAAGGCTCTGAATGAAATGGAAGGGGGTCTAAAGGATTTGAGGATAGAGGGCTTTGTCATCCAAGGCTAAGTGCTGCTCAGAGGAGTTGCCTCTTCACACTCACTCACATTGTGCTCCCCCTCTGTAGAGCGCTCTTCATAGGAATAAGCCAGCAGGATGTCCACGAGGCTGAGCCACGCTTGGTAACGACACGTCTTGTCGAGCAGGTAGGAGCGGTTGGTGAACTTCCTCAGCTGCTCCTTCTCATCGTCAGTGAAAGACACAGCTGCATGGGAACATGGATTTGACAGAAAAGTCTTACCACAAGTCTGGTATATATTTTTTAAAAAGGAATGAGGGACTGAACTTCGCTGTGACCTGCACAAGAATCCAGTAGTGGTGGGTGTGTGAAGAAATGTTGGTGGTTAGGTGAAGGAGCCGCATACATACACTCCTTCAGTTTGCACACATAAGACAGAGGGATTGTGTAAAGTGTGTAAAGTGGGTTTAGTGTCCAAACTAAGCTGGATAAATCTGAAAATCTCTTGGTTTGGCTGTCCGTCTGCACTAAGCCAATGATTTCCTCCCAAAACTGAACCTTTTGAAAACAATCACAGGGAAGCGTTACTTTTTGAACATTTGAACAACATTTGGGTTTAAATTCTCTGGACTGAGATCCTCGTATTTTCTTTGAATTCTAGCCAAAGTGGCCAGGAAGCCTGGATTTAGCATGTGTGAGCACATCTATGTGGGAGAGCACACAGTATGCAACAAAACACACGCCTTTTACAAATCTCCATGAACTCTCATTACATCTCATTGTTGTAATCAAAACCAGCTAAACAGAGACCAAGTCAAGACCAAGACCAGACAGTATAGTCTACATAGGTAGCATATATATATATATATATATATATATATATATATATATATATATATATATATATATATATATATATATATATATATATATATATATATATATATATATATATATAACATATAGCTAATATTCGCCATTTCTCTTTGGGTGAGAACTACGCCTCCCAGCCTTCTCAGTAAACGTATTGCAGAATTTATGTTCCGTCCGAACTGTAAAAGAATTTCAGTTAATTATGAAACTGTGACAGGACAGGTTAGTCATTATTAGGTGATTAATGGGAAACACTGGTAGAAGGTCTTGAAATAAAATCCAGAGTCTTCTGTCTGACACCAAGACGAGACTGAGTCGATTCCGAGACGAGACAGAGACCTTCAAAAAGTGGTCTTTAGATCAGTGCTGACAATACTGATAGCCCGACCTTTAATTGGAATTTTTAGATAGATAGATAGATAGATAGATAGATAGATAGATAGATAGATAGATAGATAGATAGATAGATAGATAGATAGATAGATAGATAGATAGATAGATAGATAGATAGATAGATAGATAGAGTACTTTATTTATCCCCGAAGGAAAATTCTTTCGTTGCAGCAGCATTATAAATTATTTTAAGATATATAAATATAACATTATAAATATTTTACGGTAATATAACTGTATCAGCTGTCCAGCTGCAGGTGATTTTTTTATCTTACAGTCAAGCTGTGCTGCTAAACAAAGTTTAGAATCAGTGTGAACAAAGTGGTGGGCAAAATGTGGCTAACTGACGGAAACATGACAGGATTTGATGTGGATCAGAAGCCAAATAGACCTACATTAAATTAGTTAAGTAAGTAAAGCCGGCCCCATTTAGACGTGTTTGACAGCTGGACAGCTTTACATTAGAAAATATTTCCGTCACATGAAAATATCTCAAAACCTCAGAGTCCCTCTGCAAATGTACTAACTGTTGCCTTTTGAAAGAGGCATCTGCTTAATGGGGATCTGTGGCAGGCCTAATGGGGCGGCACAAACAGACTTCAATCCCATTTAAGCTATCTGCATCGTTCAGTATTGAAAGGCGCTGAATGTCTGCAGGAACATGCTGTAACTCAGTCTTTTTTTTTTCTCTCTGTCTGCCATCAGCTTATAAAACAGCTGAAAGCAATTCCTCTCTCTGCATGAGGAGAGGAGAGTTCCTGCACTGAGCCCCTGATGTGCAAAGATGGACTGATGTGTATTGGCTGGAGCATGTACACAAACATGCAAACTCACACAGTCAGGCAAACTCGACATATATATCTATATATGTACACACACACACACACACACACACACACACACACACACACACACACACACAGACAGAGCGCTTCAGCATGATCTCTCTGGCTGCAGTGGGAACTTGGCTCTGCTGGGAAGGAGATTCCTGCTGCATTACGTCAGGTTTTTAGCTCCCTGCAGACGCTACCTGAGTCCCTCATCGGTGCAGCTGCAGAGCACTGCCGAGCAGAACACACACACACACACACACACACAGACGGATGCAAAGACGCACATGCACGTGCGGCCCCACATCTGCACACACTCTTCTTCAAACAAAGACACACACATTGAGAGAAGGAGTGAAAATAAAAAAATAAAAAAAACACACCCACACATTTTACACACTGGCTCACAGGCAACAGATATCCAAGCTGTGACTCTCTCTCTTACACACACACACACACACACACACACACAGCTGACAAATGGCAGAATGCACAGGCACTTGAGGAATAAAAATATATGAGCAAAGATGTATCCAGTATACAAATGTTGACATAATGCAGTGTTTCTAAAAGCGTTTTTGCAGATCATCTTGTGCCGTCTGCTCTGAAGAAAGATGTTGCACAACACTCAGATTTAGCAATTAAAAACTGACATCTGCAACAACTAAAACACAAAATCTAAATCCCTAACGGAGCGCCGACTCTCTTGCAAGTTGGACCTGGCAGCTTCATGACGCTGATGTATTTTCTATTAGTCCTGTAGCCAAATCGGTGAGGCGAGGTGAGCAGACCTGATTGATTTACCCAACACCACATTCATTCATCTCAGACTATGGAGCCAATCAGTTCTAATGGGCATTAGCGCGCAGTGTATGAGGGCTTCTGCTGATTGCAAATTAATTTCTGACCTAATTCTTCCAGTTGGAACGGCAGCCTGGCTCTTCACTGCTCTCTACAGGTCCAGATGGCTTGATGGCATGGAGTAAATATGCTTTGTTGAAATACTGCTGAGGGTTGGGAAACGCTTCCAGAATTTCACGAATGTGAGACGCCAACATGTGACCTTGGATGGCGGATATGTTTAATGTTGTGCATTCGCACACTGTGATCATGTCAAGTATGAAATCAAAGGGACAAACTGCAAACTTGGGTAGTGTAGTGGTACTATCTAACTCTGTCAAAGGTCAGATTTCTAGACGCAGCCATAACAAAGTGCGGCAGGTAGAGAGAGAGAGGCCGAGCTGTCAGGACCACTTAGCAGGACCAGTGTGTGAATGCCAGCCTCCAGTGGACAGCTGTGGCCTGTCAGCGTGCTGGACCCCGACACTGGAGAGCACAGAGGGGCCAGTTTCTACTTCATTAGCACTTGTGTCCACATCCATCTGTCAGGTGACATATATATCAGACTTAGCAGAAGTGAAGGAGGTTGGTTGGGGGGTGGTGGTGGTGGTGGTGGTTGTCTTAAAAACTCACACAGAGGAGTTGTAGTCACCATTTTAAAATATACGACAAACTGTTAAAATCATGAGCACGCTCTCAAGATCTGACGGAGAGCTGCTTAAATCTCCTGACCGACTGCCATTCTTCACACTCGGCTCAGGCTAATGCTATTCGCCCTGTCAATCAAGCCATTAAGTTTAATTTGGCCCATTTATCTGCGCCTGGGCTCCCGACTGAGGCACTCTGTCTTAGAATGCAGAATGAGGAGAGGGAGCCCGCGGGGCTACAGGGAACCATAATGTTCTTCGGAGGCTAAACTAATGGCCTTTGCATTGCTGACTGATGGCTGCTCGTCAGCGATCGGGCCCTTGCGCTGGTGTAGACGCGACCAGCAGCGCTCCCTCCTGCGATAATGCTATCAGTTTAATCTAAATCCTCTCTCAAGAGTACGACACCCATGCACTGCACGTAAGCCGTGGCTGTGAGCCACATGCCTGCTTAAACAGTGGAAGTGCTGGAATTAGCAGGCTGTTAGAGGAGCCGGATGGCACAATTAAACAGTCTCTCGCAGTGCAGAGGCTTCACGAGCTATCACTCCTATGCAAGAGGCTGAACGGAGAAATGAAGCCAACGAGCAGCACGACTCAATCTAGGTAAATGAGCCATTGATTTGGAGTGGATGGGGACTGATTGCAAAAAAGAAAAACTGAATTTGGGGGAAAAGATAGTGAAAACATAAAGCCTGAGTTGTCACATTCTAACTCAGCAGATGTTCTTGTTTAAACCGGTCAACAGGCAGCAGAGAGATGCAGTGATTAAGGAAGGTCCAAGTTCAATGTCTTATAATGGCAAGTGTCTTTCCTGCTGAAGAGCCCTGAGGCAGTCTGGCAGCGAGTGCAGCTCTGTAGCTGACCTTCCACTAGAAGGGGGCAGTGAAAAGACTCGCGTGTCCTTCGGGGGATTAATATATTGTCAGAGAACAATGTCAGTGCCTTGCAGGCATGAGTCCCAGCCAACACATTCCCCATTGAAACTCTGCATTATTTCAAGTCACAAAAACTATTAGTGGAAGTTTAAAAGAAGAAGACAAAAAAACGGTCAACAAAAGTATTTTAATTTGGTTAAATTAAATAACATTGCATCTCAGTTTTTGCATCTTCATGCCACCTACTGGTCGCCTTCAGTCACTACTTTGCTGCTTACTTTTAATAGCTTGATTCATATTTGAAAAACATGTGATACGTAGATCACTACAGCAGGGAAAAAGTTGTTTGAATTAGATTTTTAATTAGTTTAAGAGTTTTTGTAATCATTGAGCATAAATCAATACAAACAATTCACATGCACTGATGTTTTTACAGTGATTAAGCAGTGACCTCTTATAGATACACAATCTTTATTTGCTTTTTATTTAAATTTTTTGTTTTAAATATTTAAGTATTTATAGAATTTGTCTGTGACTGTATGGATAGTGACTGGATGATTTGTGATAAAATATTTATTTAGATGCTCTAGGTATTTTTTACAGTTGAGGAATTTCAGACTAGTACAGTATTTTATCTGAACCATATATTGCAATGTTTATGCATCAATATCGCAGTGTATTGTACTGTGATAGGGTGGCACGGTGATGCAGTGGTTTGAATCTTGAATCTATCGATCTGGTTAGCACTGTCGCCTCACAACAACTGTCGGTGTGACTGTGTGTGTGAATGATTGTTTGTCTCTATGTGCCCTGTGATGAACTGGCGACTTGTCCAGGGTGTACCCCGCCTCTCGCCCTAAGTTAGCTGGGATAGGCTCCAGCCCCACCGTGACCCTGATGAATGGTTACAGATAATGGATGGATTGGTTATTTTGGATTTATTATGGATTCTTTATTTTCAAATGAAATGATGTATGTTTTAAAGCTGCTGGCAGCCTATTGGCTGCCTTTTCATGAAGCTTTCATGAAGCATTAATGATCAGTGAAAGAATCTCAATCAATCAATATATTTGAAGTGTTATTAAGTGCTAGATGGATCCAATCGACACAATTCAGATTCAGATTATGAAAGAATGACAAACTCACCAGCTCCTCCCTCCTGCTCAGTAGAAGGACTCAGCTTTGCCCACCACGGAGTAAACTTCAGCAGCCCCTTTATCTCATCATCCTCAAACAAATCAGCCCTGCAACGACACATCGATGTTAGCAGACAGCATGGGGAGGGGGGGACACAGTGTTTTAATGTTTTGTTGGTGTCAAGAGGTTTTGTCTTTGATAAACTCACAGGTAATGGTCAGGAGAAAAGGCAGATGCCTCTGCTTCCAGCCGAGCCTGCCTCCTCTCTGCTGCTGTCGTTCCTTCTGGGTTCTTGACATCAATCACATCGCTCAGCTCCTCCTGTCAGGACGGTGCACACGTGTCAAATCTTTACCTTACTTGTGTGATTCACAAAGTTCTCATCAGCAACTTTGTCTGATCACATTCAGAAAAGATGTGAGGATTCCACAGAGGGAGGGAATAATCATTATCTTTGAGCTCACCTGTAATCTCGCAAACACTCCAGACCTCTGGTTGCCAAAGCCGTACGTCTGCAGGGCTCTCAGCTCCTCCTCAGAGCTCTCCTTGTACACCTCCTGCTCAACCTGCCAGTCAAATTCCTCCTCGTCTTCGTCTTCATCATCTCCCACGCTTTCACTGCATTCTTTTCAAACATGAAATCAGCCAGATTAAAACTGCTCCACTCCGTTTTATTTTTCCATCTACAGACTCTAGAACGATTGATTTTCAGTTAGTTGAACTTTCGTGTCGTGTCTTACCTGTGCTGATGTCTTCTACCAGTGGTTTTGCTGAACGGGAACCTTTCGGAGCGAGGAGACTTGTGAGCATCTGAAGTCCTTCAAAGTGTTCTCCAGCCGTTTCTTTAGGGACCCGAAGAGTGAAGAGACCTACAGCAAGACAGGAAGTGAGGTTATGAGCCAATACGGAGCTCCTTTTTAATAGCATCACTCCACACAACATGGAAACCTGTTATCCAATACACTGTACATCACTAGTGCTGAAACATCTAACCAACTAAATGAGTGACAAGAAATGAATCACAAATATGATCTTGATAATCAATGTGTCATTTATCAACTGTCATTTAACAGTAATTATGATTTGGTTGATTACAGGGTCTCAAATGAGAGGATCTGTTTGCTTTTCATCATTATGAAATATTATGAACTCAAAACTGTTGTCAAGATTAGGCTTTATAATCACTTTGTGAGTCAGTGAGTTGAAATTTTATATTTCATTTTGACAATTTATAAAGGCTATTAATTAAAAAAGAATAATCAGAAGATAAAAGAATAATGAAAATTACTTTCAACCCAACGATATGTCAGATTTGATTACACATCAATGATCATATACAGACGGGTCTGTATGTCTTAGTAAGGTGTTGGGCCACCATGTGCCGCCAGAACAGCTTCACTGCAGCTTGGTAGTGATTGTAAAAGTCTCTGAACTGTACTGGAGAGATGAACACTGTTCCTCTAAAGGGTATTCCTCATTTGGTGTTTTGGCGATGGTGGTGGAGAGCTCTGTCTAACACAAAAACTCCCATAGGTTTTCAGTTGGACTGAGATCTGGTGATTGCTATGCCCTTGGCACATGATTCACATTTTTCACGCTCATTAAACCATTCCATGAGCCCTTGTTTTCTATGGATGGGGGCATCTCCACCCTGGAAGAGGCGCCTCCTATCAGGATACAAATATTTCCTCATAGGATAAAAGTGATCACTCAGATCAACTTTGCATTCTAAGGGGACAAGTGGACTCAAACCATGCTGTGCCACTTCCCACAGCATAACAAAGTCACTGGATCCCCCCACTGGAAGGGTCTAACATTCACGCCTGAACTGTTCACTTGGTGTGCATCAAACGTGCATTATCTTTGTAACGCAGGCTTCATCAGCCCTCCTATAATATCCTCTGTGTGTAACTGTTGACCGACTGTTCTTGCTTTCAGTCTGATCACGTCCTGCATTGACATTCTCAGTCACCTGAGGAAGAATTGATTTTCTATTTCTCCTTATATATCACGTTAACACACTGAAGAACCCCAATCATCAAATGTTCACTGTGGACCGCCATGTCTGACCCCGTTTACTGATGTTTTCACTGTAGATCTAAATGCAGATTTAGTCACTTCAGTCAATGTTCCCGTTGAAACAGCAGCCAGTTGAGCAGCCTTCAGTGTGACTGAAGCTCCTGCCATCTGTACTCCGTCTATGAACCCTCTTTCAAAGTCACTTGGATCTTTCCCTCTTGTCGTCACATGCCGACACGCCACAGAGCATGACTGGATGTTAAATATTTGAATATGCTATGCAGTGCATCAGCCAGGTTATGTTTCTGCTTCATTTATTCAGGTTTTCCTAATTTGTCTCCTGTCTGTATACACAGCAGCACGCTTAGGTTGTTTTAATCAAAGTGGCTGGCACGTGATGTTACTGAAGCCAGGACACGATCACAGACTACTAAGTTTAATCTTAAAGAAAAAAGAAACTGATTGATCACTCTTTGTACGTGGATTTTAATCTTAAAGTACGTTTAGAACAAACCATGGCCACCTGCATGTGCGATACTTCAAATCTAAGTAGCTTCTTTACATATGCTATTAAACCTAAACAGGTGATACATGACTGATGAATGAGACTGATTTGGCCACACAACAGATATAACCGGATGGTCGCCTAAAGACCTCATAAAATTTCAATGCTCCCAAGTGTTAAGGCTTAGATGTGCTTTACGAGGGAAGCTGACTAATTGCTCGAGTTGCAGGCCTTGCAGAATGGAGAGCCTGCTGAAGAGGGATCTTAATGATTGCTCATTATAAGTCTAAACAAGGACACTCATTAGCGGAGCTTTATTAGCAGATGTTACAGGCTTATTTGGACACAGCGTGTTAACCGGGGCCACGCTGACAGACGGGCAACGAGGTGTCAGAGTCCATAAGGCAGACGCCTCCATAAAGACAACTTCATTAGAAGTGATTACGTGCAACAGAAAGTCAAAGACAGATCACAGTGACGGGAGAGACACTCGTGAAACGTCACGCCGAAAGTCGTTGGAACGTTTCATTTGCTTGTTATATATTTAAAGGAAATCCTACACGAGCTCCCCGTCACTGTCACCGTGAAGAGAGATATTACAGGCAGCCTGCAGGCTGTAATCATTATGACATTACAGATGGCTCCAGTGGCCCTTTAAACGGGATGAAATCAGGAGGATCATTTACCGTGGCTGATTGACTGAAGAACAAATTAAAGACACCCCCAGGGACCAATCACTGTCTGCTGCTAGAGCCATGTCAGTCAGTGCCCAGTACAAAACAAGCACGTGTATATTTTTATGACCACAATGTCTTGAATTTCTGATTTCATCAAGTATTTAATGTGTGTGTTCAATTAATTGAAATATTATTAAATTTGGAAAGTTAACTATGAGAATAGCAGAAGCTGAACTTCTACTTGATGAAGGTAAACTATCTAACAGTGACAGAGCAGTGTTATAATGAAGCGCTGTAGTGCTGCAGAGAATCCCTGGTCTACAAATCTTTCTCTCCAGATGGAAGAAAACATGTTTGTTTGGTACAGACTCCAACAAATGTTCACATCATTGTGGGTTTTAATAGTTTTCCTCTGTGAAAATGAAGATGAGTGATGCAAAATGATATCGCAATCTGTTCAAATAATCAGAGTTTGATTTTTCTTTGTTTTATAATATCATGCAGCCCTAGACGCTGTCATAAAACACAGTTATCATTGTTCTTTCTAATCACTGCAAACGCAGAAAAACAAGCAGATCACACGACTGAACACTACCTGACATATCCCAGGTGCAGACAACATTGAGAGTTGTCCAAGTGGTTAATACACATACCGTATAACATCCCCAGTTCAATTCCAGGCAGGGACTGTTCCTGCATGTCTTTCTTTCTCCCTATGCTGTCTGTGAAAATACCAAAAACACTACACTGCTTTTGACAACCCCTGTTCAGCATACAGGTTACTGGGAGGTCTGATATGAGTCTATGGTTTAGTGTTTGTGTGTGAAACATAGCTCAATATGTTGAGATAACTGTTGTGCAACAGAAACTGTTTTTCCCTTGTTGAAAAAAGGTCAGCACATTCTGACAAACACCGGAGGAAAAAAAACTTAGAAACGGATCGTGGAAAAAACGTTTTGACTTGTTTCAAAGTCACAGCGTTGACCAAAAAAAAAAAAAAAAAAAAACATAGAAGAAATCAAATTAATGGAAAATATTAGATCCTCCAATGGAACGTCTAATTGTTTTTCTCTTGCCTCCCGGCACTCTCTTGCTCAACATTCATAGAGTTCTGATATTTCATAGTGCAGAAGGTGACAGACGTCCAATCACAACACAGGTTTAGACACCAGCGGGAACTTGACAGCAACCTGAGAAACTAACTGAATCATCTTTGATTAAATAAGGAAAAGATAAGCTGAGTTTAGGAAATGTGTACGGGGACCTGCTCACACCTCCGCGTGGTGTTGCATGCTGAATTTATACTGCTACTTAGGAGGCACAGTATAACATAAATTTGGCTTGATTTAATACAACAGCTGTCCGTGCTTTGACACGACAAGCCACACACTGTGTTATCATCATGTAATAATGTGACCTACCTTTATCAATGTCAAATTTGGCTTTTTCTCTCCCATCCTCCACTATTCTTCCAGGAAGAGATAATCTGAAAACACACCCAGATGGTTACAGTTATTAACAGAAACAGACTCCAAATTTTCTATTGCTGTTGAGACCAGAAAATAAATAACTGCAAATTCTAGTCTGAGATAGATGGTGAAACTTTATAAACCCAATAATGAATTGCTTTCATCGCCCCCCTCTTGCATCAATTTGGTGAACTCACCTGAGAAAGTAGGGCTTGGCGTAGAACTTGAAATCCGTTCCATCGATGTAGAGGTCAAACTCTGACGTTCTGGTATAAGGCACGCGGATGTTGAGGATCAGGTACTCTGGATCTTGGCTCAAGTCAAACGCTGGAGTTATCATTATGAACACTGATGTAATGAAGACCTGTAGCATCAATGACAGGAAGGATGTTCAGCTCCAGTTACAGCCTCACAGCAGTCTGCCACGCTGCTGGGATGAATGACGGCCCAGCTGACTACAGCATGCCACCTTGTGGTTGACTCAATTAAGTGTTGACTCAACAAGCAGCAGCCCACGTGTGGCACACTGATAGTGACGACTGTAAACACAGCGTGTGTACAACATAAATAAGAGTTTCCTACTGCAGCAAGTTA
The DNA here is from genome assembly GCA_946959425.1 of Argyrosomus regius. Taxonomy (NCBI): domain Eukaryota; kingdom Metazoa; phylum Chordata; class Actinopteri; family Sciaenidae; genus Argyrosomus; species Argyrosomus regius. Next base: position 4,425,716 of record OX336885.1, read on the forward strand.
CAAAAGGTGACTTTACTTTGGCTTTATATCAGCTTGTAACCCGTACTGCCCCTTCTCGTGTTCATTTAGAGCCTCATACCAAACTTCATTTAGAAAATATGGACTTTTATCAGGACTTACTTATTGACAGACTGTGTATGTTTCCAACCATTACTCAACCCGTTTACCTAATTATAATGGTCTATAATTATGTCCGGCATAACCTTCATCTACCAAGAAGCATTTTAAACGTTATTTTCTAACGTTAACTTCTAAATTTTATCCGTATTTCAGCGAAGGAAGCTGAAGACTTCGCATGCATAGCGTTAAACATCCTCCAGGTCTGAATGTTGTGTATATAACATTTTTTTACTGGTGTACATATATCCGAATTTAACCGCAGACTCCAAAATAAAAAGACATTAAGTGGTAGTTTATGAGGAGCTCATGTTTGTCGGTGAGCTGTATGTCAGTCTGACTTGACAGCTTTTTCAAAGGAGCTTTGGTTTTATGGCTAGCTTGCTGTTAGCTTGTAAACTAAGCTAACACATGATTGGTCTCCTCGTGTTTCGGCTAACGCAGCACAGCAGCAGTTTACGCTAACGCCACTAAACACTACTTTTATTCACAAACATGCGGAGGAAGCAGGCTGCTTAAAACTTCAGTGACAGGCACTGACACCAGGCACGTTTAGGATACAGGTAGATGAACACATACACTCACCAGAGACACAGAGTTATCCCAACAAGCTTCACTGGCAGCAGCGCTGGGATGTAGCGTCCATGTTTTACCGTAATACAAAGTGTAAACGCGCAATAAAATGTTGCGATAAATCATTTTTTTTCCCACAGCAGAGATGCTTTTATGGACAGCACAAATATATCAGGATGTGTCAATATCTTAATAAGTAATGTTTCTATGGAGTGTCCAAGGACTCATAAAAGTCATTGAGCAGGTGAGCAAAAGGACAAATAGTTCGTTTTCTTGCTTTCACAAGTTAATGTATTTTAAAATGCAGAAAAACAAAACAAAGCAAACATTTACTTAATTGCTGTACTTGAATACAATTAAAGTACTACTAAGTGATGCTATACTTTATCCACCTACATTTTAGAGGCAAACATTGAAGTTTTTACTCCAGTTTTTACATTTTTGACAGCTATAGTTACTAGTTAGTTTGATCTGACCCAATATGATCTCATAAAATGTAAGATGAAGGACTGTTGTACACCAAACTACCAAAAACTACCAAAAATTGAAAATAGTTGTCCAGTAGCTGCTTACCTAAAGTCTAGTGAAGTGTGATATTTCAGGCCATTCTGCTGCATAATGAGCACTTTTAGTTTGGATACTTTAAACACAGTTTTGCTGGCAATAATTGTGTACTTTTAGTTAAATACCCTCACAGTGTAAAACCCTGATTTTTACATTGTGGCATAAATACAGGAACAGGTTGATCAGACACAGCTGGTCCCTGATTCAAAACAGTTAAATTACTGTTAACATTCCTATAAACGGGAAAAACTGGTGAAAAATAGAAGAAATTGCCTAAAAGAAGAAGAAGATGTGTTTATTACATCAAGTTTTATGTAGGCTGCGCATAAAAGTACAGTACAGTAGAGTGATAGTGATTAGTGATAACCAGGATGAACAACATGAATAACTGGTCTAAGCTTACAGCCAATTTCAAAGATGAAAAATGAATGAAAACTGATCATATATCATGATATACCATATTTGTTTGAACTTCCCTCACAAAACTTCCTTAAAAAGTATTTTTTCATCATATTAACATGACAACACAATGTCAGTTGTGTAAAATTGTTCCATAAAAGCATAACAATAGCAATAACAATACATACATTCATATCTCTCTTACTGTCGCCTCCCTTACAAAGTTATTACAGTATAACTGCGCGGTAATACTGCCGTCGTTACGGTAACGCCGGAGAAGCCACGCCTCCACCGTGTAATCCTCCATGGACGATGAGGAGCTCCTCTCCGCTCTCCATCATCATCCGCAGAAAAATGCGAGCGGGGAGCGGTAACAAAATGTCAACTCGGGCCGCTCTCCCTCACCCGCAGACATGAGCGGAGTCCCGTCTGCCTCTTCCACCCGCAACAAGTCGCTCTCACCATGCGGATCCACGGCAAAGTAGTTGTGATCGCCGTGTGTTTCGGAGTTTTCCTACTTTTGTACTTTTTGGGGGGCAACGCCGCGGACGATCCGCTGTTGAAACAAGTTGTTGAGGAGGAGGAGGAGGAGGACGGCAGCAACTCTACCCCGTCGCCCTCGGAGCTCGGACGCGATGTTGCAGCAAAGTTTGCGAAGAAAGCACCGGCGGGGGTCGGCGTGCGTGCGGAGGAGCCCCTCAGGAGACGAAAAGAGGGTAAAGCGATCAACAGAGGGGCGAGCGTGAATGCAAAGAGGTGAGTTTGGTTTCTTTCGGTACATTTGCAGCCCCCTTTTTCCCCCCTTGCACGCATGTTTGCATTTGCGCGCACGCAGGAGCATCATTAACTCCTTCACGTTGCACAATCTCATCTTTGCTTTTTGCTCAGGAAGTTAAAGAGAGCTTTAATCGTGCTTTTGAAGGCACACAGACGTGCTCCCTCCATCAAACAGCCTACATTGTGCTCAAGGACGCTGGCTCCACAATAGCCTGATCTGTCAAGGGACACTTTTCAACATGCATTTGGGCATCTGCTTGGCTGCGTTTTATGTCCTTTATTATTTTTTCCTCTCTCTCTCTCTCTCTCTCTCTCTCTCTCTCTCTCTGTCTCATTTACTGGACTGTGAATCACGCTGTTGCAATGAGGGCTTGCTCAAAATATCTGGAATGAAATGTGAGTAGGGAGCATGACTAATGTGATTATGTGCAAATGTTGGCACTATTTGCACAGAGGACGTCAAGACAACAGCACAGTGATAAATCATTACCTGACCTCTAAATCTTCATCACTTGACCCTCGAAGGGTTCCAGGCCTTTACATCAAACCTCTGCTGTTCTTTGAAAGGATTAAAGGTCACCTTGAAAGGCTTAAATTGCAATTACTAAGGAAAACAAATGAGCACAGGATGGGTTTTGGGTTGCCTGTTATAACAGTTGCACTGCAGCCGTGGTGAGATATTACTGGAAATGACAGACAACGGAAACCCATCCTGTTGTCAAAGTCTGCCAAAACAACCCATGTGGGAGTGAAAAGCTTGTCAGGTGTGATTTTTCCCTCTCTGGGTGGTTAAAGAGAAGCTGCATCGCGGCAGATGATCTGATTAAGTCACCATCCTTTTGTCAAATTTAGACAAAAGGTTTGTCAGTTGCTATTTCTGTTCAAGGATAGGAGGCATTTTTATTATGTCTCCCAGCTTTCTAATTCCAGCCTCATCCGTTCCTCGCCTTTCCTCCTGGGTTTGAATGCCAGCGATGCCATAATGGCAACGATGTGGTTGCAGAGATACCCCGGCTCCGCCGCCATTCAATAATATGTATTCTACTCCAAAGGCAGGCTGGAGGTTTGGGACACTGTTAGGTAGATAAAAGCCATCAAGGCGTTACATTGAGAAAGGACCTTTGCGTCCTCCCAGAAACCACGTTCCTCCATGTGTGCTCAGAGCTGATAAGGGAGATGGGGTGAAAGGGGTCACCGGTGGCCGTAAAAATAACACTAACAGGTTTGGAAACCGCTCAAGACTGACTGCTGCGATTAAGGGGGAAACACACTGAGCATCTGGCCGTAAAACTTTTCTTCGATTTAATTGCATGAGCTAATCGAGTGGATGTTTGGTTGAGAGTATAAAAGCCAGAGGAATCTGAAGAATGCCGTGTTGGGTATTGATGTGGTTTATAGGGATAACAAGGATATATATTTTAGGACAGAAAATCCTTCATGTGCCAAGACTGTCCATTGTCACCTCCATAATTCCTGTTTATTTTATCATCGTACAGATTTTTTGTTCTATAGGTGTGTTCACAAACTGCCTTTTCAGGTCTGTTCTTTTATTGTGTTCATCTATAAACCTCAGCCGTGGACAGATTTCCTGTGCAGCATGCATATAGACAAACATCCCTGTTTTTCCTAATCATATCATTTCCTCTTGACACATCACACTACTTCCTGTGGCCAAAAATAGAGAGAAGGAACTCCAGCTGCTCCCCCCTAGACATCATAACACATGTCGTAGACTGTGGGACAACAGAATATTCAGACACCGATCTTTAGCTGATAAATAAATTAGCCAAATGACAAAAATGAATCAACTTTAATCATCACTGATTGTGAAAACACCTCTGATAGTCCGATTGATGATCTGATTGTCCATAAAGAGTGGACAATGTATCTGTGATGTCACCCACAAGTTTCTGAAGAGCCGCTTTGAAGCTCAAAATGAGTGGCGCTGGCTGCCGCCATGTTAGATGTACTACTTCCACCTCTCGGCTAATGTAACAATCGGTAAAGACATGGATCATCAGTGGACCTAAGGTGAGCTGAATGATGCCTGGGTGCTCAAACAAGCCACCTGTAACACCACCTACCTGTCAATCAAAGCACCCATGCTGTTAATTATGTATGACTTTAAGCCTTAATATCATTTGAACAGGTGAGTTCTATAAAAATTCACCCTCAGTACAGTTGTCGTGAACGGGGAAATTAGCTATAGAGACCAAAACTGTTTTTTGTACCAGGCTGTAAACATGTTTATTTCTGCTGTGAAGTTGGACATTTTAACATGGGAACTTATGGAGACTGGCTCATTCTGTAGCCAGCCTTGTGTCCATTCAAGGAACTGCTATTTTGGCAATTCAGCATTGGCTTCACTTCACAGCCACAGAGGTTGCCACTTGGAAAAACACCAAAACATGTCGGTTCCAGATTATCAGATGTGAGATTTAGCTGCTTTTCTCTGCTTTAGTTTGCTCTAAATTAAATATCTTTGGGTTATGGACTGTTGGTCGGACAACATAATCATCTTGGAGACAGCACGATGGGAATTTTTCTCTACTTTCAAACATTTAATACACTGATGTATAGCAACATATCAATTTATGATGAAAATAATTGTTGGTCTCAGCAGCTCTGTACATCCAAACCTGTGGTTTATAATCCTCACAACAGGGCCTCACATATTCCTCCAGTCTGACCTCTGTATTACCTCCAGTCATGTCTCAGATGCAATATAATACAGATGTAACTCCTCTATCCGCTTTGTTATATTGAATTGAGGCCTGAATCTACAGGATTAGATGGGTGTCGATACTTTGTGTTGAAACAAATCCCCTGCCCTGTCACCTCAAATATAGTTAAGCAGCCCTCCTCGCAGTAAAGAAGTCACACTCTCGCGGTGGCATTATGCATAGCTATAAAAATGTCATCTTGCATGAGTGAACACTCTTTCTGCTGGGAGTGTTTTCAAATCTCCTTCTTTGCCTGTGTAGCCTGACGGGGTTGGAAAGGGTGCCTGCGTGAGCCTCATCGGGGCAGTTAAATCTGTCTAACTCACTTTTAGATTACAGTATGACTGAATGAGTCATAGAGGGTGTGGAAGGAGAAGCTAGAAAGACTTGCATTGGGGAAAATCCAACATTTCTAAAGTCGTTTTCCTGGAAGGACAAAGATAACTGTCTCTTAACACCTTTCTTAATCTTGGAATATTAGGGATTGGGGATTCTAACAATTATAGTCATGAAATTATACAGTATTTAACAGATTAGTTGTTTGTTGCAGCCCTGTTTATGAATAGCGTTCAGTGAAGGTGTAGCATCAAGTTCTTTGCCTGGTTGCCTAGTTTAGTCTGATCATTTCTGGGCAATTGCAGTTTATGCCTGTTTATAATGGGTAGGCACAATGGACTGACTGAATTGCTAAGGGACACTATAATTAGAGGTTTAGGCCCTGTGTTAGAGGCATTCAGGTGATGCTGTTTCCAATGGTTAAGCACATTTTTTATTTCTAGAGACATACCCAACTTTGGTTCAACAATGTCTGCGCACAGTTGTCGTCTAATCTGCCGCTCTTTGTTCAGTGCCGATGTAGCTCACTAGGAAACCCAAGACTCGGTAATGATAGACCTAAACTGAAACACACCCTGGCACACGGTAGTCAAGGTAACTAAGTCTGAATGTGTTGATCTGGGAAGTGAATCTGGTAAACCCCTTGCATCCAGCCTGTGCTTTAAAATAGGACATATCCTGACACATCAACAGGAAATTCTCCACAATCATGCACATCGGTGTGCAGGCTTACTTAAACGACCAGCTCTTGTTTCTCTTCGAGCTATAGAACCAGTGCCTTACCCAACTACCCAGCTCAGCAAGACATCCTAATGGTTGCAAATCATCTCATCGGCTGAAGGAAATGAAAACAGATACTCTGGAGCTCATGAAAGTTTGAATTAACTGTTCAAACTATTTTCAGTTCAGTTCAATTTTTCTCTGCTTTGACACCGTTCTTGACCTCTGAAAACTTGGGATTGGGATTTTTAACAATTATAGGTACAGTATTTGACAGATTAGTTGTTTGTTGCAGCCCTGTTTATGAATAGTGTTCAATGAAGGTGTAGCATTAAGTTCTTTGCCTGGTTGCCTAGTTTAGTCTGATCATTTCTGGGTAATTGCAGTTTATGCCTGTTTATACTGGGTAGGCACACAGGACTGACTGAATTGCTAAGGGACACTATAATAGAGAGGTTTAGGCCCTGTATTAGAGGCATTCAGGTGATGCTGTTTCCAATGGTTAAGCACATTTTTGATTTCTAATCTGCCGCTCTTTGTTCAGCGCCGATGTAGCTTTCTCAGAAACCCAAGGCTCTGTAATTATAGACCTAAACTGCAACACACCCTGGCACACGGTAGTCAAAGTAACTTAGGACATATCCTAACGCATTAACACAAAATTCTCCAAAATCATGCACATCGGTGTGCAGGCTCACTTAAATGACCAGCTCTTGTTTCTCTTCGAGCTATAGAACCAGTGGCTAACCCAACTACCCAACTGTCTCATCACCCAAGCTTTCCTGGTGGAACTAATTATAGTAATTTGTTCGTTGAGCACCAAGCCAAACATCACTTTGTGGTGTATCGTATGCATTCTCATCCCGAAGCATTTGGTTCATTGTTTGATGGATGATTTACTGAGTTTCTCTTTTCTTTTTTCTATTTTTCTTGTCCATACAGTATGTCAGTGCATATAAAATGTCATCAGGTCTAATGAGGACATCTTGGGTGAATAAAAACTTGGACCGATTCATATTGACGGATATTCAGTTTAGGCATTCAGCAAGACATCCTGATGGTTGCAAATCATCTCATCGGCTGAAGGAAATGAAAACAGATACTCTGGATCTCATGAAAGTTTGAATCAACTGACTGTAGTTAAATAAAAAAACAAAACAATTCTCAAACTATTTTCAGTTCAGTTTCTGAATTTTCTCTGCTTTGACACATCTTGGCAACTTGTTCAGTGAAGCGCAAACCATTCATGAATCCAGCTAACCGGTATCTGTAGTATCTGTAGGTTTCATTGTCATGTCAATGTAATATTTTGCGCCTGTTCTGAAGAGCAGATTTCTGTTCTACCCTCCCTGTAGAGAAAGGGCATGCTGGGAACATGTTCAAGTGAACATATTGGATACACGTCCACCAAATGACCCAGTAATATGCGGATTAATTAAACCTTTCAAGGTGTTCTTTTGTAGTTATTAGTCTTTTGCTCTTGCTGCTCTCTACATGCACATTTTTCCTTGACATTATCTTTGAAGGTGCTGCCTTTTTCTCTCCTTACATGATTTAAAACGGCTGGCTGTGGTGCTTTGTAGGCAGAGGGCTCCTCTTCTGCTCACTCTGCAGCCAGTAATGAATTCAGTCCTTTTGTACCTCTTCTGTGCTGTTTGACTGCTTCCAGATGTTGGGACCGGTGCCATGACACAAAACATCATTTGTGCAGCCCGTGCTTTATGCAACAAAGAAATATCTTTTTGTTTTTGTTTTGTTTTGTCATTCCATTTTATGCAGAAATCATTTCAAGGACATTTTATTTTTGCATGACTAAGTGCGGCGTAATTACAGTCGTGAAGGCGATATGGATTTCATTTTCTGCGAGAAAATAGGACTGTGTGTTCAACAACCTTGACAGAGCATCAGCCTTTGAAGCGTGGCAGACAGATTTCTCAGCACCTTCTCATTCATCCTAATCTGCGGTTCATCATTGTCCCTCAGCCATGCAGAAAACGAAGTGTCACGCTTGGAGACTGCCCTGCAACCCACCTGTCAAATTTCACTCTTCTCTCTCCTCACATCCTTCTTTTTTGGTAGACTCTTTGCTGCCTCAAGACTCAGAGGAAATCCTTCCTTTTTGGTAGATTCAGTCTTTAGTCTTAAAATCCATTTGCCTTCCACTGTTCTCCCAAATAAAGCTCCACGCTGAAGAAAAGGGTCTCTGTTTTCTCACCCTACGGCTATGACAACATTCATGTAGAACATGTTGTTAATACAACCAGCCCCATGCAGTGTGTGTGTGTGGAGGACAACTAGATGATGTCTGTCTTAGCTTCAGGCTCCCCCATTGTACAAATGTTTCCTTATCGTAGTGGGAGATGCTCTGCACTGCTGAGTGTATTTTCACTCTACAGCAGCGCTGGCTTTGCAGAGAGAGCAAATTTCTACATCAGATAAAGGAGGAACAAAGTGGGAACAAAGCTAGAGAAGAAAAGAAGTGTGTGCCTCTGTGTGTGTGTGTGTGTGTAGGCAGAGTTGAACAATATACAAAGGCACAGATGTCACGTCTGACAAAAATCCTCGACTTCACACCTTGTCTGACAGGATGGAGGATGAATGTGGCGATCTGCTGTTTTGTTGAACGCTTCACTCGTTTCCTCTGTCTTGATTCTCATAAAGTCCCGAATGAATTTCCGAGCTGCTGATGTGCTCATGAAGTGACATGTCATTACTGTTCTACAGTGACATGTTGACAGGTGAGGAGAGTGTTGCACATCCTGTGGCTCTCTGAGACAGGTGGAAGAGTTTTTAACAGATATTTGCCCAAAAGTCAGGCATGATATTATCAGTCAGTGTTTCACCAGGACACATACAACGTATTTTGGTTTATTTAATATTTATTGTATAATGATTATAAATTATTGTATTTATTGTAAATAAGCCTTAACTATAGATTTTGCCAGCTATATTGACTAGCAACTGGCTAGTCTGTTGTAGTCAATTCCTCTGTGGCAGTGAAGCCACCTGGAAGTGCCAAAAACTGCAGTTCCTCGAACGGCCACTTGAGGCTGGCTACAGACCAAGTCAATCTCCATAAGTCTCCATGTTAAAATGTTCAACTTTACAGCAGAAATAAACATGTTTACAGCCTGGTACAAAAAACGGTTTTGGTGTCTATAGCTAACTTCCACGTTCGTGACAACTGTACTGAGGGTGAATTTGTAAATAATTTATCTGTTCAAGTTATATTAAGGCTTAATGTTATGCATAATTAACAGCATGGCAGCTAGAGATGGCTTGTTTGAGCAGCCAGGCTTCATTCAGCCTGCCTCACATCCCATTCTGAGTTTGATAATGGCTCCTCAGAAACCTACACGGGCACGATGTCCATGTCTTTGCCTGATCAAAAAGAGCAACAGTGGCTAGATTAGAACATAGGTGATCAGTGATCAGTTTGCTAGCAAGCTCAACAGTTGTTGAAGCATATGATATGATTGTTTTAAGGGTTTAATCTAATCTTTTTAAACCACAATCACAATATAGGTCTGAAAAGAATCATAATTTAAAACATTGCTCAAATAGTTCAGCCCTACTTCTGCCCTTTTAGTTCTACCACTGAGTCTGTAATTACAAATGCATGTTGAGCAGCAGAGCTTTGTTCACTAAAACTAAAATTCTTCCTTGTCACGTTGGCAGGCTGAATTACAGACAAATGTGTAAGCAATGCAAAACACATTTTCCATTTGATGAAATCATGCAAGCAGGAAAATATGATGTCAGGGATTTCAATGTTATCTTTAATACAAGCATGATATTGCTGCAATGAAGTGGATACATGTTAGGTTATTGACTGCTCCAGTAGAAGGGTTTAAGGTGTTCAAGTGCTGTTTTATAGGCTTTTCAGAGTATGAGGGGAAGTCCTGAATTGCTGTATAATTTGTGGATTTTTGTATAAATATATTCATGCGCATGTTATGTTTAGGTTTTTAAATATCACCACAGACCATCATAATTTGAGGCCAAAATGAATAAAGGCAATGTTTAAAATTCCATATAGGTCAAACCTAATGTGGATGTTTCAGATGACGCTTTTCTTCTTCAGTTCTTTCTTTTGGTTGAAGTTTTGACTCGAGCAGAGTTCAGTACATCTGTTATTGAGTACACATTGTTTTTCACAAGCTCTGAAGTACACAGGCCAATTTGCAGGCGATGAGTGAGGGAAACAAGGTTTGTGAAATCACTGATTGTCAGCAGATCCAAACCCCCTCTACTTCTCCCACACATGGCCTTGATTCACTTAGACCAGAAAACATTGTTGAGTGAAGAAAAACTTGTATTATGTAAATAATGCAATGAAAAGATGGTGTACTAATGTAGCTTTTCTCTTCTCCTTTTCATCCCTGTCCTTTCGTGTTTTTCAGTAAACCTCGGAGTAATGTGGCCCGACCCGTGAGCAAGCGCGCCCGGCCGGAGGAGGTCATGCACCTGGCTGTGGTGGCATGTGGGAATCGTCTGGACGAGACCCTCACCATGGTCAAATCAGCCGTCCTGTTCAGCCTCAAGAAGATCACGTTTCACATTTTTGCTGAGGACCCTTTGGCCCCACAGTTTGAAGAAAAGGTAAGAATCCTCCACTGGGCTGACGCCCAAACATATACAGTCCAGATTTTTACAAAAAAGGGCAGAAGCCACAGAAGCGTTACCTCTAGACGCAGCACCGTTTTTGGTTTATTTTCTATGTATACTTGTTTATTGAGTCCCCTGACTTCTGATTTAATCCAGCGCATGTTAAACATTCCTCCTCTCTTTGTGATAGATGATATCAAGATCAGAGCAGTTTTAACTCTGCCTCTGTGACTCACTCTAGTATAGACGTATAACCCTTTTATCTCAAGGCTGCGGTGTAATATATCACCAAGACATCCGGCTTTTTTCTCCAGTGTATCACTTCAAAGTCACCTTTACAGAGGTGCCTGGCATGATTTTGATTACCCCCACCGATATTGTAACTAACAGTCTATTAACATCACTTCAGCTAATGGACCTAAAGCGCCCCGAACAGCTTTAAATCCAAAACTCTGAACCTGTGAGCTCGCCTTCACGTGTGCGGTGAATCATTGCCATGTGTTATAAATCCCCCCGTGGAAGACAGGGAGTCAGGCCCTATATAATGTGGCACATATGCTGGATATGTACAGGAATGAGCTGAGGTCCTGCCAGAGACACGGTGCATGTGTGTAGAGGGAGTTAGAAATGTTGCCTTTGGTTTCTCGTCCTCGTCAGCACAAACCCTGCCAATTGCTTGCAGCGCTCTCTCGCTCCTTTCAGGGCCAAACTGTTAAACTGATGATTACACAGGGACTCAGCGCCTAACAGGTCGGATAACACAAGCTTTAGCGATACACTCTGGACTTTAAGAGGGTGCCGTCTCTTGTTTAGACTGTAGCTCTTTAATAAAACAACAGCTAGCGGCTGCATGCCTTCCTCACAGCACCACGAGACATGACTTAATTGTTTTAAAAGGTCCGTCTTTACGAGACATTTTATGTTGATAAGTCTGAAAAGAGAAAGAGATATTAGCTTTCAGAATAATGGCTGTTTATACATTCTTACACTTCCTCTGTGTAATATGTGATGTGTTACTTCCAGCTGAAGCAGTGGCCTCGCGCCATCACAGCCAAGTTCCAGCACAGGATCTACCCCATCACCTTCTCTGTGGGCAACGCTGACGAGTGGAAGAAGCTCTTCAAGCCCTGCGCCGCTCAGAGACTCTTCCTCCCTGTAAGACTCCGACACTTCTCTCATCTCATATCCTCTCCTCGCGTAACGCCATTAACCAGCGTGATGAAAACATTTTTTTAAAAGCAGCATTCATCCATTTCATTTCTACTTAAGCTGCATTTTCCTAGCCTTCATTTTGTCCCAGTGCATGGTTTTAATTAATTACTTGTGTGATTATTGATGATTTCACACCTTTTCTGCAGCATTTACTTAACAAATAAGCCCTCTCCAGAGACTGGATCCAGTAATTTCATCAAGTGAAGGCTGTGCTTTGATATTGATTTTCTTTTTCTGCTGCTGTTCATTGAAATAACAGCCAGATTACTTACCATGTAATGAACATAGTGCAGGTCTGACAGATCCATAGGTGTTTGCTCCCGCCGCAAGGTGAACTCGGAACATTCACTATTGACCGTTAGGAATACCTTTTGAGGACCTCGTCGGTCTTACTGCCTCTGCACCATGTCACGGTTACATTGGTCCAGAACCACCACGTAGATGTTTTGATGCTGTAAAACTTCACCTGTTCTTAAAAATGGACTCCGCTCTCAGTGTAGTTTGGAAAAAGTGAGTTGTGTCAACTCAAGACTAGGGTCAGACATGCACATACATTGTGGATCTCTTCTACTGTAGAAACCCAGCCAACAACAACCCGCAACTTTAGGTGTTGTAGCCATTGTCATGGGTTCTGTTTTTATTTCTCCCTGCTCTGCTTTGAGGACGCTTCCTGGAAGTAAATTTCGGCGCTGCTCAGGTACTCTCAGGGGGAAGATGATGACAGCTCTTTATAGCACAGGAAACACGGCAACATGAGTTTAACCTGAAAGAACGCTGCATATCCTTTCATATAAATCGTGCCATCTTAACGGTGATGATCTTTTTACAAGTTTCTCACAGCGGTTATGAGGACGAGTGTGGTGAAAAGAGGGCAGCCAGACGAGGTTGTTCGTTTGACATTGCTCTGCTCGTTTCTGCTTCCTCAGTTGGGTTGTAAGGTAGCTTGTTAGCCCTCAGATTTGTTGGCGTTGTTCGGTTTGGGAGCTGCTTTCACAAAGTCTGCAAACAGCAGACTATAGTGCAGAGTCCCAAATGCTTCCACACACTGTCCCAGATGCTTCAGTGTTGTGATTTTCAGATCACTGCGTCTTTGCGTACTAGTGTCTTACTCCATTTTTATATATTAGCTTGTTTCTTTTATTTCAGATAGGTCAATAGGGCTGATGGTGAATTATAAGAACACCCCACGATTACAGTTACAGTTCGGAAAAAAAATTCCACATTTGAGCAAAAGTTTGAATTCTGAATAAAAAGTGAGGACCCTGTTTCATCGTAATAATCGGGTTGAGTTAATATTGTTAAAATCATGCAACATATCCCGTAGTAAAAATATTTCTTCCACCAATTCATGGAGCGGTGCAAGCAAACTAATAAAGAAATGATTGTCCTGCATCCTGCACCAAATTCTTTACCTCCACCTCCACATTTTCAGAGTCTGGAGAGAATCCAGCAGCAGGCTGGTTTGATGTTTGCGGAGCACAGACAGAGAGAGAGAGAGAGTGGAGCTGGCAGCCCTCTTGTCCTGAGGGACCTGCCTGCGAAGGTCTGGTCTCAGGGGGGAGCTCGTCAGGAGGCCTTTTCATTATTTAATTATACTGACATTTCTAAGTTTTTACATGTAAACGTGGCAGAAAATGTATATATTAAAATCATCAGATAATGTAATAAAGTCCAATAATGTAATACCTGCCAATAACGTAATAATTTTGGTCATTTTAAATGTAATAAAGCCAATAACGTAATAACATGCCAATAATGTAATAAAGTTTTTGAGCCAATAACATAATAACATTTTGCCAATAATATTACATTATTGGCTGGTTATTACGTTATTGGCGTAGCATTAAAAAAATTGTTATCCAATAATGTAATAATACATAAAATCTTCTTGGAAATAAAAGATTATTTTGCAGTTTTGGTGCAGTTTGCTTATCAAAAATAGATATAGTGGAATGGCATAGTCGTCATATTCATTCATCAAGGGTTTGTACTATGCAGCACTCTTTCTTCTTAATTATGGTTGTAAGAGCCAATTTGAGAATTATTTGTTGTACAAAATCTTTACTGTTCATTTGCTTAGATATGTAAATTCATAATTTCATGTATGGAGGAGTATTATTTAATTCATTACTGTGAAGTGTATATGGTAGTTAGATCACTTAGATCACAGTTAGAACACATGTAGGTCACATGACAGTGGTCATGTGACCTACATGTGTTTGCTCAGTGTCTTGAAAAAGTCTAATCAGTCTAGTTATTACTAAGTTATTACATTATTGGTTGCTTCAGTTGTCCATCTCACAGCTGTACTGTATGAAAGATGTTTGACCTGGTATCTGAACCTTTTTATTCACACATAACCAAAACTTTTCAGTTTGTGAACCTCAGTGGCAGAAGTCAGAACCGTTCCTAAAAGTTCTGTTTAAGGGAAGCTCTGGGTTTCGTTCCCATAGTGGAAAAATGTGGATAGGTTTCAGTGTTGACCAAAACCCTGACCTGATTTTCCAATCATACTGTCATACTTCATTTTGGTCAACAGAGTTCAGCGTGGTGTTTAATTGACGACATTAAACTACTGTAATCATTCTTAGTGGGTTTTACAACACTCACCACACAATAGATCCACACTACACATGATTTATTAATTTCAGGTCATCTTGGGTACGAGCTTTACGGAAACCTTTGATGCTAATTATGTGGAGAGCTGCTGTGTTTCTGTGGTTTATAGTCCAATAAGAGTGTAACCACACCATTTGCAGAGCGCCATTCGTATCGACATTGTTCTCCTACTCAGGGAGTCTGGTCCACAGAGGCTATTATTGCATAGCTGTGGATATACACACAAAAATTAGGCTGTTGAAACAGTGGGTTACTGCTCCATTCCAGGCTTTTTGTTATTGATTACTGCTTTGTCACACTCCTCGCTGCTATCTGCAACATAATCCAAAAAAGAGCAGGCACAGTCCATGATCAGACACGCTGCAGCATAGAGACGTGACTTTGTACTCGACTTGTAGCTCTACCCGCTGGCTTTAAGTGGTCTTTAATGACCCTGCACCTCCAGACTTTATCATGCCAGTTAGCAGTGCTGTAACTCTGCTGTAGAACCTCTGCCTCCGTCTCTGTTGTGTATTCTAAACGGCATATTTTGACTGGTACAAGTACACTTTGTGACATATAGTGAAGGCTTGCATAATGTACTCTGTCCTCACTATATACTGGAAAGTCACTTCACAGTGTGAAATCTAGTTTAAACTCTCAAAGTTTCTCTGAAGTCTGGCCGGTAGTGGAGACTAAAAACCAAATCTTATCTCGGCCAAACTGGCCCGCTAGTTTTTCTGCCATGCATCGACAGCACAATTCATCAGTGGATACAGGAAGTAATTATCTCATCTCTAACTCATCTTTTTGTTCTTAGCAGACAGTGCACGTCAGCGTTTTCTCCCCCTCCCTCTGTAGCCCACGTCAGTGTTTGATGATGTGTGAATCCTAAGATGTTCCACCGGAGATCACCTCTGTCCTCGCACTGACTTTTTGTTTTGTTTTGTTTTTGTTTGCGTCACAGCATCAGCAAACTTTCTGAGGAAATTGTTTAATGATGATGAAGTCTCTGGACTCGCATTTTTCCCACACTGACTGAACCTCTTGATAATGTCTGCATGGTTCATCATTTGATTTTATAAATATTAGAGATGCTAGAATATGTTCATCTATTGTAAACGTGTTTGTAGTAACCTTAATTTATATTTCTTAATATGGCAGCCCTTTTTTAATTAATGCCAGACCGTATCTCGTTATTGACATGTGTGTATGGGTTTTCAAGGTAATTAGAATAACTTACTCTGTGTACACTAATTAATGGTTAAGCCCTTGGACTTAAGGCTGCATGCCTTCTACAATAACAGCTGGCTAACAGCTCGGTGCCATCATTCATCCTCTCCTCTGATATCCACTGTGTGTGTGTGTGTGTGTGTGTGTGTGTGTGTGTGTGTGTGTGTGTGTGTGTGTCCGCTCAGAAACCCAATTTCAAGTGGCGTCCCTTGTCTTCACAGCCAAAGCTCTGCATTATCGAACGCAATTATCGGCTGAATTCCATTATTGGAACAATAACAATAATTGAATATTCCTACTTGTCAGCCACTGACATAACATACATCCCTTTTATTAATATGCGAGTGAATCAATGCCTCGGAGAGGAAGCTGTTTGTGCAAACAGAGAGAAAAACATCTATATTTTTCCTTTGTATAAAGGATCTAAGACTATATAACAACAGCAGGTTTACATTGCTACAAGTTTGACTGTTTTAGCTCATTTTTAGTCAGACCACCGCTTTGGTCAACTGAAATATCTCAACAACTATTGGATGGTTTGTGCAGTCTCCTAGAGGATGAATCCTACTGACTATGGTGACTTTTTTATCGAGCGCCAACATGACATATTTGGTTTGAAGCGAGATGTCTTGGATGTCATGGATTCCCATACACACATTTATGTCTCTATCCCTGAATGATCTCTGAACCTTTCATCTAGCGCCATCACCTGGTCAAAATTTTAATTAGTCCAGCTCTAATGTTTTAGTTAAACTAATGACATTCATCAGCCTCATTTGGACTTTGTCTTTGCATATATTACTATCAATGCTAACATGCTGAACTAAGATGGTGAACATGGTACACTTTACACTTGCCAGCATGTTAGTAATGTCACTGTGAGCATGCTGGCATGCTGATGAGCTGCTAGCCTGACTGTAGACTGAAACTTCAGGGTTTGATTCATGTTGAATCTCACTTTGTTAGACTAAGCTGAACCTCTTGATGCTTTCTGTATATTTTAAAATTATGTTTTATTAATACAGTATGTGTCTGGGAGAGTATGCTGTTTGTGCAAAAGGGGTGAACCTAACATGGTAGAGAGACAAAATAGTCTATTTTTTTTCCATGTAAAAAGGTTCACACTGTCACTATCTTTTTAGTATTACAAGGTGTAATACTCATTTTAGTTCTTTAGATGAAAGGGGTCATAAATTCTGAAATGATGACTGTAATTGTGTCCTCCCAGGTCATCCTTAAAGACGTGGACTCGTTACTCTACGTAGACACTGATGTGCTGTTCCTGCGGCCCATGGACGATATCTGGAGTCTCCTCAAGTCCTTCAACAGCACCCAGCTGGCTGCCATGGCCCCGGAGCACGAGGTCCCAAAGATTGGCTGGTACAGCCGCTTCGCACGGCACCCTTTCTATGGTGTCACGGGGGTCAACTCTGGTGTCATGCTGATGAACCTCACGAGGATCCGCAGCACGATGTTCAAAGTAAGGTCAAAACATGGTCGTGTTTGCTCCCACTCTGATCGGTAGAAAGCTAAAGTGGGCTGTGATTTCACTTTTGCATTCTGAAGAAGTGTTTCTCTCCGAGCTCAAGTCACAGGCAGAGAGCTGTGAGTGGGCTGTGATTGAAGCTTTCTGATTACCACACTAGCATCGCAGACTTCTGCCCTCAGAACTCAATTTAGCAGCTCTCCAGCTCTTAATACTGCCGGCAGATTGCAAATGGTAGTGGGAATGTAAATGTGCTCCTCCTTTGATGATGTGTTTTTGGTTTAAAGAAAAAAAAAATTCTCTTGAGCTGTTTTTTTTTTGCAAGTGAACGTTGTTGGTGGTATTTCAGAACAGCATGATACCCAGTGGGCTGTCATGGGAGGATCTTCTTCATCCACTCTATCAAAAATACAAGAACCACATCACCTGGGGAGACCAGGACCTCCTCAACATCATCTTCCACTACAACCCAGGTACAGTACTTTTTGTCATCAATAATGATCACAACTCATGTTACTATCACACTGAAAACACATTATTTATCACCAGAAAGAGGCTTTAATCCATTTGAATTACTAGTCTGCACACAGCAGTGTCACACTATCAATACGTCCACATAAATTGTGTCTTAATAAACCCGTCTGCGTTATGAATCTGAATCAGTAAACGCATGAGGCTGTGTGGCTGCAGGCAACAGCAGACTTCAGCAGCAGACTGAGCTCCAGCTGCAGCGACCAGATGTGGGCATTAAGTGCTCAGAGGCATCAGTAGAACTGGCATTGCCGGTGTTTGCTTGAAAACACAATCAGCGAAGTGTTTGTTTTACGTGCTACGGCTTTGCGCTTCTTGCTGTCTCCAGAGAAATATTCAAGTTAGCCCATAAGCTGTGTTCTGACTTCTTCTTTTTTTTTTGCTTGTTCTGAGGCAGGAAACACTTTGAAAGACTGTGATGTCTCCTCAGATCAGGACATGATGGAGCTTAAGGGGCGATCAAATGGAGCTAGTGTTTAGATTCATGTGTTTGTTCGGTACAAATGGGAAATAAATGTCAGTATATTTGTATATTATTTTGCTTTTTTTGTGTGTGTGTGGTCCACCCTTGAGCTGCTGTACTGGAACAGTTGGAGTTTGATTGCTCTGCTCAGGCGTACCTTGCAGTGTAAACAATTTAGTGTCAAGTCTTTGCTTAGGTGCAAGTAAACGATAAATGTGAGGAAAGAGACAATCAAGCTGCGCAGAGGAGGAGGATGTGTCCTAAACGGTCCATCTTTCATCCTTTTTTATTCTCTTTTTTTCCCCCCTTATATTGTTTGCGATGTTGACTTGTGGAGCAGAAACGGGCTGTGTGCAGTCACGACTGCATGTCAAGTGACATCCAAGAAGATATTTTGCCATACACATCTGTTACCATGGAAGAAAGCCTTTTGGTTTATCACATTTTGAACCATTAGATGCAATATACTGTATGAAGCCAGAGAAAAAAGACATCAACCTTTGAATGCAGAGACCTGTATAAACTGGGTGAGTGAATGGGCCTCTACCCTGGAACACTGTGTCCACATTGATGCATCCATTGTGGGAGAACATATTCTCCTCCTGCTGGCCATTTGCTGCCTACCTTTTCCACTGTTTCAGGCTGCATATCCAGTTTGCTCTTCAAAGACTCACACAAGTCATAAAAACAACCTACTGTGGTCCAGTGGGGATTATAGTCCGTGGTTCTATATTTATGTGGGTATTTGGTTACTCCATCTAATAAAAGGGGGTGAAATGCAGGAACGGGTGTGTTCTTTATGAGCAAATCACTTATTCGTGTCCTGTGGAATCGATCAAGCAATCTACCAATCACAAACCTGCCTTTATGTTTGGTTTAATATATACATATAGCAATGATGTGTGTTGTTTTTCTTTCTCCAGAGTGTCTCTTCATCTTTCCCTGCCAGTGGAACTACAGGCCTGATCACTGTATGTACGGCAGTAACTGTAAAGGGGCCGAAGAGGAGGGCGTGTCCATCCTCCACGGCAACCGCGGAGTGTATCATGACGACAAGCAGCCGGCGTTCAAAGTAGTCTACGATGCAATACGTGATGTAAGTATCACACATGGCATCATAAAAAAATGTGCCCAATTAATCTTCATAGGTAATTAACACCTGATTATCTCAGATACAAAACACTATTTGAGTTTAATTCATCAAAGTGGCATGAGCATAAATAAACAAACGTACAGGTGAGATAAGAGATTTATCCGTAAAGAGCAGCGGCATCAGTGAAAAGAGCGTTTCACTGTTCGACGTGTTAAAGCAGGAAGAGCACAGGTGTAGCTAATCACACTAACGATGGAGGCATTCCATTCAGGTGTGTCAGCTCCAGGGCATCCATCGTTAATGTGATTAGTTACACCTGTGCTTTTCCTGCCACGGCACAACAGAATACCTGCTGTAAGTCAGCTCCTCGAGGCTGTGACCATTATAAGAGGAACACACCAAATAGTTTCAGAACTTTACTTCTTCATTGTACATTTTCATTTCATCATCATTATTATTATTATTATTGTTATTATTATTATTATTATTGTTATTATCATTATTATTATTATTAGGCTGAATGATGCCAGGGTGCTCAAACAAGCCACCTGTAACGGCATCCACCTGTCACTCAAAGCCACCACTCTGTTAACTATGCATAACTTTAAGCCTCAATATCATTTCAACAGGTGAGTTCTATAAAAATTCACCCTCAGTACAGTTGTCATGAACGGGGAAATTAGCTATAGAGACCAAAACTGTTTTTTGTACCAGGCTGTAAACATGTTTATTTCTGCTGTGAAGTTGGACATTTTAATATGGGGACTTATTGAGGTCGATTAGTTCTGCAGCCAGCCTCAAGTGGCCGTTCGAGGAACTGCAGCTCCACACTGGCTTCACTTCACAGCCACGGAGGTTGCCACATGGTTAAAACCTATATGCCTTATGTTCCAGCATAGTCCCTCAAACTCATTCAAACTATAAATAGGTAATCTGAATGTATATACAATATGGAGGAACAAATACATACATTATAGAGACAAATACTCACATTTTGTTAGATAGTTTACTTTTGAAAAAAATAATACCATGTTTCCCATGGTCCTAGAAATCCTTGGGAGTTTGTGAATTTGAGGGGGGAACAATTCAAGGCCTTTTTTTTTTAAATAGACATAAATAGACATGTCATTAAAAGTGCTTGAATGTATATATTTTGTGTAAGAATATAAATTATTTTTACATTATTTTTTATTTTTTACCACACATCCATGCCTCCCTCTTTTTAATTGTCTGTGAAGTCTGCTAGTTTACATATCAACTGTAACAGTAATTAACCTTGAGCCTCAATGTATGTGCAGGTCCATGAATTTGAGGGAATTAGGCCTGGAAAGTCTTTGAAAATCCTTGAATTTGATGTTTAAGAAGGTGTAGGAACCTTGTAATGAAGACTGGAAGTCCAAAAAAACTGCTGTTGCTTTAATGACTTGAGCTGAGAAAAAGAGCAGCTTTGAGTATTTCCTCTGTGATACTAATACTCTGTTGCTTGCATTAAACAATCTGGGTCAGTTTTTAAATTTAGAATTTGTTTTCTCCGGCAGCAGTTAGTCCCCCCGCCCCCCTCTCACCTCTCTGCTCTGCTGAGATAAGCCTCTTAAAGACGGGCTGGGTCGTAATTTATGATTAATACAGAACACCACCACCTCACCCCACCCCATGCCGACGCACTTCATAAATACCATTTAGCGTGTGATATTTTCCATTAAAAAAATGATCAAAGTGAAGCAGCTTTGGGTTTAGAACTGACACAGGACAATGTCTCTGTTCCCGCAGTTTCCCTTTAATGACAACATGTTCCAGTCGCTGTTCTACCCCATCCAGACCAAGTTCCTGGACACGGTCAACACCCTGTGTGGTCGGATTCCTCAAGTCTTCCTCAAGCAGATAGAAAAGACCATGAAGAAGGTGTTTGAGGAGAAAGTGATTCGACACGCCAGACCGCACAAGTAACTGGATGGAGACTCCCTGACAACACAGAGGACTGTCCTCCTGTGGAATATATGTCATACCAGCATCTTCCAGACTGAACTGTCGGCTCTGCGTTTGCAGTGCACTCAACACATAACACTTCCTGGAATGAACGTGATGATCCTCTGGTGATGGGATGGG
The DNA here is from genome assembly GCA_946959425.1 of Argyrosomus regius. Lineage (NCBI taxonomy): Eukaryota > Metazoa > Chordata > Actinopteri > Sciaenidae > Argyrosomus > Argyrosomus regius. The sequence goes on from OX336885.1 coordinate 4,447,255, forward strand.
TAATAGGCCTACGTATACAGAGAAGCATACAGTGCTGGTCAGTGATGCCGTAGAATAGGTTTGCCTTATTGCCGTCTTAAACCATTCGCATCCCAGTCGAGTGCGGTGATGAAACGTTGGAAAGCTGGAAAAAAAAAAAAGACTGCATGAATTATTTTTCTGTCAAGAATTATGAAAGTATCATCTCTTCATCTCAAGTGTAGGCTAGAAGCAAAATCTGAAGTGTGTCAACAGAGCATTTAACGAAAAGTATCTACCTTTATTTTTCCTCATGAACATGGTAAACACCACACAAAGTCGACTTTGGACTTTGCAAAGCTTTACTACTTGAAGTAGTAGATTTGTAGACCACTCCACTAAAATCATGTGAATGTTTCACCAGTAAATAACTTGAAACGTGAGCCTGTGTGAATGAGATGAGTTGTCGGTCCTGGGTCTGTTCTGCAGTTGCCAAACGTCACAGACAGTATTAAATACAGCACAACAGAGAAAATATGGACTTTTTATGTTACATACCGAATGTTAAAATGCACTTTCAGAACGATGGTTGTTCGTACACAACACGTCCACGTTAGATGATGCTACACTGTCCGAGTGAATCCAAAGCAAAAGTGCTAGCATTTAAAGATAGTGACAGCTGATTATGTGCCATATGAATATCCATGTCTGCCATGCCTAGACGTGTGTGTTTGAGACGGTATCTTAGTTTGTTCTATGATGTGGGGTCTTTCGTGGGTCATATGTTTCAGCAGCATTACTTTCAATGTGGTGTAATGATCTAAATATATCATTCAAACTGGAAACTGAAAATGGCTGTGCTGTCAAAATGTGTTTCTAAATAAATCAATGCAATGTTATGAGTCTGATTTAATGTGGTAAATACTCCAGAGTTACACAAATGGAGAAAATGCATTCCTCTCTTTTTCAAGGGGTGGCTGTGGCTCAGTGGCACCTCCAAGTGTCCTTGATCAAGATGATGCTGATGATGTTGATCTCCATGTTCAAGATACTGAACCCCAAATTGGTCCCCAAGGCTGCACCATCAGTGTGTGATTGTGTGTGTGTGAATGGGATATGTAGTGTATAAGCACCTTGAGTGGTCGAAAGATTAAAAAGGCGCTACATAAGTACAGTCCATTTGCCATAAGTGTATATTAATTACATAGCAAAGTGAGACGTTTTAGGGACAAGCTGCTGACTCATTTCTACGTCACAACACAAGTTTTTCCTTGATATAAGCATCTGCATTCATATTTACATTGATTCTACACATAACATAACCATTTGCTAGCTGTTTTGAAGCTGGACTTTAACTGAACTTAGCACTGTATGTGTTTCACCAGTGACTAAATGTTTGAGGAAACCAGTTGGGAGTCCCCACCCCAGTTCTGTAAGGGTTTCATGCAGATTTAGTCCTTTAAACCCAGTTTCAGTTCCTGAATCCATGTCAGGGGCCTTGGGAACAACAGAAGAGCAAAACCAGTATGACCGTATACTGACAGCTTTACTGAAACACTTGTTCAGTTACACAGTAATATGCAGCATGTTATAACTTTGTAATCTTTATCAAATGAGTACACGTCCATAGTTCTGTTCTTGCATGTTTTCTTTAATGACACATTGACAATACACAATAATGTAATACATAATTGATGATTTTACAAACCTGCTGACACAAAGTATACAAATGGTCCCACCTGCAATATAAAGTAAAGAGTTCTGAATGTCTTGTTCCACAAAATCCACAAGTTTAAACATGTGGATTTATTATTTCATTATTAAACTAATTCACATTATATTGTAGGCAGATGTAGTGGGGAGACAGAAATGTACAGATGTGTCAACATGCACATTCACATCATATTGTGACACATAAAATACGACTATATCTGTAATATGCTGCTATATTGTTACTTATTTTTATTTTTTGGTTATTATGAATGAATGCTCTCTTTTATTGTATAGGTAGTGATAATCGCGGGCTCTGTTGCTCTTCCCCGTGCAGTGCCTGTCTGTCTTGTCGCTGAGCAGGCAGTGACCTCACGGCGCCATATTAAAATGCTCCCTCCTCTTTCCCCCGTGAGATCGTAGCTTAGCAGCAGCAGCTAGCCGCCAGTCTGCTCTTTACATCCACACGGCTGACAGAGGGCGACGACGTGATGGAAGTTGACTCGCTTCAAGAGGCGCTCAGAGGTGACCTCAGTTTATATCGATAGATTTTGTGTTAATCGACAGCACGTGTCGTACCCGTGCTTCCGTTATTGTTAGAATATAAAAACAAACGGACTGCAGCTCTCAGGCTAACGTCGCTAGCTAGGACAAGCTAACGCTAACATAGCAAGCGGTTTCACGGAAATGGTTAGCTGTCTGTCCGATTTAACAGCCAGGCAGGGGAGCAAATTATAAATATGATACTTGTCTTTGTCCGTGTGTCTGAATTCATATGTATTTGACAACTTGCTGACTGATATTTTTGACTGGGGGTGAAGTAAGCGGCCAGTGTCACCGGCTATCGGCAGACTAGCTGCTGTTCGCCGGCTACGCTCTTGCGGCTAACGTAGCATGCTAGCCAGTGCGCTAAACTTGAGCTAGTTCGAGCTAGCAGGCGACCCACTAGCCGCTAACGCTACGTTATGTAAATAGCTAACGTTAATTAGACAAAGTGTCGTCAGAGACCCGCTAACGAGCTTCATTTAGTCGGCTGAAGTAGGTAGTCTACTGCCGGTAGCTGGAACAGACATGATTTATAACAGCGTTATCAAATAGGCTAGGTTAAATCAAAGCCTGTTCATCATCATGAGGCTAGTACATAACGTAATGTGTGTTTATTTACCCCGTGGTTTATTGTGTCTCTTCAGATTTTGATAAGAAATCAAAGAAGGAGGCATGTCCTCTCCTGGAACAGTTTCTATGTCATATTGCCAAGACTGGAGAGACCATGTAAGTGAACATTGCAGGCCCGATCATTTCCCCCCTCATGACTCCTTACAGCACACACACACACACACACACACACACACACACACACACATTTATGTCTTACATTTTAAACTGATTGAAAATGTATACATACATGTACAATCCAGGTATAATTTTATACAGAGGTACAGAGTACATTCTGCTTTTCTGGTTGATGTCAGTGTGACTGGATTTTCATGCTTCTTTATAAATATGACAGCAGCGTCCAGCTATAGTGTGCTTCCTGTATTCTGATGTGTTGAGTTTTCCGTTCATCATGTTTCTTCTAGGGTTCAATGGTCTCAATTTAAGAACTACTTCCTGTTTAAATTGGAGAAGGTGATGGACGACTTCAGAGCCTCGGCGCCAGAACAAAGAGGTCCTGCAAATCCCAACGTGGAGTCGATTCCATTCGAAGACATGAAGGAGAGAATCCTGAAGATTGTGAAAGGATACAATGGGTAGGTGCTCAGCTTAAGCAGTACGTTTCTCTCTAACGGCGATAGTGTCAGGCTGACTGGAGAAGTCCCAAAACACAGCGTGGGTAGGTGTCCTCACCCTGTTTACTAGACGGATATCTAAGTTCCTCATCATGTGGTATGACTGTAAAATGCTATAGTATTGCTGATTTTTATCATTTTCACAGTAGGCTTTTTATTGTGTCTCATTATGTGGCAATATCTGGCTCCATTGAATACATTAGTCAGGGCTGTATATATAGTGTTGCTGAGTAATGTGGTGCTTTTTCCTGTGTGGGATAAAGACCACACATGTAGTACACTCTGCTGTATTTACCATAAAAATGTTTGTCTGAATTCTTAGCGTGGGAACACTAACAATCCAAAATCCAAATCAGTCCAAAACATGCGCTGTGTTGCATTTTACAGCGTCACAAATCTCTCTTTACTTCAGCTCGCTGTAAAATATTGTTTATCTGCTATAAACGTTGTAGCAAGTGAGCGAACGAGGAAGTCATTTTGGACACGTCCCAGTTCTCTGAGACTCTAAGGGACTTTTCTCTCTCTGTGGGATGACTTTGTTTTATTAAGTCATGTTCAGGCGTCGCTGTCAGGAATGTCGGATCATTAAGACTAGAGTTCTACCTGGGTGCCAAAGTTTGGAGTCAAACCTGATGTGCATAAATGAATTTTCAAATAATGACACCTAGTCAAATGGACCCGAGGACCAAGATCACAATACCAGAATTATAAACTTTGATACAATACTTGATACCTCTTTCCATACAGTGACAAAAAGAAAATAGTCCTAGGCACACAAAAAAAAGCATATTTAAAAATAAAAGCTGAATGAACAATCTGCACACAGTGCTGGTACAGAAAGTCACTGAACACACACTGAGGACCGGTCGCAGTGTTTCCCACAGAGTGACAGTTTAACTTAGTGTTTACTCACACGTTGCTTTAACCTGCTTACCATGCTTTTCCTTTTCTTTCTCACACACACACACACGTCTCTTGCTCTACACCACACACCTGCTTGCCCAGCCTCTCTGTATTAAACATTCAAGTCATTCAAAAAACAAACAACAAAAAAAAAGGAGTTAACCGATTGTAGATGGCATTGTTCTTTAAAAACTTTGGTACTATTAGATACTGTCAAATGTTTAATTAACAAAGATCATATGATTTTCAACGTGGTCAGTTAAATCAGACAAATAGCAGCAGCATGGTGTGTCAGTCATTAATGAGCTATACAGAGTTCAGTGTGAAGATTTACTGTGAGAATTTTGCTTTTTCGAGTGTTGATTAGACAACAAGAGTTGAAGACTGCACTTTTGGCTCTGCAAAGTGTCATGGACATTTCTTTCTCTTCACTTTGGCTAGTGTGTCATATGCTTGATATTTTTCACTTGAAGTGGCCAACTTGTTATCTGCTACTGTGAAAATATGAACAAATACGTTTTCAGTTTGTAATTGAGCTGAGCCCTTTTCAGTATGTTTGACACAACTCCCACCCATGTCGGTGGCCTAGCAGTACACTGCCCTAATGTGGTTTTAGATGGCAGGCTGGCATGATGTGTAAAGTGTGTAAATATCTTCCGGCTCCCGCCTTTTACACAGACATCGATTCAGCTCTGTTACTACCTCTGCTCAACATCAAGAACTGCTGAAGTAGTGCTGCCTCCGCCTCTCCCAGTAAACCTCAAACTCTTATCATAAAAGGATAAAACAGCATGTTGGCTGAATAACTCATTTTCTATTTACTGAGTCTGTTGTTATTTTTCTTTTTTCTCAATTTTAGAATTCCATTTACGATCCAGCGCTTGTGCGAGCTACTCACAGAACCCAAGAGGAACTACACAGGAACAGATAAGTTTCTTCGGGGGGTGGAGAAGGTACGTCCTAAACAACATGGCCGTCTTCTATAAAACTTGTTCACCTACTGACGCCTGCTTTCACTCATTTGGCATTTCTTGTGTCCCTCTAGAATGTAATGGTGGTAAGCTGCGTTCATCCAACCTCAGAGTAAGTGTCACGTCCAAACAAAACACCCTTATAACATAATGTAATATCAACGTATTATGAAGTTTGGATTGAGAGTTTTGTGTTTCTGGATTTGATTGTGCAGGAAAAATGGATGCAGTGCCGTCAATCGAATGAATGGAGTGATGCTTCCTGGGAACACATCTGCTTTCACAGAGAGGTTGTGTTGGGGACAGATTCAGTCCTCGATCCTGAAACTCTCAGATATTACAACAGCTAATATTTAGCATTATTGTCAGAATGATTTTTTTCATTCCTTTCTGACTTTTTTCTGTTGGCCTGTCTTTAGGAAAGTGAACGGTCCCGGGACTCCCCGGCCGCTGACCCGACCGAAGGTGTCTCTGGCCAACTCACTAGCAGCCAACGGCCTGCCAGACAGCACAGACAACAAAGACCTCAACACAGAACCAGAAGACGACAAAGACTCCAGGTATGTGAGAAGCTACAACACACAGCAGAAAATCTATTCTCCGTGTTCGACCTGAACCCTCCTGGAATCACGTCTGTTGCTCCTCTCTCTGTTTGTCAGCGAGGTTTCAGCATCGGGAGGCTCCCTGGGCAGTTCGGTGAAGAACAAACACCCGGACGCAGAAGAGGACATGGAAGCCGAGCAGCAGGAGGTGAAGAGACTTAAGTTCAGCAAGGACGAGGAGGAAGAGGACGATGAGGAGGACGAAGAGGATGAGCAGGAGGTGGACACGATGAGGCCTTTACATGCCACCTGCCTCTCAAAAGAGGCAGAAGCCATGGTCCAAGAGGAGGAGGAAGAGGAGAAGGTCGGGTACAGCAAGGAGAATGAAGCCTCCAGCAGTGCTGCTGCCACTGAAGACCAAGGTGGGGTTGTCTTTTCAACGCGCTGTGTGTGTGTTATTTGATAGGTTTGTGTGTGATGTGATGAGGGGAAATGATATTGTGGACTGCTGAGGCTCCACATTAAAGAGTTCACACAGGTAAGTTGTTGTAAACAGGCTTTTAACGACTGCACGCTACACTCAGTCGCTAGTTTATTAGGTCCACTTAAATAGATTCTAATACAGCAGTCCTGCAGCAGTTTTCAATTGAACTTTATAGTCCTTTTGGAGGGTGTTGTTTGTGAGGCTATTAAATTATGTCTGTGTTATACTGAGTTGTGTTTTTATTATTTTGTGCAGGCAGCCATCATGATACAAAACCATCTCTGTATAATGCAATACAGTTAAACAAGACGACAAACTGCAGCCTCCTAAATGACCGTAAAGTTGAATCAACACTTCTCTAACAGAGTTTGAACACAAACTGAACATTAGAACCTTCATGACGGTTGGACTTATTGCAGGACTGCAGTATTAGACTGCATTAGTTTTAACTAGGCATGCCTAATAAACTGTTGGTGGGAATATGGGGCCTTTTTATGTAAGTTCTGTACACAGTCTGATCTGAAATTCTGATCTGCTTAATTAGATTATTCAGTAGCTCAGAAGCTCTCTAATTATTTCACAGTTTGTAAACATGTATCAAAACTTTCCCTCAGGAGCACCACCGAGGGAAACGCGTCATGCGATCATCTGACACTGTTAGTCAGACCTGGAATGAAGGCACTAAGGCGACATGCCAAGGCATCAAAGTGAAAAATAAACATGAATTTATTACCTTAAATACATCAATCCATTTCTAAAAGCATCAATTGCTACGCTGTATCACATTGACAGTGCCACTATCAGCATTTGGGAGTTACAGTCAAAGCTTACAACAAACACAAGCACACAGTGACAAAATTTGCAAATCAACAAAGAGGTCACCTGACAAATATGGTTAAGTGGTTGCTGACAGTTAAAACACAACTGAAACAGTGTTCCAACCCTCGCTGTTAGCTGTTACGTGAGTGGTGCACTGACGTGGAGCAGACCCAGTGCCGTGAACACACTGCACGACTGATTCACGCTAGCTGCCAACAGCTCTTTCCAACTCAGTTTTGTTGTTCACAATGTAGCATCAAGGGAAAAATAATGTACTCACACATAAGCAGGTTAGCACCTAGATAAAGTTAGCCAGCCAGTGATAGCAACTTTAGTAAGAGCACGTGAAGATGTGCTCCACTCTGCCGGATGTATGGCTTCAAAACAAGAGTTCTTTGAAACATTTTTATTGGTCATACCACACGTGTTGATTTAATTTACTGTTACAATGAAGTACATGTAATGTTACTAATGTTCTGTTGTCGGGGCAGAGCTCCTGGGTAACTCGTGTTTGACACATTCCTTTCTTTAATCTGAATGATTGGACAGGTCGGCGACTTTATTGAGTTTCAGATTGTTGTCGAGACAAAATGCTTAAAATGTGACCTGCTCAGCTGTGGTTCAAGTCTCATTCCAACCAGTGTTTTAACACAGCTGCATGCTGTAGTTCAGCGTGACTTGCTCTCTCCTATTGTGAGAAGACGTTCTAAACATCAGCACAGATGTTTAAAAGGTCCAAAGTCTTTCACATGGCGTCTGCGTCAGATGGAGATCCAGTACAGTAGATAGTAGTACAGACATGATTGGAATTTATATTAATATGGTTCATTTGCAGGTGATTTTATATTTATCATTTCAAAGCCTAATGTGCACCATCTTTATACCAAGATGTCATTTGTTGAAAGGTTTATTACCCGTGACTCACACTTTTGATGTTCTACTTGTGTACTGTGAATTGAATCCATTTTGTGAGCTCTGTTCTGTTGAATGACAGTCGTTAATGTGTCCTAAACTCTAAAGATTTGGGTCATATCACAGTCTGAAGAGGGTCAAAGCATAGAACTTTCTCCATGGTATCAATTAAAATGTCTGTTTCCACTCTTTGACCACAGAACCAACGAGCAGCACCCAGGCTGAGGTGTGTGCAGGCCCAGGTCAGGAGGCCGAGCAGGCTGAGAGGGAGGTGCCGTGTGGCTCCCAGGACGAGGGCAGCGACATGGATCAGACGGAGCAGCAGGCACCGGCAGGCGTCCTGGAGAGCCCCGAGACCAGCAGGGACAGTGAGGAGAGCAACAGTGACCCAGTCAGCAGCAGCAGCAGCAGTAGCAGCAGTGGTAGCAGCTGTAGCATAGAGGAGAGTGCAGAAGCAGCCAGAGAAGACGTAGCGCTCGCTCCCTCCAGCAGTACGACTGAACCTCCTACAGAGGGCGCCATGGAAAGTGCCACCTTGAACACTGGGACCACTGAGGAGCCCATGGAGCAGGACTAGACTGAAGGCCCCCTTGCAGCCATGTGTGACCATAAACCAGCTTGTCCTTGAATCCAGCTTGACTGTCACTGGGAATGAGGATAACTGCACCTCGTACACAAGACGAACGCCTCGTCCCGCTTTTGGACACTCCTCCAAAATGGCTACCTGGCATTGATGTGGGCATACAAAAAAATTTTCATTTGAAGTTTTTTTTCTTTTCTTTTTTTTTTTCTTTTTAACTGGAATATTTTATTGATCTTCTTATCATCTGTTTTTAAGTTTCCCTTAAAGAGGGTTGGTTTCAGCTGCCTTGAGTTTCTCGGCTGGATTCTTGTTTTTTTATTTTGTTGGCAGTGGGGTTGTTCGGATGCTGGGGTGGTCTGGTGTCTTTTCTTACGCCATGCGCTCCAACAACGCTCCAACATCGGTAGTGTACGTTTTGTACCCTTTAAGCCCAGTGTACCACACTACCAGGGTCAGAACAGAGCCACACCATCTCCCTCATTATTTATGAAATGATGTGAGCTGCCACCACCATTTCTGCTCTTCAGTAACACCCCACCACCATGTTGTTACTCCACCAAGTTCCACCTGGCTGTTGAGAACACGTATTGTTTTTTAAAATTAATTTCTCCATCCTGATGAGATGGGAGACTCTTTTTTTTTTTTCTTCCATTGTGTCCTTATTATTTTAACCATATTTTTGCAACGATACACTACCAATCCCACTGAACAATACTATGACATGCTACCTTGTAGAGGGGTCTTCTGTAAAATTATATATTTTGGATGCATAAAACCACCATAATTTATATGATCATTTCAATTCAATGAGTTATTTTGGAGTATGTTTTTGTTTCGTCTGCCAGTTGTAGTTTCCAAAACCAGCTGTAAGTACAAAGATGACTTCTGCTTTCTTTGTATCGTGATGTCACCATGTTGTCTCACCGACCGATATCCAGAGCAGTTTCTGGTTCCAGTTCTACACCTGTTTTCTGCAGCTGTACTTTTTGATATTTAGAATTTTAAATTTCTGTAAAGTAGATTTTTGTAGATTGTAATACAGTATGTGTTCACTGCCTTTGTGAAACCATATATTATTGTATAATTTCTGTGTATACTCTGAATGCTTTGGCTTTCAGTGCGGTATTCAGAAACAGCAATAAATGTTAACATTTTTATGCGTGGTGGTCTTGCTTACTTTGACTTTTCTTACTGATGTACGTCATGTCTGATGAGCCACTTTCACAGCGGCCATTTTGACATGAAATAGTAACACAGGTGTTACCAGTGCTACTAATTGAGGTCCCATTCCATTCAGGTCAAACAGAGTCAGGCTGCTGCTGTGGTGCATGTTGGCTCACCGGAAAAGGCTCTGCGGCACTAAATGGAACCGATCCTTCATCAGTATCATTGGTAACACCTGTGTTGATTGACTGTTTCATGTCAAAATGGCTGCTGTGAAGAAGGTCTATTATGGCTTAATCTCATTTTATGTTAGTCCTGGTAAATCCACTGGAACAGTTAACAGAGCACACCTGTCAATTAGTTACACTGGTGCCAAAATAAAAGAGGTTTTCAGATCTGCCGTTGTTGGAAATTAACTTTTGGCTGCAGCTTTTCACTAGTTCAATACTGCACAGTAACTGAGTATTTACAGTATATACCAGAAGACTTTATTAACAGGAAATGATGTAATAAGTGCGTCAACAGTCGTCAAACTGCGTCCTCAGAGTGCCCACTGCCAATTAACAAATCTACACTTTGTTTCTTCAGGCGCTTTCTCGAGCTGTCATGCTGTATGGATTTGAGTCGCAGCCAGAAAACTCCTGTACTTGTTAATTGTAAGCCTGGGTGTATTTTGGTTTAGTGATTAGCTGTGAGGTTTCTGGGTCCTGAGCAGCAGAGATGTTGCACAAAAGTGCAGGTGTAGCTAATAACATTAGCACAAAGTCCATTTATGTCATCATGTAGCATGCACAACACCAGGATCACAGCAATAACCTAATAATGAAACACAGCCAATATTAATGTTTGCACCTGTGTTTGATAAGCTATTTTCACCATATAAATCCTCGTGTAAAGTGTTCCTGTTAGCTGAGGTAGCAATGGTGCCGCTAAAACATCACATCGCAGTTAAATCCAGTCCACTCACACGCATTAATTGTATGTAAAGATTTTCTTAAAGAAGCATATTTGAACCCATTAGCACCACTGTTGTGTCATCCTTCTTTGTCAGTTCAGAGAGCTAATGAAGCATGATTTGACAGGCTCGTTTGACTTTTAGGACAGAGTGAAACAACAACAAGATGTGTTTGTCAAACTTCTTCCTGACGAGGCTCACCATCTGTTATGAGGCTCCGGTCATAATCAAAATACAGAGTGAGCCTTTGCCCGATAAATAAAGGTGACTTTTCATGTCAATTTGTCCAGCTAAGCTCTAAGATGTGTTCCTATTGGGTCAATTCACAATATGGTCCATCACTGCCGTCTTTAGACTTGCTGCTGAAATTTACCCAGGCTCCCTGAGGAAATCAAACTGCATTCATCCATGCAGCGCTGTTTAAACAGAGGGCTTTTAAGACCTGTCTCCAGGGAAACAAACAACAGGTCAGGAGGGATATTAAAAGCAGCTTGACACCAGATGATAATCTGACCCTATAGCTTTCTGAATTGCAGATGATATGGACAGAGGAGAGCGGTGGCTTCGAGGTTTCTTCAAGACTTTTTAGTCAGCGGGCCTACAAACATGGCCACTCATCACAGTTTGTACTTTGTACTTAGTTGGCCCTCGGTTTATGTGTCATTACAGCACCCGCAGATTTCGCATAGGGCCCCTAAACTTGTGCATCTCATGGGCATGGAGGGCAGGACTCTATTAGCAGGAGATAAAACTTTAGAAGGTTAAATACAGCAGCCTGGACCTCAAATCTGCAATGAGAAAAAACTGCCTCTGGCCTTCCTGAGAAGCAAAAAACTTCAGTTGAAAATGAAAGAAAGCACACCGCAGGGCTGTATCTTGAAAGTGCAGCAGCATCACTTTTCTTTGCATCCCATTTTTTTCCCCAAAAAAACTGTAAAAGAAACTATGGATGTTGGTGTTTTTGCTCACACATTTATCTTTAAACCCCCAGAGTCCAGGCCCTATAAATCAGCTCACTGTATATAGAATATATACTTGTAACAGTGATATCTGCTGTGAGTAGAGTGAAGCCTTTGATCAAACTAGTCAGTAAACTATGAAATTAAAGTCTCCCTCATTTCGCCTCTGACCCCCTCTGAGCCCCCTCGTGGACCCCATGGGGAGCCTCTAGACTACACTGGGCTGCTGCATGAAGTTATATTTGAGTTTCTGCCTCATGAGGAGAACTTTAAAATGGATCTGCGGTCAGTAGCAGTGCATACCAAATCAAAGTAATTGTCTCCAGTCATCGTGTTGAGGGGAAGCACTGAAGTGTCGGACACACTGGGTGACGCTGACAGGATTAAAAGAGGAAATACGTCTCGTCTTAAGAAAGTCTTATAGCACAGCAGTTGCTCTTTTAGTGTCAGATGTGAGCATATTAAGTGCTTCAACAGGATTGAAAGTTCACAGATGGAGCTGCTGCTGCAGCATCTTCATCACCACCACCACCACCACCACCACCACCACCGGTCATGTCCTCCCATGTCGGGCCCCGCCACGTGCAATCTCATTGTAATCCAATAGAGGGTACTGTTTAGTTTCCAAGCCAGACCAAACATGCTCTGAAATCAGAATGCACACCCAGTCCTCCTCCTGCTGCTCGAGAGTGCAGGCTGTGACACATTCATCGTGCCTCCTTATGCCATGAATGGGCCGAAAAAAAGCACACGCAGACATCATGACCTCCTTCAAGCTCCAGCATCCAGCTCTGTCCGCACCATGAACCCTCGCCTGTCTAATTTTGTCTCTCTCAGGGGAGAAGTGAGTTCTCCTGAATGAATATGAGATGACTGAACCATCTTTTTTTTTTTGGTCTTTGTTGTCCAAATGCCAGTTTAGAGTGTTAGTTTCTGCTGCCGCTCGGTTCAACCACATTTATCACGCCTCTTCAAAAAACCCACAGGCATCAGCTCGACTCCCACGTGTCTTATTTCTCACGGGAAAAGAAAAAAATCACATCTTTTATCAGAATGATCTAGAAAGTGCTGCTTGTAATTACTAGCTCCTCATCATGTGGCGAATGCCAAGTCAAGGAATAACAAACAAGGTGAGAGACTAATTGTTTCTGCATTGCCTAATATGTTTGTTAGCGTCTCTGTTGGAGAATTTCAGGCACAAGCAGGTCCAGGATCAGGTGGAGGGGGGTTGGTGTCAATGTCAAGTTACATTATTTGGCACACAGCAGGGTCAAACATTCTGAACTGCTCCGACAAAATGGCAAACACCAGCAGTAGGTGGGATGCTGTTCAGCGCGTTGGCAGGCTAAAACATTTATTTTCCATCCACTTCAAGAACACTAAGCGCACCTAAAGATGGAGTCAGCGGGGCGGCTCCACCGCAGGAAGCCTCCAGACAGACTTCACAAGCACTGCTTAGCAAAGTGGGCACAGTGAGAAATACTATCTAATGTTCAGAAATGGTCAGTGGGGAGAAAAAAAAAAAGAGGTAGAGATTCAATTATTCTGATGTCCAGGCTCCAGTGGGTTTGAGGAGTGGATATTTATGCAGCTCAGTGTGGGGGCGGCTCACTCAGCGGGCACCAACCTCAGGTGACTGCTGTTTGAATTCCCACATCTCTGTCAGAGTGGGATCATCGCACAGTTAAGTGGAAGAAGTGCTTTGATTCAGCCGGTCCATTTGTGTCGTCGAACATCGGCGCCCTCCTTCAGATCAGCTTCAAATCCCGTCAAAAATGCCACGTTGTGAAAATTTGAAAGACATAACGCATTACATAAAGTGGTGACATTTATAGTTGGCAATAAACTGCTGGCTGTGCGCCTGGCTGGAGAAATCAGGTCAGTGTTCAAAGATCTGTGCACAAAGGAGCGAGTGTGAGTTTGACTCGGTACAGAAGCACTTAACCTGATGTTTCCACTACGTGCATCTTGGCCTCGCAGACACATAAAAATACTTGACAGTGAATAGGAAACAAGCAAGGGAAACACAACTGAGACGAGCTGGCAAGGTTTTCTGGCAGCTCACCAGCTTTTGATTGAGCCCTCAGAACAAGCAGAGGGCCGTGCCAGATGACCTGATACGTCTCATATCTGATAAACAGCTCAGAGAGGTACTGAAGAGGCAGATCATGTAGAGCAGCGGCTCCTTAAGGGAGACCTTTTCTCTCATTGAGTGAGCTGAGGACTCCTGACTAACTGGCATATTTTATGGATATTCTATATAAACTGTAAAAGCAACCCAAACAGTGAACACAATAACTGCAGGAAGTTAAAAATGAGTGACTTGGATGAATATTGAGCAGATTATATCCTGTGCATATTGCATCAGAGGTGAGTTCTTAGGTATTTTTTAGGATGTCTTTCTGTATTATGTATGTTTTTTTAAACAATCATACATGCTTCATACTTATTTTCATACTTAGGACGAGGATGTCTAGCAGAGTGCAGGCTTTTTGAACACATTTTGTGCTCAGGGCTTCACCTCCTGTGACATTTTTTGAGTTTATATATTAAATAATAAACTAAACTTTAAACATAATTTCATTTAGTCACAGAAATGAATGATATATATTGAATGATAATATTGCGAGATGTGTTTTTAAAAAAAAAAAGTTTTCTCCCTCACACCCTTCAAATCATGAAGGCCTCGTGACCCCCCATATAGAACCTCCAGGGTGGGAACCAGTGATGTAGGGATTTATAAATTTTGTAACACATTTTGAAACTACATAGAATCATATTCAGAGATCTGAGAAGATGTGATCAGTGAGAAGAAGGCCGCACTGTGACACTCTAACCATCTTCAGAGAAATCTAGTTTCTCTGTATCTTTCATGACAAGATGTCTCTCACTACAGACCATGTGGCTCTACGGGTGGCAGCGTCAGTCTGTCAATCAGCCCACCACTTTGGACCAGACTGAAATGTGTCAACAACTATTGGATGGATTGTCATGAAACAGAGAGCCATGGTGCACAGAAGATAAATCCTACATGAGTTTGGTCGCAATTATCCCTTTTGCATCTCAATGGAGTACCACTAAATTCTTTAGAAATATTCATGCTATATCAAAGACTGAGGTTTACATTTTGTATTTCTGAACGTCTCAACAACTATCGCTTCAGACCCACAGGATGAATTGTAATAAACTTTGGTGATCCCTTAACTTCTGCTTTCGTGCAATCCCATCAACCTCAGCTACACTTTGTGTTTAGTGCTAATTAGCAATTAGCATTCGTTAGCATTTAACTCAAAGCCCAGCAGTGCTAAAGGAGAGCCTCGCAGGGGCTAGCATGGCTGTAGGCTGTAGTCTTTTTATGATAAAGGGTGATGTCATGTTGATGACATATTCAGAAAAATAGGGTCAGTCAACAATGATTATCTGCGTGGTAGCTACTAAATGAAAAGATATTTCCTGTGACAGGAACTTTGCACCGATTACAGGAATTCCTGTTTTGTTTCTGCAGGAATGTGTGACATTAGGTTGTTTATATATTTAATACATCCACAGAGGTATATGATGGTAGGTGTTCCCCTTTTCTGCATCAATGTTTTGCATCTCAAACAACCTACCTCTGGCTCTTTATGAGCATAAATAGATGTTCCAGGTCATACGTGCAGACATGCTAATATGAGCATGAATCTGATACTTAAGCAGCGATTTTTGTTTTTATATGTGCCCATACTTAAATATCCATCTGAAACAAGAAACATTACCAGTTTCATCAGGTTATGGCCTTTCTGCATGTTTACTACGCTCTAATGAAGTACACTAATTGACTTTGCTCTCCATGTTGGCTGCACAGGGCCATTGCCCCCCAGCCCCCGCCAGCCACTCCACCTAATGGCACTGAAGGGTCTTGTTTATAGCAGCTCCATGCTTTTAGAGGCCATTTCCAGAGATGCGACCTGCTCTTTGCACCATGTTGTAAAAAGTGTGAATGGGAGACTAATAAAGGTGCAATTACGGCAATTGTGTGTGTGTGTGTGTGTGTGTGTGTGTGTGTGTGTGGCGATACCCCTGTTGAGTGGGATTGTATATGTGCATCCTGTAGCAGAGGATATGAGTTGCTTGGATGCTTTATGATGATAATAATGGATTGTTAGGCCACAGCGGAGAGGCACACGGGAGGGTTTCTGTCTGCGATGCTGCTACCTGTCTGATGTGCAGTAATTCTCCAGGTCTGTGGCTCGAGTACATCAGACAGCTAAGACATAAATAAATAAGAAACTGACTGGCGTAGCTGCTTGAACTCTTTACACTAAATACAATTAGTGTTTATTTATTTGAGCCCCTCAAAAGCACCTTAATGAAATAGACTCTTTAGAGGTGGACACTTAAGCTGTATTGATTTGACTTTCAGCTGGAGGAACATAAAGTTGAAATGTAGCCTGTGTGAACATGTCATGGATGGTTGAGAACTGCTACTGAGGGAGGCCTAAAGAAAAAAAAAAACGTCATTTGCACCGTCCATTCACAACGACAATACAGCCTTTGTCACATTTAGAGCCGCTCGTTGTTTTCTGAATCAATAGGCAAGAAATAAGAGTTACTCACGGAGCCTGTCAGGGTCTAGAGAGCAGCATTTCATATGAATTGTGGTGATACGTCATGACACATACATTATAAATGAACAAGCGAGGTGGAGATGGTAAATATTAAATGGTTGACATCTAAATTGGAAGAATCAAGCGCTCCTAAATACGTGAACTTCAGCCTTACCTCATGCTCTCCAGGGATATTAATAAATCCTAATGGTCAATAAAAACACACATACACATGCACCCAAATACATACACATTGTGAGCACAAATACACACCAGCTCACACACACATTTCTGTGTTTTAACAGAGGGCTCATATACTGTATGAATGTTAGAGGATAATGTTCATTTTATCAAAATCACTAATTCTTTTTCATAATTAGACGACAGTTTTTCTTTCAGCTACTAAGTCTTTCAGTGACGGCTCGTATCACGCTGAGATTTTAATTCCTTACTCCAGTGGTTCTCAAAGTAGAGCCCTTTGGGGGAGGATCCTTTGAAAATGAGGAACAGTTTAATTTTTTTTACCATCATTTCATTTAGCACATTACATTAACATGCAGAACTCTCAGACATGCAGACTAGAAGTCAAGTGCCAATTTAATCCTTAAATTAACAAAAAAGTTTGACATGGACAGATGATTCGTCTGTCTCTGACTTTGGGCTAAACCCAACAGCGAAATGTATTTTTTGCCAAGTTCCTGGAAGAAAGGCATTCTGAGGCTTGGGTACAGAGTACTCCTTAAATGTGATACGGGCAGATTTGCATTTTCTTTGGAACAACGACTTTAATATAATCTTTGATGAGGCAATGTGGTTACAAATATGTCCATATATCCATGTATTCTGTAAGATTTGGTCCCAGTTCTTGAAATATATTGGTACTATACTGGCAGCCATTGTGTTGAAGCGCCAGCCGGCACCACATATTTTAAGCTTCAAAACAGTGCTTCAGAAACCTATGAGTGTCAGGCATACGCTGTCCATTCCTTTAACTGTCATTGATTCCTCCGTTGTCTTTATTGTGTAACACAGTCTTCCCCATAAATACTGTTTTACTTGTTTTGTTTGTTAAAAGGAGGAAAAAGTGTTCAATAAAGACATTGTTAAAAAAAAAAAGTCCTGCAAAAAGTTCCTGCATATTAGTCATAAGGAATGGAATATTTTGCTGCCAGTGAATTAATCTGATGAAATAAGAGGACTAAAAGTCTAAAGTCTTGCTATCATTAAGAGGCTACAGTGTTCACTGTGACTACAACATAAAATTGTGAGATGGAACCAACAACATGGCGACAATTTATAAATTCCAAATAATAGTTTCAGTTTGTCTTGAGGGGAGTTAACAGAACGATGAAGAGATCATTAAAGGAATTGTTTGATATTTGGCAGCTGCCCTTCTCTCGTTTTCTTGCCAAGGGTCAGATGAGAGGATCAATACCACTCTCATGTCTTGGCATTAAGTAGGTATCTGGAGCCCAGCTTAACATAAAGACTGGAAGCAGGGGGAAACATGAGCTAGCTTGGCAAAAGTTCAAAATTCGCCTACCACTTCTAAATCTCACTAAATAACATGTTGTATCTTATTTTATGAATCCTGGACATAAATAGAATAGTAAAAACAGCAAATTGTGTTTCCAGGAGGCTGCGGTCCATCAGGACCAAAACCTCACACCACAAGATCTGTTTTTTCCTGACTGCAGCTGGCCTCATCAAGAAGGACAGAGACCCCCACTGACACCGACTCACCCTGCACAAAATCTATTTCATTTAAATAACATATTTACATTTTTCCTTATTTTCTCGTATTTTGTTGTCAGATTTCTATTCATGCTTCTTGACTTGACTTATCTTTGTATAGAATTTTATTGTTTTTTTTATTTATATTGTTATGCACCAAACAACACGAGGGCAAATACTTTGTGTCTGGAAACCTGATTCTGATTTCTATGTCAAGGTAAAAACTCAATATTTCATAAAAGGTCAACAAAAGGATGACTTTATTTTGTGCAGAAAGTTTTCCTCATGGAAAGTCCAAAATGGAGAGTTTCACCATGTGGGTCATGTTAATGTTTCTTATTTTTATGATGCGACTGGACTTTTTTTTAGTTACACCCACTTGTCCAGCATGGTGCACATCATCATCAGTTTTCCAAGAAAGAAATGGGATGTTCAAGTGCTGATTTCATAGGATCTTTAAAGCAACACTGTGTAAGATTTGTAGGCCTATTTCTTGTGATTTAGTGCACCCAGTTTCAGAATGTAATCCCACTGTGGTAAATATGGACAGTTGTAAATGGACTGTACTTATGTAGCGCCTTTCTAGTCTTCAAGCTGTCTTTTCAGAGGTTTCAGTCTGATAAGCATCTACCCACACACTCAAATGATGGTAAATCCTCTTTGCTTTCAGGGAAAACAAGTGTTGGTACTCACATCTCCAGTGACACAAACAGAAGGCAGGGCTGGTGGTTAGTCGTCTCTGTCTTGCATTATTTGGCCCATTGGGAACCATATCAATAGAAATATGTAGGAATCTTTACCAGAAAATACAACATTATCGTCCTGCAGTCAGGTTTTGATAAGGACTTCTCTCAAAAGACATTCTCAGACTGTGAAAACACTGAAAAGCTCTGTTGTATCATTTGGTTACAATAAAGTTACACCCATCTGGCAGAGCCTCCAGAGTTTTGAGCAGAGCAGATTGTCTGTTTACAATCTTAGTAACCAAAACTCCAATCTGCTCATCTCTTGGTGGCGGTGGTTTCTCTACATTCATGCAGTCAGCCTGCTGTGACAGTGCTGTATTTAACACTTAATGATGCTGGTGTTATCAGGCACCGCACTCTGCAGAATCTCTTTGAACATGAGCACTGATACACTCTGCACAAGTCTGAGGTAAATGCTTTGGATCCAGTGGGAGATGTGGCGGCACAGACGAGTGACAGCACGTCTTTCCTTTTTCCTTCGCTCTTTCTCTCCTTCCTTGTTCTGTTGCCGCCATCCTGCTGACTGAAGCCTATAATTTGGAATGTGTATAATGGATAAATTAGCTGTCAACCAATAAATCTGCGGGAAGGGAGCCATAGAGGTTCATGCGATCTGACCCAGGAAACTGCGCTGTGAGAATAGTTGAGCAGAGAGGGACGAGCTGTGGGAGGACGGACCGCTGTGAGTTATGGCTCCGCTAGGCCATAAACAAAACACAAGCAAAAAGGGGCCTTTGAAGCTAACAAGACCATGCAAGGGTCAGATACGTAGTTAGAGACATTTATGTGTCTTTGGCATTCAATGAGTTGGCTCGCATTTTGCATTCATCTGATGGAAAAAGATGTAAGAAGATGGGACAAAAATGTTTTCAAATGCAGTGGGAAAGTTGGAAAAATACCTCTCTGTTTTTACAATATATTCTGCAGAGTCTCTGGCACAATATTTCATACAAAAGTAGTTTTTCTTGAGTCTGGTTTGAAGAAATTATGTTTAAGCATTCAAGGAAGGACGTTTTTCCTTACCACTGCCGCCAAGTGCCTTCTCATGGTGGGAATTGAGTCTGTAAATAATATTATACGGACGGAGTACGGACTAGAGCCAGTGTCATTTTTGAAAGTCTTCCCTGTTCCTGCCAGGCCTCTGTCTTGTTAAAGAGAAGGTCATGTGACACACCCGCTCTTCTAGCTGACCAGTTACTTGCTGCCTTATTGCATGTCCTGACCTTTTAGTCGAAGCAAAACGACTCAAAGACAGAAGCATCAGCAGCCCACAGACCCAACTACAGATAATCATGGTGCCACCATATATTTGTTTCAGACCACTGTGAAGGTCTCTCAGAGATAATAGGGAATCTGAACTTTCAAATCACGTTATCTTCTTTGACTTTTAAGTCTGGTACCTGATGTTTCCTTTCTCACCTTCCTAGTGTTCTAAAAAGCCACAGATCTTGTTGCTGTGAGTGTGTGAATTTCATCTGAATACTTGCAAAAATGATGACTTTGCTTAGCATGCTAACATACTAAATTAAGATGATGAACTTGGTAAATATTATATTTGCTAAACATCAGCATGCTAACCTTATCTGTCTATGAGCATGTTAGAATGCTGTTAGCATTCATCTTGAAGCAGCTCTGTATAAGTACAGCCTCGCGGATCTGCTAGCATGGCTGTCAACCATGGACAATATAAATATGGAAGTTGTATCTGTGATGTCACCCACAGGTTTCTGAAGAGCTGTACATGAAGGCCAGAATGTTAGCAGCCAAGTCGTGGAACGTCAATGGATCTGAGGCCGATTGAATGACCCCTGGGTGCTCAAATAAGCCACCTGTAACAACACCCACCTGTCAATCAAAGCGGCAACGTTGTTAATTCTGCATAACTTTAAGCCTTAATATAATTTGAACAGGTGAGTTCTATGAAGATTCACCCTCAGTACAGTTGTCGTGAAGGGGAAAATTAACTATAGAGACCAAAACTGTTTTTTGTACCAGGCTGTAAACATTATATTTATTTCTGCTGTGAAGTTGGACATTTTAACATAGGAGCTTATGGAGATTGACTTGTTCTGTAGCCAGCCTGAAGTGAACATTTGAGGACTACTCCCAATAGTTTGAACTTAAAATATGTTGACCGTTCAATACAAAATACGATCGAATTATCATACAAATGACAGAAGTTTCACTGGATAACAGGTGGCCGTTGAGGAAACATGTTTTTTCTTTGTGACACTGGTTTTATAGGCACTTTTAAACTTCTGACAGGTAAGACATGATGGTTGGATTCGACAGAATGGTACATCAAAACGTCCACACGATAAATATTCTGATCACATACTACATTCTAACTGATAAGTCAGGTTCTCGTGGGCTCTCCAGGCTCATATCTCCTGCAGGTAAACAACATGTCCCTGTGTTCTTTTCCTTCCATTAATCATTGTAATGTCTCTGTGTCGTTCCATCTCATACTTGTGATAAATCAGAGCAGCTCGTGGATTTTATTATTCATTTTATGTGCGTGATATATTTGGTTACCTTTGGAGGCTCGCTCGTCTATCCCGGTTGTCACATATGATTTCGCGGCAAACACGTTTGTTCTGGATTGAAATAAGAGTGATAAAATGTCGTAAAATACAATGAAGTTGTCACTTCTTAAAAACAATCCCCAGCTGATCAGCTTGTATTTCATTATTAGAGGCAGCGTGAAAGATTAAGTCAGTCGAGATACAGATAAGTTTAATTTACAGCTCTTTACAGAGATGTGCTTCAGTACATGGGGCTTTTCCTGTCCCAGTCCATACAGCAGCTCACTTAGAAAATGTCAAAATGTTTTATTTCTAATGTCTAATTTCATCCTTTGGGACCTCTTTGAAAACCATATTTGAGGTAATGTTCTCTTCTACAGTACATAACCTACATAACATTCACTCAAACTGTCAGTTTTTTCCACTTTAAGGGGAAAAACACTGAATATCAAACAATAAATCTATTGCTGTAAATATCAGGCAAGGTTATCATGATAATCTTGATACTGTGGACTTGATGCCGGTCAGTCATGCAAGTTAAGGTCAGAATGATTTCTGTAGATACAAATATCCATTAATTAAAATTTTGGAAATAATACACCAATCACTCTATGCACTTTATTAGCAATGAGAGTTAGTGCCTCAAGTTAGAAAGTAATGTTTTTTGCAAGATTTCCACTTCCCATGCTCCATTTTTACATCGGCAATATTTTTTTGGGTGCAGCATTAAGTTTTATTGTGAATATCACATTTTTTAGGAAGACAACTCAAATATTCAGAGGTCAGAGATTAAAAAGCTCTGAGGACATGGCTTCACATCAAATGCAGCCTTTTTGACTGATGTTCAGACATGGTTCAGCATTTCTTTCTGTTTATCCAGCAGCGCGTTCTCTTTAATCCAAGATGTGAGATGGGCTAACACCGTCTCAGCACCTGCTGAACTTGCTGGAGTGATGTGGTGCCTCCGAGGTTTACTGAAAAATGCTGGTTATCTTCATTTAGGTCATGCAAAAATCAGGCGCTACAAGTAGATTTTTACCAAGACGAGCCCAAATTGGTTCCCTGAATTGATTTCCGCTGTCATATGTCAAAAGGAATGTTTGTGTCTATGACACTGTGTTTGTACATAAGGCAATGCGAGGGATCATGTCTGAGCTTGTCGAGCAGGTACGAGCCCTTCAGTGCTTCTCAATCTCCACGGTGGAACGCAGGCAGCAGAGGAGCCGCCTCCTTATCAGTTAATGGATGAGTACACTGGAATGTCGGCCTGTTCTCCACGCTGACATTTAAACTGATGAGTCTTGCTCTCCAGCCCAAACACAGGACTGTCTAACTCTCTAACGGGTGGGGAGACGAACACTTTCATCCCAAAGATAATAAAAATACATGGGGGTAGTACAGCTAAGTATGTGATCGAATAATATCCCAGCATTCTGTGGTGGTGGTGATGGTGGTTGTGTGTGTGTGTGTGTGTGTGTGTGTGTGTGTGTGTAAGGGGGGGCATCCCAGAATTGATTGCTAGAGCTTTTTGTTTGCCTTGCATGCCATATTGTTATCTCCTATTAAAAGAGGGTGTACAGAGACTTGTACCCAGACATAAATCACAAGGCTTGGGTTCAGTCAGGCTTAGGGAGGAGTAATCAATTACACTCTACATAGAGGAAGAGGCTGAGCTTGCACCATGGGCTGCTCTCATTATCATAATCATCCCTGTTAAGTGATGCAGAGTCAAACAGACAAGAGATGAATACATGAAGTACCAGGTCTGACAAATAATACAAACTGAAGACAGTAGCTTGCCTTTCATTAAATAATTAAAGTCTTTAGCATAAAAGAGACTTTGTTTGTATAATTCACACATTGACGAGTGTTTGTTGTAATATGTAGGTCTACATGTGTGAGCTGGGAGGAAGATTTTGTGTTGAGGGGTAGCGGGAAGTTGGAGGAGACTTATTTCCTCTGACATTATGTCAACATGATGATAGTAATGAGTAACATCATCAGTAACATGATGATAGTAATAAATCTAAAATCAAACGTTAAAGGACCATGGCATTGATTTTACATATCAAAGAATCTAAGCTATTCGATTGAATCGAGTGATTTAAATCTCCAAACTTTTGGTAACAGTAGTTTGGAGCGAAAGCATAAAGCAGCGTTACAGATTATGAGCACAGAGTTTAAAGATGTGTGTGTTGATAGTACCATGCAGGAAGGGTCATATGGTCACATTGGGGCAGCAGAATGAGCTGTAAACATGACTTTGATGTACGTCATGCTTCCTGTCTCTGTGCCTCATCAGAGATAGGAAGTGTAATCGGTGTAGATTGAAATGCATTATCTTCTGTTAAAGAGCACCATATAAACTTGATATCGCTAACATGTTAGCAGACGATTGCCTATTTGCACATCCAACAAACATGGAGCAACATTAGCATTCATTTGAAGTTAAATAATAAGTCAAATAGTAGTTTAAAGTCTAGTATTCACTCTTCTCATAGCTTTCTTTTTGTCTGTACTAACTCCTGAGAAAAATATGTGTCTTTTTAGCTGCTAAATGCTTTACTTTGTTCGCCAGCTAGTCGCTAGCTGGGTCTGAGCAAGTAGCATGTAGTAGGTTCATCATTGCTCCTTTTTTTGTTGTTGCTGAAAACAGTTGCCTGTGTGCAGTTAAAAAGAAGGTTGATGAGAATCAAGTTGTGGGCTGTAAAACCAAAAAAATTAACCTAAAGACACTAAAATGCTGAATAGAGCTGAGGTGGCAGAGTCAGCTTCTACAGTATGTGGGTGTGTTGCTACAATGACTAATGTGCTGCCAACAACTTCTACAATTGCTAATATAAATATAATGATTAGTGGAGCTTTAATCCCAACTATACCATAACTGAAGCATGCACATTGCGAGTGAGTGTGTGATTTATGAATTTACAGGTCCAACTCATAAATATTGATTTGGCAAATGCACTTGAGTATTAATTAATACACTACATATTAATGTCACCAGAATTGTTGTTGCCTCATTAAAAAACAAAAGATGCGTTTGATGGAGGTGAGATGACAAAAGTAGTGTATCAACAGAGTCTGGGCTGCCTTTGTCCTCAGTAATGAGGCACTGAGCTGCTAATTGAAGGATCATATGGGACTGAGGGTACGAGGTCTCTCTAACAGATGGTAGGAGTCTTGAGTCAGATAAATAAACCATTAGCCCGGCAAGGAGAGCCATGTGAGGGAGCCTCATGCCAGTGTAAAAGACAACTTAGTTTTTGACAGAGCGTCAGAAAGGAAGATGGGAAAGGATGGAGGGCAGCCACCACTGCAAAATTCATGTGAGGGAAAGAGTCTCGTAACGACAAGAGAAAACTAAAGATACATTTTGTTGTTGTTGTTGTTGTTGTTAGCCGCCAACTGTCAGATCTGGACAGCAGGGATCTCTGCTGATTGGACTGTTTTATGTTAATTGCCAGCCTGACATGCTGTTGCCCTACTTGGGCTCCGACATGAAACACAGATACACCCAAAAGAGTTCTTTTTGCCTCAGGACTTTTGATATCATTACTACAAGTTGGCAAATTTACATGAACAGAGAGTTTCTGTGATTCTATTAAGAATGCATATCCTAGATTTAAAATTGGCCACCTGTCAAATTCATATTCCAAACAAAAAGAGGGCACAGTGCCTCCCGTGGGTCTTTTTTCCATTCAACAAACAGCTAACTTAGCAAACATATTAACACTCTCAGCAACTATATATGATAAACATTAGCATTAACTTCTGTTTACTTACCAGTCCAGAAGAAAGGTTGCTGCCAAAAGTGGTCTCCAACTATGCAAACAACTATTTGCTATGCAAATGTTAACTCTTGTTCTTTCTTTGCCGCTGAACGTGGTTACTTAGCCTCAGGAAAGCGCTGCATCTTCAACGTTTTGCACCTTGTAACTATTTGTAAATAGTTATTCTTATTTATTAATGGAGTTTGGTGCATGTTGGCTCACTGGAAAGTCTCTGCTGCAATAAATGGAACTGAACCTTAATCAGTATCATTGGTAAAACCTGTGTTGACCCTACTAGTTCATGTCAAAATGGCTGCCATGAGAAAGGTCAGTTGATTGTTGATTGATTACAGTGTGTGTACATGGTACAAATGTTATTATGCTTGTGTTATGTGTGGGGTTTTTTTCATGAGAAAATTCATCCTTGAAAACATTCAGCACTTTTCCTTCTGTTCCTCTGATATCACTCGTGCTTTTAAGCAGGACAATAAAAGGCAGGATCAAAGCTACCCAACTTATGAAACTAAATGGACAGGTTTGCTAATAAAAGCACAGCAATACTGTAGTGTTAAAGTCAGGAGTATTCACGGAGACAGCATAAAAGAATAAGGATGAAATTAAAGGAGCCTGACATGGATTTCTGCAACTAAACCATAGGCTTCATTCTGTCAGAGGAAGTTTCAGGCTGCAAACAGTTTCTTTTGGACTCTCAGTACAAAGTTTAGCCTGCCGTCTCTCCATGTAAAATACACTTTGTACTGAATCTTTCCCTTGTGTGGTACATAATCACGGTGATCCAACAACTCTTACAAACGACAAATTCCAACAACATTTGAAAGCTCATCATATATAAAACAATAATTTATTATTTCTCTCATTTTACAAGACATCAAATTGTGTGGCTAACTAAGGATTTGTTAAGATGTTATTCTCAATACATGAAACCCTAAGAAAGCAAAAATCGACTACATGGAGTGCTTTAACAAACACAGACATTTAAATTTCAAAGCGAGAAACATCCTCCTCTAAATATACGTACATACACACAATGATATCACGTTATGATGTTCTCTACATTATGTAACAGATGGTACATCGCTGGTGGTATTAACTTTGGGAAATCAGCACCAATAGAGAGAAATTCAAACTAAAAAAAAGTGGATTTGTTACAAAAATTTTATTTTTTAATTTACAAAAGTCCTTTTGAAAAGGATTATGTGTTCTACCTTGCAGGAAAATAGCATTGTTTCCATAAAAGCATTAAGTATGCATAACAGTAAAATACTGATAAGAGATATATAGTACGAACAAAATAATGTAAAATAGTGTAAATGCTGGCTGTTTATGTATGGCACACGGTCTTTACACACTTTCCAAAGCTTCCAAAAAAGTCAAATATTGTGTTTTTGTTTCCAAAATTATTCAAAAGAGCAAGCACAAAGGTAGAAAAGGTAATTGAAAGAAGTTTTTCCAAAATCATCCTCATAGCCATGTCCCAATCATGTCGAGTCCAACCATCATCTAAAGGACCTTCTCTTCACCACAGTGGCGGAAAATGTCTGTCCAGAAAAGGCTTTCCTTATTTCCTATTTACAAAATGTTGCCACATTGAACGAGGCAGGAATCTCTACCCCAACTGGTAGTGTCCTATATACAGTCCATCACACTCCGGTCCGTCCTCCTCTGGCTGGCTTTGAGCAGGACTTGGGTTTAGACTGTGGTCACAGACAGGAGTGAGTTGTAAACCCTTGTGCCATCTGGTGACTTGGTACCATGGGTCAACAGTTCCTGGATGGTCATCCAGTTGTCAAATATTTTCTTATTCCTCTTTTTCATCATCTTTTTGTGGCTGAGTTCGATAATGTTGGGCTCCTTTTTGTCCTCCAGTCCGACCTGCTCCTTCAGACAATCGGCTCGGCTCTGCTTCATGAACTCACGGCGCTGCCTCTGCTCTTTGGCGCGAACTGCGTGCTGCTTCCTTTCCTCCTTGCTCCAGTAGCGACCCATCTTCAGCTCGCTTATGGCGTCATCGTCTGTGGTCATACCGCTGCGCTCCTCGTGAATGCGCAGGGCGCGCTCCCTCAGCAGCTTGTCACGGACCGGCCGCTTGGTGATGTAGCGTGTGCCGTCGCTGCGTATCTTCACCTTCCACTCCATCTTAGGTTCC
Source organism: Argyrosomus regius (assembly GCA_946959425.1). Lineage (NCBI taxonomy): Eukaryota > Metazoa > Chordata > Actinopteri > Sciaenidae > Argyrosomus > Argyrosomus regius. Next base: position 4,474,533 of record OX336885.1, read on the forward strand.
AGGTCACTGGGGGTGATGGGGTCCCGGCACATGCTGACCAGACTCATCTGGCTCTGGGCATACTCCACGGCTGATTTCTGTTGGATCAGCTGCATGTAGCTCTGGTAGTGCTGGGCATGGGCGGGGATGTGGGCATGCTTGTAAGGTGAGTGTGGCTGAAAGCCACGTCCGGACTTACTGGACTCTCCCAGCTTTCTTTCCTTGCTCTCTGCCTGCAGGGCTCCATCTGGATCCTTGGAGGAGCCTCTGCTCCGGCTAGGACCACATGCTTCCTGGACAGGAGACAGGAGAGGTTTGAGCATCCTGTTGTTAGAGCTGGTGGACCCGGATGCCCCAGATGGACCCTGATTCTCTGTGCTTCGACGGAGCGAGTTGTCTGGAGACAGCTCCAATGTGAGCGGGGTGCTGCGGCAGCTCTCACCAGTGTTGTAGGCACTGGAGCTGTCTTTGTCTGATTTCTCTGGCAGCTCTGTGATGTCTGAGAGCTCATGGCGGCGTGCGTCGATGCTGGTATTGTAGTTTCGGAAGCCACTGTTGTGGAGCATCCAGGACTCACGGCACTGCTCCCTCAGCAGCTGCATCTTGTGAGCACGGACGATGTTCAGGCACTCCAGCTCGATGGTGCGCAGCTCCTCGTTGAGCAGCTCCAGCTCTTTGTCCACACCGTCTTGGTCCTGAGCTCCTGCCCCACCACCCTGGCAGTACAGACCCTGGGCTCCACTGTTCCTCATCTGGCACTTCAGCTCCAGGAGTTCTCGGAAGCGCTCACACTCATCGGCCGTGATACCCAGGAAGTCGGTGTCTGCGTAGTCAGCGGAGATGAACGACTCACTGCTGAAGGGAAAGTCGGCGCTGCCGAGGGTGTCCTGGCTGTAGGTCAGCTTTCTGCAGCTGCCCAGCGTGTTGGAGGCCGTGGTCTGGTCGTCACCGAGGTTCTCCTGCTCCGAGCTCTCGTCGTTTCGTGTACTCTCATCTGTGCGACCAACTCCGCTGTCCTTCTCATGGTGGTTGGAGAGCAGTGTGGCTGTGTCTGTGGTGCCTCCATCCTCTTCATGCTTCTTCTGTAAAAAACAGACAACACATGATGTTGGAAAGAGTGCTCCAAGGCGAAAAAGGGCACTGATTATGAGTGAAAATATTACTCTGTGTACTGTATTGTTTTATCAATTTAATTTAGCTACTTTTACATCCACTTTGAAATGGCCCAATAACAAAGGCTTCACAGACTTTTGTCCATGAGTGTCTCCATATGACTGTCTTCTATTGTCCTCCATTTTCCATAAAGGGAAGAAAAATTGTTGCTAAAAACAATTGAACAGCTGTTACGCTCAGCAGAATTGGCTCGGCCATAGTAATCTATAGATGAACATATGCGTTAGTGCAGATTGATTGCGTGACTTTGCCTCTTCACGCTGTGTGTGTGTGTGTGTGTGTGTGTGCATGTACCTGCTGCAGCATGCTGGCAGTGAACTGCATAGCCTGATGGTGCTGCTGCTCCAGCATGTCCATGTGGAGGTCATCCAGGAAGTCGTTCCTGTCATCATCCATCCAGCCCTCGTCCAGCTGAGACGCAGTGGGGAGAAGAGACGCCTCATTAGACGCAAATATTCAAACTGCAAAGTTTTGCATCGGAAGTCTAACATTTAGTTTGTTGGCATGAAAACAGAAGTCGCTTTGGAGTGTACAGTTTGGTTCCAAAAGTGACTGTGTGAACGTGAGGTTTTAACATGAAACACCTCGTCGTTGTTTGTAACCTTTCACACCCATAATGACTTCCTAATTACCTGGATCTCTGGTCTGGCCACCAGCAGAGAGATATTCTGGTTCCCCTCACTGGTCAGCAGCACCACTGCATCCTCCCGATTCTGGATCTCAACACCGTTGATCTTTAAGGACAGAAGTAAATGTTGAAATACTCCTTTTTTAACATGAAATGATGATGTTTGCACCCTTTAAATATACACATTGAAGACAGCTGTGATTTTTACCTGAATGATTTTGTCCCCTTCTCTAATTCTGCCATCTTTTGCAGCGATGCTGTTCGGATCAATCTAAGGAAAAACAAAGAGTCAGAGTTTAAGACTATTACTCTGAGATCATCCTTTCTGTGTTTTAAGCATATTTGTTTCATCCCTGCGTTTAAGTAAACATCATCACTGCTAACAGTCTCGGCAGTTGTTATTTCCGTACTGTTGAAGCAGAGTTGAGAGCTACCCTGCACCACATACCTCACTAATGTAGATCCCAGCTTCATCCTCATCGTCAGTCCTGTAACAGATCGTCAGGCCAAGCTTGTCTTGGATATTGGCTCGGTACAAATCCACTTCCTGTTGAGACACATGCACAAATTAATATTCCATACATCTAAAATTATTGTTTTTGAGTAGAGATTGAGTATAAAGTGGTCGTATATTTGCTGATGTTTTTCTGGACGGACTGAATATATTGACTACGAAATGGGATCATGGAGCAACAGTGATCCATCAATCACTCTAATGAATCTTTCAGCCGGACGAAGGGAAGCCATTGGCTTTTTTAGAGGACCACTGACAGAATGAGAGATGATGCAGTGGACTGCAGACGGGCAGTGTCCCGTTTTTCACTTGTCAACACCTGTAATCTCACAGATACAGATAAAGATACGAACGGTGGTGTTCTTTGAGGGCAGAGGATGGGCTCTGTGAGGGTTAACCCCCCAAAAAGAGTCGCAGCTGGGTACCGAAGTCCATCTTAAATGAATAGTTTGACATTTTGGGAAATACATTTACATCCTCATGTTTGTACCTTACTTCAGTTAAGTGTAATGAAGCAGGGGGGAAACCTGTAGCCTGGCTCTATGTTGTGCCAAATATTTGGAAATCCACTGCAAAGTTTGTGCTTGAACCACTGACAATTTAACAGAATGGACAGCTTATCTGTGATGTCACCCATGGGTTTCTGAATGTGTCGCTCTGGCTTTTTTTGTACCAGGCTGTAAAACATGTTTATTTGTGCTGTGAAATTGGAGATTTTAACATGGGGGCTTATGAAGACTGACTCATTCTGTAGCCAGCCTCAAGTAGCCGCAGTTTTTGGCACTTCCACATAGGTTTCACTCCACAGGCATGGAGGTTGCCACTTCTTTTTTAACTGCTAACTTATTCCAGTTTCAGCGTAGCATCACAGGCTGCAACAAAGCTTCCAAAAATAACAGCTAACTTTTCAACTCTTGCTACATTTGAGCCTAGCTCTTTTAATGTTCACACTAAATAGCAATATGTTAGCAAGCTAACGTTAGCTTTGTCAGTTAGCAATTACGCCTACAGAGTTACAGGGTATAAAGATTTAGTAACAACTAACCTCTATGTAAGAACTAGTTTGAGTGGTGCAAATAATTTTAATTTACAGATGCATGAATCTCCATGGTAAAAACTTGCTTTGAAACAAGGCTAACTTTGAACTTGGGTGCTGTTGGTGCAACTGAGAGCAAATGAACCTAATTCTCAAAATATTAACTGGCCTTTTCACCTGCTGAAAAGCATATTTCACAAGATTAGGCAGAAAAGAAGGGAGGATATTTCCCCCCAAAAATGATTTTTAATATAACCAACTTGCTGTAATTGCTCCTCGGGGGCACACACCCTATTATCACTAATTCATTCTTGTGCAAATTAGAAACATTACTATGTATAATAAGTGACAAGGCATGAAGGCGGGATATGAAATGAAACTGCCAGCAGAGCATCACTGGATCGTCTGTCATTGAGGTTAGTCAGTGTTTGTCTGCTGCACATCTGCCATTAGCCGCCCTGAACTTTACCTTTCTGCCTTATAGTTCCTCCAGGGATATTATTAATATCAAGCAGTAGGTGGCTGGGGGTTTAATAGGAGGGGGTGTCGGGGTTGGCGGAGGTCACTGAAGGAGCACAACAAAGGCTTGATCATGGCCTCATCATGGCCTCATCCAGGCATTGTTGGCGTGCATCATCAGATTCATCACCGCAGACCTATTATCTGTGCCATCTAATTATCCACTGCGGAGGAGCCGAGGAAGACTTATTAGGCCCTGTCACTAATAAGTAATGATGTCACCGTTGTGCATCTGCTGGAACAAACCAGCAACTCGATTCCTGTCTGGCCTACATCTCAGTGTCTGTACGCAGGCAGAGTGCCCCATCAATAACCGTGAGATATCAGGATTTGTGGTCGCTGGTAGGGCCATTGGACTGGAGACACAGAGGCGACCTTGGGTCTGCTTATGTAGCAATAATGCATCGCTGTCTGAATGTAGATCTTCATTGAAAGGAGGAGCAGAGAAGAAAGGAGGGAGCTGATGTTTACCTCATATTCCAGCTCCTCGCGCTCTATGTCCTGCTGTATGCCCTCCAGGAAGTCATTGGGGTCAAAGTATGCATGTCCTGGAGGATGCCTGGGAAAAAGACAAAGAGTGGAAGATAAAGTGGAGAAGACTGGAATGCAAATTCAACCCACACACACACACACACACACACACACACACACAAATAAATCATTTACTAACACATTTGTCAATCTGGATTTAATTTTGCCCCAGAGTTTGAAATTAAATGAGAAGTAGAGAGGAAATAATAAGAACTCAACATAGAAATAACTCTTGAATCAGATATATTGAAGCTACACCCAGAGGCTAATCACAAATTAACACGCCGTGTTATTAATTTGACTCAGAAATCAATTAAAGAAATCACGATTACTCATTAAAGGGCAACTTCTGCTGCCACAGAGTGTAAAATGTAGCCAGACTCTCTGAGCTCCAGGGCTTAACACACACACACACACACACACACACATACGGAAACAATAGATGCAATTTGGGAATATGCAAATCCAAATGAATCATTTTAATGTGTCTGTGCGCCCCTGAGGAGCAGTCATCTCCTGTAGGTGACAGGGACATTTTCCCTCCAATCTTCAGACACATCCTGTGTGATCGCAGCAGTGTGGTCTGGAGAAGAAGATAAGGTGCCGCTTTCTTAATTAACTATTAAGGTGAAAGGTCTGATTGTGTCTGAGAGTGAAGTGACCTTTTTAACACTGCTGACTACTGACACCAAAGAATTCCTGGATCCTCTCGTTTAAAGTGGACTTCCTGCTTAATAATCCTTTTCTCTTCTTCAACTTCAGCTAACCGTGACATTTAAAGTCGGTTCCAGGTCAATCAGTCTCTGTTAGACTTCTTTTTACCTGGATGGCATATAAAACTTTGCGGAAAACATCATTTTATACCGAGACACTCAGCTGTGTCCTGGCACCACATGACCAAATACAGCCCAGATTAGGCTCGATACTGTGGGTGTGGAATGGACTGATCTGGATCAAAAATCAGAATCATGGCTCAAGGTACATTCAGACAGGATCGGGCCCAGCCAAAACGCACTACACCCACTCAAATGAATGGAGAACCCTGTGTTTTCTCTTAAGCGGTGCGGGCCACATGGATGTCTGCCGAAAGACACAAAAAACAGTGACCTGCGGTGGAAGCTGAGCAGGATCCAACTTTTGGAAAAACATAGCCCGACGTCACGCCAATCAGACGATCAGATCGACCTCAGTCAGACCAAAGTCAGCCTGTAATGTCTCTGAAACTGAGCGAGGTGGCTTCACGGACTACTGAGATACTCTACCTGTTGTGTTCTGACTTTGTTTATTTCATGTACCAGCTTCTAAATTTTTGACTTAAAATGTACGCTGCAAAATAGTGACACGTTTGGTTTGGTTTGAGTGCGATGGTTTGAGAGAGACAGAGATATCATTGGTCATTGGTCGTGTGACATAGACAGTGAATGAGAGTGAGGGAGCGCTGGAATTGAGAAAGACGGTTAATCAGCTAAGTAAAAAAGTTATTTCCTTAATTGTTTCACAGTGGTTAAGTTCAGCACAAATAGGCACACCCAGCAGCCATCCTCATCACCTCAACCCCACACACCGCCGCACAACCTGATCCTGTCTGAACGTACCCTTAGAGACGAACTTAACGGAAAAAAGTGCAAGGAGCCAGATTGGTGGTGAGTATTGCTTCAGGTGCCGATAAGAGAATGAAATATGATCCAGAAGTGCTGGTTTGAGTAACACATCCATCACCAAAACACTGACGGCCCTGCGGGTTATAACACTCAGACAGCATTTTACAACTCCAAATTCATCACTGCAACAATCGTTTTATCTTTTATTGCGGCACTTCCGAGGTAAACGGTAGAAATACAGCGTGGCATGTTACACGCTGCATTCCGTTGTGGCAAAAGTTGAGCCAAGCAAAACTTTTCTTTGCCGGGGGACCTTCTGTATCAGCACCTCCATGTGGTCCTAGTGCTTCATCCCGGGTCTGAGAAGAGTCCAGCAACACAGGTGTGTGTGATTTAGGCCACTGTTGAGCCATTATATTTACCTGGACACTCATGAATTACCTGTGAAAGTGATGGAAGAGAATATTTCTGTGCTCTTTATCATCTTTCAGATTGTGTGAACAGTAGTTATTTGCATGTGCGCCACATTAGTTATTCGCAACAGAGACAGATATAGGACACAGCTGCAGATACAGGAGGGCCTGCTTTGGCGGGACTTTTGTCCCTTCTGCCAGGGCGGCACTAAATAAAATTCCCAGTTGACTTACTCTTCTGGGAGCAGATACTCCTCCAGCTCCGTCATGGGGGGCGATGAGGGAGGCAGCTTTGTAAGGGCCATGATGTGCTGGAGGGTGATGTCCGTCTGGGTGCTGATGTCTGAGACCTGGGAGTCGGCAGACGGGCTGAGCAGTTTGGGATGTGGGGCTCGGCGCAGAACCTGGACCATGATGGGCTCCTTGGCGGTGCGGAAGGCCTCCACCGCCTGGTCGTGGGTGGCCTTGGAGAGATCCTTGCCATTGACCTGCGAGAAGAAGCAGAGAGAAACGAATGTTTGTTTGTGGAGAAGAAAATCGTAAAAGATGCAACAGTTGCTTTTTTTCCACTTGTTGTTGTTATCTCTAAGACTGAAGAGGATAGTCATTATTGCAAATGGATGTAATCATTATCTCTAACGATTAAGGCCTCACATGAAACACTGTGCCCACACAAACTCAGTCAGCAGTGATATTCTGTTTGAGAAATGACTCATTACTGCCGCAAGCTTGTTTTACAGGGTCACAGTCGGACCAAGTAGAATAAGACCTTAATTAGGAAGAGTTTCTCTTTAATTAATCAAGGTCATTAGCTCAGGCTGCATGGAGGAGCCCTCATTTAGCTAAGTAATTTCTCAGCAGAGGATAAATTTGACCTGCTGTCAGAGACGGTGGAGTGGGTGCAGAGCGTTAACCTGAGAAGATTAATTTGAGCAAAAGGCCGGAGCGTGTCGCAGAGAAGAGGCTAATTAAGTTTGGTTGAGCCACTTAGGGCCTCAGTGTGCTGATGAATGGTGAGAGCAGACCCTGCACTCCATAGAAATGTCACTGGATCTGGACTTAAAGTCAAAATTAAGATTCAAGCGTGCACAGATCTACGCTGTCCAAAATGTCAGTCCGAGCGCCGATTAAATTTGAGATTTTTCGTTTTGGTGCAAATGTCACTGTAAGTTCACCACAGCATCTAACTGTGGGAACAGAAAGAGGAGATGTTAAAACCCAAAACAAGCCCAGTGAACTTCAGAGCTGAATTCCCCTGTGGCCGCCTGCATGGCCACCGCAATGGCCCTTTGCTTTATCAGGGTTTGCACAGAGCCGCTGTTCCGCTTTCAATCACCACATCATACGGAATTTGTTGGTTTGTGATTCCTGGATGTGTTGAAAGCTTTGATAGGATCTCAGCCTCGGGGCTCTCCTCATTTCACAGACTCAACGCTCCCTCCTCCCGCCTGACTCTCTCCGATGCAGACACATACATGCTCAAAGCTTTTATGTAATTTTCTTTTTTATAATACAGCTACTTTCTAGCAGCAGCATGAAGTGTTGCAGGTCATTAGGCACGTCATAAATCTTTAGCGTCCTTTCTCACGCCTCCTGACATCTAACATGCATGCTAGTCCATGTTTGAAGATTAATTTTCTGATAAAACATGTGGCTGGTCGCTGCTCCTGCTTCCGGCCATGGCTGTCTCATTTGAATTCATGGCATAGTTTGCAGACTTAACTGTGGTGCTGCGCGTAAGGAGCAGCAGCGATATTAAATCGCCTCCAGGGAATGAACGCTGCGTCTATAGAAAATCTGACTTTGACCTAGGTAATGTAAAAGCTGAGTACATATTTCCATAAAGAAGTACATATAGAATCCACTGGACTTGTGTGTATGTTTAAAGGAAGGACGGACGGAACTTAATACAGAAGTTAGAAGAGGCAAGGCCCCCGCTAATAGCCAGAGCAGATTAATGCTAATCCTAGGCCTGCAGGATAATTGGATCATCTTAGCGGACTTCAACTTTTCCTTCTTCTACATCAAAAAAATAATAGCTCATCTATTTGCAGTTTTCTCTGCATAATACGACAATGAGAAAAGTGAGTTATCACATCACAAAATGCTAATGTCGGAAATCCGACCGAAAAAACAAGATTTAAGAGCTGCCACGCAACCAAAACAAGTGAAATCACAACGTAAAAGAAGACGTCTAAACTTATATCTGCTCCTGCTGCTGTCAGTAATAAACCTTCCTAAGATCACTCGGGACCTCACATCCTGAGCCATCTTTGTTTCCCACAGCGAGCCACGATGTTGTACATCAGCTGAGGAATACAAGCGCCTTTGTGCTTTCTCCACTCTGCATCAAACTGCTCCAACAGTCAAACCTGGTTGCCAGGAATCCCGGGGCTGCTTGAAGGCAGCGAACCAGAGACAAAGCCTTTAGCCCCCGTCTTGTTGAGCCTGGAGCATTCTGCCTCAGTGCTCTCAATGGGGGGGGGGGGGGTCTCCTCCCAGCTGTGGAGGGGGTCCCACGACCTCCATTCACCACGCTCACCTCTGACACAGAGCGGCCCTTTGCAGCACACTGGGAAAAAACACACAAGACTCCTCTGACACAATACATAATGCTTCACCACCGCTGGGCTCTCCAACTATGCTATGTTAACCCTGTGCCTTTAACACGGCCACAGTTGTGAACAGAAAACGCGGTTCACATCGAGCTAACGCAGCCAAAGAAACCAGACTTCAACAGTACCGGTTCTCTGAATATCTCCTTAACTGTAATCCGATGCTAGATTTGCTTTTAGCATGTTGACACAAAGCAATGATGACTGACACGCAGAAATTACTCTGTCAACCTCTGGTGCATCCTCTGAGAGGGGTCCCTGGTAAATCCATTTTAATGACAAGAGGGCAGCAAGGCCCTACTTAAAGGAATACTAATTAGGTCTAACTCGCAGGTCTGCCGTGTCGGTGTCTGGTGAGGAATTTACACAGCTGTGGCTTTGCTTTGTTACTCACAGCCTATTTTCTTTAATTAAAATATCACATCTAAAGCAGCAGTGGGATGGGGATTTTGTTGAGGCTGTTTCAGAGCAATTCAAGGTTTCATTTTTCCTCAACGCCTCATGTGATAGCTATGTCAGCCTTCAGCCTTCTGGGTAATAATTAGGGGCAGCAGGGGTGAGCGATGCTGCGAGCGCTGGCACGGCATCTTCCGTGGAACGCAAATAAAGCTGGTTCGAGATGAGACGATGTGGGAATCTGTGTGTGTGTGTGTGTGTGTGTGTGTGTGTGTGTGTCTTTTCAGTGATTGCTAACCTGCTGCCAAAGATGGTTATCTACCAGGCGGCGGGCTTAATCTCTTTCATTATGATCTTCATATTATGGCAGATGAGGTGAGGCTGCCGCAGGTTTTGATTTATTCTTGATTTAATCAGGCAGTCTCAATGAAATTGAGCTTTCTTATTCATGAGAACCCTGACAACAAAAAAAGCAAACAATGCCATAATTTGTATCGTCAAGCTCACGCCACATCACAATGACAATGGTGGAAGATTTACCACTCAAATTTCTTTTTAAACAAAATGACTAGCCAACAACAATAATTTCACTCAGTTGGCAGCTGTCACTGATATTATTGGCAGCAGCTAGTTAGCTAACTGAGCTAACAGTAGCTCCATGAGTTGGTTGAAAAACAGTTGACTTTTTAATGTTTCCAGCTTATAGCTACACATATGATGTCATACTAAAAGACTGAGGCTAAACGTCTAAAATTAGCATTCAATGATGATTCTGTGGGCTAACATAACCATGTTTGGCTGCTTAGCTTATATATTTGGACGAGCAATATGCAGTTTAGCTTTATACTTTATTGTCTGTATTTTTTTTTTTTTAAAGTATGTTTCACTTTTCACATTACAGAAGAACGATTGGAACACCAAGTTTGTGTAAACTTAGTTAGCCAGACATGCTAACAATTTCAGCTTAAATTAGAGGAAATAAACACATACTTTAATCCATTCCTTACACTTTCAGTCTTGTGTTTTTAGTTTCTGAGGTTTAACACATCGATATGTTATAATGGTGGTCTCTGGGAAAAATGTTTTTTGGGCTGCAGGGGATTTTGTTATTGTTGCTTGACAGGCCTGCTGTTTCTAGTTACAGTTACTAAACTATGATTGGACAATTACTGTTTGGAAAAGAGGTTAAGCAAACAGGGAATCATAATTATATACTTAGAACACTCAACAAAATACTGGGGCATAAGTAATAAAAAACATTTGCATTGGCATACAAGAATGCAAAAACATGACAGCCTGCTAAGAAAATGTACTGACAGAGACAAAACTGTCACCAAGAAAGCCACCGTGCCAGTAACACAAGCCCCCGTTCTTATCATTATCATACAGAAAAGCCTTTGCAGGATATTAAGTCAATTCGCCGATTGTGTTGTGTAACATTAGTCTTTGATACGGCCACTCAATCAGCACGTAATGCTTTAATAAAGAGGAGAAGAACATCATTAAAGAGCCAGTGTTTCTGTTCCTTGTAGAAATGCAGTGAGGTGAACAGAGTGGAAACTCTGCCAGGCAAACGGTGTCTTTGAGCCGGGCAGAGGAAACCCTGGGAACTTCACTATAGACGAGCATTTTAAAGAGCTTTGAGAGCCGGGGCGCTCGCCTCCCCTTTATGGTCGGATACCCTTCTTAGACGGATTCTTCAAAGTCTGTATTTCGGAACAGAGAGGAGCGCTGACGTGATAGAGAGCATGAAGACTTATTTGAAGGCTTATTTTCTGGGGGGGCCTATATAACGTTTGAGTGGCAATCTGAATGGGGGTCATTCTAGTTGAAAAACACAGTTAATCCTCCTTTTATTTAACTTTTAACCATTTTCATAAGAAAGAAAGAAAATTCAAGGACCAGCCAATGATTTCTCAAAGTGTGTGTGTGGATGTGCACACTAAATGTGTTGAAAACGGCACATAGTGTTCTGGACAGAACCCTCCCCGTGGTTTGAGGCTTGAAAACACAGCAGTCTTTATTTACCGCAGTGCACGAGCTTACTGAGGATTACAGAGCAAACAGCTAAAAACTTAATGCTGACTGAAAGAGACACCACTGTTTACTTTCACCTAATCTGATTTAAGCATGGGACGTTGTATTATTATTTCACAGCTGATCAATTAAGAACCCAAATCACTTCCAGCATGCTCTCTGCTTCCTCTCTTTGGTCTAATGAGCCTAACTGAAGGTGTGAACTTTACTTTTCTTTAACTTTCACCATCTTTTATCACCTGTTTCATGCATTGTGTTTTAATCATTTGCTCTCTCAGGGATTTATTAGCAAAACTTCTCAGCCCACCAGCACTAACCGGACTGAATGCTAATCTGCAAAAACCTTGAATTAAAAGCAGACCATACTCTAAAGCAGAGTTTATTGAACTTTTTACTCTGTGTACCACTTCAGAAAATATTCGTCTCTCCATCATATTAAATGTGAAAATCCAGCAGCGTAGTCCGACCCAGTTTAGCTACAGATAGTTCACATAGAGGGCAAGTTTGCTCCTAGAAGAAGATTATTTATTGTTGACTGTTGTTGAATCCTGAACAGAACCAGTTCAAGAACCAGAGCTAATTTGATAAAATAGGGGCTTCTCCTGATCCGCATTTAACTTCCTAATATTTCCTGTTTGTGGCCATGACTGCAGTGTTTTTGAACCTTTCATTTCACCTCTGCTTACTATCTTGCTGCCATATTTTAGCTCATAACTAATCATGGTTGTATGCGCGTCACCTGCCTGAACATGACTACAGTATGTATCAGGCTAAAATTGATGCAAAATATTGCAGGAAATGAAAAACTTCTTTTGAATTACATTCCAGTGTAGCTTCTCAACTGTATTATATATATCTTTTAATTAATTTACCACTTCAAGGAGGTCGCCTTTAGTCGTACACATACTACAGTTTGAGAACCAGCGCTCTAAAGTTTTAACTAAGCATCTTTAGGCTACCTGATGGATGCTGGGGAAGACTGCCTGACCTGAGTTCAGCTAGAGTGCATCGTGAAGTGAAATTAAAGGTGGACTAGGGGAGTAATAAGTAATAACAGCGAACGGGCTAAAACCCAGGGTTGTGCCATGGTTCATTAGCACAGTGATCTAACTCCACTGCCCCAGGCTTCCTCTCACTGTCCAGCCACAGCAGCTTCACACACATCCACACAAACACCTATTCCCTTTGAGGGCTGACAGCTCCATGCTATGCCAAGTCTGTTTGTTCAAGTCAGCAAAGTCAAGTTTGCTCAAACCGAGCTATACTCCACCTGAAGAAGGGGAAGCATCAATCACACACACAAAGAACAAAAATATGATAAAGCCACAGTAACCACAGCCCCTTCCATGCAGGTGGCCTCCACAGTTAGACTAAATCACGCTGTTGTTACCAACATATAACGCTAAACTGTTAATCAGAGGAGGATCTGGGAGAGCGTCCTTTTTTACAGCCAGATAATGAGAAATAATCATCCTCAATCATCAAGTTGGAGCTATTGAACAGCTCATGGGGCATGTGGGCCACACATGTTTTATTCATCACGGGGTGCATACACATACGCAAATAGAGCGCTTACAATGCGCACGTACACTAATTTTATTATCAGCAAACTCTTAATCATGTAGCTACCGCGGCAATCAGCTTCATGCACCGCTGCTCTTGTAAAGTCAATTGATGCAAATTAAGAACAGCACTCTGTAGGAAACAAAAGAAAGTTGAAATGATCCCAGCTCAAGCCTCCTTGTAAAAGGATCAGACTGACTCATCTGCACAGCAAACCATAAACTAACATCTGTGACTCCAATATGGATTTAGAGATGTGCTGACTTTCTATTTTTGCCAATGCGTTTGCCATTTACGAAGCAAATGTACTAATCTCTGTCACTAACTTCAAAGAGGTGATTTTTTTTTCTTGTTGGTGGAGAATCTTTTGTAGTCATTCAGACTACAGTTTGAAGTACTCATGAGACTTCTGTCTCATGTCATAAAATCAACTTAAAATGACAGACATCCTTCAGTAAAGCGACACTGAGCTATTTGTTGTCCTTGATATTTACATCTGCACTGGGTAACATCTGTATGTGGGGAGGCAAAAACACGATTCCAGAACTCTACATCACTGCTCACATCTTCGATTAGTTCAGAGAGTCGGTCCGCTGTTGACAGCTGGTTGAAAAGCAGTCGCCCAATCAGAATTTGAAGGCAGGATTAGCTTCAGGTTGTTGGAAGTTGACTTGCAGAGATGACAACAATATTTTTTGCTCTTATCAGCCACTACTGTAGCTTCTGCTAACACTATATCAGTATGACTGAATGAACATTATGTTTCAATCTCCACTCACGGCTCAGTCACTGCTGATTTTTTCATTTGTGTCCTGCTCTATTGTCAGGATGTTGTTATATCTCTATTGTGGCTGTGATCCCTCTTTGTCATTTGCTTTGGACTGACAGTAAGTACACGGGCTCCTGTGAGTGCTCCCCTGTGGCAGCCGGCCACCTGCTCCAGTGTTTAACAGATGTGACGGCACACCAGGGCTGATCTTAGCCGTTATTAAAAACACACAGTGTCAGGCTCCAGTGGCTGCGCTCGCTCACTGGTGATCCCTGCTTTGTCTCTGTACGCCGTCCGTGTCAAGCCTCATTACAAGCACAGGAACAGGGGCTGGGGCCGAACCATCGTTGCTAGTTCCCCCTTTTCTGGTGACTGCTTTGATGACAGGGGGTCTCTGACAGTGGGGCAGGGGAGGGATTGAAGGGATGTGGAGCTGTCTTGTACAAATATTTCCATCTAATTTTTCTGTCTGTCTGGTCCAGAGGATGTCATACCGAGACCATCTGGCGCAATGACAACTTGGCTTCTTGAGCCATGCATGATGTCCCTGCAGCCTTCAATCAGAAATATGGCTAATTAGGCAGTGGCACTTAGATAGGAAATGTTCCAGCTGGCTCATTTGTAAACTTCTATTGCTCAGCATATCAATCGTTTTTGGTTTACGATGCTGTTCCTCTACGGGGAACAGAGCGAGACAGATACAGAGAGCCCTAAGAAAGCAAAGGACTTAGCAGACAAACAAAAGTCCGGATCAGTTCAGCACGGATCAGAGCCTCAATAGCCAGCTTGTGCTGAAGCTCTAATTAATCTCTGGGTCTTGTAAGAGCCGCAGCACGGCGCCTCAGCCATTACAGGGTGCTTCTGGAGAGATTTAGAGCCCTAGGACTGTCAAACAGAGTTTTCAAGGCCTCTACCTTGAAGTCTCTGACAAAAGCAGCTGAGCTTACATCTCCACATGGTGCTTACCTTTAGCTTTGAAGACAGAACAGAGGGGTCCACTACTGTAAGAAGGGTCAAGTCTAAAAAGGAGCACCGAGCTTGCCGCAGTTCAGGCCTTTAATGATCATGGCGAAGGGGGAAAACACTTATCTAAAATGCCACGTTGGCTGCATTTAATAGACCTTAACAATGTTTGATCTTCAGTACAGCTCTATTGACACTCAGTGCTGTAAACAAAAATTTGCATAAGTGCAAATCCTTCGAGAGAATAACGTACGCAGATACCGAAGCTCTTCATTAATTTTCTCCAAACACGCTGCTGAAGTTACAAAGTCAAGCGAGCATTTCCAATCCTGCCAGGATTGATAGAACGCCTTCAGGTAAAAAAATTACACGCAGTCTGTTGACTCTTATAAAACAGTGTAAAACCGTTTTTTTCATGCCTCCAACATGGGAGTTGGAGCTAAGGTGTTTAATGAACTGGAAAGATTTCAAGTGTTCATGGATTATTAAGTCCTCGGAGAGATGACGGGGAGAGCAGAGTGGGCACTGTGCCAGGCTCACTGATCAAGAGGATCTGCCTGTATTATCAGCATGGAGAAATAAGACCTCCCAGAATCCCACAGGAGGTACAAGCTAGGGATGTGCTCGCACAGACTTCATTCATCACCATCTACTATAGCATGGAAACACGCACAGCTTGTACCGCAACAATGCTCAATACAGTTCATGCAAAGAAAAGGTGCCATGACCAGAGGAGGCCTCAGGGCTCAGTCCAAGTCAAGCCTTAGCAAATCAAACAAGTAAACCAGTAACTCTATCTGACCATGAGCCCTGTTACAGTACCACAGCACTGGGTTGAGTTGAATCAAAGTTGCTTTGCACCATTCACTTCAATGCAGTTTGTAAAACCTGCAGAAAATATAAAGGTTGCGCTACAATCATGCGACAACTGCAGAGACTTTACAATAACCCACAAACTCAAACATAGATGGTGAATGAACTCGTCCATCATTAATCAGTAGTAGTTGTAGGTTATGAATGCATCTTCTAGTAGGACCTATGTAATGATTACACAAACAAAGTGTGTCAGAGGGCTGGCCTAGTGTCTGCTCTGTAATGTGTGCTGCAGGTTGATCATTGTGGTATATTTGACCAAAGGCCAAAAAAAATCTCATAATACTGGGTAAACAGAATGAGTTGTATTATTTCTGTAGTTCAGTTACTCTTTGTGTTAAAGACAGATAGTTACATGTGTAAGCATGTAGTCTTGGAGTTTTACCAGTCAAAACTGAGCAAGATTTTGCTTCACGTCTCACAAGTATTCATTTTGGCAACTTCAGGCTGACTCAAATCCAAGTCTACAGCTCTGCCTGGTGATGAGTACCAAAAATAGAGATATCAAAACTCGAGCTGTGCTTCTCTCCACCTGAGTGAGGAGGAAAACCTTTATATACCTTTCAAGCTTTTCTTGACAGAATGACAGAAAAATAGAGCTGCAACGATTGGTCAATTAATCAATCCATTACCGTTGGAAACATAATCACAACTATTTTGATTATGAATTCACTCTTTAAGTCATTTTTTCATCACCTTGGGCTCTGCAAAGCTGTGACTGACATTTTTGACCATTTTCTGACATTTCATAGACCAAACAATGAATCAATTAACAGACAGAAGTAATGTGCAGTGTAATTGGTAATAAAACAATTGTTGGAACCCCCCAAAGAAAAGGATTTTCAAGCCTTCCACCTTTAGAAAAAAAACCAGCCTGGCAGGAAAAAGTCTTCCAGGCAAGACTTGGGTGGAATGACAAATTTCTTCCATCACTATCATGAACCTGTTAAAACACAATATACATTCACAGTGCACCAGAAACCATCTGTGTTATCTCTGCTGTCATGTGGGCCAGTGGATTGGCTTGTCCGAGGGCAGCAAAATGACAAATGGCTTGTCATGTTAAACCCAAAGCACTGACGTTTTCTACAGGGCCACAGCGGCAGACCGAATAACTGACAAAAGTAAAAGACTGCTGGGAGACAAACAGGAGTAGTTGAGCGGCCTGCCAATCCATGATAATTGACAAGGCAAGATGACACTGTGACCGAAAAGGAAGCCGAACAAAAGAAGTGACAGCCCTCTTCCATACACCATGTTTCTGCTGTTATTAGTGGTTGGTTGGGGGTGGAGAAGTGGAGGGCTTTCTGACCCCAATATTAGCACCCATAATCCATTTATTATGCTGCTGCCACAACACCCATCTTTCCTTTGAGAGAAGCCGAAACCTTTTATTCTTTTTATCCATGAACAGAGCTGATCAAAGCCAAACTATGTGCACGCACAATGTCCATCTTCCCCTGTTGTGTTTTTAGGGGAGAATAATGAGCGAGATCCACACAGAGCATGATCATTACGTTCATTTAAACCAGCCAGTAGCCACCCGGCACCCTGTGTAGTAAATGGAGATGTAAGTTGGTGTGATAAAGAGGATAACACTTGGCTGGGATCCATTATGGATGAAAAGAGGGAGGGAAAAAAAAGCAGATTTGAGTGTGGCACAGAAACCACAGCCTCAAAGACGTTTGACAGCAGACAGTGTCCAACTCTGACAGACTGTGTCAGACAGGACGATGTTTTCACTCATTACATCGGACTGCTACTTGAATCCAAACACTCTCAGATGAATAAACCATCAACTGTGAGTGTGTCGTCTCAATTAAAGTTGACAGGAACAGTGAACGGCAACATGCTGTAGGTTTCCTTCTTGGCCACAGAGCAAATAAAACACCCACAGAGTTTCATGAAACACCATCCTTCTTAATGCTAAAATCAATAAACCGAGTTCATCTTAGGGCAGAGATGGTTCAGACAGAGAGGTAGATGATGGCTCATTGAACTTTGGCTAAAGCAACAAAAAAAAAATAATGCATTTGATCAACTTTCACATCTTTTCCAAATAAATCCAACATACAAACTGAAATATCCTGAAGAAAGAATGTATTTATGTATATTGTATTATATTATATTTATGTATATTATGTATGTTTATTGATTTTTTAGGACTGGGGCAACAAAAGATTATTGTTCTCAGATTTTTTCTGCCAATCACAAGTCTATGTTGTTGTTGTCTATTGTTTACTTTGCTGTTTGTACTAATTCTTAATTTAAGTAACTTAAACAAAGTGTCTTTTTTTGCTTGATAAATATCAATTCACTCCTATTGATAACTTGATCAGGGATCAAGTTAATAGTTTGCTTCAGCACTGATCAGGCTCATATCCAAGAATTGTTTAAAAGACAAAAAAAAAAGAATGATAAAACCTGTTCTGTTATTGCTCTGCTGAAAACATTCCCCCTCCGTGTTAATGGTGCATCTAAAACACGCCCGCTCTATTTTCTTTGGTGGAAAAAAAATGTGCAAAATAAGCACCAGAGTGTTAAATATAAACTTTAGTGAAAGTCAAACAGGGGTTAAAGCCGGAAAGCTCCGAGTCAGCATTCAGTCGACAATGAGGAGGTGGGCAGTGATCGGCGCACACACTAGCAGACACATTGAGAGAGCTGTCACCTCTTCATCACACCCCTCCACCCTCCTTTAAGCACAGCGCGCCACCTCTCACTGACCCCTGCGACCAGAGTTCAGGCTGCTCAGCTGCAGGAGCTCCAGCCGGTAACACAACACTCCACTCTACTCCACTTCCACTCAGCCAGTGACCCCACAGACAGTCAGGAAACACAATAAAATACTACAACTGACCGTGGCACCAAAAAAAAAGAAAAGAAAAGAAAACAACCCCACAAGAGTCTCAGAAGCTCTTCCTGAGGTTTGGTCACGGTACCTGGCAGACTTCGTAGAGTAGTTTATAATGCTCCTCAGGCTTCTGCAGGGTACAGAGGCTGCATCCCATGGTGGAGGAGATCACACCATCCAGGCTCTCCCTCCAGCCACTCAGACAGGAAGAGAGAAGCAGATACCTTCTTCTTCTCCTTCTTCTCCTTCTCTGAACTGACTCCCTCGCTCCTGCTCTGTCTTTTCTCCACAGCCACACAACGACTTTGGCTAACAGCGTTGACTTCCCCCCAGCTTGTGGCTGTATCTCTCCGCTCAGCCTCGTCTCCCTCTCTCACACACACACACACACACTCCCCCCCCTCACCTCCTCGCTTCACATGCTCCCTCCCTCTCCAACGCTCTCTCAGCCTGCTGCTGAGTTTAGGGGAGGCCAGTGCCAGAGCTCAGTTATATACACCCCCTCATGTTTATTAAGCAGCCGCTCATTGATTATTCATGAGGGGGGGCCAACTCTTTGGGGTTGACCAAAGAGGCTGACATCATGCGAAATGAAGTCTTCTTTTTAATTAATAAGCATCATCGGATCTATTGTTCGGAAACAAGTTGAGTGACACGAAGGCTTTTCATTTCATGACACGACTAATATGTTTCTCTCAGGGGGTCCCAGTGGCTCGTTTGTTAACAGCTCCAGACTTAACCACTAAACATTTGTGACATGTATCTGAAGCTATGCTCTGCAGCTTTGTCGCAGCATACCCTTTCTGTGCCCCAGTTAAATTAGCACTTGGTGACCTCTGCTATACTAATCCAGCAGAAAGAGACACTGAGCATTCTTTCCTCACAAATTTCTCTCCAAACACACAAGCTCAAAGCCAAGGGGAAACAAATAAACCAGATAAATATTTATGCTGGCCTTCTCCAGTGCAGCCGGAAAAGCTTTACCCAGCGGAGCATCCTTTGCGTGGTGTACAGTACAGATCTCTGGGTCCTTCTTCGTGTCTGCTGTGAAGAACGG
The DNA here is from genome assembly GCA_946959425.1 of Argyrosomus regius. Lineage (NCBI taxonomy): Eukaryota > Metazoa > Chordata > Actinopteri > Sciaenidae > Argyrosomus > Argyrosomus regius. The sequence continues at coordinate 4,494,054 of OX336885.1, forward strand.
GAATGGCTGCATAAGGCAGACCTGGCATCTGTCCTGTTCTGTTCTGGTGCCACAGCCAACTAAAGATAAATGTCCATTAGGGGCAAGGAGGGCAACAAACGCTGGTTATAATCTGTTGGACTGTAGAGGTCAGAGATGGAACACAACATTTCTACAGGCGGATGTGATACAGTGTCAATGCCCCTGCAGCCAGAGGGCAGTATTTTGACCCCGTGATGCCTTCCTTCACATTTGATCCCACTCTCGTTGTGTGAAATACGAAGGATTGCTTCATTGAAGTCCACGGTACTAAGCCACATACCTGGATAGATTTCATGGCATGAGGGGGATGGTCCTGTGGGAGAAACCCTGACTGCTGGTGATAGTGGTATTTCCTCTTGCCAGATGTGTCCACTGATCCCTATCTATCAGCACTTCCACAGCTTGAGCGCCTTTCCCAGACAGCCACATTCATAGCAAGGCTGGAAGGTTTCCAGTCAAATGTCATGAAAATTTTATGCAAATTTTTTTCCAAATGCCACAGAAAAAGAAAATGTGAAGCCTGAAGGCGGAATAAAACTACATGAGAAAAAAACAAGCCAAGAGGGTAGCTGCTCTATGACGTCAGCTAATGTCGGCCATACTTCAAACAAAGAAATTTACTCTGTAATGCGTTATTTAAGGGATAATGTACAGGGAGCCGGTCATTATTGTGAAATAAACTCTGACCCTGCTTATTACACAGCTATTTACTCAAGGAATCAATAATTTGGCAGAAAATATTGATCTAAAAATTATTTTATTGTGTCGTCTGTGGTCCTCCAGACTATGAGGAGATGATCAGAACTGCGTCCATAGCAACAGTCTTATTTGAGTAGCAGACCATTATTCAGAAATAACAGACTGTAGAATGCCATAATTGACCAATCAAGTATTTCACTAAGACGTGTAAATAGCACAAATTGATGGCCCTGTATCCACAAGTTGCAACTCAACATCATTGTACATTGGTAAAACAGTATGTGCAGAATTTCGAGAAGGTTTTGGTAGACTCATAAATCACATTTATTGGCAGCAAACACTGATAAATCATTTTCTTAAATGCACTCCCACTGGTTTGAATGTCAAGTCAAATTCATGTCAATGTATTGGCCAGACAGACAGTCCTGCCTTGAGCAAAGTTTTTAGAATTTTATAAGAATTTGCCATTTCTGTTCAGATTCTTTCATTTCTAATAAAATTTCTAAAAAACACTTGGATGGGAATTCGGCTAATGAGATTTCATTTTTCCATTTAATCTCTGTGTTTGTATTCTGTCCAAGGAGCTATAAACCAGTGGCTGTCTTCAAATACATTCTCATCTTTTTCCCACAACCTTAACCACAGAGAATACCGGACAATCTTATAAAAAAAGATCTTAAAATAAGATCCTTGAGGCGGAAGAAGTGGTGGTGGCAAAAAGTTGCCTCGGGCAAACTTTGAAGATGTCTGTGTGAACTTAACAATCATTCATAATTACTGCGGGCTTTGCTTGTCCGGGTGCAAGACTCAAACTTTCATCCAGTGTAGCATGAAAACTAATTCTACGCTCACATTAGCTGCACTGTTGTGCCTGGGGCTGGGATCAGTGGAGAGTTTTAGCCGTCGCTCTTGCCCGGCTAATCTTTCTTTCACACTGAGATTATCCCATTCACAAAGTCAAAACGGAGACAGAGCTCTGATACGAACAACTGCACTAAAGGTTATGGCAGCTGTCGCAGACAGAATGTGCGTATTCATGAATAATTGGCAGCGGTAAAATATGGAGCAGAGAAGTTAAATGGGGACCTGTTCAACAACAAGCAGAGTATGAAGAGTCTGCACGCTGTCCGTCATTGTGTTCAGAGATTTAATTTTGTCGTTGCTGATTTAATTTCTTGCCCTCATTGATCACAAAACCGGTTTTCTCCGTCCCTGTGGTGTGGTTTGATCAACGGGCTCACCGGAGAGACACTCACACTTCAGCTTTTATTCATTAGTGGTCTAGACGGTGACACAGTGTCAGCGGTTTCTATCTCAGTGGGAGCGAGACCAAACGATAATAATGTCATGTGGTTTGTTATAATAAACATCAACATTTGGTTTTTTTCTTTTTCTTAGACACGAGGAGGCTAGAGGTTACCACATCCCCTCCCAATTAGCAATGTGGTGCACGGGTCCTGTGCATTTGATCTATGCTTGGTTGGATCATTCATATTCACAGAGAGGCCGCCTGGTGTTGTTTCTGTGTCCCACTGGGCCCAGTTTAAGAGTCATTGCTTTAACTAGAACCACATTGGGATCAGGTGCAGCTTTCACCATCTCTGTGTGGTTTATAACTAACACACTGTCTCCCTCCCTCTGAGCCCTTTATGCTCATCACATAACTTCAAGAATGGACAGTTTCACCTGAAGGATATGGCTTCTACACACAAACATGCAAGTAATTGCTATTTTCTTTATTGATTTGACTAATTCAACACAAGATTATCAACTTCAAATTGCTTATTCTGTCCAACAAACAGCCCAAAACCTAAATATATTAAATGCACGATGACACAAATCACAGAAAAGCTGCACATCCTCACATTTGAGAAGCTGCGACCAGAAACTGTTGGGCATCTATAACTGAAGGAATAGTCTGAATATGAAGCTGCAGCCAGCAGCCAGTTAGCTTAGCATAAAACACAGAAACAGCTAGCATAGCTCAGTCCAAAGACAGACAAAATCCACCTACCAGCACCTCTAAAGCTCACTAGTTGACATGTCATATCTCACTCCTTTAATTGACTCTCTGAAGATTAACAGTATGTGACTAATGAGAAATTGCATATAAACGTGACCCTCATCGTCTTTGGTCCACATGATGGCACCACTGCAGAGCCATTGAAATGAACGTAACCTTACCTCAACATTTCAGCCTGCCATGTGGCAAAATGCCAAAGCCATTTATCTCTACATCGTGGGAAGCCAGACCTCAGTGATCAGAACGGAGGAAGGACTTTAAAAAGGTGGCCTTAACAGGGTGTGGAGACAAAGTCTGCAGAAGGTGACAACGTGGCAACATATGAAGAAACAGGACACCGATGGCTGATAGTGATAACACAAGGAAAAGGCATGATGTCGGGGTCCTCTCACACAACTGTAATGCACTGTCCAGACGGCAGGATGGGGGGGGGTGGTGGAAGATGAGGAACGATAGAGTGATGGGGGGAAAACTAAATTGGCTACATATTGTAAATCCATGAAGGGAATGTCTGTTGTATAAAATGCCATTGTTGTGTGCATCAGCAGTGGCTGGATTAACGTCACTTTATGTCATGTTACTTGAGGTCAGACAAAAAAACGAGGACTTTCCACTGTCCTCAGAACCACAAACGCTGAATAACATATACATATATAACATACACAGGAGGATGCTTAAATTTTCCCTTTCTCCGACTTGACTTGATGGACACATTCAAAGCCAAGGGCATCACTTTCTAATGAACCCCCCCTATCAAGGCTTTATAAGTTGTAGCTGATAGAATTGGTGTTTTTTCCCCACCTTTTAATAAGCCATCGAGTCTGCGTATAGACACAGGTATGTAAATAATTAAGTACACACCGTTATTTGTGGTTTTCTCAATTTCCAAATAGCCAATGGCAAACATATTCAGCAAATGTGTTGAATACATTTCCTTCTCTATACATTATGCAAAGCTGACTGTCCATTGTTCCATGTTTACTTGCTAGAAGTCTTATTTTCTGCCTTTCTTTGCTAGGGTATTACTGTGTTTCTTAACTCATTGTTGATTGGGAGAATAATCGTCAGGAAAGTGTATCGAGTCATCGTGCTGGTGTTCGTCAATGTGCGTCTTCGTGCAAACAAGATAAATAAAGCCTGGATCTACTCAGATAAACACTGCTCTGTAGCACCACCTGTGGTCAAAAACTCCATAGGGTACCTTTAATAGGCCGTAAAAGAAACATCGTATCTAGAGTTGTTAATAAGTAGTCAATAAATAGATTATGGTATGAATGTCTTCTTAAGTAAGACTCCACATGTGCATTTGGTGTACTTCTGAAGCATGAATTTTCCCAGGCAATAGTCAACAGGTTTGGTCCACCATAGACGAAGATTAGAAGATTGATTTGGGGCGTAGCTTAGTCCCCTCTGAGCCCTCATATCACCCCTCCAATCTACAGAGGATATGAGAATAGATGGGAGCTACAATGCCGCTGTGTTAATGGAGATACCAGGTGAGCCAACGGCAAGATGGAGTGAGAGCTAACAGGAGGAATGTTAAAATAAGGTGTGAAGAAGACAGACACACGAGGCGGAGAGACACACAGAACCCACAGAGGAGTAAACGGGGACAGAAACAGAAACTAAACGTGTGGAGGAGTTTAATGAGTCCCCAGTTCCTCTCAACTGTACCGCTGGGGCCTGAGCGCATGAGGATCAGTGTGTGTGTGTGTGTGTGTGTGTGTGTGTGTGTGTACCCACCTCTGAAACACTGGGCTGTGCATAATTTATCAGACAGCTGTCAGCTTTGTACTCCTATTTACTCTGCGAGCCAGATCCTGTGCCAACAGGGAGCCCAGCCAGCAGGAATGACAGCCACCGAAACAGTTTAATTGGAGACTCAAACAACTAATAATGCCATTACTATCACTTCAGTGTAATTACTTAAGGATGAGGGGATGTTAACAAGACTAATACGCTAAAATGCTATCATAATGCTCTCTTCACACACAAATCTCGATGTATGACACTGGATATTTTTACAATTTAGATTTTTTCCCAGAGGCGGTTTCCCATGATCAACAACCTGACAGTAAAATGCACATAATTTCACTCTGGGTTGAATAAAATCACCTTCATTTTTTGGGGGGTGGGCTTGGAAAAAACAGCTTCAGGCATTTGTTGTGATGGGGTCACTGAGGCGGTTTAGACAAACATTATGACACGAAAGCAATTATCAGTTTTTGTGGGTGCTCATCGGAGTGGAACCTCTGTCCCTGTGCCAACTTGTGGGAACGTTTTTAAAAAAGAAATTTTTGTCAGTTTCTTCGAATAAAAACAAACATCTCTCACAAAAAGAGTAGAGAGTAGCTTTCTGGCTTTATAAATGAACGAGTATATTGGTGCCAAGAAGATGCAGGCATGGACGGGAGGAGTTTAAGTGTAAATTAATTGGTCCTGGTGAGGACAGAATAGCTCTCGCAGTGATTCTCTTGACCTGGTCCCCGAACGACCACACTACAACCCAGCACCACACATGAGAGACCTGTATTTAGCTCCATAATAAGGCTAGCAAAATTACCACCTAACCTTTGCTACTATAAAAACGTCTCCACTACTGTGTGATGGCGAGGTATAATAAAATACTATTTACAGCTAATTATCCAAATGCCACGACATTCCTGCAGAAGGTAACTCATAGCGCTTGTCAACACAGTTATTAGGCGGGATATTAAAAGGAGTTCATATTTCATCCCCTCCTGTACCGAGAGCAGGGCTCGATGATGTGACTGCACTCTGGGGCTCCCTGTAGGACTCTGCCAACTCTGAAGTCCACACAGAGTTCCTGTCACTGGCTAATTCCCCAAGCCTTCATCACTCGAGCATGCTGGCAGCCAAAGTCACCAATGAAAACCTTCAAGCTACACTGGGTGCAGAGTAAGGAAGCGTGGGTGCACACACTGCTGATAAAGAAGGCAGATGAGATGGGAGTGAAGTGAAACGACTCTGGACTGAGATTGTAGAGAGGCAATCAGATCACTTGGATGAAGGGTGGCAGGAGTTTTGGGTGTGGAGTTGACAGCCTTTCATTTCATTCTTAAAAGATCATTTTACAGCTGTCAGTTGAAAGTTGAACCCACTTATGAGTGGGTCTCCCATTAATCACAGGGTTGGCAGTTTGATCCCTAACTCTTCCTGTCCACAAATCAAAGTGTCTTTGATGGTGTTTGCTCTTGATGGTGTGGATGGAGTGTGTGTGTGTGTGTGTGTTCGGGGGTGAATGAGAGGCAAACTATCAAGTGCTCTAGATAAAAGTTATGCCAGGACATCAACTGGACCCGAGACTTTCTGTGCTGTCTTTAGTTTGGTAGATTTTTAGCATGAAGAGAGTCACAGCTGACGTCACACAAGGGGATGGTTAACAAACACCCGGGTGAAGTCAGGGGACTTCAAATAATTTGGAAATTTGCAATCCATCTTTTTTACCTATTTAATAAAACCAAAACTGTCTAAATCAACAGAAGAGCAAGCTGGCCAAGCCAGACAGCTACACCAACAGGACGTGGATGATACAGAGACCAGTCCTGTGGTCACAGATGAGTCAGACCTGTTCCACTAAGGGACAGTGAAACAGAACACACTCTTGAGGGAACAGGAACATCCTTATGACAAACTCGAAAAGTTATGAAAATTGTCGGACACACCCTCTTTCATTCCAAAGTTGGAAAAGGTTTCAGATGCTGTTCGACAAACAGACCAGCACTTTGTTTGAGCCCCTAACATTTCACTTTCCATGTCTTAATCATACTGTGTGGTTTGCTCGGCTATGCTTGTTTCTTTCATATAATCATTTCCCTGTCCTAATGTGTCACGTTGTATATCCCAGTTCTTCAAAGCTCTGCAATACCGGCTGGTTCAGTACCCATTTCTTACAGCTGATTCCACTTCCCTGTGAATTACATCTTCTCCCCACGTGATAACTTTGGTTCACCAATGGCCACTGACAGCACTGCTTGCACTGCAGAAGGAACCTGCAACCTATTATCACCTCGAGAGCAGGGCTGACATTTAGAGGTTCTCCCTAAAGAGAGGAAATAACTGGAAATAGCAGGCCCCCTTGACAATGTCTACACGTTACGGTAAATTTGGTTTAGTTCCTTTAGTGGAAAGAGGGAATATGTCAACTTGTTTCAGTGAAAGGTTCTGAAGAGTGAGTTATAGCTAAAGGTCCATGTTCAGCAGCCCTCAGTCTCATTACATTACAGTGCTCTAACAAATGAAACGCTCTGCGAGAGAGCTGAGGTCATTGAGAGGTAAGTGACTGACATATTGGTTGACATCGCTCAAATGTCCCAATGCCCAGACGGATCACCGGGTTTAACTGCCCACAGTCAACTGTGATGAATGAGTTCTCCACCCTGGACGGGGAAATATTATTTTTACACACATTCACGTCTTTAGCACTCCCCAAGAATTTGATGAAATTGCTGTTGATGCTAACTGGATGTCTTGACCAGTCAGTAAATCTCTTTGCTGCATGACCTCCCGGCCCATTAGTCAGGCCGAGGCAATGACCTCAGAGGCCTTATGGGCAGTGAGGACCATTCCACAGCCTCCCTGTTGTTTTTGTCGAGCCAGTCAGCGGATTCAAAGTGAGAGGTTCACTCCTCTTCAGGTGTATCAGGCTCCAGTGGCTGCCAGATGACACTTATTCTGAACATCACTTGGACTGATACCACTTCATATGTGGCTGAATAAACCTCTAGGCTACATGCAAAGGTAATACGCAGAATGTGAGAGCCTTTAACGATGTCACAGTTTTTCATGTTCCCTTCTCATGGTGAAGAAAAATGGTTCAGACCATTTAATCTGAGCTTTTTAAAATGTTACTATTCAGATTAGATTTCCCAACAAATCAAAAAGCATTAAGCTAAATATTGTAAGCCTCCAACCTTAATGTAATAGCTGGGGACACTGAGGTTTCGATGAACACCGTCTCGTTAACTATTCCAGGATTTCTGAGAGGTGTGAAATTGCAAGTTGTACACTGGATATCATCATTAACCAGGAAATCCCACAGGATACCTGAGACAATCAGGTTTGATGATGAAGGCTGACCTTTCAGATTACACGAACTTCATTTCATTTTCTCCGTCACTGGTACTTTGAAAGTTGAAATGACTTTGAGGAACACGTTTAGCACTGATATGGTGAATTCAACTTATCTGTCCTTGCTCTTTATCCAATCCATATAGCCCCAGGGTTTGGGGTTTAAAAGATTACAAAGTCCATTGTTCTGGTTGAAAAAGAAAAATCAGTAAAGCTTAAACTGAAACTGATTTTAAAACATAAGTAAATCTGTCACATTTCCTTTAATACATTCTATAATCATTGTTGGATGCATCATTGTTCAAACTGATTTTGCTAAAAATGTACAACCACTATAAAGTATACATATTTGCTATAGAAGCAAGTAGCAGTATGATTGTTGCAGGACTTTATGGTAGTGATTATGCAAACAGGCATGAGTAGTCTGTAATGAATTGAATTTTGCCAATAAACTCCACTCAAATGCTTCCCATGGCACGTCTGCTCATGACAATACAAACCAGGTTTGTCCAAGGTAAATTTAATTATCAACTCCCAGGAAATCCAAGCGTGTACAATGTCCCCATTCTCCACTACTGATCCAATGACTGCCCAAAACAGTGGGGCTTTTAACGAGGGAAATGCTAATGCCATTAGCCCGAATGGAAAATTAATTAGCGACACATGTCAATAGATGTACAGAAATGATCGTGCAAAGTGGTTCTTAGGGTGCAAATAGGAGCATTTAGTGTGCTAATCTGTTATTCAGCAAGTGTCATAATGTTAGGCGAAGCATGCACAGAGTTGTGGATTAAAATGAGAATGGAAATGTCAGCTGCAAAAAGATGTTCATTCTCTTATTTTCCTGTTTATTTTCCAAATAAACACGTGCATTATAACCTTTACCAAACAACTCAGTGGATCATAATGAGGCCTTTTATTAGCAGGGTACGTCTTTCAATATGAGAGACATTATATGCTACAATTATGGTGACACATTTAGCTGCCAGAACAAAACGAAAATACGTCAATATGAGGCTCTGGTTGAAAACATTTCCTTTCTGATTCAGTCGGTGGGCTCAGTGTACTTCACATCAAACTGGGAATTGGAAAATGGCCCAAAGTGCAGGTCTCTCCTTTGATGCTCTGAGCATCATTAACTCAAATATAATTTCTCCAGCACTGGTTCCACCAACACACCTTCACAAGGAGCGCTTTATTGAAAATAACAAGAACTGCAAATTCAGCCTCCCATTCCCTTTCCAAATGGAACGGGAGAAAAACGGTAGCATGCTTTTAAAAGGAACCCAAGCCTGTAATTTCCATCTCGTACCAACTTCATTTGCGCTGGAGTACCCTGCAAATGCTGCCTTTACAGAGCACAATGCTGTGGTGATGTTAAGAGGAGCCAGTCCATTAAGGGAGGCAGGGAGAGAGAGAACCATCCTCTCTTTTGAGCAGAGCAGAGGAGCAAGGGGAAAGAAAGACAAAAGAGCAACAGACAGAAGGGAATGGAGGATGGAGGGAGCAGCCACAGGGGGTGTAAAGGCAGAGAAAAGGAGGGAGAGAAGGGAAAGATAGAGAGATGGCTGTGGTTTAATGAGGAGACCATGATTTTAGGAGCAGGCAGGGGGGATGGTTTGATCTTTGACCTCTCAGATCCCTTGGTGCGTGTGACAGGCCTGAGTTCAGACGGAGGATTAAGGTAATCAAGGGTAGTAATGAGAACAGAGCACACATTCATGAGCCTGGACACTCCCCGAAAGCAACAATTATGCACCTTACCCCCCCTCTGCTTTCTCCTGAGAGTGTGTCTATACCTAGACATCATCTTTGCCTGTGGTGGTTTACTTCTTGACAGAAGGGGGCCACTGTAGACAGATATAGATGTGTGAAATAATGCCCAAGGATAACCCCATCCCCCCATTAATGGCATACCTAGCCTTTGTCCCACTTTGCGAGAACACGTGTCATTCAGCCGGTACAGACCACCCTTCAGTCCAACTTGACAGGAACAACTTATTAGAAAGTGGATATTTAAAGAAACAAGAATCACCTGGTTACCTTCGATGAAACTACGCTGTAGTGCTGAAACACAATCGTCGAACAACCAACAGAAATTCAGTCAGCAACAACTTTGATAATAAATGAATAATTTTTTGCAATTTAATTAGCCAACCTTTGCTTTTTTTTATATTACTGTAAACTGAATATTTTGCCATTGGTTGGACAAAACCAGCTATTTTTATGATGTCAACTTGGGAGTTTGGGAGCGCTCATTTGGTGTTATTCACCATTTTATGAAAAGAAATCAACCCCCTGTACCCCTACTGTGCTTATAAATTAATTAGGGAAACAACTCATGATGGTTTCCATTTTTGATGAATTTGACGATTTTTTTAATGATTACTAGATAAATCATTTAGTCAATAAAACATCAGAAAACAGTGGATAGCCAAATGTGTTCAAATGACTCTAATGAAAGACAAGATAAGTTTGCCATTATTGCTTGGGAAATTGCCTAAAAGATTGATTATCAAAAGAGTTTATCGAGTAACAATTAATTATTGACGTCCAGAGGATCAAGAAATATCCATTCTACCCGATGATGGTAGATTATTAGGTTATAAAAAATAAAAAAAAGGTATCTCAGATACCAGAATCCAAAATAACTGGACTTTGTAGACCTTTTTCAAATCCCTACACTCAGTGCAGTAGCAAGACGAAGTAAAACAGCCTTCCTGTTTCCCAGCAGACATCCTGACAAGGCCAAGAGTGAGGAGGCACTTTAAAAGGCTTCACTTTGTCTGCAGCAGACCGGTGGAACATGACTTCATTTTGAGGTCAGCACAATCCCTTCAAAAATCCCGTCACTTGTCTTAACACCTACAAAGGAGACGTTTAAGTCCTTATAATGAGGATGCCACATGCCGTATCATCTTTCACAGGCTCCATTTGACCGGCACTCCCTTTGGATGGAGTCACGTTCAGTGGTGCACATCCTTGCCTTTTTTTAATCACATGTTTTCAATTACTGCAGGACTGCACAGAAACCAACTTGTGCCGTAATTCAATAAGGACACAAAGAGGCAGGTCAAGCGGGTGGGACAGTCGGGCATTGTCCTGGGACAGCTGAGTGACAGGGGCGAGTTTAGGAGCTCAGAGCACACACTGGTTACTTTGTACCTGTCAGTCAAGCTGTGACACGAACAACCTGCTGGGGGACTTGGGGGACACGTTGAGAGGCGACCGAGGTGAGAGGTCTGCGACCACAGAATAGTCCCCCACACAGCAGGTGACTCCTACCCTCTGCCTTTAAAAAACTTAATAACAATAAGAGGGCAGAGCAGATGGCTACTGCAACACAACAGTCAAGTGTGTAAGGAGGGACCTACGGATCCTTCAGTGATGCTACAAAAGCAGCCAGGACAGCACTGGTTTCAACAAAAGGGATTTAACAAAGATGTTAACTTTGTGTCATTACCTGGCATTGATAAAGCACATTACTAGTTTTGTTTTCACAAAAACTGTTGACCCGTCTTTTGTTTCCAGAACTTTACAAGGTGTTATGAGGATTCTTGGCACCACATTTCTCAAGCCATAATTGGCTGATTTAAATTCACTGTTTTTGTAGATACTAGCAAATCAACATGACTGGTAAAAAAAAAAAGAAGTGGATACCGGCAGAGGGTGGCTTTTTAAGTTCAATACTGATATTTGTTGATATGTTCACAGTGACAAAGTTAACACTGATTTTTACAATATATAGTCACCACCATATTTGCTAATTAGCAGTAAACACAAAGTATAGTTAAGGCTGATGGGAATGCCAATGTTAGATTTGCAAGCATTTGGTCATGAACCAAAGCACTGGACAGAAGGTGAATTGATCAGCTGGTGACACTACAAGAAAAGTATGAGGATCACCAAAGATTTGGATTCACATCTTTGCATAGTTTTGTGCCAATCCATGAAGTAGATGCAGAGATGCTTATTTATGGTAACAGTATGGGGATAGTCCTCTTTTGTTTCCACATGACGACATCCCAGAGCAGACAAAGAACCTCAACCTCCAACACCATTTATTTGGATTGGAACGTCAACTGTAAGACTAGACTTCTCACATCAGTACCCAACCTCATTCATGTTCTTATGTCTGCAGCTAGGTTCCAGTGTTTTTTAGGCTGACATTCATATTAATGTCCTTGGATTTGAAATGAGATGTTCAACAATCATACAGTATACGGATGTAATGTCCATATAGTGGTAATTACAGCACAGCACAGTCCAACTTTAATATGCCAAACACAGAAGTCTTAAGCAAAGAGGAATCTAATTAATATTTTACTGCTGCTAAAACTCTCTCTTTCTCTACCTCTATTTGCAGTGTCCAAATGCACCACTCAGATTTCCTTTCCACTGAGGCTGACACTCTAAGGTTTTTCAGCCCCATCTATCTCTGTCAAAGCTTCTCACTACAAAGTACTCCTTCCTTAGTCCACCACTGACTTCTTCCTTATCTACTGCGCTCAGCTAACACACTATCATTCAGACTGCTTCCAAGCCAGTGGACGTTCCTCAGCCAAGGAAAAAAAGATTGATTTTTGCAGTTGAGCGGTAGAGGTAAGGAGGTATTATGTGCCAGTCATGGCTGGCTGGGCTGCTAGCCCTAGTCAGTGGCTGTGGACAGCAGATCACACAGAGTGAGGCAGCCGAATAACACTAACAAACCTGAGGGTCAAAGCTGAATACAAAAGCAAAATGTAAAGCAGAAAACTGTAGACAGGAAAGACAGGCTGAATTACTGTTGGAGATTCAAGCAGACAAGACAGTGATTACTCAGTCACAGAATACAGACATGAGAACTGACTGACACCAGTTACAACCCAGACTGATGATGAACTGATAATGACAGTAAAGCTCTTAATGGAAAACTTAAGATAAAGGACCAGCATTGGTCCATCTATTCCACCTATAACCAGTTTTCAGTCCAGGATTTTTTGGGCGGTCCTAAAGGGTGGCTCGATGACACACTGAGGCCACCCTGAGCACAGAATAGATGGATTGTGTTCAAACTCCATCTTTAAATGACAATGTTCATTCCAAAAAGGCTTCATGGTATCAGTGTTTCTAAAGATACACAGAATCGATAATGGCACCAACACTGACCTGATTAAGCAGATTAGGTATCAGCCATGATGTAACTGGTCTATAGTTAATCCAGTTCATTTGTTAATGCCATTTTCAGTTAGATTAATTTAATCATGGTAGGCTGGGATACCACATCAGAACCTGGCCTCATTTTGTTTTACATATGATTCCTTTGAGTTTAATGCAGTGTGGCAGTTGGATCAATTCCTGTTTTCTTGTCCGGTCCGATGACTGAATCCTCATTTGCCATTATGAGACGTTCTAAGCAAACTAAAGAGACAGGAAGCCACTCTTAGTGATGTCGCTACAAAACTCTCAGCTCCGTCTGCAGCACGCATAGTGTTAGCGTTGTAGCATCACAGCTGAGCAGATGGCGGTGTAAAGTTAGCACTGTCTTCATGGTTAGTTGCTAACTAGTTTGTGAAATACCTTTCCTGGAAGTTAGTAAACGATCCCTCCATCATGTGCCCTTCTAAATATATCTCTAATATAACCCTGTCTACGACAACCGTTATGTCACTCCTGCTGATCACATTTGTTTACTGTGTTAGCAAGGTAACTAACCATCTAGTACATTCAGCTAAATAGCAGAGGTTTGAAATCTCATTTTGAACCACTCCTGTTAGCACTGTTAAAATCACTGCATTGCAATGTTAATGCAAATCCAACACTTCCTGTATCCAATTCAAATTACTAGTTTGCATTTCAGTAGAAAGATTTCCTTAATTTCCTAAGAGTTAACAAGGCTTTTATTGAAAGTGAAACATTTACAGGAAAGTGTTGTGGAAAACTCTCCTTTATGGTTTTCATTACGTTCCACTTGGACACTTGACATGTGGCAACTAGTGGTAAAATTCAGTGTTACCAGTCCAGTCCGGTGTTTGGCTTAATATCAAACCGGTTTTAAGTTTTTCTTTCTTTCTTTTTTTTAACATCGGCCCAACTCTAGAGTGGAATTGGAGACAAAAAAGGTGCATCCTTGTGTGTTTCCAGTTTAACTGCATTTTTAGAGAAAATATCCTGTGACGCAGCTTTCAGGACCACAAAAGCTTTGCACTGAAACAAACTTTAATTCTATACAGTGTAAGCAGCTCTTTAAAGCACAGACTGTCGATTAATTCAGTGACAGAGGGGACTCTGGGTAGATCACTGACTTTAAATCAAGAAAAACGATTCAAAAGAATAAATGCACAATGTAAATAAAAATCCATCATGGTTTTTGCAGACTGAGATGGACAAAAACAAGCATAAGAAACCCAAATCAAACCCAAGCAAGCCAAAAACGAAGATGATCGGACATGTCTCTTCCATCCACCCCCCTCCCAGGCCCCAGTGGGCTGTCATTAGCCATCCCTGGGTAATATCTCCCATTCTCCTAATTGAGAGCCACAGGTTGACATGGTGTCTCACTAACCCCTCTGCTTTGATGCTGTTGTTTCCGCTTCGCCTCACCACACAGAGGCTCCTAATGGGACAAACAGGTGAGCAGGGAAAACCTCGAGAAGAGTGTGTCTGAAAAAACAGACATATTTTAGAGACTGATAATTGAACAGAATAAGAATAAGGCTGGAAATGGAAAAGGCTTTTTCCTATTAGATGCAGCTGTAATGACCTTGGTGAAAGTTTTTTACTCCAAGTGTGTGTGTGTATGTGTGTGTGTGTGTGTTTTTGTGTGGATGGGTTGAGAGACTGTCAGGCAGGCGGCATCTGAGAGGACAGTTATCAATGAAGCTAATGCACACGCCAGGAAGGACCTCAGTCGCCAAGGAAACACAACCTGTTTCTGACCGTCGCCATGGCAACCCGGATCCAAAAAAGTCTCAAGGGCTCTCTTGAAGGGGCGATGTCCCATTGTTAAAGATTTTCTCTCTCTCTCTCTCTCTCTCTCTCTCTCTCTCTCTCTCTCTCTCTCTCTCTCTCTCTCTCTCTCTCGAGGTTATCTGTCTTCATCGATAGGGAACGGAGTGAATGTTACAGCATTAAAAACAAGCCATTATACAATAAATGGAGATTTTCCATCACAATGATCCACGATTAAAGATTGTGCAAACTCAACTAACCCTCTGAGGTCACACCAGCCTTTCAACTGCATAATAATCCGAGATAATCCTTTCCAATTAGCCAGAAAAGAATTCAGATGCTGAAATATCACTGGAAGCGCCAAGAACTTCCTAATTCAGATGTTTTTTCATGTCTTTCCTCTTAAACTGAGAATGAAAACTGATTCACTCATTTGGCACTCAGCCCAACCTGAGTCTACATCAGTGGGCTTGGCCTTGAGGTCCGGCTCTGGTGGCTGTACAACCAGCTCAGCTACACACATAGTCGTGTTATGCAACCTGAGCCGAGCCGGGAATGTGATTTTCTCCGTCCAGTGGGCTCTAATGCCGCTCTTGATGTGTAATGAGTACGAGGGTCCAGGTGAACTGGAGCTTTTGTTCTCTCTCGTGCGCTCGCTTTGGTAATGAGATTATTGGTTCAGATGGGAGTTGGAGGGGCTGAAGGATGGCAGTGCTGCAGATATATGTATTGTGTGTGTGTGTGTGTGTGTGTGTGTGTGTGTGTGTGGGGAGTGAGGTTTACATGCATGCTTGTGTTGACCGCCCTGAGGGGCTGATCAGCAAGCAACAGGGCAGAGATTAACTCCGATTACATCACAAATCTGCCCCAAGCCGCTATCCTCTGCCAATACAAGCTGCAGCGCTGAGATTTGGATTGTAGAATCCACCCTTTATGACACATACACACACACTAACACACACATCAGCACGCTCTCCGGCATTCACATTCAATCCCATTTCACCACCGAAACAACAAACAGCTTCGCCCATGCAAAACATACACAGTAAGTGAAACCCTTGCAGCGAGAGAGAAGCGAGGCCACCGAGAGTTCAGCCGCCGTCCAGCACTCCAGACTAAACAACCCTCGGAGAGCCGAGAGCACTTGATCTACTCGTTCGACAGAGAGGTCATGTCATTTGAGGAGGATAGAAGGAGATGTCCACCTCGGGGGGTTACGTCCACAAGTTCAGAACATTCACAGACAGCAAGAAAGAAAAGAGATCAGAAAGGATTAATAACGAGCATCCCGCTCTGTAACACAGTCTCCTGACCTTTGTCACATCATCTCAGATTTCCATCCCTCACTCTTCAAACTTACATATCTTGAAAAGTGTCAGGTTATAACCTTCCGTATAGTTAATCACCTGAATTCTCCGAAGAGCTCCTTCAGAGTGAAAAATGTCAATACAGTTTACCCTGAAGATTGTAATCCTCAAACTGCAGAAAAAGTGGTGAGTATATTGCAACAGAAAAAATCCATAGCGGTCTAGCCTTGCAAGGATTTCACTAGATATACTGTATAAAACCTAAAGAGGATAAAACTATCCTCTGTGCTTCAGTGTGAAACATCCAACAGGCAGTTTATAAACCATCTTTTCTCTGCACATGCTACCGACATTTCTAAAGCTTTGGGGATTGTATGTGCTCCACATTCAGAGACATATTCATCTCATTAATAAGCAGACAAGCAGCCCAAAAGAGAAAGATGAATCAAGCAGTTGAGAAACTGTCTGAGACATCCAGGTTTTTTCTTCCCTTTAAAAATCACACAAAGCGGTAACGAGACATTGTTTTGCTGAAGGGATGTGGGATCAAATCGGGGCAAGGCAGTGAGATTATTTATTAAAGAGAGCTCTGGGTGAGCTTCTGAAGAGTCACATCGCCACCTACTGGTGATATTTGAAAAAAAAAAAGAAGTCTGGGGGTGGACACATTTGATGCTGAGCAGCAAAAGGAGCCTCGGAGTGTTCAAAGCTTTCCGTTTTTGCTTTCATGTCGCTTGAATGTTGAACAGAGACGGCGTAATGACTTTCACAGATGTTCAGCGAGGGGGAAAAATGAAACGAGGAGAGGTAGGGAGAGGAAGTGGAAGAGAAAAACATAAACAAGTAGACAAGACATGCAGTGAGAGTAAGAGGGGGGGTGTGTGGCTTTTAGCAAACTGAGAATTTGTGGAAACGGCTTCAACAAGTGGCCTAATCCCAGAGAGCTGTCCTGTGGGGGAGAAGGGGCCACACTGGTGTTTACCTGCTAGATTCTACAGCAGACCATCAATATCAATGTGGGTCTCGCACCGCCCTCCCCGACTCCTTCTGGCATTTCATCACTCCTCCGTCTTCTACTTCTGTCCTCCCATCAAGTACCTCTCCAACATGTGTGTGTGTGTGTGTGTGTGTGTGTGTGTGTGTGTGTGTGTGTGTGTGTGTCAGGATGTTTCAGGAGCCCAGCTGGTTATGTCGGCAGTGGGAGGAGAGGTAGGAGGGAAAAGAGGGAAAGGAGCTTAGGGAGCTGGAGCCATGGCTCCAGTCTAGCATGACTCAGTCTGGGTGCATCCATGCCCCTGGGGAAAACACACAAAGCATGTACCAAAACACACTGCTCTCACCCCTCTTCACCCTCTGTAATCAGTGTGTTCAGATGCACACTTTCCCCCCATTTAACAAGCATTTCCATGCCTCTTAGCCCAGCTGCTCGGAGCAGAAATAACAGCAATGACAGGAGGGCGACTCGAAAGGCATTAGTACAGGGTCTGTTTGGGCTTTCCTGCAAAGAAAGAGCTGGGAAGAGAGATCTGTGCTAGTGCTGTTTCCCTGCTCCAGAGGCTCAGCTGCACTGTGGACTGAAGAATGCGACGCCCAGGAGAGAGAGCACAGACTGGACAACATGAGAGGGGCCGGAGCGTTTACAGCCCCATGGGGGGATTGGCCCACCTGTTCAAACAGCCAGAGCTATCCTGAGGAAATGAAAACTTCCATCTCTGCAGAGCTGAGCAGATCCTGCACACCAAATCCCTTTCACTTCCTCGTTGGCTCACCCGCTATCTTCTGTTTCCACAGCTGGCTCTAGAACCGTCTTTCCCTGCCTATCTCCACATCTAGACCCGGCACAGAACCAAATACAAATCCCTTAACCCATTCAGGTGGAAAATTAAAGTCTTAAATGTCAATGTTTTCTGCAGTGCGTCACATGATAATATCTATAAAAATTATGGTATGCAAGCCAACTTTAAAAGTGGGTCACAGTTGCCTGCCCCAGTGTGGCCGTAATTATTCACCAGCCCTCTCGCTCAGAAAGACCCCATCGGAGCTTCGCTGAACCGCCTGAACCTTTGCAGTGCAGCAGAGATCAAAGTCCTAAACGGAGTGCCACGGACGGGGGCAGCGAGGAGGACAGGGACAAACGTGAACTGTTACTGACCTTGGCCAGTCATTGCTCAGGTCACCGCTCACACCAAGGTGTGGGATGACTCTCGGGGTCAGGCCGGGTGTAACCCTATCTGACCCTGAAGCACTGTTCTGTCTGATTCTTTGTAGACAGCAGAGAATAGGTGCATTATGCAGCGTTGACATACATGACAAGAATATGTAATATTCTGAATGTTTTCTAACTTGAGTTTAGAATTTATTAAGCGCTGCTCTCCCTGCCACAAACTTGTTCACAAGTTTATGGGAAATACAGTAATTTACTTTGCTGTTACAACTGAACAAATGGGAATAAAGTTTCCGCACAACTTCACCCTAAAGCAAAAAGCAAACGTCTCCCAGACTGTGAGTATTAACCTTGAGTCTCTTCCCAGCCAGACTCGGCCTTATCAGCAGACGCAGACTCCTGGCGTCGGACGGAGGAGACAGAGGTACCTGGAAATAAACACCACCTTAACTGCACCCATCGCCATGGAGATACCCTCAGGGGGGAGGCCAATGAAATGTCTGACAATGGGGGAACAGCCTGCCAGTGAGTGCCATCAGCTCTTTTTACGAGCAACTAATGTACTCCCATGCCTCTGTCAGTGCTGTCCGTTATTACCGCCGTTCACTTAGTCGTCTCACACAGACTCATCTGATAACTGATGCTAGGGAGCAAGAGGAGAATAAGAGGTGTTGTGAATGTATTCTGTCACCTATTCCCTTCACCGCAGGTTGAGAAGTCTGAACCTTTGGGTGTCAGCTGGGAAGAGGATGCAAATGATCACAGCTGGATGGTCCCTGCATGATTTGACAGCCAGGAGACACCCAGTTTCTTCCAGCAGAAACCTCAAATTACACCTTTCAGAGGAGTCATAAATCAGAGCTTGTTGGTTAAATGCTTTTGTGTCAGACATAAAACATAAACATGACAGGTGAGGAAAAGTGTGTCAGCTAGTAAAACGAAGGGAATGAATGTAACTATGGTGGAGAGCCGTCAAACTAAGAATTCACAACAACCACCGGTGACATTCTCCTTTCTATCTGACTTATCATTTTTGGCTCGAAGAGTGAGATGGCTCTGAAGTTGTACACTGTGCAAATGCACACTGCAGCCACCAGGGGTCGCTCCATCCCTCTAGTGTTGTGCCTCACAGCCGAGGTGAAGGCCCGCTGGACAGGAGTCAAGAATGATCCTCACAGAACTGAGCCTCTATCTTGATACAAAACCCAGCCTGCACGGAGCGTGCAGCTCCAGCAGGTCGACCTGCGCTCTTTTAACAGACAACAGCTCCGGTTACATATAAAATGCATATTTTAGGGAGCATATAAATACTTTATAGAACTGCCACAGCTGGCACTAAAACTTGTAAATCCCTTCTCATTGGTGAAAACATCTGCCAAAATATTCTTTTGTCTTGGGATTATTACTGGAGTACAACTCCGGGGCTCCTTTGGAGAACAATGTGAGAAATAAAGCAAACACAGAACAATACACTGTCGGGCTAAATTGGAATTTAAGTATGAAATCGGCTTGTTTTTCCAGGCCACACCTGAGCAGAGGGGGAGACACACACACACACCCACACACACACACACACACACACACACACACACACACACGCACACACACACACACACAACACACACACACACACAATATGATGAGAAATGCAAAGCTCCCTGTTTAACATTTAACTCTGTCTGCAGATGTTGGTGACAAATTTATCTGTTTTATTACAAGAGTCCAAGAGAACAGCAGAGAGTGAGGGAGGTGGAAAAGTAGAAAAATAGAGAGGGAGAAAAAAAACAAAAAAAAACAGTTGGATGTTTAAAGCCTCTTTGCTGGTCCCACAGGGCATTGCAACAACAGCAACGGCGCAAGGCTCATGGTTGACTTGGCCCATCATGGGCGCATTCATACTTTTCCAGCAGGCAGACAGGAAGCACCTGGGTCCAAGGGCCGGAGAATGGCGGGTGCCCCCTGGCCCCACCCAACGTAACACATCATCAACTCGACTAGAAGGATCCTGTGCAGGCTCCGTAGCTCTAAACAGCTGTGTGTAAACAAACATACCTCCTCTATACCCGGCAGCGGCACAGGGGAGTATGTTCTTTCATTCTGCTTCAACCCTCAGGCACAGAAAACACAGAGGAAAACAGCATGCGGTGGAACTGTTGGCTCTGAGGCCTGTCTCTTTACACTAAAACCTTCGATGAATTAAATGATTTTCCCTCAGCTGGGCAGGAAATCCAAACTGTAGCGAGCTGCCACTAGAAAGAGGAGGGCGAACACATGACTGATGCGAGCTCTGTGGGGTTTGGGCGGAGCACAAGTGGCTGGGTGGGAGCCTGGATGAGCTGGGGCCTGGTGCGCTCTGGGTCGCGCTGGGTTGCGTTTTGGTGACTGTGTGGCTGCTCCTGCTGGGCTCAATGGGGGATGAGAGGCTGGCCACAGCAGCCAGAGGCAAGTGGCCCAATGTAAACAGCTCATTCTGGCGGTGAGGCTGAGGAGCTGCTGTAATTACCGCTCGTCATGAGAAGATGAATAGAGATTTAGAGAAAGGGAGGAGAAGAAGTAGATGAGGAGGAGGAGGAAGAAAACGGGGGCATGAGTGCCGGAGCAAGAGGTTGGGGCGGGGGGCACAGTTCCAACCCTCACATCGATCTTTATCTATCACAGATTCCCAGGGAAAGAATTATACGGAGAACAGGCCCGGGGCAGGGAGTGCAGTTCACACCAGCGCTGCACTGTGAAGCCAAACACTTCTTGTTACATTCTCCGTTCCAGAGGCCCTTGGCAAATCAACTCTAATGCTACTGAGAGCCAGCGTGCTGAAAATGAAGTTAGTGGAAATTCATTTTCCTGTTACAATGGACTTATATATATAAAAAAAACAACCAGAAAAAAAGATGTTTTCCAAGTTTAGTCTCCTGCTCTCGTTGCGCGCCTGTGACCCGACGTGCCTCAAAGAAAAAAATCCATCCGGGCTTTAAAGACGATACATCCTCGAGTATTCCCCGAGCTAAAATCAAGAAAAGAAAACATCTCTTAAAGGAAATGGGAACGCGTGTGGTACATATTGTCGGCTAGATCTAAAGTCCACTGACTTTTGCACTCAGCATTGTTGTTTCTGCTCATCCTTCTCTTCACGTAACAAAAGCCCCTTAACAAACCTCACAAAGCTAGCCAATTAGCGCCTGCTTTTTTTTTTTTTTTGGGAGAATGCAAAAACCTTGATCTGAAGTGAAAAACAAGCGAAACCCACTCAGAGGGCTATTATTCTTTGAAGGAGCCACAGCCGTCGATTGTGGGTTACTCTTTAACTTTAAGTAACAAGTTACAACTTCTGTGTGAATGATAAAAGAGCCCTTTTGTCAAACATTTCTCTGAAACCCTGAGTGTTATAAAAGGCTGTCTGCAACGAGACATTGCTGAATTCATAGAGGCTGTAACAAAGGATTCCTTTACTTTCCATTACTATTTTCCTGAAAACAAAGCACAGAGCACATTTCGCTTGTTTTATCTAACCAATAATCCAAAAAACTGTCATGTACTCAACTAAACTGATCTCACAACTAAGCATAGTGGTGGGATTTAGGCTATTTTTAACCTTATGTCTTTCTGTTTCATTAATCCAGGACTAAATGTGTCACACATGCCCTCATGCAAAGGTCAGAGGTTGTAACTCTCCCTCCATCTAACAACTGCTCTGACTCATCCTCTGATCCCTGCTAGGCCTTTCCTCTAACCCAGCTCTGATTAACAAATTAATGAGCTCGGGAATTCATCCAGGCTTCAGGTAGCGGCGCAGGACTACATGACCCGACTGCACAGGATTAAGGCTCTTTTATACCCAGATTACACAGCACTTAGCCCCCCTAGTGGAAGGAAAAGGTGGGTGTGTGTGTGTGTGTGATTCAGAGAGGGGAGGGGCATCAGGTGTGCCCTTGCAGATTAGCGCAAAGCTCCTGGTAATGAAAGAAAGGATGACCGCCACTCCCCGCACGGCCTTTGAAGTCTGATCAGACAGGGGAATAAAAGGCGGCCTCCCCCCTAGAGAAGCCCCCCTCCCAGAGGGTCAAGATCCACACACAGCCTCCCAGAGGTCAGCACTGATAAGAAGGATCTGGATTAGACCCATCCGGCCTTGATTTCTCTCCGTCTGTCTTCCACTTTCGCTCATGTCACTCAGCTCTATACAGTCTTCCTGCCCTTACCCTCGCAAATTGAATTAGATTTCTCATATTGGAGCGAAAGCCTCGCGAACAGCCAGAGGTGAGGAGGGAAGTCTTGTTCTTAAACTTTCACGCTCTTTAGTGAGTGCAGAAGGTCAGCCACGACTGCTGAGGTTCGGCGGTGCTACTAAAAGAAAGGGAGTGCTAGGACGAGTGAGAGGGAATGATACAAACTTTGTGTTGCAAAGCAGACCAAAGATGGCAGGAAGAGAAGGTCAGGAAAAACCCTCCCACCGCCTGCTCACACACATTAAATAAGGATTAAAAAAAAACAGTGTTAAGTCTGTGCAACCCAGGGATGCTTTATAATCAAGTTTAAGCTCGCTGTTAAGGCAAGGACGTGGGGCAGGTGGGGAAAGTCGGGAAGATGGGAAAAGCTAATTGAAAAGAAGAAGAAGCCCAGAGCGCAGAGATGCAGAAACGGGGGGGGGTAAACAGAGGGAGAGGTGAAATATGCGTCACAGCTGCGGCTTGGGGCTCACCTACGGAGCACCGAGGGATGTTACTGATGGACATGTCTGACATTGTGCTAACAAGCAGCCAGTGGATTGTGCATACAAACTGAACCACATACGCATGTGAAAACAGACTGTACAGCACACAGACGCATTATTGTATTTCTATCATTGTGAGAACCCTCCACTGGCCAGAATGATCTCCCAGCCCTAACCTGCTTACATACAAGGTCTATATTTAATTTATAATTTATAATAAAATACCATTTTCCCCATTTCCCCAAATCCCTATTTAGGGACTGCGTTATTAAGACATAGCTTCTCAATGTAACTGCACTCAACAACTGCTTCTTTAAAGAGTAATTTTCTTTGTTATTTGGCTGAGTCCGCCACCGCTAACCACAAGTGACGCCATATCAACCAGGACTGAACTTTTTTTTTTTTTTTTTTTTTTAAGATTGCAACTTAACTTTTATTTCTTATTCCATCTACCAATTTAAAACATAAAGTTTGCTCAGTTTCAAACTGGGTCTGGAAAGTTTGCCAGGCGAGAACGGCCTAAGCAAAGATGCTATCAACTTGCATTTTGGGAAATGTGGGATGCATTCTTTAATATGTCTCTTGTGACCCCCTAAACCTTATAGAAGTGCAGTACTAAATCACTGCAATGTATCTTACTGCTGAAGTGACTTCAATTTTAAACTAAGCAGAAATAAACAAAAGTCTAAACCTACTTTAATTTGGCGACAGGAAAGGTCTTCACTCTGGTTGTATTTGTTCATTTCGCAACCTTTTTTTTAATCAAAGAGCATAACCCCCATCAGATCCAAAGCTTGCTCGATGAAGGCTTTTAAATAGGGTGAAGGATTCTCCGACCAATCCCTGCCCTGGTGGAAAGAGGAATGCACCCTCTGTAGGGGGGTTTACACAATGTACTAACAGTGGATTTGTATCCATCGAACAGGGCTCCCTCCAGCTGTGCTGCAGTCCAATGGGGTTAAATTAAAGGCGAGCTACACAGCTCCGTGTGTTGGCACTCTTGTTAAACCCAGGATCTCTTAGTTAGAACAGTCTGGCTCATTTTCAAATGATCTTCTCCCAGATAAATGTCAGTAACCCCACATTCATTTCCAAAAGGCTTTAGCTCGAGACGCTTTACTGACTCCTGAAGCTGGATTTGGCAGTTTTGAAGGGTAAAGTGGCATTTGAGCCAGATCTGTCAGTATGCTGCCAGCCCAGTTACGACTTGCTGTCATTTCACATTGATGCCCTCCCTCCCCACCAGATCTACAGATGCCAAGGCGCCACCATGATTTGCCCTGATGAGTTGGAGCTGCTAGGTCATCAGGAGCCAGAGCTGTAATCCCTGTTCTTCTAACCCTTTGTGAAAGTCATCAGCTGATCAGCGAATGCCCCCCTCTCTCTTGGCATCATCACTTGACTCCGGGCTGATTGAGGGGATTTGGAGAGGAAAAGAGAGAGAATAAAGGATGGAAAACTGATAAAGGACACAATGCGTAGAAAGAGAGAAGTTGATGAAGAACACATGCTTATTCACAGAGACAACCCAGAGGAGAGAGGAAGGGCTGCCAGCCAGTTAGTCATTGGTGCTGAGGATGAAGCACAATCAGGGCAGCAGATGGCACTGATAGCGTGGAAAGTGCTAGGGAGGGGGGAATGTGGAAGGCTAAGACAAGGCTCATTATCACCTCTCTCTGCATCACATGGCACATCAACCCACCCCCCCCCCATCACCACCCGTACCTCTTGCTTCTCGTCTGGTAACGGTGCATTGCTCTCCCAGCATGGCTTCTCGGCTTCCACAGTGAGCAGCACAGAGCCTCAACCAGCCTCAAACTTTTGCCCACATCAATTAGAAAGGAAATAATTCACTATATTTGAACAAATGCAGCAATAAGAAAGTTCTTTCAACCTGTTTTGAAGTTGGGTATTCATTGTAGATGTCTTGACATTGAGGGGCAGGGATTTTAAAAACTGCCTCTGAGAACTTTTTGCCTTTTCTGTTATCTGAAAATAAACTCACCCATCTGTTCCTGCCTTCACATAGCCTTTGCAATTGCACTTGACAAGGTACAACTTCATTTTAAAGCTCAAAACTTGCACGCCAGGTTCTCTGATTTCACCATGACCTTCTAATCTAAGCCTATTGTGGCCAGTAGACATCCCAACAGGCCTGGTTTTATCAGTCCTACAAGGGTCAGGGTGTGCACTTTACCAGTTGCCCACATGATGTTTTATCACGGCTGCAGCAACCCTTTGTAACCTCCTGCTCAACCCATCCGCTGTGCATTTTTACTGGCGGCTGCCAGCCAACACCAAACCACATAAACAGCACGAGTTTAGAATATGCAGTGCAAATTCGGTCTACTTGACAGCCATGGTTCTGTTGACCTTCCAGAAAAATACTAATTTCAGATCATTTCATTGAGCAAATGCGATCATAACTGTTTATAAATACTGAGGGGTACCTCAAGCTCTGCTCGGTTGTAAGCCCTAAATGCAATTGAGGGTAGTTAGCAGCCAAGCGAGGCTGAATGTGATCCCTATCTGAGGTCGTGACTGCGCGGTTGTGTGTAAAGGAGAATATGAGCGAGCCAGCAGAACTATCAACGTTTAAGGATGTGTGGTCTGGCCAAAGTGGATGAAGGTTTGGAAGGGAAATGAGGTTGAATGTGAGACTGCACAACATGCTCTGTTCCTCAATCCCAACGGTCGGGTTGGCTGGCCCTTGAGAGAACCGAGTTCAAATGTTCTATTTAACCGAGGAACCGAAATACACCCTCAACATGGTCTCTGGGTGACGCAGCTGTTTCTTCTCAAAAGAGGCAAATCTAATGGGCAAAACAGTGATGATGTCAGCCATCACAGGCAGGCGCAATGATAGAATTTGGTCACGAAGGAATGTCCCATGGTTTGAAATGCGGTGAGATCAGGGGTCACAATGTTGAATATTTCTTAAAGGTTCTTTACAGCACAACTGCCTTGCTCGTACTCTTGCACTTGGCACTTTTCCTGAATGGAAAGACGTGTTATGGTAAAACAGTAATTTCCGCTTCTGCTCTTGAGGTTGTGCAAAGCCGGCACCATCGGGATTTACCGTTCTGACTACGATACACCACTACGTCATCCTTGCATCTGGACCAGTTGTGCTACTGTGCTACTGTACTTGTCTGCCAATTTGGGAAAGGCTTCAGTTTGACTTCTGGCCCGCGGTGATATAATACGACAACAACTGAGGGAAGAAAACGTAATGTAGTATACGAACATCTTTAACATTTAAGTAGCATTTTCCTTGATTTTCTTTGTATTTCTTGTCAGATTCTTGAAACAGTTACCGATGCCAAAAAAAATAAACTCATTCTATTGTTGACTTTGTTCATTGTTAATGATAAGGATGTCTACAACTTCCCCGCAATGCTAAAGTAAACATGCTTATCTTTAACAACCCCTTGCCCTCCACCCCTCCTCCGCTCCCTGTCGCTCCCAGGATGTGGCTGAGGTTGGGGAAAGGCAGGTGGGTTATGTAAGCAAGAGTTATGGGTATACGGGGAAGTGTGTGTGCTGATGGAGGGGAGTTTCAGTCTGAGATTCTTAGTGTAGTTTCTACGACTACAATCCTAGAGCTAGTGGTCCTTTTACATTTTAGACTTTTAGCTGACAATTTTATCCAGAGTGACATAAAAGTGTGTTGAACAGAAGAATTACATTTGTAGATGACAAAAAGTTGCTTGGGTGAAGAGTAAAATAAGAGTGACAGAAAAAGTACTGAACACCTGGGTCAAAACACACTCACATTTTGAAGGACAATATAAAGATCATTTATTCATTTCTTAACCTTGATCTCTATCTATGGGCCACTTAGTAAGGATTACAGCCAATGTCACTCATCTGTTTACCTCTGTGCTATTAACTTGTAATAATTACACGCTCCCAAGTGGAAGTTACTCTTTAGCACTAGCTTAAGGATTATGCAAAGGAGTAAGTCAATACAGGTTAAGTCTCTATTATCGCACAGCCAATACTCTCCTCCTGGCACCAAATTGCCACCAGTAAATGGCTCCTTTTGTGGCGTCTGCACAATAGAAAAAGGAGGAGAGATAGCATCGGCTTGTGCCTGTAATCAGTGGCCAGGTTTGACTGACGCGCGGCATTATTAGCATGACACAGGGCTAAGGAGTGGGAGCTCCCAGATTACAATTTACACGCTATCTTCTAACGCCGCTCGAGTTGAGAGCCTGTCACAACAACAGGTACCCTGGGGATATCACACACACACACACATTCACAGACACACTCAGACACACACACACACACACACACATACAGGGAAGGGATGTCATGAAGGAGAAGTGAGGAGGAAAGGGATAGAGAACCTGAAATTGTGACACTTTACTTACATGACAGATCACAAACAGCGTTTTTAGCACAGGAAATTGTTCTTACCTGCAGAGACAAAAAAAAAAAGAGAGACAGAGATGGAGAGTGTTAAGTGGATTTCTCTAACAGTGTTCATGTCACTTGCTGGCCAGTTGGTTTGGGTTCATTCTTGTCTCCCTCAGTGAGACATAGTGGCCTGACTGGATGTCCATATTTGGCCATGTGGGCGCTCCTCGAGACGGTCTCTGTTTAATAACATAGGGCCTGGTCTCAGCTGGTTGGGCTGATGGGCATAATTCCTCTCTCTGCACTGTTAACTCTTATCTCCGACAAGCCCGTACACACGGACACCACAGGCCATTGGACGGGATTCACATGAGTAACGCTTGTTGCAAACATTGCAGATGCTACCACAGATACTACTGCAACTGTTACTAGTATTTCTTACCAAAGAGAATCTATGACACTACAACAACTACTTATTCTATTAATGCTAGAGCTGCAGCTACAAATAATGACTACTACTCATACTTTCACTATTTAACAGCTACTATTACTGCTTTTAAAGCTACTTTATGATGTTTTATTGTGGTGTATAATTATGTTACTTTCTGATGTCTGAAGTTGTACACTGGTTTTGGTCCTTTTACTGCTTTTAATAACAATAACATGATACTGCGAGAGACCATTTTCAAAAAAAACCCCCCAAAAAAACCCTCAAAGCTCTGAACGATAACAGCATGTTCCAATACAGCAGGCAGACAATTCATGAGAGAGACAGAGAGAAGGGGCTGGGCTTCCTCTTAATTCCCTGTCTAATTACTCGTCCCAGGCTCACCCCAGGTCAAAGACCCTGCAGGTCCCACTCTAATCCGTCTCCTCGGCCCACTTCAAAGGGCCCTGATTACAGGGAGGAGAAGAATGGGAGAGAGAGAGAGAGAGAGAGAGAGAGAGAGAGAGAGAGAGAGAGAGAGAGAGAGAGAGAGAGAGAGGACAGGATGCAAAGACAGAGGGATAAAAAGGAAGGAAGGATCGAAGGAAGGAGGGAAGGAAGGTGGACAGAGCCAGAATGGAAACATATCTTGTCTCTGAGCTGGCTGGCTGGTGTGTGAGGTCTGTTTAGCTCCAGCTGATGCTTCTTCGCT
This sequence comes from Argyrosomus regius, assembly GCA_946959425.1. NCBI lineage: Eukaryota > Metazoa > Chordata > Actinopteri > Sciaenidae > Argyrosomus > Argyrosomus regius. Next base: position 4,522,501 of record OX336885.1, read on the forward strand.
GGCTTAGCTCGGCTCTCAAAGGCACAAGCCATGAGGGAATGTGCTGCATTTCAGAGGCATAAGCGAGCCTTATACACTCAAAGCTCTTTGTCCATTGTCATATAAACTCTCAGAGCGGCAATAAAAGCAAGTAGACAAATGTAACATAACAACGGTGCTGTCTTGTGCACATGTGCGCGTGTTTTTGAACTTTTTCCAGTCGTCCATTGAGACTGTTTAATCCCTCCCATCTATTACATGATTTGAGGAGCCAAAGCATTCAGAGGAGCGATAAGGAAAGGCTGTGCAAGTACATCAGGGAGAGCGAGCCAACATTTTCCAGAACAACAGACTACTATTATCATAACCCCAAACAAGTATGTCCAGTACAACCAGAGTGTCTGTCTACCTAGATTCAGGTCAGATGACTATCAATTCGCTTAAAATTCAAAATGTAGAAACAAGCCACCAGTAATTTGCTAATGAATAATGAGGATTTATTGTATAATCACATGCTTCCTTGTTGCTTTTTGGTACATCTCATCATGCCTGTTCATTGGATTTTCTCTTGGTGCCAGTCTTTTCTTTCTACAGGCATGGTGACAATCTTGTTTAGCGGTAATCCAAACAAAACGATTGTGCTGCAGCTGAAACTATGAAATTCATCACTTCTAGTTTGCCTGAGGATTTTTTTTTCTTGGGAAACATCCTCCCAGGTGTTCACGAAAGAAATGAAAACTGTTTTTTGTACAAACTGAATCACTGTTGTGTTAGATTCATCAGCGGCTGAAAGAAGCCAGATGTATTTGTTGGAAAGTGTTGTGGATAATTGGTTAAAAAATGACAACTTTTCAAAATCCTGAAAGGATTGAATAGTAAGTGAATCCCACTGGTGCATTATATTTCACCTCCACAATGCTCTAAGTACGCTAATATATACAGTTTTTCGCCCACTTCTGGAGAGTCTGGCGTGCATAGTCTTATAAGTTATGAAGTATAATTTCAAAGCAGCAGTGTAAAGAAGAAGCGCAGGGGAAAAAAACAGATGAGGGAAGTGAAGGGAGAGCATGAGGGAGTGAGAGGAGTAGGAGGACAGACTTAAAAAGGCCCGAGGCTGACTCCCTCTCTCTCTCTCTCCATGCCGTGGATGATCAGCGGCTGGAATGAGGCTGGCCGCTGGCTAGACTTGTCTGTCCACAGGTTTAAATTTAGGCTGGATCAGACACGACGCCTCGGCCCTCGCCCTCGCAGCCAGCCGTCGAGTAACTCATGGAAGCCATCGCTGACCACATTATCATTTCTCCTCGCCTCTCAGGGGGGGAGAGGAGGACGCGGCCACCCACCGTTAAAGTCGACTTGATGCATGCGAAAGTTTTGGGATTTAAGGACCCTATTCATAATGTGTGCGGCGATGAATCCGAGTGAAAGTATTTTCTCAAGGCTGACTGCGTGAGGCTGATAAATATCGACTAAGGACATTTGCGATGTTTAACTCTCGTGTCTCATTTTGAGTAATTGTGGTTTAAAATTGCAAGCATACTTCCCACCTACAAATCAAAATCTTAACATACTGTATACATTATACTCTTAAGTTCTAGACCACCAACTAAATTTCCACTATATACATGAAAAACAAGACAGATGGCCAATTTTTCTTTGCGCTCGCTCTGACAACACAGAAAAATTAAAAGGAAAAAAAAGAATCAGACAGCGTTGGCACACTACAATGAACTGCCTCTGATTCGGGAGTGTGCAAACAAACAGTTCAAGCAGAGGTAATCATAATAGTAAGATGTCTTATCAGAGCTTCTGATGTGGAAAGTCTGAGCAGCATTCAAATCAGCAAATAACGCATAATTGTGGACGGGCTCATTCAGGTCTTTGAGGTACACATCTTTTTCCATCAAAGAATACAGGCCGGAGAGTATCTGTTTACAAGCTATTACTCACTTCCCTTTCTTGCTGCCCTCTTGTCCACATTGTGCTATCTTTTCTGTAATTGCGCCTTATTATGCCCGGGTGATAAGGGAACGATGAAACAGGGACACCGCCTCTCATGTAAACATTTGGATGTGATTTTGGCTGGCGCTATCTTAGCTGTGCTCTCTTAGTGTCTAATGTGTGGCTGTGTGTGTGTGTGTGTGTGTGTGTGTGTGTATGTCGGGGAGTGAGTGAGTGGGGGTGGGGGGGGGGGGTAAACCTCTGACGGGAGACGAGTCGCGACCTTCTCTACAACAACTGAGGAGAACAGACAGCGTGGAGTCTCTGCAGCTGTTTCTCTGCGGCCGCAGAGGGGAGCTTTTAATTGAATGTGAATGCAAGTTGCAAAGGCTTTTAATTTGGCCTTGGCTGAAGAGACACACACACACACCAGGGGCGGGTGGGGTATGAGGGGGGGAAGGGGGGTAAGACAGCCCCTGCCTCATCCCGACTCGCCTCACCTCCCTCCCAAGCCCACACATCACACGCCTCTAATTACTAGCCATGGGAAAGCTGGGTAAACAACAACATTTTACAACACGCAACAACAACAAGACATTGTGATGTGCTAAGATCAAGCTGTAACATCCGCTGAGCCCGAAATCAAATTAGGGGAGCGCAGATCAAAAAAATGCAGAGAAGAAGAAGAAGAAAAAAAAGAGAAAGAAAAGGAGGCTCAGCTGTATCCTTGCGTAATGAGCAGAGGGAGGGACACGTGATGGCTCCAGCGAGGCGGACGGCGAGGGGGGGAGTATGTCGGCTACATTACAAGGCATGTATTTAAACAGCTGTAATTGTGTGATAACTCCATCGGCTGGGTGGGAAGAGTGGTGACGTGGAGTAAGGCCTCGACTCCTCATACCGTCTCCCTCCCTTCACCCACCCGTCCATCCATCCATTCATCCATCCATCTCTCCGGAGCTCCTCAGTGGAAAACGTTGCACAGGGGGTCATTTTTCGATTTGGTAACTCGCTCCGCCCGTGCGACCTGCACATGGGTTTCATTTGTGCTCTGCTGTAGGTTAGAGGGGAATGGAGGACAGAGGGAGGTGGAGAGTTAATAGCCTGAGATAACTAAACTTCCATCAATGACTTTGATTCTGGATTTAATGTCCTTGTGGGAAGGGTGCCTCCTTGAAGTGCTCGGCTGACTTGCATGCACTTGTATTAAGTGCAAATGCGGAGTAACAGCCAGATCTGTTTGCTTTCTTCCTGAAATATGGGACTGTTTAATGTCACTGATGAGCCCAGTTTGTTGTTGTTGCACCCCCCCGTGCATATGTGCGTACACACATAACCACACAAACACAAGCAGACAGGCGAGGGGGGAATGTGAGGCTTGTGTACCCATCCATGAAAAGCACACATAGTCAGCGCTCCTCCACACCGCTGGGCCCCGAAACAGAGCACCTTTTCAACAGACGGCACTAACTCATGGGTTTGCAGTTAAACTGCCCCAGGCCATGGCAGTGGTGTGAGGGCCAAAGGCATGTAAACAGCAGACGACAATGAGCAGACTGACCAGAGTGCACGCTTCTGTCATTCAAACCCTCTTTACAACCCTGTTCCCACAAGCCGCAGAGCTGTGCTGGAAAACAATACGCTTACTTTGCATCACTCACATTCTGTCAAGCCGAGGGGATGGTAAAGCTCCAAACAGGAGGAAGTAAAAAAAAAAAATCTCAGTGGAATGCTGCCCTGCTCGACAAAGACAAGTCTTTGAGGAGTTTTTTGGGCTTTTTCAGTGTCAGAAAAAGAGAGAGCAACTTCGCTGTAAAACTTATCTCTAAAACACGATGCATCAGTCTGTGGCAGAAAAAAAAAATCTCATCTTAAAAAGCCTCACGAGGCATTTGTTTGGACCTTTTTCAAATTACATCTGGAGATGTTTAAATGTCATTAAAATATGTGCCGGCTGAACGGGTTGGGCTCAAATTACAGCCCCAAAATGGCTGGAGAAACATGCAAGTCTAACATCTATCCTCATCACAACTTTTAGCAACACTCACAACGCTCTCCCCATTGTGAGCCATCGCGCACAACTTTATCTGTCAAAACATTTACGCTCCACTGGTGTGAAAACTGGGTTTTTTTGGGGGGAGGAAAAGCAGATAAAGGCCTCGTTTCCTTGTAAATTTATGAAGATGAGAGCAGAGGTGGAGCGTAAGGCAAAAAAACGAGAGGTAGCAATGGTGGGTGGAAATGGTCGGGAGCCTCAGTTCTGTATCTGTGTCTGTGTGCGGCCCTTGCCAAGAAAAACAAGGCCTGAGCGACGCTGGGATCTGATTTCAGGAAACTGGTTCCTCTGGGGGGGTGGGGAGGGTTGGACGGAGGGGGAGTGGGGGGGCTACACTTCATGTCCTCCCAGAGAAAAGAAATTTAGAGACAGAACAACCGTCCTCTTCACTCAGCACCCGACCAGCTCTGACGGCTGATGTACAGTCACCATTGTGTGGGTGGCGTATTTTAACCCGTATAGCACGTCATCGGCGCTGCTCCTGCCAGTAACACTTTCACAGTGATCACAGAGCCGGGCACGAGTCCCTGATGCAGATCCTTGTGCCACAGAGAGGTCAGCTCAGTTCAGAGCCTTGTATCTGCATCTGGATCGCAAACTCCGCTGCTGCAGAGCCGGAGGGATACTACTCAGCACATGTGCAGAGAATTAGCGCTGGCTACGCAGAGTTCCGAGGCTTAAAACCCCTTTGTTACTTAGCCTCCATGTAACACGCTACTCCGCGTGTGTACAACAGTCTTGATCTTATTTGTCACTGCCTTTGTTTTTACTGCTTCTAGGCAGCTTCGCAATGACAGGGACTTCCAGTGCGCTCTGTGGTAGCAGCAGACTGCTGGCACTTCACCGTGGGGGCCTGGGTTCAACAACAAGTGGTACAAAAGAGAAAAAGGGAAATGGAGATGGTGGAAAATAAAGATTCTGAGTCTCAAAGGGTGTGAGGTATGGTTCGGCTGCTCCAGAAATTAAGAAACTCTTGTGTGAGGGAGGATGAGAGAAGCCTATGTCAGAGGCTGATGTCAAAGGAAAGTTATTTCCCACATAAACAAAGCAAGTAGTCTCCTGCTTTTGTTATTCTTGCACCATATTTCATCTAAATTTTACCAGTCTCGCTCTCTCTGAACTTCTAGAGTTGCTACAACTTCTAACTTCTTTGACTTTGAAGATAAATTACAAAAACAAAGCAACAGAATTGTTTGGACTGGCTATCTTCTGAAATTATTACTGGAGTTTCATTACCAAAATAAAATCTACACCTCTTTCATAGCTTTGAGAAATATAACCATATTTCTCTACAAAACACTTTTTTTCTTTGAACAAACTAAAAATTCGCCTGGTCAATATATCAAAAATATTTACAAAGAAGGACTCTCAAAGTGATATAGATACTGGTATCAGCCTAGCACAACACAACACAGTCTAGAATCTGGATTCAAATCAGGAACTATGTGATCAAAAAATCTGTATACAGGACTATGAATCTGACCAGGCACTATTTTCCATAGTCTTTGCAATGGCCCCGTGTATTTATAGAAATGCCTAATTTTTAAAAATGTTGACTAGACGTCTAATATTTAAACAGAAGCAGCCAGAAAAGAACATTACCTATAAAAAATGTACTTTATACTGAAACTTATGCAAAACTCTGAATGAAATCAGAACCCAGACAACTGATGCTCTGCTATTTGATCCTCTTTGCTATGGAACAATTTGCAGATGACACATTCTTATTTTTCTCTCTTTTGAGAAAAATCACTCAACTCAACAAGTTTGGGTGGATCATCTAGCCAGCTGTCACATTTTGGTTGGTGTTCAGTGTTCGGTAACTAGAGCTGGGTGGTTTTTTGAGACCAACAATAAAAGGATACATTTTTCAAACATGGTTTTCAAAAAGGCAACCACACAAGAACACTGCTTAAAGAGAGGACAGTATAAATTCAGAGCAGGATTTAGACAGTATGAAGAGACTTTTTCTCACTTTAAAGATAGAAGATAAGATAAAGAGTTAGCATGGCTCACTGGAGGCAACCATCCATCAAAGGCAAAGGCAATTTTAGATTTGGTGTTCTCGAGATACAAATACCAAACTGAAAACTTTTTTGATTACTTACACTGAAAATAAAAAATGAAAGTTTAAATATTTGCCCAAATAAAATCGACAAAATTCTGTTTGAAATCAAAAACTGATGAAGACAAAGAAGAGTACAAATCAAATCTGAGCAAGCATTCCATGCATTTTTGCCACTAGGCAGTATTTGATACTTTGTGTTGCTATGAAGCAGCTGGACCTGCAAGACCACAAAAATATGTAACAATCCATCTTTCTTGGTTTCAGGAGGAGAACCATAGTTGTTCAAAACAATGTCCTATGAGAAACTATCGCATGAGCTACAGGTTTGGTTGGAGTGACAACAATGAAGATGTTAGCTTAGATGCTGCTAGCATCAGTTAAATGAGGACTGGAGAATTTTTTGTTCTTCTTCTGACTGGCATCATATGGTTTGTTGATCTAATTGGTTGAAGTTGCCGTGACAGACAGATGGTTCATGCAATCACCCGCCAAGTAGCGTATTCCCTTTTTTTCAGCAACTTCCTACTTAGGCCACCAAGCAAAATCAGGGCTTGTTTCATTCAGTAAAGTAAAGCTAATTAGCGTAGAGCACTGGATATTTACCAAAGACCAAGACAGTTGAGCAACTGGAAATTTCCCCCAACAATCTGCCTATCAGACCCCAACAGAAGACACCTCTGAGTAAAGAAATAGTGTTGCTCTGAACAATTTTCAAGCTCAGTGTGCTGGAAGACCTCGAGGGCTCGATGGATAAAAACACACACTAGGGGCCGGGCCAGCAAACACAAACAGAGCTGTGTTGCTTTTAGCTAAGGCCTTACATCCAGTATCAGGCCCCCAGGAGCCCACTCCAACCTCCCAGCCCACCACTGTCCACCAATACACTGCCCCTCCTCCCTCATCCCTTCTCCACGCTGGACAACCCCAAGGTGGAAGTAATGATGCCAGATGTGACCAATCAAGCTGATAAAGAGCAGGGTCTGCTGTGGACCGACGCACAGCTGTGGGTGCAGCTGTGCACGGTTGTCAGGCCAGTTTGCTCGCTCAGAGAGAAAAGAGAGATAGGGAGGGAGAAGAAACAGCCTTAGTGTCCTAAAATAATCTCCTTAGATCAAACAATCGACATCTCGGACACATTCATCTTTGACGCTCCCGCCCTTCAGACCCAATAAAACTTTGTCATTGTACTTCTAAATCCTCCATCTCTATTATGTCCTATCCTTCCTTTTTCCCTCCTTCTTCTTTCCCTTCCACGTACTCTGTCTCTCCTCCTCTCTTGTGCTTGAGACAGGGCCTGCTCAACACATTAGCAAGATATCCTGTTCTGACGGCAGCTTTAACCCAAATCCAGCCATCATGAAGAGTTATGCCATCATAGCGAGCTGCAGATTTGGGAGATATAATACATATCAAACCTAGAGGGACCCGGTGGGAAGAAGAAGGGGGAGAGGCCACTCTTGTAAAAACAGCAACAACGACGGAAAACCCAGAGGAGTCGCAAATTCGGAGGCAGCGTGTACGGCGCAGTGACTCGGGCTGCGTGCATTCAAATCATATGATCTTAATGCAATTTATGAATGAGGTAACATTATTCAAAATAATAATCATATGTTTGTGGAAAACACTTTACAGGGACAGATAATTCCCTTATGCCTAATGCAGTGTTACACGAAGCAGAGGAAGTCAGATGACTTCTTGTTGTCGCTTGACTCAAAGAAGTTTCTTGCACTTGGGGGAATTTTGGTCTCCAGGCAGATTTCTTCCCTTATTTTATGAAAATAAAGAATAAATACAAGTCAGTACAGGCTCACAGTACGCTCACATCTTCCCCGAGCCTTAAAAATGGAAAGTAGCACAGCCCTGCTTACTTTTCCTCCTTTGTTTATTTTCCTGCTGCCTTTGTCCATCAGTCTCCCCCGCTGCTTTCTCTTCCCTGCTTCAGCCATTTTATGAACAATCTCACCAAATTAAGATATAGCTGCAGCAGCCTGACACAGCAGCATGTCGCCAGACATTTGGCATTAAGTTATGTTTCCTGAGTAAAACTCAAAGCAGAAACAATACTGTCTTGCACTGCTTCATGTGGACTCATGTGCACACTCAATGCAGCTCCACGCGTGATTGTGCTGACAGACACGCTCACCTTCTTACTTTCCAGTCATAAAAAATAGTAGATTTCATGAAGGTGCTTGCTACAATGTGATTTTCAGTGTCCCAGTTTCGAAATAATTAGAGAGTAATTATGTACTGCATCTTCGAGGCAATTACAGTGATTGTCATGTCGGTGCTTTAATCTAAGTAAGGTCATTATCAGTGTAAACACATCTTGATTAAAAACATCTTGCTTTCTGCTGCATCTTTGATTTTCCTTAGGCGTGTAAATAATTAGATTTATTCAGATTACTCTCAGTTTCTTTGACAACATGGCAAGTGGTGACAACCAACATCTCTACTTCGCTAACAGATCGGGGTCTTCTTGTTGCAGGAAATGAAAAGGAGAGATCAATGACTAAGCAGCCAAGGCTTTTTGAAATATGAACAGGATTTTGTAGCTACTTCAGAACATGCACAGGATGTTTCAAATGAGGTGTCGGCTTAATCTGATCAATCGTGGAGATGATAGCAACAGTAGGCACGTGGAGATGTTGTGTTCCTTCCTTTCCAGAGGTTTGGCATTGGGGATGAGTGGTGAGGCAGTTTTTTTAAAAGATAAAAGCTTCTTTAAGGCTGAAAAAACAGTCCTTCAAGACAAGGCTCATAGCCAGCGTGTGCAAACGTCATCCAAATTGCTCATGATTGACTCAGTACCATCAGAATCCAGGCTTGGGGAGGACTAAATGTTGCATAGAAATTGGATTCTTGACCGAGGCATTTTTTAACGTCTCCCCCAAAGGAGCTGACGCAGCTTCAGACCAATCACACAACAGGCGCTCTGTTGTATACTTGGCGAGCTGCTGGCCACCACTGGGCCTCACTGGATGAATGTGGACCTTTAAGAGTAAACCACACATGCACACACACACACACAGTACATATGCACTTAGATACACACAAGCAGGCATGAAGTAGGCAGAGAGTTGGAAAACAGTGCGCGCATAAAAAAGGCAGCTACAATATTTCATAATTAAAAGCCCTTGTCACATGCAGGATGCGAGCCGCACGCCGCTCACGACCGTCGCATAAACAAACATCACGAGTAAAACCTGAGCTGTGATGGGAGAGAGCAACCACACACCGTGACTTTCACTGTCCAACAATCCGGGCAAGAAAACGTTTAGACAGAGCCTTCTCTCACTTTCACTCTTGTTGCTAAAAGCAGGCCTCCGAGGTGTAAGGATACAAATGACCTAATGCAGGATAAACATATAGCTGGGCGGCAGAGGAGAAGGTTTATATGTCTGCGCCGTGGAGTGAACAGCATGCCAGTGTTTTAGGAGGCAAACTACCCAGAATACCTCCTGGTTGCCTGCCGTGCAAATGGAATACCGACATACTATTAATAAAGACTGTTTATGAGTCGTCGCACTGCCTCTTGGATATATATGTGTTTTTTATGCACTCAGCACTAGTTTATGCAGGTGGTTATCAGTGTAAATCCACATGAAGGCATGTGCAGGCTGGAGATGAAGTTACACGGTTATGTGCTCATCAATGCTATTAGTTTCCACAAACGTTGATTGCTTTGACACTTCATGCCGCCCAAGCGTGGCGATAAAACAGATCGGTTTCGCTCATGCCAATTTAAAGGCTGATATACGGCTCCCCTTTCGTGCCGAGGTATCGATGCCAGCCCGAGAGCGTGCGAATCAAACGCGGACTTGTCATTTCAGGATCCGAGGAAGATAACTGACGTCTGAAAATGTCTAAAAAACACACCCAAGGACTGATTCGAATGCTCGACCGTAACATGCAAGACTGATCAAGATGGAGCAGGACTGTAGACTGAGAATAGTAGTGGCACCTGTTGGTGGGTGGACACAAATTCTGAGTTGACCCGCCAGTGCCTGGACCAAAAACAGAACAGCAACCGAATGTCATGCTAATGCGGTATATAAATGTCACGTTGCTGTCTGGTTTTAAAGCAAAACCTTTTTATGGAACTTAAAAAAAAAAAAACAGAAACTTTTGAAATTGCATCCAAAATTCTCGGATAAAAAGTCAATAAAACACACCCGAGCACGATTTAATACACTCCAGGAGTTTTGCTGCTGCAGCTTTCTTTGGTCTGGTATGACCAGTAGCTTACGATGGCTTACAGTGGCTAACGTTGGCAAACATTGGGCAGACGTTGCTGTGAGATTATCATTTCTGGGTCAGTTCACTGATTCTTGTCCACTTGTGTTGGGCTACACTATGGTTGCCTGTTTTGTCATTAGTGTGTCGATGTAGTTTGATCAGATTTAATTGGCAGTGACATCTCCCTGCCAACACAAGCAAACTACCGGATGCCAGATCACCAAATACTAATACTTGTATTGTTAAATTTGGATTTCTACGCGGGCCGCCCACTTTAAACCAGCGAAAAAATTACTGACAAAACAAAAGTACAGAGATCTCCTCTGAAATGGCCAGTGCTGTTTTAACTTTGGCAGAAAATTATGTTATAATGTCAAAAATCGGTTTCAGGAGTCGTGATTTGTGCAGGCAGAAAGCAGAAACAAAGTGAAGTGCGCTGAAGTTTGGAGTTGTGAGCATAATATGAAGGGACGGTTTTAAAAACACTAAAAGAGATTTAGGTCATTACTAGAGCCACTAAACATCGCTCTCCTTGATCTGACTGATGATGTCTATCTCCAACAATGTGACCGCACAGGGCAGGGAGATATTAATGATGTCTGTAAATACACCTCTCCCTAGTCCAATCCCCACACACACACACACACACACACACACACACACACACATACACACATACACACAAACACATCATCTGCTTCTTCGCTCAGGCCTGAGTCAGACCAGGGAGATGAGCTCAGCTCCAGCTGGATGCTGAGGCAAGCTTTAACTCAGTCAGCCACTCCCCCGTCCCAGCACAGCTCAGCACAGACCTGCACTGCCAAGTTTAACATGGCTGCCTGCTACAGTACCTAAATCAGAGGTGCTCTAAATCAGCGCCGCTCCTGAGAAGATGCAATTTTTCATTTGCATGTTGTTTTATAGCCAGATTGGTGGAGGGGAGGGTGGGAAGCGGAGGCTGTATACATACCCTGCTAATGAAATTAGAATGGCTCATCTGTGTGGACGTGAACACCAACGACAGTACACGGACCTCGGCGAGCTGCCCTCAGCTCTGACTGGGCCAGTTTTAAGCAGATTTATGGTCTCCGGTGGGGCAACAGGGGGATTTTTGGTCCAGACCTAAATCATGCCTGAAAGTATGAGGAGCTAATTACAAGAGAAGTTGAGCAGCAGTCTGGGGTCTGTGTGGTTTTCAGTAGGTCCAACACCACTGAGGATTGTGCTAAATGCAAAAAAGCCCCTCTCTGCCTCACATGGTAGCTAGCAGCAGTGTAAAGTGTGCTAAAAAATCCACGTTGAGTTTTGTTTGGAGCTTGAGTGCTGAGTCACCTCCAAGTCAGATTTTCTGGTGGTAGTGAAGTAGCCATCTGGGCAGCCTTTAGTAGGCAGAGCACTACCCAGAGAGCTCAGAGCTAGTAGCTGTTCATGGTTTTGACAAATGTTTAATGTGCTCTGGGACTCATCGCTGCATAATGTTAAATGGCAATGGGCCTCTTCTTAGCTCTGCTATTCTACTGAGAGGAGTAGAAAATGGATTTTATCTGCACTGCGGCAGATCTAGCAGAATTCTCTCAAATCCATTGATTTTCTGAGGGAAGAAATCCGTCGATCAATGACACTTTTTTCTTTTCTTTTTTCTTCAAACAATACTTTGTGCAAAAAGGGGGGCGGCTGAAATCATAAGCCATGAGCTAACAATCAAATATAAAAGATATTGATTGCATCTCAGCCAAACACAGAGACTGCTCATCAGTCAGTCCCAACCTCCTGCACCAAACCTAGGCCCACACCCTGCACTAACTAGGCAGCATGTGTTGGTAATTTGCGAGCAGTTGATGTTGATTAGCTGGGTTATGACACCCTGCGACCTCGGCTGTAGCAAAGTACATAGACACACATTCTCCAATTAGCCCTGTGGCGTTTGGCTATCAGGCTTTACGGGGCCATAAGAGGGAGTTATGTGAAAAGTCTACAGGGCTTTAGTTAAACCCTCACACACTCACACACACAGTGGCACACACACGTCTATATAAGTTGGCACACAAAAAAATGAATGCATGAAAGCAGTACTACTATTTCAGTTACTTACATTGATGGAGAGTGCATCTGAGCAGCTACTCTAGTTTAAACTTCACGAAGAACTCCACATTCACCCAGACAGCTAATGATGTGTACAACATAATGTGCTCTTTTTCTCATTACAAGTTTCACAACTCCCCACTGAACTGCCGTTATCCCCCAACATAAACTAAATATGAACTCATATTACAGCAAAATTGTTCTTAGGTAACTTTGTTTTTGCAGGCATACTGTTGCTGAGGGTGTGAAGTAATTCAATCTGTCAGTTAAGAGCAGGGAAGTGAAACAACAAGAACACGAGAAAGCAAAGCATCACGTTAAGAGTGTGACCTAACATTTGACAAACATTTTCTCTGTAACAGTAAGTTTTACTATATTTTTAACCAGATTAATTTATAATGATAGTTTGAATAGAATGAATATTTATTGTCCTAGTACTGTTTACAAAAAGTCCCAAAACTCAAGGTTTCCTATTAAAAATCAAACTTGTATGAACAAGGCTAAGGGTCCACTGGCACACTAGCAGTCATATTGAATTGAATTTTGAACTGACGGTGGCGCTAGATAAAGAATTAAGGGATCACCAAAGTTATTACAATTCATCCCGAGGAGCATGTGAATGCCTGTACAAAATTTCATAGCAATCTATCAGATAAATGTGAAGACAATTAATTCAAAACCACAAATGTGAGCCTTACGGCTGTGGTGCTAGATGAAATGTCTTGACAGTCAGTAGGGTACATCAGCTGGGAACCTTGAACATCCATGCAAAACTTTGTGCCGATCCATTTTGTAGGTGTTATATCGTTGACCTGCTGGATGAAAAGCCACATAGACAATAAAGTCATCCTCTGGGGACCATGCACGTCTATGCAATCCATCCAATGGTTGAGATATTTCAGTCTGGACCAAAGTGGTGAAACGGCATTGCCATACCTCAAACCACGCCAATGTTGTACTTATGAGAGGTACTCTGATGCATGTTTACGATCTCATCAAGCAAAATGTTTTTGCCTTTTTGTTCTGGTTGCATGCGCATTGCGAGATAATCCAGCAGTAAATCTTTGTGAAATTGTTCTGATGTCTGGTCTTGCCCATAGTGAAATCAGAGCATATTTGATAGCACGTAATAGCTAACAGAAAAACAGACACCAGATCAGAATGGCAAAGTCAAACCCCACAGAGCCGAGGCCAGCAGCGGTCTCCCCACCTTGATTCACTCCCTTCAAAATGACTCCATTACCGTGACAAGAGGCAATATTCTCGCAACAGAGCTCAAGGGTTTCTTGGCTTGCATTGCAGACGAGTGACAGATTTAGTGCTGTTCTTGGATCCTATGGGCCTGAAATGACTTAATAAAGTGAAGCTGACGTTTTGAGTACAAAAGTGGATGCCTGAAGTCGAGAGGTTGAAGCAAGGACGTCAGGACTGTTTCCTATCCAGTCGGACGTGTGCGTGAGTGCGCAGAGCCGCTGAAACCACCAGAACCTGATCTACAGCGGTACATGCAGTAACTGTCAGGACCCTCTTCTACTGATGGGGGACTGAGAGGTGATATTACAGTGGAGACAACCTTGGCAACCACTACCACGTTCTCAAGTCAGCTTTCCTGTGTGGGAAGCCTGAAGCAACCAGAGAGCCCAAAATGAAAGTTGAGATAGTCGTCCACGGGAGCAACCTCCACTATTTTGAGAGCAAAATATTACATCAAGATGTGAGCGCTTATTTATCTGGGTTGATGTTAACCTTAACAATTGTGAAATGTTTGCTCCAATAATAATCAAATTAATTCCCTATTTTATGCTAAACCTCAATGAAAATCAAATCCTAAACCCAAGGTTTAGTCCTAAAATAGAACCTCGCTGAGGTGGGAACCGGCCAAAATGACTTCACTTCACAAAACTTCCTGACTCCAAAGGTCTAAAGCTCAAACTGGCTCTCACAAAGATGAAAAACCGAAGAACACACACGGACATAAACCACACACAAAGAAGATTTAATTCCTTACAGTTACAGACTCAAACACAAAAACAGTCCAGCAAAGACATACAGAGCCAGTCCTGTGGGGTTTCTCAGCTTGCCAACAAGCTAGACCAGTTCTTTGGGTGTGTGTGTGTGTGTGTGTGTGTGTGTGTGAGAATGTACCCCTCGCCCGCGCCCTCCCCCCTCTTGTCCCACCACTCCTCTCCCTCCCAGACGTGCTCTGATGGAGAGATAAGTTGAAGGTCATCCTGAGAGAACAGAGGCTCCGCTCAGGAATGTGTGGAATAACATTCTCTTGTTCTGTGGACAAAAAGCATATCAGAGGCTGCCATGGTGTCATATGGGCCTGTGTCATCACCACGCTCAATATGAGCTGGGGACTGATGGCTTGATTTAGGAGAACATGGAGGGTGACACACACTCTCAGCAGCTAGTAACAACCCCAATTTTCTTTGATTAGTCTTCTTTATTATGTGAACAATTCTAAAAAAAATGAGGCAAGATAAGACCGAATGCACTGGCACACCATCAATCCAAAAGTGAAATAATTCCAAACCGAAAACTTTGGTGTGCAGCTGTTTATGCAACCAAAGAAGTTGTTATGGTGCTAAAATCCTCAGAAAAGCAGCAAGAGGCAAACCAGTAAATAAAACTGGAGAGAAACTTGGGCAGAGGTTCTGAAAACAGATCTCTTTAAAGAATCTTGTAAAAATTAGAATTTCTTTTGCTTCATGCCAAGGTGTTTCTCTTCCAAAAAAATGAAATACCAGATCCTGATATCACATGATATTAACAATAGCACTGACATCGACCTGATGAAATGTGAACAGCTTATCTAGTCTGAAAACTGATGTTTGGATAGGCAGCAAACATCCATTAGTCTCAGGGTCATTATTCAAAACTATAAAGAGATCCAACTGACGCATCAAGGATATGGACATAGTGGTAACTGAGATCTCTATTGGCAGTGTTAGTCTTGCTCTGCACACACACATTAATAATGTGTTTGCGACATGCAAGCCTCCCAGCTGCTCCCATCCAGAGCTGTGGAGGCTGGGTGAGTCATCATGTGAGCTGGAAGAAAATGAATATGGCTGTAGATCTGTCATAGACCACAGAGAGTAACCTCGCCAAGTTCACTGCTGACACGTTGAGATCCAATAATCACCAAAATGTACAAGCTTGGACGTTATCGTGGAAATCGAGTATAAAAAGTTTCAGGCTTAGGAAGTGCACACGACGTGTCATAACTTATGTTCGTTTCCATTAGCGGGGATGAAACACTTTTCTTTTTTCATCAGACAAGTTTGATTTAGGACGATTGGATGGGCTTACTTTAATGATTTTTTAATGACTTTTTAATGCCTGTAGTGCAGCTTAAAGTAATCTTGCAGAGTTTTAACCACTAGGGGTGCAATATTACAATCTTTTGATAAGTGGGATCTGTCCATTTTGTTTGTATCTCACGCTCAACCAGCACACACACGAGGACAACCATCCGAAAAAGCGTGCAGATGCATGATACACAAACTTGTGTAGCACATGCATGAATTAAGATATGAAGAACAGCAAACATTATTACACTTAGCTAATGGTTTTAATCTTATGCCAGAATTAAACTAATAATCTATAATGTCACGACCTGACACATGGAAAATTGCAGCGATTGCAGGTGCGTCAGATTTCTTTTTGCCCTCTCTGTGCCTAAATCACAAAAATGTAAATATTTCACAAGGAAGGAAATGCCTTCAACATGTTTCTTAGGCCTCGACGGGATGTAAAATAGCACTATTTTAATTACAAATGTCTCATCTCCAGATAAAATCCAGATGTGATTTAACACATTTAGTCTGACACAAATATATACTGCACATTTCCGTTAGCAAGATCACCAGTCTAATTGCATCTGTCTTGGTTTTCCTGGGCTACATGCAAATCAGGGTAGGCCCATGGGACTTTGTTCTAGCAAAATGATTTGTCTCTAATGCTTTTTTGTTGCATCTCATCTGCCAGAGACACATGGAGTCACTAATGGAGTGAATATGTTTCAGTGAGAAACGCTGACTGAAAGCAGAGGAAAACTCCACCCGGCACCTTTAAATATTCAGGATGTACCTGTTACTAATGGAAATCTAACTGGCCTCCCCACTACTGACAGAGGCCACTGGGCCTTCCCTTCACTTTGGTGGTCCCTGTGGTGCCAGACTTTTTTACCACACTCACAATGGACCACACATCCAGCTCAAAAGGAGAAAACTTTGGGGCTGAAAGTGAGCAGTGGGTCAAAAAAACTGGACCAGACTGGATGTGCTTAGATAAGCAGAACTGGAAGGATCTGCCCCTTAGAGCAATACAGCAGACAGCGATCCAGCAGGCAGCCTCCGGGCACCGCAGCTCTTGAATTAACCAGCAGGAATAGAGAGATCCTGTTTTAATTCCACTCCCCTCTTTGTCTCCTTCATATTTTCTTTTGCCAATATGGTTCCGTAGCCTTTTTTCTGTGTTCCAGATGGGAAACTGTACAGGGATGTTTTCTCAAGCCTTCTCTACAGAGACCAGACATACACCCCTCCCTCTTTAGTCCCTCTTTTTTTAATAGTATACAAAGCTCCTTTCAATACCTCAACACAACCTTTTTACAGACTTGAGAAGCTGGTGATGTCACACTTACTAATCAGTGTGCAACCCATTTACCACGATCCTCACGGAGGAAATGTTGCACCTCGAAAAACCTGTTACTGTTCTTCCTGACAAACAGCCAACATCTTGAGCCAACACTGAGGTGGCAGATCTCACGTTATTCCCTTGTTGCCTCTTCCAAAACTTCAGAATTCTTTAAACATGTTAACAAAGAAGAACACGTTAACAAGTTGCCTCTCTACAACCGGCAAAAAGTGCCACTAATTTCTGCCACTGCTGTCACCTCTCTCTCTCCAATCTCCCACACCGAGCATGTTGTGCTCGCGCTAAACACACACACACAGGCTTCTTTATAGTTTCATAAAACCAAACATTACTAAATTATGCATTCCTCAAGCATGCCTTGCCACAGTATTTCCATACTGCACTACATTGGGGTTAAGATGTGGACAAACGAGTTATTAAACTTGACAAGCTAAGATGTTAGCAGCCAGGCTTGGCAACAAAGCAAAAACTTGATTTTATGTACACAGTTCATGATTTATGGCTGAATGCTGCAGGTTATAAGAGGTATGTGTCCAAGACGAAGAGAAAGGTCTGTGTTCTGATCACTCTTTTGAGTCTTCCTGGTCACTTTCTCTGAACATGTCCACTACCTCTTTCCTCTGTCCAGACCCCGGGCTTCTCCTTTAAGACGTGCTTGTTTACGATTTACAGATTAAGCTCTGGAACGAACAGTACAAAGGCAAGATATTTTTTTGAGGAGATATAAAAAGCTTTGTTGAACGAACAGGCTAATTGACTAAAGTGAATCATGTGTTTGTGGGCGAGCGTTCCTCCTCTGGTTTCAGCTGGATGATTCTTGTTCTTGTGACTTTTACTCTCTGTGTAGGAGCTTGACAAACAGCTCAGTCAGCTGTGAAAGCCCATGTAACGGTTTCCTCAGGAGACACAACAACAAGGGAAGCAAGGTGACACTACAACCAGGTGGTGTGAGTTGAAGATTACCGTAATCCCTGTTTAAGTGATGTAAATGATATGCAGCCGAGCTTGTGTTTCTCCCCAAATGAACCTTCTCCTTGGCACTTGAACCTCTCACTTGCAAGTTGACTTTTCCTTCCCACAATATGTAAAACAGTGAGCTTTATGGAGAGTCCTGAGGTGCAGGCCCACAGACACATGCTGGGAAAATCATACTACGCTGCACTTCATTACCAAGGTGTACTTTTTAACTTGCGTGTCATGTGTCTGTCAAGTTCTAACTCACTGCTCTTGGTTTGGTTTTACTGTGTAATTCTGAATGAGAACAGCTTGCATGTAAGACTACAATGACACTATTCATGATGGACACTCTAATGGGATGACATTCACTTTTCCCCCTCAAGTCCAGACTTAATATTTAGCTCCAAACATTCCACATTTGGACACACCGACTAGAAACGAAGCATCAAAACCACCGAGTTGCATTTTTTCCTCGGAGAGTCATACTTGATTAATCAGAGGTTGGGGGAAGAGAGAACAAATGTGTGCTCAAGATGAGGAGGGAACCATCTGAGAAAAAACTGAAAGAGACACTGAAGGCTGAGAGACGGAGTGAGTGCGAGGCTTTCAAAGTCAGGAGGAGCCACTTGTCATTTCAGCACGATGGCACAGGATCCTCTTGGAAAAGGCGAACCAGGAGAGTTATTTTGCCGCCCCTCACCGCTGAGTGAGTGGAGTCTCCAGTCTGGCCCCCTAGAGTTTCTGCATCATGTAATTTTATTCATGGGCCACAAAACACAGCCAAGCGGGGCTCAAACAGGACGAAGACACAGAACCACAGCAGCCGTTTGTGAATGATGGTGATTTGGTGCTTTTTCTGCCAGACAAATGAGAGCAAAAACATCTGAGAAAACATTCCCGGTGATTTTCTGTGATAGCAAAGATAATCCCTAGTTTCCAGTGCGTAAACATGGAGCACTTTCTGTGAGATCTTATAGTTAACTCTTGCTATACAGCTACCAGTGGTGGCTGTTTTATAGTCCTTGACCTCATAGTTTTGGCACGCTCTTCTCGACACAAAAGGGTGAAGATTTGTTTTTCCAGTCCTGCAGAGCCATGTCTTAGCTATTCTTAGACTGTTATGGTTACATTAATGGATTGTTACAGTTGCCAAGACATGCTACTTACAGGCACCGGTACGTGATCTTGTTGAAAAATTGATTTCGAAGCGTTTCATGTCCACACTGAAACAATCTAGGTAGCACGACGTGGATTTGAACACGTCGATCTTTCCCCCATCCTCCCATTCCTGTCCGATTCTTCAATCTTTGTTAGCCGCTGGACACTGAGAGGAATTTATCTTCTGTCAATGCAATATGTCAGAGCCCAAAGTTGAAAGCATTCAGTGAGGTGGGCCACAGGAGGGGGGAGGGGTGGGGGGGGGGGGGGGCTTTGGCCCCCATGTATGAAGCTGCGTACAGTTCCCTGGCGAACACCCAGCCTGACATCTGATTACCCCCAGCCTGGTGAGAGGCTTCTGTGAGTCGAGTCACAGGAAGGTCATAGATGAAAGTAACGTTTGATCAGAGCTCCGTCTGCCTGCCCCTAATGTATATGCTTACATAAATATTGACTGGATTTCGAGGGCCATGTAAATTGTTCAGTGTTAGAAAAGCATGGAGATAGCCGGAGCACGCCTGACGGAGTCCTTTAGGCTTTGAACATGTTTGAAAGTGTTGACTTTCACCACTTGATGAATCACTCAACCTTCAAAGGAATCCCATGACAATGAACTATGTTTGCCCACTCAAATGGATGTGTAACATTCATGCCGATGTCCACAGTTTTAATACAGCTGCCGGCGACATGAAAACCACGTCCACTTATTTAACACTTGCAAACGGAAAGTGATCGATGAGAGAGGCGTTTGTCTAGACACCATTGGAAGGAGCCCTCAAAAGATTGGCTCATGTAAGGATTTGTATATTTGTCTAAAAACCTGCCTGATGAGTCCCTGACAAACGTTGCTGTGCAAACAAACTCGTGCAGATAAAGCCGGTCCTGTGAGGAGCCATGTCGTTTACTGTTGGAATGTCCTCCTGAGAAGAGCTTATCAGGACCACGGTGGAAAAAAAACATCTATTGTCGCTCACATTTAGCCACTCTGCACGGTAAGTCTTTCAACAAAGGTCGCAAAGCACCGCACATTTGGTTCAGATCAGTAAGGTCGTGACCCACACGGGGTTTATTTGGACCTTTGCACCAAAATAATCACAGGGCTCTGACTCTGCTGTGACAGACATTAACAGTCTGGAACCACTTCTCCTTCTAAACCCTACCTGAAGCATGAACTCAGGGGCTAGTCAGTGCCATGAACATTTCCTAATTATTGTTTGAATTATGTGAGTTCTGGAAGTGGAAATGTTTCTTGCAGAAGGTAAAATGCTTTTCTAGGGGCAGGAGAGCATGTCAGTATTACGCGCTGCGGTTGTGGTTTGTCTGCAGGAGCAAGTCGGCTACTTGGAGGTAAGGGACTGGGAGGTGGTCCAGATGAGACAGACACGCTTTTCTTTTTTCCTTAATGTATACCTTTATGTACAGAAACATGTGGTTCAGTTTAACACGAGGGGATAATGTCTGAAAATATTATGGCAACCATCAAATCTAGTAGCTTTTAAAAACTGAAGTCAAGTTGTGGCATACAGAAAAAAAAAAGAAAGAATCAATATCAAAAATGTTGACAGAGAAATTCTGGTCATAGATCTGATCCTACAAATGTAGGAGAGTTTGTCCCGGGTGGCGGCCCCAGAGGTATTCGCCCAATGTTGTTAAGGCTGTTGTCTGAGAACAGGCTGAGCTGCAGCAGGAGTGTTGAAACAGCACCAACTCTGACTCTCCAAAAATCAGATAAAAGGCCTTGTCTTGATGCGCCATGGGACAGCTAGGAGAGGGCTTACATTTCTTTGGCTCCGATTCAAGGAATTTGAGTCGTGGAGCACAACGCACACCCTTTACCTGAGATACCTTGTTTAAATCTTCAACTCGAAGGGGAAGACAGCTGTGCAGCACGGCACACACTATAGCTTATCCCGACACTCAAGGTTTCACGTCAGACATGAATAAATGTTTTTATTTCTTCTGCTAATAAAATCCAAGATTGATGGGGGGGGGGGGGGGGTTCAAAGTCATAAGCCCAAAAATAAAGGGCCTTGTGTAAGATCCGGAGTGTGTGGAAGCCAAGCCCCGGCAGTCAGCATGCCTTTGCTGAGAGACAGCAGCTGTTGGCCTGATATAGCATGGCTAGAGAGCAGAGAGGCCACAGTGTTAAAGCCAGCCTTGTTTGTTCACAGGCTCTCTCTCTCTCTCTCTCTAAGAAAGACTACAGGTAGTCTTCTTTGATGATGGCTGAGGAAAAATAAGGAAATTCAAACTCTCCCTCTCGCTACCGAAGTGAAAGTAAGACATAAAAATTAAAGAATGAAGTCGAAACCAAACAGAGTTTTCCCCTCAGTGTGGCCCAATTCTACTTTATCTACATCAGCCCTGCTTCAGGTGGCTGGATTCCTGAGCTCTCATATTTTATGCTGTGTTTTTGTTCTGTTATCACCAAGAGTGCGTGTCCTGGCAGAATAAGGCTAGATGATGCCATACGATATGAAAACAAAAGAGAAATAGATATCTGGTGTAAATCTAGGTCGTATCTAAGAGATGGCGGCGACCTTGTGCTTAGCGAAGCTAGACAGGTCACAAGCCGAGAATTCAGGGAGGGTCGGCTGGGTTAACACTAACCCTAACCCCTGACCCCAACCCTACAAGATTCAAAGAGAAAAGTCCCTCTGCAGGATAAATAGATACTAGACACAGCCACATTCAGTCTCATTTTGGACCATAACCGGAGCTTAAAACCTCTTTGTGCCACGTACACACTTGCATCTCTATTCACAAAGAGTCTGGCAGAATTCTTTTTAGTCTATGTGGACTCTCCCTGACTTTCACAGATGCACAAATAAACACCTCAGCACTCTGCAGAAGAAAAGGCTCCCTGCCTTACCCTGCAATAATTTTCCATCTTCCCTCTTGGCACACGCAGCCTTTTCAGGGTAAACTGTCGCAGGAGAAGGGAATGTGTGGAAACTGCAGTGACAAAAGGCTTAATTTCCTCGTATTTAAAAGTAAGCCCAAGGCAACTGGGCTTATGGTGTTATGAGCGTTAAAAAAGAGCCCACAATGGACTTACAAAGGCCTATTGTCCAACCAGGATAGGCATGACGTTAGAGACATTAGACGTTAAATTACACTTCTTTTTCTTTTCCTGGCCTGCTCTCACTTTCTGCATTGAGACTACTGTTTTCTTAAGATGGCAAGGAGGGGAAATATTCTCTTTCAAGTTAGCTGGGAACTCTTACTCAGGGGGATATCCTTTACCACCTGCACATATCAATCACGCCAAGTGCTCTGCTGGAATATAGAGGGAAGAAGGGGGAAATCTCCTTGGATCTCACTCCAAGATGCAGACAAAATGGCTGCCACTGTGCGTCCAGCTGATGTACCTCTCTGATTAAATGCTGTATATTCTTGCTGAGGTTCTAATCAAAGCACCCCTCTGTTGGCGGGGAGCAAAAGGTATCTTTATTGACACCTTGGCGTTGACCTTGGCACAGGGCTCTGTGCTCTCAGCCGGTGGTCCTGGGCTTCTTCTGAGCCTGCCAGTTATTTTCTCTGCCTAAGCACTATCGTATGTCATAATCTACAGGAATTTGTGGACACAACCTATTCAACCCCAGGTACAAGGTGTACCATTTAAAAAAGGGGGGAGGACAAAATGCGCAGTGGATCAGCGTGAATGGGAGAGACAAGTTATTAAACATATGCTTTTAATAAGAACTGCAAGCTCAGGCTGAAATACAGAAAATCGTTCACCCCGCAACTGAATGGTTACACTGAGTGGAGGGATTCAAAATAAAAAAAATAGCTGGCTTCTCTTAAGCTGATTTTTTTCCCAGTCACTCAGTGACACTGAACATGCGGCATACTGTATATCACTGCATATATGCAGGTGGAATTATAAGACAGATAAGTGTGCACTTGCAGGAAGAGCACCTGTATATTTTCACAAAAGGGGAGTATTGGGAGAAAACACACTCTACTTCCCACTATAGAATAACTCATCCTCTGAGGGGAGTGAAAAAAAAAATAAGACATGAGCAGGGATGTCTGAGGGAGGCGCCTGCAGAACATCTCTCTCTCTCTTTTTCTCCCTATGCCCGATAGCTGAAAAGCTTGCTCAATGAGCCGGCTCTGGCCATTCCTCCAGGCTGTTTGTCAAAAAGGAAGAGGAAGTCTTGAATGAGACAGAGAGGTAGCACTTGAAAGGGAACATCTCTCTCAGGGGAACAAGAGAAAGGCCAGAGCAAAGCGGCGTAACAGAGACGGAGAGCCACGCTGATGAACAATGTTTTCTATTTGCACACATTTGCATGATAAAAGGCAGCGCAGCGGCCACCAGTTCCACCAGTTGGTTGGTGAATGGACGGGCGCTCTAAACCTCCTCAAGAGATGCCGGGGAGAATGGGAGCGGTGGCCGGAAAAATGCGGGATGTGTCGTCAGGATTAGTCGGTAGAGTGAAGAAAACATTTCGATAAGGCACACCTGGCTTCCTCTTCTTAGCCGTGGCCTTTGCAGCCAGTCGAACCATGGCCTGTGGTACCAACCCAAAGCCCCGGTGGACACTTCTAGATGCCTTTCAACTATACTTTTAGAGTTGGAAAAAAAACAGCAGGTGTGCTTATGAACTTTGTACTTCAGGGCTACTGTACATCATGTGTCATGTTAAGGCATATGTGCAGTAGTTCTTTGAAGAAAACGTGTGTTGATGTATTCCAATTAGCTCAGATATTACCAAACATCTGTCACATACAAGAGGGACAATTATGTACGGTGATGTCAGCCTCGTGTGTTTCGCATCTGTTAAGTAACGGAGCCTAATAAAATGAAGCCTAACATCTGTTGGCAGCGATATCGGCCATGGCCGCAGCGCTGCAGTGTATACGGCCTAATTAGAGCAGCTTCAGAGTTGTTCTGAAGGTTAGACTGGCACTTCAGATGTGAAGATACAGTTCAGAAAAGTCATGCTGCTGTTTCTTACTGTGCGGGGAAACATTACGTGATGTGACTTACATTCAAGTAAATTTGATGTTTGTTTGGTTTTTTATATATTGAATTTTATACAAGTGGCGTATGCACTTTGGAACAGAAGACGGTGCCACAACGGTGACGGACTATGCTTTTTTTAAAGACAAACGAGAATTAGCTTTAGAGGCTGCCAAAGGCTGCCAAAAGGGATTGGATGGACCTTTTCTCCGGAACAAGTTGGTTGGTTTGAGTCATTAAAACATCCCACTTACACATATACACCTACATAGTCCAGTCAAATATGCTCTTTAAAACGTTCATGGTAGTAAACAGGCAATGCAATAGCTGAATCTCTATTTAAATTTCATCTGAAGTGCCTACTCCGACAATTTGATCTGAGTTTTGTGACCCAAACTGATTGGATGCATTTGCATTAAGTCGTGTGTACTGTGCTGCTGAACAGTGCCGCATGGCTCGCCACGCCACATTCATCATGCGCGGCGCGGCCGTCATCGCCTGCTCTACAGTGAAGGTGAGCAACCTGAGGCATGTCCCCTCACCTCGCTGGGAATGTGAAGTACCTGCATGCTAGGAAGCTAAAATCATTAGCTCTGACCTTGCAGCTCGTCTTATTTCCCTCCTGCCCTTGTTGATAGTCAGTCTTGCACCTTCTTTACCTCTGAGGAACCTTTAAGTTTCATGAATTTAGAAGTTCAGATCAGACAGTCTGCTTCCGAATAGAATATATTGAGACCTTAAGGGCAAACAGAGTTAAGGAAGCATAAAAAAATGCTGAAAAACTTTTTTTGGGGGGAACATTTCTGTTGCACTGGCAGATTTTAAAAAAAAAAAAAAAAAAGAGTGAGACCTACTCTACATGATTGAACAGCGAGTATAGATTAAAGTCATACAGAGTTGTGGGAAACAAAATGAAGTCCACTTCATCATCTCACTGGAGCAACAACTGTAATGGATCCATATGAGATGAAGACAAGCACACTCTGGCATTTTGATTAATGAGGGAAATATACAGCCTATAATCTGCTGAGGGACCAATGTTGGATCACACAATGCCACACAAACCATGTTTAAATCACTGTCAGCCTATAGCCATTCCCATAGAAACGGATACATGTGTCACAGTGTCTGTCGCCAACAAGTGAGAGATGGAATCTGCGTAATAAAAACAGGAAAGTCCCCCCGTGTATCATCATAACAGTTAGGACTTGTCGTAAAAACGGACTCACGAGAATCCAGTTGTGTCGGGAGAGACACAACTGTGGGCATTGTCGACCGAATTTCTATAAAGAAAACAAGTTACCTATAAAAATGTAACAATAAAGATTCAACAAACAAAGCTGCATTCATGTCAACATCTTGTGATTTATGTTTAAGTCTACTGCTGAGGCTTGGCACGCTGTTGCTCCACTTAATTGATTTCCCTGCGTGGAGCATTCCCTCCATCACCAGTCCTCATTTAGTTTTTATGTTTGCCATGATGCCTTTATTTATCAGCTCTAAGTGGAATAAACCACCTCTATATGGGCCTAATGTTAACCACCCTGAGTTTATTTGACAAAACTACCATTGTGAAGTATTTTACTGTCTGGAGTATTTTTTGCTGACTGTCCCAAAAGCTCAGACAGAGACGAGTATGAAAAGCCTTCAAGACGTCTGACTCCTCTGCAGCAGAAACCCAGCAGACAGATTTACAACTCCTTAAATGTAGCAACACAGAGTTTGAAGCTGTGGTCTACACAATGGAGAATACATTTGGTAAAAACTGTCAACACTTTCATTAAGCTGATGGTTTTAGGACTGTGCCACTGTTTCCTATTTGTGTTTGTGTTCCCTTGTGAGGGACCTACTGTGATCAGCTCGAATATTGAGAGAGCTACATTGACATGCTGTGCTATTTTGGGTCGAACAAAAGATTGACGTAGGACTAGACTGCAGCACTGACACACTTATTAAACTGTGGTGGAGTTTCTCAGCCTCGCACAGGGCTTCAAGTATGTGGACAGACCACTGTCACTTTGGGAAAAAATGTAATTGATTCATTGCTTATCTAAAATACGTATAGAACTTGACAACTCTAACTGACATAAAAAAAATCTGACCTCAAAGTCCATTTAGAAGCTGTTCTTGGAGCTCTCGAAGTTGTCAACGTCGACGCCAACGTGGACAAGAAGTCGTCCGACAGTTCAGAGAAATTGGATTGTTCATTTCCAAACTCAATCTGCTGATCGAAAGCTACAGAGCAGATATTAAATGGACCTTGTCAAATGCTGTTTCCAAGGTCGGGAATGAACTTTAAGTCCAACACTCAATTGCTGTGGGATCATGGGAATTTTGACATTTAAAAAATAGTGGTCATGTACCAGAACAGCAATAATAACCTGTGGCTTCACTGGGTTACTTTAAGTGTTTTGGTATGAGTCTTTGGTGTAATTATTGTCACTTTGACTTACTGTTCTTACTGTTTGCTCCAATAGTTTTGTACAAACTAAAGCACTTTATGTTCCAAAATGTAAATCTTAAACTGATGGAACATGAGGAAAAGATAAGCTGCTATCACATACTTCGTGGAAAAAAATGTGTATACGTTAGATAATTACATTCTTCTTTCCTGTCTATCAATCTAATTATCCAAAACTGGCTTCAAACTTTTTGTCTCAGGAATTCGACCAGATGGAAAGACACTTGTGAGCTAAGCCAGTCTCTGCCCCGCTCGAGAGAGATAATGAGAGAGAGAGAGAGAGGCAGAGAAAGAGTGGGCGGTGATTAACATGCTGCAGTCGGGATGCATTTCAGAGGGGCACTGGGAGGAAACGACGGGCCATTACAGCACAACTAAGGGTCTGTTAATCAGCCTATTAGGGTTTAATTGAGGGTACTTAATTAGGAGTCGGTGGGCAGTCTGTGCTTGGGGGTCAGGGGCTGACATGAGAAGCAGCTGGCAGAGCAACTTGAGCCGATTGTTACTGATCCATTTACACCAGGCCTGTGATTGATTGGCAAGAAAATTAGCCTTAATTACACCTGTCTATTTCTGCTCCCTTTAAAACCTTTTAGGAGCCATAAATTAACCCACTAGGCTCCAGTGGACGAGGAGCCCGGCGAGACTGTGTTGGAGCAGAGCAAACACATTTACAGTAGGCCCAGACTGTATGTCTCCACAAAAATCATCAAGCGTCGGCCTGCCTTTGAGGACGCAAGCTGTTTAAACTGAGTGGAAAATACAATATTCTGTGTGCGGTGAAGGACAGAGACAAAAGCAGCCTTCTGGACGGAGCTCACCTCACACCATCTCTACACTGAGACGACTCCACATCTTAAAAACCTTTTTTTTTTCCCACCCATATAGAGCAGCGGAAAACAAAGGTGTGCTTGTCCTCACTTCTTAAAACCAGCTCTGCATAGGGCAGCGGCTACCACCAGAAGCTGATTATGGACTCTTTAAAGTTAGATTTGATTTAATGTCCTGCTCCTGCCTCAGCTGGACCACGGGGCACAGGAATGTGGCTCACTGCTAGGATTGGCCCTCTTAGCCTGGGGTGGATTCATCCTGTCTAGGGCCAGACAGGAGAAACAGAGCGGGGCCACATTCAGCTTACCCATCTGGGGAATAAACACACTGCCTGCACAGGGGCCAAAATCCAATAAAGAGCCTGACAAAGGCCTGCTTCTTGCCTCAGAATGCCAAACAACATGTGATCCCCCTTAGGGAAATAGCTTCTGTGTCTGTTCCTCATAGCCCTCCGGGTCAGAAATAACGCCTGAGGAACTTTTGGCACATGTCGTGCTGAGGATGCCATGTGCTGCAACAACTTATTAGCAGACAGTGGGCTCCAGCCAATCGCACAATTCGGTTGCAATCTGACATTTTTCTTCCTCCGGGAGGACTGACGATGTGCTAAAACACTCTTAGACGTGAAAACTGCCGTCAGATTCGATGACATTACATGTACTCCACAAAGCAATAATCATCAGCGGAGTCATCAAGTATTTGGTTTCATTCACAGCTTGCACATGCACAGTGTTGGAGTAAAATTACACTTGAGATCAGCGTTGTACAACATGCCATAAAATACATAAAGAACATTACTGGACATTTACTGAATCAACTATAATGGAACTAAGCTTTTTGTCATCGCTGCCTTCCAGGGATCATAATAACATCGGGAATGTCTGAAAGGAAAAAGTGACGCAGCTAATTTGCAGCAAAAGGCAGCGTTTTGCTTCCAATTTCTCCCAAATATCTCACTCCGTCTCTCGCCTTGGACGTTGGCCCAGACACCAAAAAGGAATAAAAGCTCATTGACGTGCGTGCTTCAGACCCGCCTCCAACACAGCTCACTTCACATTTCTGTCAGTCACTGCTAAGTGCTATCTGGCTGGGTTTTTAAGCCGTCTCTGGCCTTGTGACTTGATACTTAAGTAACTGTGGGGAGGTTTGAGGTGTTTAGTGGCTCACTGTGGGTAACCTCGCAACTCATGCAGCTAGTGACAAGTAAGAAAGTGCAGATGTGCTGCCTGAAAGTGTGACACAGCTTCGTATTTTTTTAAAGAGAAACTGGATTATTTTGCAGCGTTAACGAGATAGATTTTTTTTCCCCCTAACTTTTTGAACATCTACAGCGGAGTTCAGTCCAACAAGCCCATCACTTCTTTGATAATTAGTATAAGCTGTAGCAATATGGTCATGGGAGCAGGTTGAGTCAAACACAATAAAGCTGATCCGGGTGTAGTGAGTTTCAAAGTGTCAGGGTGGGTGTTCAGTTTTATATCCTTTGCTAATAAAGTAGCTGCATATAGAGCAGCCTGTTTTGCATTTCAGACAGACTTGATTGTGACCCCTGGCATTTTTCCACCACGTTCCTCCTGCTCTTCCTCGAGCTAATCACACAGAAATACATTATGCATCTAAAAACGGGTTAAATGAACAGAGGTAAGTGGCAGCTAATCCAACTTTCATCATCTGTTGCAAAACCGCGCCGGCACAAACATTCATGCTATTTATGGTCCGCCTTTTAAGACACCTTGTCGGATCGAGGAGTTCGACGCCGACTGAAAAGGTTTGTTCTGTTGATTTTCAGCCTTCCAATCTCCACTTTTCAAGTCGAATGACATCCAGTGTATATATTTTTATAAACACTGTCTCAGCTGGGGGCGCATTCCACTCCGTCCAAAAACACACACACGCAACCTTGTCCTCCATATTAGAAATGGCTTCTCCCAATGTTAGTTTATTTTAAAGTAGTTGTTGCCGTTCACCCTCTGCGACCTAAGAATGTTTGCTGAGGATTTACAAGGCGACATTTACAACAGCAGCCCAGGCGTCTCCATTCTCTTCCTATTTTCACACTCGCAAGCCCACACAGAAAACATCCCCTTCACTCAGAGAGCTCAGGCACGGCCATTCTGGGAATGTGACATTGGCTTAGTCATATTGCACAAGCAAAGAGGCTTGAAGAAAGTGGAAGGTCACTTTTGTGGGAAATTACACAGCAACTAAGTCTTTCCAGCATTGCTCAATGTGAAGAGACACTGGAGAAAGAAATGCTGGGATTACATTTATACGGTGAATGTGTAAGCCGTTTCGGAAAACAACACGAGAGTACACGATCAATCAGATATCCGAGAGAGTAAACCAGTGCCGATGCCTGCTGCAACACTGAAGCAAAACTTATTCATCAAATCCTGGTGGCAAACACAGCCAGAGTGTTAAGATTTCTCAGCCTGCGGAGGGGCGAGTGAAAGCAAACACAGCTCGAGGTTTTTATGAGAAAAATGTCTGGCTGAACAAGGAGGCATTCATGTGCTGATTCATACCAGCCTGTAGCTCAGTTAGAGGACAGCCATCTGCTATCACACTCCCCCGCTAAGAGCCTGTTATAGAAGGACGAGCCGTGGATCATCATGTACATGTTACATCCATATAGACTTACTGGAACTAACACCTCTACTACGGGAAGGGAAAACAGCCCCGCGGCTGTGGTTTTCGGCCTCCTCAGGTGAACATGCTTTCCACTATTCAATGTAATGTAATGATTGTCCCCTTACAGAGCGGCTCATCTCCATAGCAGCGTTATGCTATGCTTTGTGAATGGCTGTCAGAATGATCACCACTGTAAGCTCCCAAGGCTGATTTCATGTCTTTGAGAATAAGGCAAACATTTTCCTTTCCACTGACATGGAAAATGAACGCTGTGATGATTAAATTAAACATTACTGTGTTTCTGAATATTATGTTTAAAGCTGCACTAATCCATAGTTTTGCATTCAAAATGAATCAAATAACTATGTGCAATGTCAATGAAGTCGCTCGTGGTGAGAGAATTACCACCCAACTTTGCAGTTCCTATTAGCTCCATTGAGTGTTTTGGCCTCTTTTAGCTAATTGGTTTGATTTTGTGGTCCACAGCTCTGCTCCCTTCAAGCAGTAAAAAGTTCAGATGAACCCAATATTCACCACCCGCCCAGCACTAACCTACAGACAAAGCCAAAAACAAGTCAACACAGTTGCATATCTAGCTAAGCAACCAACACGTGGTCAGAAACACGGCGCCAAATGAATGCTGATGTTGCTCTGTGTTTGCTGCAAGTAAACAAGCAACTGTTTGCTAACGGGTTCATAATCCCAACTTTAAAGATGGTAATGTGTCAGTGTTTTGTTTTAAGTTTGTTTCTCTGCCCCAAGGTGTCCAAAAAAAAAAGAACAGTCATTGCAGCTTTGAAATAAGAAAGAGCGTCAGAGTGTTTGACAGGAAGGCAGTTGACAGAATGTTACGAAATGTTGGGGGTAAGAAAGGTTCAAGGTGCTGTAAATCTGAAAAGTTAAAACTAAAAGTTTGCAGCTTCAGCCGACAAGAGCTGAACTTTTTACACCGCATTATGAAATCAAGCTGTCTGACTTCAGATTTCTCATCATTCATCGTGCAAGTCAGTAAAGTTTTAACACGGTGAATTGAATATGTTTGGGATTCGAGCTTTCTAACAAAAGCTCATTTGAAAAGCAGAAATATTGGGTTCAACCAATCAATCGTCAGCCAATCAACAGATTGCACCTATAGTTTCTTTCCAGTGTACTTTTAAAATATCGTCCCTGCAAAGATCATCAACCATGTACTAAAGCCATTTCAACAGCTGTGAGAGGAAGCCACTGATGTCATACAATATTTGCCTGAAAAGAAAAAAAATGCATCCTGTGGGGTGTGATGAGAAACCAGATTCGAAGGCTTCTGCTTTTCTTACGCACTGCGTCCCACACAGGATGCTAAATAGGACAGAGTTACGAGCTGTTGTTTTGCAACCCACAAGTTCAAAACATGAACACGAAACTGCCTCTGGGGTCTTGGGATTAAATTACTTTGATTCACCACTTTGGACCACAGAGTTCACAGACCCAATCACCCGAGGTCAAAGATGCAGCCCACACAATCGCAAACATGTCGTTATGACGTTGCGTTTCTTATTGTGGTCTGAAAAATCATGACATGGAACATTTTGCTTTAACCAGCTAACAAAGAGGGAGTCTTCGAAATATGAACCACCTCAACTATCAGGTTTCCCGTCCGATGAAAAGCGCCAATGTGGAACAGCAACACTGAACTGTCTATAGATTTCTTTTCTCAATGGCTGAATGATTTATTTTGTTGCTTTTTGTCGAGTAATCCCTCACCTCTTGAAAAGAAAAGGTCACTTAATAGGGTGCTTTGCTACCACCTTAGGCTCTTTGCGTGCTCTCTCTACTCGTATGTTCTCGTCACTGGTGAGATTTCGTGACTTCACCCACAATAGGTCTAAAAAAACAAGACAAACACAAATGCAGCGTTATCCTAAAGCAAAATCTGCACTCTTACTTTTTTTTTAAGACGATAAAGAGTGAATGGCTATCTCAACACGAAATCCTACACAAGATATCTTCTCAAGTAACCAAATACAGCAACATCTGGCCCATTAACATGATTCCCCAGCCTTCACACACGCCCAGGAAAAACACATGCACAAAAGCTCACAAAAACAGACACTGCAGATGCAGGCAAGGACGTACACTTTAGCTCCACTCGTGTGACATATGAGCTAATCTCTCTTCGCTCATCATCAGGAGTGAATTGCTGGTTCAAACATGGCCTTTGTTAGAGGATCTCAAGACAAATCTCAAGTTGCAGGGAGCGTTCTGACACTTTATAACCAAAGACTAACATGTCACATCTTAGTTATGGTGTTGCAACCACAATATTTAGAACCACAGCGCGAGGCTTGTGCCAAAGGACTTGTGGCGTTTTTGTATCGAGTGTATGAATGACAGGATAGAGTGATCAACGCAGTCCAGATGTCGGAGTCTTCTTTCCTTGTAAACACTTTCCACAAACATCTCTGTGAGCAACGTGCTGGTCAAAATGCTCCAGGGCAATTTCACTGAGGTTTGACAATAAAGCCCAGCGACAAACCATATTTGTCATCTTGCGGCACGCAGTAATACACACTTGCAATCCACATAAACCTCTCCGTTCAATGCAGCCATTGTGTACGACTCTTGACAACCATTCTATAAAAGCAACCTTTGTGATGTAGAGTTTTTCAACGCATCCCTCAAGTTGACCTCAGGGTGAGCTAGCCTTTCCACACGAGATTCTGTTTAAAGGCGAGAGGAGGATGCTACACGGCAGCCCTGTCATAAGGGATTTGTCAGCTAGGAAGCGAACACAGGACTCTTTCAGCAAAAGCAAAAGACAGACAGCCTCGCCTCAGGTTTATCTCGGTCTATCTGCAGCAATGCCCCACTTAACAAAAGCTTTCGCCCGAGTGTTGATTGGTAGAAGTATATGTTGAAATTTTAGCTGTCTGCAGGATTCACTTCCTTGAGCTGAAATAAAAGGCCAACATATAAATGCTCATTCCATGTGTCACATTTGCAGCTTTCAGCCAGAGTTTAATTTTCAAAAAGTCACAGGAACATAAATATTGAGTGATGGTTCGTGCTTCCTCACTGTCGTCATCTTTACACGGCAGACAGCAGCTGTCACATAATCCAACTTCACCATCTACAGTACATACTTTTTTTCCCTCCTTCATATAAAAACACTACACTGAGTGTTACACCACATACCTCTATTATTCTGTCGTGGATTTGAAGGCCTCCTTCCTTGTCCGCCGGACCTTTCTCCACGATCTTGGATACAAAGATCCCTTCATTCGAAGAGCTGTCATTGTCGTCCTATGGAACAAATCACAGTTATTGTCTGGAGAATAATAAAAAGCACAGTGTTCAGATTGTTAAGGAGAATAGTAGTGTATACATTTCTAAATATTTCAAATCTTGTTAAGTTCAGTGCTGACATCCAAACAAAAGAACCTTCAATACATCTCTCAAGTAAACTACTTGAAACGTCTGGAAACACTGTGCAGACATTCACATGGTTTGCCCACACTGACACACTTGAGTCTCTCAAGTTAAAGGGGCCAGTTGACCAAAGTAACAAAAAACATGTCAACCTACACGCATGGTGAAAATCCATGTGGACAGTTTGAGTTTTTTGTGCCGAGGTTTTGAGTTACTCCCCTCTGAAAATTCTGCGGCCACCAAATGAAATGTAGGTGGACTGAATTCAGTTTGTGCTGCAAAAAATGAAAAAGTATGAGAATGGCATTGGATAACAGCATGTGTTTCCAGAAGTAATTTACCAGGTACTCAGATTTATCCGCAGATTTCACCGTCAGCAGTTTTCATAGGAAGCAGCAGTTTCAGAGGTGGAATCTGGGCAAACGAAACCAAAAATATCTGGAAGGCTAGACACCCGTAGAGATAAATGAAATGTGTCAGTTATATATATTTGTCTGTTTGGTTGGGTTGTCTGACCCTTTAACTCTGCTCCTCACATGCAACCCCAGACCTGGAGGGGTGATCCCAGCTTGCAAAAGCCTAAACATGTTGGATGGGCATGAGGTAGTCTACCAGTAACACAGTGTCCATGACCCCAGAGTCAGAGCTACAGCTGGCTTAAAAAAAAAAAAAAAAACTAAAACTCCTGCTAACATCTCTCTTAGCACTCTCTTTAAAACCACATGAAACGTGTTCTACAGGCATGCTGAGCCCTGCAACACAACTACAGTTTAATGAGATACTTAAAGTAACCTCAAAAGTCACAGCTAACTCTAATTAATAATTTCTGGTCTGCTTCCACTTTTGGTGGCATCATGTACAGTGTTAACACAGCAATGCTTTGCTACAAATTTTTTTCGACAAGCTCACTACTTGTCTTTACAGCTACCCCGCCTTACAACTACCCCTATCTTGAGAGCTGTAGACAAACTAGCGCTTCTAGAGACCACAAATCATGGTAGCTGATTGCTTTTACCAAGCCATGCCAGAACAACAGCCACATGAAACACATGTGTCAAAGGCTACGGGGATATTAGCTATTTCCATTTTAATGAATAGCTTCTTAGACAAACTGCTGATTTGAGGCTAGCAGGGAAAGCAAAAGCCAAGTATTATCTCCACTCTCTTATAGTCGGGTTTGATACATGGTTCTGTCACAGGAGCGAGAAAGGTTGCAAATCTACGAGACTGTGGGGTTGGGGTAAAAAAAAACAAAAAAAAACGCTTTTTATGTGTAGATCTTTTTATAGTTTCCCGCTAAAAAAAGTTTTACTGTGATAATGTATGTCGGTACAGAAAAGTGCGTCACAGCGGCTGTGGAAAAACAGCAGTCGAGCACGGCCCCGTTGAAACAGATACGGGGAACACCATTTCAATAGCACCTCCGCTTGGAGAAAGAAGCTCCGTGTATGTGAGATGGAGTTGTAAACAGTGTTGAGATATTTTCAACCCTTCACTCGACAGAGCGTGTGGCATCATTAATGGCTTTCACATCAGAGCCTCAAGGCAGAAAATATAGTGGCTGTGAAGGTTCAGGCCGGGATAAAAGACCCCTTTCCTCTCCTCTGTGTTTACCTCACCACCAAAATCCCCTCAATTAGAGACAAAACAACTGCGGTCAAAGCCATAATCCCAGATTTAACTCTCATAAAAGTAATTATAGTTTTTTTAATCTGTAATGCCAAATCCGCTAAACCAGACCAATATATAAACACAATAAAACTTGATAGATGCGGTCCATCTATCCGCAGACTAGAAAACACATGCATGATTGTCTAAGCTGTGTCAGTCAGTACAGAGAAAGCTTGTGGTGCTTCAAGTATGTGCTATTCATTCCTGGGTTGCCATATGACACTTGGCTGATCACCGGGGGGAGATGAAACCTCCGAGACGCTCGGCTTTCAACCTACCGCGCATGGCCTTCCTCCTATGATGTTAAAACCCAGAGATCCGCCCTCACGAAGAAGGACAACCGTCACGCTTTTAGTCTCGCCTTCCTACAGACAGACAGAGGAGAGACACGTGAACAAAGAGATGGCAGGAGGTTATTCATAATAAACCATTACTAACTCCAGGTGAGCGACAGAATGAACTGGGTACTTAAAGAGGTAGAACACAGCAGAAAAAAAATTACCAGCAAATTATCTCCCTTATTAGCAGATAACAAACACATACAACTGCAAATAGAACAAGGTGTGGGGATAAGAAAAGTTATTAATACCCTCCTCTGCACATGTGGAGTGGTGTGAAAGTGTAAGAGTATTTGGCTTAATGGCATCACTGAATTCATATCTTCCCTAGGGAAGAACATTTAATTGACTTTATATTGCAGTTTGAATCCATGCAATTTCACTGACAGAGCTTTACGCACGCTGTTGATTTCACCTGCTATAACTGTTGCTGGCATATTCCACTCAACTGTAGCTAATTGATGCCAATTTAGTGCATTAGCCAAACAGAAAAAGAGACTAACTCGTTAATGACTGTCTGACAGGTTAATAAGCTCTCTGAAGGCCTGCGTCTACTGTGAACAGTCAGCCAAAGACTGTTTTGTCAAAAGATAACATCACTCACAACACAAAAAGACCAAAAGAGCACAGAGTCTCACTTTCCTCCAAATAAACATTCGAGGTAATCCCCGTACCTCAGACAGACTGACAGGTACTGCGTTAGCTAGATAGTGTCTAATTATTAAACTTTTAAGTACTTCAAAAAAAAAAAATCTCTAAATGTTGACCTGCAGGACTCGGAGCTGTGAAGCACCTCATCCTTTAAGTCTGTCAAGCTAATGTTAACTTAGGCGGCGACAGTGCTGACCTGTCAACAGTGTCATTAGAGGTTGTTAGTCGGATATCAAAACACTGTTGAGCTCGACTTGCAATGAGTTTGTCATTATTACCACAGAGGTTGTTATTAATAAATAGAACAACACTGATGAAGGTCACAATTATATCTATATGTTAATAAGTAATGTAATATAGTCATGAACATGGGCTTAATTGTTACTGTACTCTATAAAAAATAGCCAAGTTTAGACTGCTTCAATGTTACTCCAGCTGATTGGTTTGAAGAAAGATCTCTTTCAGGGCGTCAACATCATCAAGAAATTGTATTTTTTATCTGTGGGGAGACACTAAAAAAAATGTAGCTACTAAATATCATCATGAAACCTCCACAGTTGATTCCTTATATTAAGAAAATCAGAGACTTTATGTTTAAATGTGCGATCTCATCTCAATCTCATTATAAAAGCACTGATTTGCAGATGTTTTCAGAGCAGAAATGGAACCTTGAACCTTGGATAAAAGTTCAGAAATCTTGAAGTCAAATGTTTTTACAGAGGGAATTTTGGATCTCTTTTTATCACTCCATAAATCAGAAAATACTGTCAACAGCCATTAAAAAGGAATAAAATGCTCTATAAATCAGGCTATGAATGATGTATGAAGCCTCTGTGGAAACCTTCAGAATAAAAGATAGAAATAAAACTGTAAAGTTTGCTTTAACTAATAGATATCACCATGAAACCTCCACGTTTCCCCCTGTCTCGCCTAATTTAAACAAGATGTTTGTAATTAAGCTCGGTACAAATGATCTTGTTTAAACTGTAGATAAATATAGGCCTATGGTTTAATTCACATAGAGAAAATCACAATTTAGGTCACAATCCTAATATTATTAGCTCCCTCAGATCATTCAGCTCTAACCTCAGCCAGTCCAAAGACCAGAGGTGACCAGTTCAAAGAGCCAACAGCCCTTCCCTCACAAACTGTTGTCCTATGTAAGTTAATACACCATTGACCTCTTACTCAGTGGCAACATGACATGAAAACCCTTTGAGAAACTCGCAGAGTCAGCTCCTAATCTGTTTTTTTAAGCGGGACTTAGAGGGGAGTTATGAGGTAACATAATTTCAGCTGCCACTCCAGTATGCTGTGACACAGAGAGCCTAAATATAAAGCAGATATTATTGGCATGTACAGTGTCCTGACTGCCATATAGGCTAAAAAGACCATCATGTGCATGTCAGGCCGTTCAGGAATGTGCGCTCCTGCAACGTGTCATGGCAGCATTAGCGACACATGCTTCCGAATTATAGTGACTACAGCCGTTACTGTCAACAAGAAGACAGTTGGCCATTAAGTGAAAACGGAGTTAAATCTGACAAGCGAAGAAAGTAACCACCATCCACTTTAGGTATATTGAATGTGCCACAAGCCTCAAAAACAAATTGGATGGATTTTTAGTGTTTTTACATT
The DNA here is from genome assembly GCA_946959425.1 of Argyrosomus regius. Classification (NCBI taxonomy): domain Eukaryota; kingdom Metazoa; phylum Chordata; class Actinopteri; family Sciaenidae; genus Argyrosomus; species Argyrosomus regius. The sequence continues at coordinate 4,560,247 of OX336885.1, forward strand.
TTGTCCGCGAGAGCCATTAAAATGAACTCACAGTAATTACGGAGTGTTTTTTCCACATCTGCGAACCCTCTGGCAAAGCTCTAATCCCAAAGAAATGAAGTGAATCTCTTCAGGAGGTTGTGTATTTACTAAAACATTAGGTATGCCTGGGTGATAAAAAAAAACAAAAAAAATCTCACCACTAAAAATGCAAAACGTGATCACACTGACATCATTTAGCGGGGGGGGGGGAACACATGGAAGCTATGTCAAGTAAACAAACGTTTAACATTAACGGAAAAAGAAGAACAGGCCTGTCGGTTACTGAGGAGTCTGTTGCTGCTCACTGGTGACTTGGCACACTCACCGCGAGCCTTCACCTCAGCACCAGTCACACTTTCCGAGCCTGTCCTCAATCAAAATGCTTCCCCTGCGTCTGCCTCTCAACATAGTCTATCTAATTATACTCTAGGTACGGTAATGCAGGATGAAAAAGGAAAATATGGATTCACATTCTGTTGGCATGAGATCAAGAGGTAGAAAAACTCAATGACCTGGTCGGAGGCCATTTCAGAGTGAGGAAGATGTAGCATGGTTGAGTTCAAATCAATCCATTATTACTCAGTTAAGATGAGGTATGAAGTAGAACTCAAGAAGCAACATCCATGGCCGTGAAGTGACGCCAATGCAGAAGTGCCAAAAACTGCAGTTCCTCGAATAACCACTTGAGGCTGGCTACAGAATGACTCAATCTCCATAAGTCCCCATGTTAAAATGTCCAACTTCACAGCAGAAATAAACATGTTTACAGCCTGGTACAAAAAACAGTTTTGGTGTCTATAGCTAATTTCCCCGTTCATGACAACTGTACTGAGTCTGATTTTTTTTAACTTGATAAAATGATACTACAAATACATATAAATGATATTAAGGCTTAAAGTCGGCTTTGATTGACAGGTATGTGGTGTTACAGATGGCTTATTAGAGCACCCAGACGTCATTTGGCCTCCCTCAAGCGCCCCGATGATCCGAGTCTTTGCCAATTTTTAAACTCGCTAGGAGGCGGAGGAAGCAGTACAGCCAACATGCCGGCGGCCAGCGCAACATATTTTCAGCCTCAAAATGGTGCTTTGGAAACCTGTGGGTGATGTCACCCATACGCCGTCCATTCTTTATAATATCAGTGATAGAACCCAGCCAATACTGAATTCTTGGGGCTGATGACGATACAGATACAAAAAATTGTGATATCAATATATTGGCCGATATTCTTCACATATGCAAATAAACACAATTTTGGTTACCAAACACTTGTGACAATGATATGTAATGGAGGCAGAATATTTTACAGTTTAACAATAATTTATTATAAAACTTTATTTATTTATCTAAATGAGTGCACTGATTTGCACAGTGCACAGTTTTCATATCAGTGCATATCAGACAATTTAGGCCAATACTGGGCCGATATATCTGTCAGGCTCTAGTCTAAGAAGCAGCAGCTGAGTGGAGCTCATTCTTTTAAGAGTTACTTTCAAATAAAATCCACATTTTCAGTGACTTCTGGATGCCTTTCAGTAACATGATCTCTGTCACATCCAACTGACACCCATATGTTGGAGATAACTAATGGGCTACATTATTCTGTTAAATTATCTCACAGATTCATGCTTTAAAATTAGACCACAATTAGCCTTATCAGATTGAGCCCGTGATTACGCAGATCAAATTCAACAGAGGCTCAATCTCTTTGGCGTCTTGTGATTTTGATAGACGCCCTTTATCGCATCAAGTAGCACAAACACTGTCATCCGGAACCGCTAAAAAGGAGCTCGGTTCAAAATGGAGATCTAAAAGCGGGAATGGAAAGTGTGACAGCAATCCGAGCAGGCCTGAAGTGAAGCAGAGAGAGATCTGAGCTCGTTCTTTTGTTTTTGCTTTGTTTTATTGCTCTTGCTGGCTCACTGAAGACTTTTAAATAGTGTTAGGACTATTATTGGAAACTCCAGTCAGTTATTCCACATAGCCAGGTCACTCTGATCTCCCTCACAGTCGCTGCCTGGATATTAAAAGAAGACATTAAAATCCTCCATCTGGCTCAGGAGGACTAAGCCGAGGAGTGGTGGAGACGCAAAAACAAACTCAAACTGGGTTACTTGATATTCCCCCTTTGACGGTGATTCGAGGAACAAATATGTCATAACAAATGTGCATTAGACACTTCTTACCACGGAAATTTGGAATTGTGAAACACAGCAAGTAACAGATGCACTCCATTTAGCTGTTCCAGGCCCGTGGTGCTGTGAATGCTGGCTCACATGCATGGCTTCAAAGCAACACAGCCATCATAAATGTCATTACCTGGGCTCTCCCAAAACACACCCTGTGAGGAAAGGTTTCATTGGCAATAAATTTGATCAAATCTGATAACAATGCTTCACTGACATCGCAAAAAAAAAAAGGAAGCCAGACTCTGAGATGGGTTCATAGTTGCTAATCACACTTGTAATGCTCTGTTTCATATTGCCATGTGTGTGTTGAGGCTCTCGCACTAAACAATCCTGTTCACCGCCTGACTGGATCCAATGAAAGAGCCTTTCTAGAAGGAAATGGAAGCTTTCAAACTAACCACATCATCCACAAAACGTTCTCCCGACCTATTCTTGCTCTTATGTGGATGGTTTCCGGAGCAGTTCCCATGTCCTCTATGCAAGGTGTTTCAAAACAAGGGACCTTATTCCTTCTGTTGCATTAGCACAGCTACACTGAGGATAACACACTGAACATATATCTCAGTGGTAGGGCTGAAACGCCGCTGTCAAATGAACTATGATAACCAGCTGTGCTACAGACCCAGAGAGCTCCTGTGTACCAGCATGAGCGATTTCACCATTTCCCTGCATCGCTGCTTTTGATGCTCAATTTGCCAGTCTACCGGAACACACTGTGCTGGGAACTGAGCCCACGGCAAACAAATGAAACCATCAAGGCGAAAAACAACCGGAAGGATGAGCGAAGAGCGAAAGATGTCACTTAAAACAAGTGTGTGAGAAACTTCAGCGACAGAAACAGGGAGTGAAGAAGAAGTGAAATCCAAGAAAAAGTTCCCATCGGTCCATGTCACTTTATGTAACTCTGTCAGCAGTTTGGGCCCAATCTGTGCAAATTGGTCAGACTTAAAGCTCCTCCTCTTGTTCTTAGACACGTTTTATAACTAAGCCTGATTACAGTGACCACTCCCCTCTGCTGATCACAGCGCCAGTGCAACCACCATACACTAATTCAATTCATTAGCTGACTTATGAACTCCTGCATCCTTTATGATGTTGATAATTGGTCATTACAGGAGGCATTAGCTTTTTAAACCTGAACCATAAACCATCCTTACACCAGGGGTTCCTGAACAGGATCCCACAGATTCACACACATTATTAACCAGTGAGCAGCACACACACACACACACACACACACACACACACACACACACACACACACACACAAACACGCACACACATCACTGTAGGTGGAGTACAATAAATATCAAATGTGTCTCATCATCACAGTGTGTGGTATCCACAAAAACCTTCAGGCCCTCAGATGCCTCCTACTGATATCCACCGGCTAACACATACACACAACACTGAGCTTTGATGCCAGTAACTCTTTTACATCTGTGCATGTAATTTGTTATGATTATCTCAGGGAAAGGGGCGAACAATCCGATGACAGGAAGCCTCAAACAAGCATGCTGCGAGGAGGCAATATAAGTGGAACACTGGCTCTTGTTGTGTACAGAACTTGCAGTAAATATTTGGCCCTCCCCCCCATTGACTGCCAGCTGGCCAGAGGCACAGCTGACATCCATGTCTCAAAGCAAGACAGCGAAGAAAGAAACAAACTTCTGAGCACCATAGGACTCCTGAAAACTTGGTTCAAAGGGTCAAAAAAAAAAAGTTAAATTTTCAATATGGGATGTCAAACTGTCCAAACAACATGGAGGTCTAGAAAATGAAAAAGAGTGCAAGCAAACATGCTGAAAAGATATCTGAAAGAGGCATTCAGAGGCATTTGTACAGCAGGATGTCAGTAAAGATGGATCAAAACATGCTGGCTCCCTGTGGAACTTTTTTTGGAATCATTCAGAAAATATTTGAAAGTAGTTTTCTCTTTAACTTCATGTGTTTCACACTAATGAAACCGCTCCAACATTTCAAGTGCGCCCTTATTGCCGACTTTATGGCAAATACTTTGAGACAACTACGAAAGTCAGTGCTAGCTTACTGCAGTGTGTGAAAACTTGCAGTTTTCAAAATAAAACGTGGGAATTAAATGTATTAAAAGTTTATTTTAAAAATATGAGGAGTGTTAAGTTTTGATTTTTTTTTAAAAAGAAAGAAAGAAAGAGGTGTGTCTCATAAAACAAATATGATCCTGCACTGATTTTGAGCCACATGACCTGGAAGTTATTGAGCTATAATACTCATATTTACATGATGAAATGTATTAAAAATTTCAAAAAAAATATGAGAAGTGTTAAAAGGTGATAAAAAGAGGTGTGTCTCATACAGCAAGTGTGGCTCTACTGCCCTACACTGATTTTGAGCCAATAGGTCACATGACCTGGAATAGATAGATAGATAGATAGATAGATAGATAGATAGATAGATAGATAGATAGATAGATAGATAGATAGATAGATAGATAGATAGAGTACTTTATTTATCCCCGAAGGGAAATTCTTTCGTTGCAGCAGCATTATAAAATATCCATAAGAAAAATATATATATGGACTCGTGCAATAACTTCTGCAAATTATGTCCATCAGCTCAACTGTTCCATAATGACTCTCCTCTCTCTGCACAGAGGGAGTCATTGTTATGGCAGTTGGTAGGAATGACCTCTTGTAGCAGTCTTTCTTACAGTGGAGCTGCAAGAGTCTCTGACTGAAACTGCTCTGTTGTTTAAGCAGGAGGTCATGTAGTGGATGGGAGTTGTTGTCCATAATACTTAGCAGTTTGTGGAGCATCCTTTTTTCCACAACCAGCTGCAGGGGTCCAGAGCTCTGGTGCTGCGGCCCCAACAGATGGCTGCAAAGAAGATTGCACTCGCAACAACAGACTGATGGAACATCGCAACATCTTGCTGCACACATTAAAAGACCTGAGCTTCCTCAGGAAGTAGAGTCTGCCCTGTCCCTTCCTGTAAACAGCCTCAGTGTTGCATCTCCAGTCCAGTCTGTTATCCAGGTGCACGCCCAAGTACTTGTAGTCCTGCACCACCTCCACCTCCTCACCCAGGATGGAAACTGTGCTCAGGTCAGACCTAGTCCTCCTGAAGTCCACAATCATCTCCCTCGTTTTGGCTACATTCAAGACGAGGTGGTTGCTCCTACTCCACGCCACAAAGCAATCAACCAGATCTCACAACTGCAGAGTCATCTGAGAATTTCTGCAGATGACAGGACTCAGAGTGGTACTGAAAGTCTGAGGTGTACAGTGTGAAGAGGAAAGGTGAGAGTACAGTCCCCTGCGGTGCTCCCATGGCAGATGATCGCGTCCTCAACACCAACCGAGGGGCGGTAGGCAAACTACAGTGGGTCTAGGGAGGTGGTCACCTGAGGTCCCAGATGGGCCAAAACCAGTCTCTCCAGGACTTTCATGACATGGGACGTCAAGGCAACTGGTCTGTAGTCATTGAGCACAGCTGGATGCGACTTCTTGGGTACCGGAACAAGGCAGGATGTCTTCCACAGCACCGGAACCTTTTCCTGCATCAGACTCAGGTTGAATAGGTGCTGTAGAACCCTGCATAGCTGGTCCACGCAGCTATGCGTGATACCATCCAGGCCTGCAACTTTGTTCCGGCGTAGTTTCTCCAGCTGTCTTTTCACCTGGCTGCTGGAAACAGTCAGGCGGGTGGGGGAGGAGACGAGGGGCTCAGAGATCCCGGATGTGTGGGAAGGTGTTGATGGGGAAATGTTGAGGTCCATTGTGGGGGTCGGGAGATATGCAGGGTCATCAGTCTGGTCATCAGAGGTGTGGGAGAGAAGAGGGTGTGGGAGAGAAGAGGGTGTGGGGTTTGTGTGGCTAAGGGAGCGGTGAACCAAGGCTCCTGTAGGTCCACTGAATCTATTAAAAAACACATTCAGTTCATTGGCTCTGTCCAGGCTTCCCTCAGGCAGACTCCCCCTTGCCTTGAATCCAGGGATGGTCCTCATTCCTGACCCCACATCCCTCACGTTATTTTCCTGGAGCTTTCACTCCAGCTTCTCCCGATATGCCGCCTTGCCTTCCCTCAGCTTGCGTTTCAGTTCCCTTTGGATGCTCCTCAGTAGCTCCCGGTCCCTGTCCCTGAAGGCTCTCTTCTTCCTGTTCAGCAGCTCCTTCAGGTCGCTGTTGATCCAGGGCTTGTTGTTTGGAAAGCATCGCACCCTCCTGGTGCCATGAATGCATTCGGATGGTCCGTTTGCAGTCTGGCTGTGACTGAGGTGATGACGTCACACGCGACGTCGGCATCAGCTGATGGCGGAATGTAAACTCCCTTGGCAGATAATATGGACGCATGCTCATGCCCCATACCGTCTGAAAGCCGGGTATGGTGGTGTTGGAGTCTGGAATATGTTCGTGCAGCCATGTCTCAGTGAAACACATCACACTGCACTCACGGTATTCCCGCTGAGTCCTCGTCAGCGTTCCCAGCTCGTCCATCTTATTATCCAGGGAACTCACATTTCCCATCACAGGGGAATGAAACAGCTTAAATTTCCTCCTCCTAGCTCTTCTTAAGACACCGGTCCTGCATCCCCGGCGTCTTCTCTTCACCTCGTCGGGGATCTGTGGTCTTTCTCTCGGCAGCAGCGCAGCTTTGGAGAGCGCTAGCAGCTAGTCGCGAAGGTAAACAATGCGACCGCTGCCGTCGGCATGGTTACCCGGCACAACAAAAGTTTTAAGTGCCAGGAAAAACAGGAAAATGCACCGGACCCACACAATATCCACTTGGCCCAAAGCCATTTCACAAGAGCTGTACAAAAAAAGTGTCTAAAAACGCAACAAAACAGAAAATAATGACAAAAAACAAAAAACTCACAGGAGCTGTTGTATCAAGCTGCCACTAGTGCGGCGCCATGGCACCCAAAATAATATAATAATGCTCATATTTACATTATGAAATGTATTAATCAGCCTCCCATTGAATGAAGCCATTGATATGTGGTCACTTGGCTGCATTTTGGCTTATGCATACATGGGCAAACCCCTGTATCCAGATTGCCAATATGAGATGATGAGAATCATAGTGCAAATGCAAGGTCAACCTGATGATCATCTGTTGAACAATGGGAAACATACCGAGACATATTTTAGCAAGACCCAAGACTCCTCTTGTGCTCCGTGGAGGTTGAATTCACCAGCTGAGTACAACCTCAGAACAGGCTGTGTGACTGAAAGAATGTGTGGAATTTCTGACACATTTACAAGTCTTGACGACATCTGTGTAGCAGGGAGGAATGATGCTGATTGCAAGGATACACAGGCCTTTTTAAGCCTCCTCAAATCTTTGCTTCAATTAGATCCTCAAAAGAGAATCACACCCAGCGAATCTTTACAGCACTGCTTTATCACAGGTGGTGACATTAATGACGCCAATGATGAGAATTCACCCGCCCTGACAACAGCTGAATCCAAGCCCATGGTATTATCAGGCGAAGTGATAAGTTGTATTGAATCACCCATTACTAACTTGAAAGATTCATTTCCAGCGTGTGAAGAAACCACTCAAAATGATGAAGTAGATCTTCATATAGAAGACATTCTGTACAGTCAATCAAGCAGGTATAAGATAAATAAGTTTATAGGGAAGGGTCTTTTTGGAAAAGTAGCCCACTGCATAAACTTGCACACTAGGGAGAATTTGGCCATAAAAATAATGCCTAAATGCATGTCTGTGGTGTGTTTTAACGAGTTTTATATGTTTAAACCACTCAGAACGCTTGACGCCAACAAGAATAACTTGCCTAGATCTATTGAGTTTTTCACACATGAGACGTATCATTGTTTCGCATTTGAAATGCTGGACAAAAATCTTTTTGAACTGATGTGTGAGAGGTCTTTTGTTCCACTAAGTTTATCTGAGGTTAGAGTAATCGCACAACAGATGCTGGTGGCTCTAAACTTCCTCAAAAACATAGGTGTGGCACACACAGATATCAAACTTGACAATATAATGTTAGTAAATCATGAGCTTCAGCCTTTCAAGCTGAAATTAGTTGATTTTGGTGTGGCCAAGCCAGTTCATGAATTTCAGTGTGGCAGGATTATTCAAGCTACTAACTACAGGGGCCCAGAGGTTATCCTGGCCATCCCACTGGATGTAGCAGTTGATATGTGGTCACTTGGCTGCGTTTTGGCTTTCTTGGTACTGGGCTCCCACCTGTATCCAACTGTGTATGAGTATGAGGTGATGAGACTCATCGTGCAGATGCTAGGTCAGCCTGTTCAACGTCTGTTGAACCTTGGGTTGCGTACCAGAGAATTTTTCACCAAGGACAGTCTCTCCCATTATGCCCCATGGAGGCTGAAAACACCCGCTGAATATATTCTCCCAACAGGCTCTGATACATGTAATTTCTGAAGGAATTTCTTGACGACATTGTGAACACCGGTGGAGGACTGAAGGACCTCACTGAGGTTCTTGATACACAGGCCTTTTTAAGCCTCATCAAATCTATACTATGTGTGGATCCTGAAAAAAGAATTACACCCAGCAACGCTTTAGGGCACTCTTTTATCACAATGGATCACTTTGGTAGTCACACTCAAAACAATTATGTGAAATTAGCCCACCTTACTATTGAAAACTGCCAGAGGGAGCAGCCAACAGTTGAATCCACGCTCCCTGTAATGTCAAGCATTACTTGATCGAAAGACCCATGTTCAGATGATGAAGACACCACTACGGATACTAATAATGGAATACAATTAGATAAAGCCACTGCTGCAGGCGTAACTGACGATGGACCACCAGCCCAAGCTGATTTAGCTGAAGCTGCCGCTGCTGACCCTGATTATAGAGTCGTAGTCACAGCTGACAGAACCAATGCTGGCAATGACAATGAACCACCAGTCCAAGATGGCTTAGATGAAGCTGTCCCTGCTGGCACCAATAATAATCCAAGTAACTTTGTTGAAGTTAAAACCAAGCAGAAGTGGTTTAAGAGGATCAGACTTGCCTTCTCCAGCTCCAAGCCCCCTGTAATGTCAGATAAAGATAAAGAAACCACTATGGATAATAATAATGGAATACCATTAGCTGAAGCCACCGCTGCAGGCCCAAGTTACATGCCTGCAGACATAACTTATAGAACTCCTGCCGGCAATGACAATGGACCATCAGCCCAAGCTTCGCAAGATGAAGCTGCCGCTGCTGGCACCAATAACAATCCAAGTGACTTTGTCGAGGTCAAAACCAAGCGGAAGTGGTTCAAGAGGATCAGACTGGCCTTCTCCGGAATGGTCAAGTCTCTAAGTGGCTGCTGTTAGATCTCATCAAGTGAAGATGCAGCATTGTATTGTTGGCACAGTACGTATACATGCAAGTGTATATGACTGTGCCTGAGGGTTTTCTCCAGGTGCTCTGGTTCTCCCATAATTTAATTTAATTAATTTAAATTGAAAAAAAAAAAAAAACACCAAAAAATAAAACAAATAAAATAGAAAAAATACATAAATATAAAAATTTTGACTTGTTTTACTGTGTGTTGATGTCAATGTCTTTACTGATTTTGAGGCAATAAGTCACATGACCTGGAAGCTATTGAGTTATAATGCTCATATTTACATGATGAAATGTAATAAAAATTCATATAAAATATGAGACGTGTTACAAGGTGATAAAAAGATGTGTGTCTCATACAGCAAGTGTAGCTCTATACTGTCCTACACTGATTTTGAGCCAATAGGTCACATGATCTGGAAGTTATTGAGCTATAATTGTAAATATGAGCACTTTAGCTCAATAACTTCCAGGTGATGTGACCTATTGCCTCAAAATCAGTGCAGGGTCATACTTGTTTTATGAGACACACCTCTTTCTTTCTTTCTTAAAAAAAAAAAAAAATCTTAACACTCCTCATATTTTTTAAATAAACTTTTAATACTTTTAATACCCACGTTTTATTTTGAAAACCGGAAGTTTCCACACGCTGCAGTAAGCTAGCACTGACTTTCCCAGTTGTGTCAAAGTATTTAAATATGAGAAGTGTTAAAATGCGATAAGGACAGGTGTGTGTCATACAGCTCAAAGTGTCTGAGACAACTGAGTAAAGTCGGCAATAAGGGCGCACTTGAAATGTTGGAGCGGCTGGCTTGACTACGCGAAAAACGAGAGACGGCTGACTTGACGGCAGTTCCTTTACTGTAGGAACTGTTTTGCCTACCTTGCAGGAGAAAGCCACGGTTTTGGTGAGGGAATCGATCCTCTCGCTGTACTCGGTGAATTTCTTCTGATATTTCAGAGCTGTCATCTGCAGCTCGCTGTGCACGGCGGAAAGTTGCGCCAGGAGTGACTTCTCCCTCTTGTTGGCTTTAATAGTCTGCTTCTTGAACTCTCTATCCAGGCTGATGATTTTGCAGTGCAGCGCGCTGTTGTGCGCCTTCAGGGCTCTCAGGCAGCAGTGGCTGTTGAATATCTGCTCTTTATGGGTGAGCATCAATCCGCAGCCGCTCTCGCATATCCCCACCGTTCTGTAGTCGCACGTCTCCCGCATATGAGCATCCATGTCCCGCAGGTTGAGCACCTCGCTGCATCCTTTATTCCTGCACTTTGCCGGGGAGTAGTCGCACATCTCGGCGTGCTCGGCCAGATGCTGCAGCTTCACCACCGCATCGCAGCCCCTTGCGTGGTTGTCACATTTGATCTCCAGCTTCAGGATGAGGTTTTTCAGAGGCAGGACGTGGTTCAGCTCTTTGGCGGAGATCCGCTGACATTTGACGGGGCAGCTGCTCTGTTGGACGACCCAGGGCAGCACGCAGCCGGAGCAGAAGACGTGACCGCACGGAGTCGTCAGCGGGTCCTCCAGGACTTTATTACACAAGTTGCATTTGAAATCCGGGTCCACGGTCCCCTTGAAGCGGTCCAGCTCGAATCCCATGATTTTTCAAAGTCCAAATCCGAACTTGTTGACTCCCCCACCCCCGCAGATCTGACTCGGAGCAGTGGGGCGTTTTTAGCTGGTCATTGGTGGAGTGCTCACAGACCGACTGCAAGCTCTCCTCACTGTCTAAACTCAACTAATTGACCGAGACTTTTGGTGCCTTCAGGTACGCCTCGTAAGACTATACTTTAAAAGTTGGGAAAGTTTGTTCTTGTGAAATTTCATGACTTTAGATCACTTTTAAAGTAGAAACAAGTTTATTACGGAGTTGAAAAATAAAAGAGACAACGCGTGGATGAAGTTGAACGTTGTTACAGGCTTTGACACCTCAAAGTTAGACCTTAAAACAAGGAAAAATATCAAGCCACAGGTGTCGTCTCTTCTGCAATACGCCTAAATATAAATCTCGAGCGATGACAACACTACATACGAGGTGTTTGTCGTCAAAATAGCTAATTTAAACTCTCACACACGCTGTTCACGTGACCAAAACTGGCAAATTCAACTATTCTGACAGCCGTGAAGGCAACACTTCAGAGACAAACGTGTGGCGGACTTCTCTACCGTAACACTTCTACTAACTGCGCGTGTGAGTGCCAGACATGGGCATAAAACTCTTTTCTGCTGTCACGAATATAAAAGTTTTATGCTTGCCTCATCCATCTGCTTGTGACCAGTAAACGCATCATTATTTATTGGTTCCAAATCTGAGCAGATTCAAACTTTTTGAGACTAAACCTGACACCCTGATTCATACACACATACTCTGGCATTTTGCAGTCTTCTATATTGAGATAACAATACCACTTGACAATGCACACAAAGCCCTGAGGCTATATTCCCCTTCTGAATATTTCCAAGTGATAAACTGCCAAATTCCACTACATAAATGTTATACAAGGTGACATGACAGATATTTACAACGCGGTGGGTGAGCGTTCAGGCATGCACAACACTTGTGAAAACAAGCAACTTTGGAAGGACACTACCAGCGCAACCACAAGCGAGACTTGTCAAGTTATAACACACTTTGAGTGATCAGGCAAAAGTTGTGAAAATCAACCCGGATCACAATGTGCGGTATGAAAATGAGCATTTGAGGCACCGCCATAATGGGATTCGTGTTCGAACACACCTCCCACCAAACTCCTTATGTAAAGAAAGCATAGCATTACACTGTATTACCACTTCAGTTTGAGAGTCCCAGCAGGAGGCCCTATAGTACTGAATGCATTTTGAATTGTAAATGGTGGGCAAACTTAAAGAGAAGAATAACCTCTTCTGGTTCTGACCCTGCCTTGATTAGATACCCATTCCTACTGGTTGCCTCCTCTTTCGGAAATCCAGTTTTATGCAATGCCATGCTCAATAAAACCTTTCCATATGTGCATTATCCAGAACTAAAAACAAGGGCTTATCAAAGACTTAATGGACAAAGTGTGACAGAGAGAGTCTGAGCTCGTGGGTAATCCTACACTGATGTTATGGGTTGTCTTAGATGGGGTGGAAGAAAAACTCCATGTGCAGTCACGTCAAAGGTCTTTGTACTGTGTGTTTTCAGCCTGTTTCGTACTCACTGTGCGATTACATGTTTTCCTTTGCGAGTACTCTTTAGGTCATGGCTTGATTTAAAAAACGAGAGATAAGAAATATTTAAACAGATGTGGAAAAATCAGCCGATGAAAAATGAAAGAGAGGGCTGGTGTTGTACTTTAACACCTGTTTCTTCTGTCATTTTTCACAAAGTAATTGGAATTTTTTCATGCTGATGCACATCAGTTGTGTATGGCCAAATATCATTTCACAGTTCAGAGCTTTGAAAGTTGCTATCAAATCTGGCACTTTCGATTGGGGGTCTCTTTGGAAGTATTATCCTGTGTTTGAGTTTGGCGCTCCGGAATCAAACCAGCAACCCACCAGCTACAATCAGCCTCTCGACCTCTGGGCCAACCTGCCGCCTGTGATTTATTATTTCAGTCGAGGAACAAACAACCTGCCTGTCTGAGTATGGCTGTTTACTGTGAGAGTCAGTTGTTTGTTCTGCCTCAGTCGGAGAAATGTTTGCTCTCAAAATGGAGTGAGAATAAATAAGCAGTTGTTTTTCTAGACTGTGTCGGAGTCAGAGCGAGCACGGAGCTATGAGAGATTTTCATGGTACAGTATGTTAAAGGAACTGATACGCTATCTACTGGACTGGACTGTCTTAGGAATGTTTTCCATGTAGCTAGGTGAAGTGGCAACAGAGAGAAAGAGAGGAGGTAGGAGGGGGGCTTATACCAGTCCATGATGGGCCCAGCCCAAAAGACAGACAACGTCCCAGTGGAGATAAGAGCTAATCCCAGTCCTCTAACCTAAACTGTGAGTGAAGGATCAGGACAGACGGGGACTTAAATGCTCCCACCAGACCTGCAGGTCAAAATAGCAGCTGAAGATAAAATCCATGTCAGAATCCAAGGTTCTGAATGGCACCAGCTGATCTAAATTTAAAGGGATAGTCCAACATTTTGAGAAATATGCTTATTGGCTTTTGTATTTGCGAGTAGTTAGATGAGAAGATTGAAACATAGTTATATTTGTCAACTTAAATGAATCTACAACCAGCAGCCTTTTAGCTTTGCTTAGCATAAAGATTAACATTGTTGGATACAGGTAGCTTGAATCTGTCCAAAGGTAACAAAGTCTTCCAACTAGCATAGATATACCTCTTTAGCTCAATTGTTTTGTTTTTTTTCGGGGGGGGGGTATGGACTATTTCTTGGCCAGGCGCAGTGACTTTTTAGAGTCTTGTTGTTGACTTATGTGCAGATTAAATCATCAAGATGAAATGGTGTGAGCTCTAGGGGTGCTAATAGGCATCCTGTGACCCTCAGACAGAGCTAGGTTAGCTGTTTTCCCCTGCTTCCAGTCTTTATGCTAAGCTAAGTGCTACCTGCTGGCTATAGCGTCATATTTAGCATACAAACATGAGATCAATCTTTTTATTAAACTCTTGACAAGAAAGAGAGAGAAAAAAAAGACATTTCATGAAAAAAAACTGTAAGAAAAATTGTAATTGTTTGTTCATTTATTTTAGCTAATTTTATGTCACATAATGAATGCACAAATATTCTTAGCAAATAAAAGTGCAAAGTAAAAGCATGATTTGAGTGACGTGAACAGAGCAGTCCTGGGTTTCATTGTTGAACCTTCTTACTTGAAAGCCTTTGTTGTAAGGCAACACAGAGATCTAGGTTTCAGCGTGTGTGTGATGAGGGTGTTTTGTATATGGCTTTGGAGTTGGGCCATTTAGTAATCATCACCACTCTTCTTTAGATATGTCAAAGACATGAGGGCCATGTGGGAAACTGCAAAGATGAGTTATTGCTCTTCAGGATGCCTTTTCATGTTGAGCTGAAACATGATGTACTTACAAAAGGAATACACTATCCATCTCGCTGTGGTTTCCCATGCGCCTCAAAGTCCCTCGGGAGTCAGTAATATTGTCAAAACTGTGTCTAACCCCCAAATGATTTATACACCGATAGGATGGTTTGTTTTTCTTACAAACATCAGTGACTTATTGTGCCTTTCACAAGGGGAATTAGAGTTTTGTGGCTCCAGCGCCTTTAGTGAATGAGTAACTTTAAAGGCTGTTTGGGAAGGTCTCGGGGTGACCTTATGGGCAGGTTGGGCTTGTGCTTGGGAACCAACCAGGCTTCACCGGCCTTTGCTAGCATGGAACTGACAGATGGTATGAACCAAATAACCACTCGGGTCCCGTCAATCTGTTATGACAGAGAACAGCAGCTCAACCGTCACAACATCCTCACAGGCATAAACATGCGAATGTACGATCGGTAATGATTGCACAACACAGGTGTCAGCAGCGGTGTTGTTGTAAAGCACTCTGACAGTGTACAGCTATGACACTCCCAACTGATTGCAAACATGATGTGTCAGTATTAATAACTGCAATTAATGATCGAATGCAGAAAAACAAAAACAGCAGAGGTTGTGATGTGCTTAATATTTCCTGTTGCTATAAAGATCCTTATCACACACCGCTGTGTGAGAAAAAGCTAATAAATATTTGTGCTTCTCTTCTCAGAGCGGGCTGTTCTGTTCTCTCAGGGAGGTTAGAAACAGGATGTGGGTCAGTGGAACCCAGATTTACCCAAGAGCGAAACTGCACAAGTAGGGAAAATCCCCTTTTGATATGAACTAAGTCAAAGTCTCAGAACAAAATCTGACCTAAATCTGCAGTCGCATACAGTAGCTAATTAAATCCTCATGGCAGAGAATGTGCCTTTGCCCTCTTTGGCTGAACTGGCCTTCTGGACCAAAGAAAAATAATAATTATCATTATTACAAGTTTTATTGGTGTTGCCACTGCTGCTGCTGCTGCTGCTGCTATTATTATCATAATTATTGTGAGAAAGCCTGCCCTCTACACCTTTCTGTCTTTTTTTTTTTGTGCATGAATGAACATGTAACTTCTTTATTATTACGTAGGCGCTATTTAGTTAGTAGTTAAGGTTTGCTTGGTTTCCATGTTTGCCTGAGACTAATTTATACTGTTCAGCACATGTAATTTGTGTTAGTAAATTGATGTAAAAGTATTCCAGAAGTCTTTTCCCAGGAAAACAAAAACAGAAAACCAACCGAAAACAAAAGGGGAAAAAAGTGAAAACAAAAAGCGAAATGCGGTAAATCCCCAGAAGCAACTGCAACAAAGTATATGCAATTATGATTGATGTTATTATTATTTTTGTAATGTGTATAAAGATTCTGGGAAATTCTCAAGCTAATTGTTGACTGTGGTTAATGTGGCTTCATGGACGAAACTACATTAACAGACAGATGCAAAGACACTAAACAAAGCAGCAGGTGATTCATTGGGACTGGAATATCCAGCTTTTTACCACAAGTTCTAACACATTTGATCTCCATATGTTTGCCTCTGCATCGTTTTATATAAAATATTCAGTAAGTTATGGCATACATTAGCCTATTTTGTAAATTAGGTGCAGTTTTAACAATTCTGTTAATGGATAAGGCTATATTACTGCATGTGGTGATAATATTCTCTGGTATAAATTTAGAGAGGAATATGTGTGTATTGAGACACGGCACACACAAATGGCTGTAATATTTAACAGCATATACAGAAGCAGTAGATAATTCTAGCCCTCCAAAAAATAAGAAGAAAGGACCAGTGTGTAGAAAGTAGATGTATCCAGTTGCTGATTGCAACCCTGTCGCCTCATCCTCTACCGTACATGAAGGAGAAACTAAGGTGGCCATGAATTGCACAAAAATTGTGAAAGGCCCTGTTTAGTTTGTCTGTTCTGGGCTACTGTAGAAACATGGCGGATCAACAAGTCGGACTCCATGGAAGAGGACCCACAGTGTCTGTAGATAAATTAAATACATAAACATTCTAAGGTAACAAAAACATAATGGTTCTTATTTTCAGGTTATTTTACACTAATGAAAACATAATTATGAATATTATATTCCATTTCTGCCATATTCTGTAAATAGAGTCCCTTAAATCTCACCCACTGGACTTTTACGTTTTTAATTTCATAGTTTATTTGAAAGATTTCACATTATTTTCCATAAATCTACTGCAGATAACAATTTATATACAAGGATTATGTAAATAAATCTGATAAATCTGACCTTGTAACATCAATTAATACCGCCCCCACGTGAAGAGAGGCGTGCACACCGAGGTTAATGTGTTTTGTTCTGCATCAGGCTACTGGTGGAAATTAAGTCTAATAAACTGAGCAGATAAGTAACACAAACAAATAAATCTTCATTTAATTGAAAATAATTAGCTTTTCAAATTCAGACTGAGTTTTGACTCCACAGCTCCCATTGGGCCACCTATTTGTGTCAACAGCTGTACTTTATTTCAACCATAAATATGTGGGTCACAGTGTCTCTAGTCTCAGAAGATACATATTTGTATGAGTCATTTTTCTGTACACACATTTTTTACTCGAGCAGGAATACTGATGCAACATCTCTGCTTAAGTAAAAGTGAACAGGCTCTGAAATGTCCTCAAAGTATTCATGTAAAAGGTCCTCTTGGTTTCTCTGAAGACGTTTCTGCCAGCTGTTTCAGTGCAAAGCTAACTGATTCTCTTCGTCTTGTTATGTCGTTATGTCTTTTATGCTGTTTTGTCATGTTACATCTGTCATGTGTGATATGCACCAGTTTTCATGTTAAGAAGACGTGTAACCATGCAAAACAAAATCCACTCAGATAAATTAAAACTAAAGTAACAAGTTGTTCTGTAAATGTAAGGAGTAGACAGTACAGGTAATTGTGTCAGCATGTCAAAGGTAAAGGTACAATGTAAATAAATAAGTAAATACTCAAGTAAACTACAGAAAAAACTACTTAAGTACACTAACAATGTATGTGTACTGACAGGCTGCTGTGACTCTGTTTGGCCATTACTAATGGGAAAAATGGCATCTGCCCTCGGATACAATTTCCAAAACAAAGAGTTCTATAAATCGATTTTATTCTTAAAAGAATTAAAAGAAATACACAAAACACACATGAATGAATTTCCACCGTGTCTTTCCATCAGTGAACAATGCCAAGGAATGACCCTATGGTTGAACTTATACGCTAACCCTGCTACACTGCATCACAGTTTATATTCTCGACTGATGATAATGTGTAATCATGTGCTTTCTGGGTGAATATCTACCTGGAACTATCAGCAGAGTGTGATCTGTTCTAGATCTTGCTTAAAGCCTTCAGCATTTTTTCAGATGGACTAGCATAATGCATTCGTTACAGAGGTTTCCAAGGCACAAGTGTGTAATATTAGGAACAGATGAGTCCCTCTGTAGGGGGGAGGAGGACTCTTGAAAAAAAAAAAGTTCCTTTCTGAAGCCTGTGAAGCACTGCTGATTTTCTGGAAGCTCTGTTCCCACTGGATCCATAAATAACATTCAAAGTATACTTGGCACATCTTATCTCGGCTTATTAATGAAAAAAAGAAAAAAAAACACAAAGATAAACCATGAAGAGTTTAAAGGTTATGATTTGACATCAATATAAAGCACATTTAATATTTAATACATCTAACATTTAAAGATCTTTTACTTTTAGATTTTAATTTAAACTGTGCTGGGTCTCAGAGATGAGGATATAAATAGTCCTGATCTTCGCTTAACGCCACCATCAGATCAACATTTCTACTTCACCACCTCAAAAACCAATGACTGAATAAATCCATGTGCTTATATTAATAGTCCCTACAGTATAAACTCTAATTTTAGTGGTCCCATTTGACATTTTTTCTCACTTAATGCTGCTAAATATGTAAATAAGCAACTGTTCACAAGTTTTCAACATCAACTTAAAAGGTGATGATACTGTTGTGTTCAAACGTGTTTCCACTCCCAACGTGTGACAGGTTTAAATAAATCATGACATGCACGTACTTCATCTTCCAATGCCTTATTTTATTCGTTTTATTTAACAGGACTCATCTATTCGGTGAACAATCTGTGGCATTGAAGCTCTTTTCTGCTCTCGTCTAACACCTGAGGCAGGGTGACAGCGGGACGGGAGCTGCAGATAAAAGCTGCTATGCTGAAAGCTTGTTGATAATGAGAACAGCGACCATGAACCAGAAAGCTGTGACTATAGTGTTGACAGGTCAACCAACCGGCATAGTTCACACTTGCGCACTAACCGCTCATGCATGGTTGATGAGCATGGGTGTGATTCGTTTTAGTTTGGAGAACACAGCTGAACCACTGTTGTTTTAACACCAAGCACAAAATCTGACAGTCAAAAAGAATGTAGATACACAATTATAAATGAATAACGATCACAGGAAACCCACAACAAGATGTTATGCCGAGTTCTCTACAACTTTTTTAAACTCCTCTAAAAGTAGACTAAAGGGTCACACTAACAGTGGAGCCTTTATCAGTTGTTTCAGCTGACCCGGCGAGGGTCTCATGAGTTCCTGCAGAAAGTGAAGCCAGATTTCAACTCAACCGAAACAGAGGATCTGACGGTGCGAGAGGAAGTCACATTTCCGTGCCACTTGCTCACCACAAAGTCTCTAGGCTAGCGGCTCAGTGGCCACTCTGGCTCCGTTTGTGTCACATCATATGTGGGCAACTCCTGATGGACGTGACAGTAGATCCACTCTGTATGGCACACGGAGAGAACGGGATAGGACGCACGCGGATGCTTTTCTATTTTAGCTCTGGCATGCAATTTTAATGCATCTTCAGCAAACATGGACACTTCTGTTACTGAGCACTGTCAACATTTCTCTGCTTTTATTACACAAGTTTGCAAGCAGCTCATTACATTAGCTCTATTTGAATATGGTAATTATGATACATATAAATGTAAGAGCAGTGCTGACTGTAAGCTTCTGTTATTATATCTTAAGTATTAAATCTTCCTCAGCCACATTTGTTCCCGACCGTACATTAAAGGGCTGTTTTGGCTTGAGTTCACTTCACATTTGTCCTATCTCCCCAGTGTACAATCCAATAATGTTTAAAATAGGTCAGCTCAAGATTAATACTCATAAATCTAGTGTGTGGAGTGTTTTTTTCTTTTTTCATAGAGCTTTAAAGTAAAATATGGATATACAGTATGTATGTGTCTTTTGCTCAATGAATCTCAGAGAGAAGCAAAGTGCGAACTTTTGTTTTAAATGAATGATTTACAAGGTGGTTCTGGTGGAGACTGTGCTCGCCACTGCTAGCTTTCAAACTTGGTGTGTGAGATACAATGGAGACATTCACACAGTTTATTCAAGTGTTTATTTGTACTACTGGCTGCTGTCTCATAAATGCCTGGAAAAGGAAAGTTCAAAAAAAGTGTGTGGTGCAACCATTGACTGTACAAAGAATGGACTTGGTATCCGTGATGTCACCCACATATTTCTGAAGAGCTGTTGTGGAGCTCAGAGTGTGGTGGCTCTGGGTGCCACCATCTTGGCAGTCCTAGCGTCGGTGGATCTGAGGTGGGCTGAACGATGCCTGGGTGCTCAATCAAGCCATCTGTAATGACACCCACCTGTCAATCATAGCAGCCTCGCTGTTAATTCTGCATAACTTTGCGCCTTAATATAATTTGAATTGAAGGAGTTAAATACAAATTCACCCTCAGTACAGTTGTCATGAACGGAGAAATTAGCTATAGAGACCAAAACTGTTTTTTGTACCAGGCTGTAAACATGTTTATTTCTGCTGTGAAGTTGGACATTTTAACATGGGGACTTATGGAGATTGAGTCATTCTGTAGCCAGCCTCAAGTGGTCGTTTGAGGAACTGCAGTTTCTAACACTTCTGCATTGGCTTCACAGCCACGGAGGTTGCTGCTTGGGTGCAACACAGCTAACATGCTAACTTTTCCCATTCTCCCTCTTCGGCTCTCCAGTCTCTCAAAGTTCAGCACTGTCTAATCAGTTTGCTATTGGTTCATCAAGAAAGTTGGAACAGACTTGAAGAAGTCATTTCACTGATAATGGCAATTCTTCTGGAATGTGACTTTTCTGTGACTGGCCCTTTATCCCGAGGCTGTATGACTCCACATGTACAGGAACAAGGGGTAAAAAAAGGCAAACTAGAAAAAAAAAATGGAGTTCCTGTTGAGTCCTGAGTTCAGTGAGTTTGACTAGCTCCAATATTTCTACAAATACTGGGAGGTAAAAATTGTTTTTGCGCACATTAAGGCAGGAAGTTGGGGGAAATTGGGTGGACAACGCATCCTTGAACCATGAAAATTGTTCCCTAAGTAGTTTTAGTTGCCTAAACTGAGCCAAACCTTAACCATAATGTTGGCCGGTTAGAAAACATTTATTTTGTAGAAGTCATTTACAACAGTTCTGTGCTGGCAAACGTTATGGCCCCTGATCAGGAAAAGCTCATATAGGTGGTTCTGGAAGGCGGTGATAAATTACATGTTTTTATTAGCTATGAGGGCTTAATTGTTCTGATTCATAAATTCAAACTCATTCCCAAATATTGCAAATGCTCATATATTAATCTCAATTAATAAAACAGAGTTTCAGAGAAGAAAGCAGAAGAATACATTGTCCATAGATAAGTGAAGCCAGCATGCACAACCACAGTCACTTCTTCAACAGAATAATTAGAGCCATTCATCCAAATATCAGCTCCTTCTCCTCTCCTGGGAGTTTATCAGGACCTTTTAAGAGAAGTCATTAGTTAAATCAGAAACATACATTTGGTGACAAATACTGGGCTTAAAAAGCAAGAATAATGGAGCGACAGTGTCATTATTGTGTATGTGAACAAGGACAAAAACAAACAGGCTGATTGGAGCAGTCAACCCAGTTATTCCAGCAGCACAACATGGCGAGAGGGGTGCACCGAGGGATAACTCAATATACACGGAAACAAGGCAATGGTCTGTGTAAGTAACATTAGGAGCTAATCGGAAACAAGCCCCTTCTAATTATCCATTACCAAAATAACAGACTGAGGTCATAGTTATTGCTTTCCCTTATGGGGAACACTGGCCTGGGTTTGACTCAATTTGAACGGTTGCAGAAATGTATTTTTAGACTCAGAGTTTTAAATGCAGCCTTCATGAACAGATGCCAGCATGATCAAGAGATTGTTCTTTATTGTCATGTGAGTAAATACAGATTAAAGAGATTGATTATTGTATTCCTGCGGCTTGCTGGGCAGGAAATGTTCTCAATCACCTTCTTGGTATATGAACTGTACTGTGTGTACATGAACATCCTCTGTCGATAGTCTTGTTTGGAGTGGGCAGGGCTCAGTGGGGAAAAGGTGATGTCACATCCATGTATGTTTATTTAATCATGCAGGCTTTCTCTGCTGATGCTATTATTTATTATGTTTATTCTTCAGAAGGAAAGCACGATTGCTGCTGTCATAGAGGAAAAAAATAATAAAAAATTACACGACAGCCGACGCAAAAAGGGGATTTTTCTTGTCCCAGACAGCTGGAGCATATGTAAAAACATATGTAAATGTAACAAATTATGATGAATTATTACCTTAAATGCCTCTTTTCTGATGAGCAATCTGTTGCAAAGAAAATACTTAATCAGAATCAAATGATTGCAGGGCTGATTATACACCTCTCACCATCCTACTTCAGATGCCTGAGAGGCAAATACCTCGACTTCGTTTGGTCCAAAGGAGTCTTCGCCTGCCAATGCTGCTGCTGCTGCTCTACCTGGCCCGATCAGATGGGAATGGAGATAGCGTCTCTGCTTATATTCTTTGGAGCGGTGTGAAAACAAACACACCTTTACTCCACAGCTGAAGACAACCTTCCTGTAAACGCTGTCCAAAAAAAAAAAGGAGAAAAAAAAAAAAAACACTCTCTTTTATTTGGCTATTTTCGATGCTGGTTGTTCTGCTGTGGATCACGGTGCAAGATAAATCTCACAAAGGGAACAGTGTGTGGGCTGCTGGGCTCAAAATAACACGCAGTAGCTTTGGTTTAAAAATATTATGTGCAAAAATATGTTAATGCTCTGTACAAAACACGAGTATCCTATTTAGCATTCCAGTTTCTGACCTACTTGTTACACACAAATGAGTAAGGCTTGAATAACTTCTGTATTTTGTGGAAGAACATGAAAGTATTAACCTTGAGGCTGTCCTGGTTTGTCTCTCTGAACACATTGTGCAGCTCTTTCGGCTGCTGTAATGACATAATATAGAGTAAATGTGTAGTGGGGAGTAAATATTGATAAGCAAAGCGCTTCACAAACAGTAAAATGACAAATAAAAACCGGAGCGATAAATAAAAACTATACGCATGATTGGGAAAGTAAAATAAACTGGGACATATAAAATAAAGAAAATTAGGATGAAATGGACCAAACAAACAACAGACACATCTATTATGCACTGCTGTTTATCTTTTGCAGGGAAGTGGAGCTGATCCCATTGGGTGAAAGGCGGCGTACGCGCCGGACAGGCCACCAGTTCATCACACGGCTGACACATAGAGACAAACAACCTTTCACGCTCACGTTCACACCTACAGGCAATTTGAAGTCACCAATTAACCTGTTAACCTGCATTTCTTTGGACTGTGGGAGGAAGCTGGAGCGCCCTGAGGAAACCCACGCAGAACCGGAGGGAACATGCAAACCCTACACAGAAAGATCCATCCATAAACTTCCCAGGCACAGAAAGGCCTGACTGCACCACCCACTACGCCACTAAAACTAAGACTATGTCCAGTTCGAAATATGGCTCATTTTTGCTATCTGGACCCATTAAAATGACGACTAGACAAATTCATGGTGGTCGTTTGTGTACAGTATGAAAATCTATGGTTATACAATAATACAATATGCAATACAAATAATTCAAAACAAATACAATTTAAAGGTCCAGTGTATAACATTTAGCAGACTCAAAAAATACTTTAGGATCAGCCGTTTATATCTACAGTTGGAGTGAGTCGCCTTACAGTTGAGCATCCATGTTTCTACAGTAGCCCTGCATGGACACAAACCAGACGTTCCAGAGAATGCCTTTAGTTTAAGTTTTTGCGGCCACCACAGATTCTCCTTTGGAAGGGGAGGGTGAGGCGAAGGGTATTCAATTTGTTGAAATCTGCAGCCTCATTGCTAGATGCCACTAAATCCCACACACTGGACCTTTAAGAGCAACCTGATTTGAAAAGCCTGCAGTGCATTAGCTCATAACAGTGATGTACCTTTGACAAAAAAGCACAGCCTGTAATGAATCACACAACTCAAGCAGGTTTTGAGAATCTGCATATATTTTCATCCTGTAGGAAAATCCATGGCTGCCTGTAATGGTGAGAGAAATACAACAAAAAATAAAAAATTATACAGCATGATTTAAGAAAAGACAAAAAAGGGAAGGGAAGGACGGTGGTTTGGGTTAAGAATAGGGGATGTCATGGTTAAGGTTCAGGAAGGATCGTGGTCCTGCTTTAAAAAACACAAAACGATATCAACTGTTGCTTTGAAAAAGTGCAAAGTTCTGTTGTAATTTGGGTGAAACAACCCTTTAAGATTGTAATTGAAAAAGATTAACAATTCATAAAAGTTTGTGTTTGACAGGTGAGAAGAAGTTGAGCGGGATCGTCCCAATCTACGAGAATGATCTGATGAGGCACAGTGAACGCTGAGCTCAGCTCAAGCAGAACTAACACCCCTCAGTCCATCGGGACATCATTAGTAACTTTGAGAATGGCAGCTCGAGTACTGTGATGCTTATTAAAACCAGACTGTTTTTTAAATGATGTGTGCAGCACTGAATCAATAATACCCTATTCATCACACTTTAATATATATGACACCTTGTGGACACACTTCAGTGGTTTTGTTTTCCAAATGAAAATTATGAGCATGTAATGAGCTTGATAATGATCATTGAGGAAACAATCTCTTAAGAAGTCTTTATACTTTTTTTTTTGTTTTTTGCATTTTGTACGCTTTAAATTAAAGTTCCAACTGACTTCTTTTTGTTTTGATCAAAGTTGTGTTATCTACACATTCATATTCATGATCTTTTGATGAAGTTTATACTTGAGAGGCGTTTTTATCTACATTTTGAGATATGCAAAGTCTTTGATGCGCGGTATTTCAGAGATACTGAGTCCTCAGAATCTGCCTGTTTCACACAAAGCCATCAAGTATGCACTGGTCTGTGTGAGCTGTCCATCTGGCTGCCCTCGTTCCCTCTGGGTCAAATGTTGACTCTGCAGCAGGTCCAAATCAGTGATCTTCAAGGAAGACTAAATAAACCGTTGTGCAGTAATCCTTTCATGCCACATATAATAAAGCTCTGAGTCTGCATACACAGTCCTCACACCAGATGGGGCTTAAATGGCTTGCATATCCTGCCACTTTTATCTGGACGTTCTCCAGCATAGCTTTAAGTTAGCCCATGATGTCATGCTTCTCAGTGTTGTGGCCAGACAAGCGTTTTTGTTAGAAAGAGCTATGTCAATATCTTTGCTCATGAGAACACAGCGAAACCACAAGAAAGGTATGACTTTGACATAAAACAAGTTTTTACGAAGTAGAACAGCCTCTCGTTCCTTCTTACAAATCTGCTTCAATTCATTGACTTTGTTCGTGGAGTATAGTAGCAGAGAACCACTTGCTGTGCTCCAAAATCAAAACATCTGTGGTAAATTTAAACTTTGTGGCCTGTATAATATGGAGCAAATTCCCACAATTAAATCATCATGATTGAGAAATGTAATGGTTGATGGTTGATGAGTTTCATTTTCTGATTTTTAGACCATACATGTATAACCACCACTTTGGCCCAGACGGAAATATTTAAACTACTGGACAGATTGCCGTGAAATTTGGCAACAGACATTCATGATCCCCAGAGGATGAAGCCAGCTGACTGTGATGATCCCCTGACTTTTCCTCTAGTGCCATCATGAAGTTCACATTTGAAGTTGTAATAACACTTTCTATGAAGGTCATGTCTATAACACATTCATGAGACATTATAATGTGTTTATAAGACTTTATACAACTATTTTGTTTATAACCAAGCATGAAAACCTATTGGTGACCACTTATATATGGGTGGACACAATCATATGTCTAACAGTACTATAAGTGGTGGACATACTGTATTATAAGTTTGGCATTCATAACGCTTTATACCTGCATGCCAAAGTTCCAGAAGTGTTTGAGCACAGAATCTGCATCCAGGGTTATGTAGCACATTATAACTACCATAACTTTGGCCAGTTATAAATACAGAGAACTGCTTTAATGTATCATAACAGATTATAGTTTCCAAGTTGCTAAAATATAATAATTTCTGATAAACCTCAATAATACACTATACTTCAAGTAAACTTAAACTTTGTATAAATAAGGCCATTAGCAATTACATGATAGTATAACACAATTAAGGGGACTGTTGAGTAGTGTTTGCCTGCTACAAGACAAAAAAACAAAACAAAACAATGGTTGCCATGTCAAGTCTTTATTTTCTGTTTTAATTAAATCACATAATGCCACCATCACACCTAACACAGTGGTCAATGCTACAAGCCTGCCGTAGTATTGGACAATCTCCCAGAATAGGTGTGAATGTGCAACAAAGAGTGAAGCAGGGTGTTGCTATAAGTGAGCACAAATGAAAGTTGAAATAAAAAATAAGTTTTGTTATTTGTTAAACAGTTTAAGACTTTAATGCACTGCAAATCAGTACCTAGCTTTTCAACCATTTCTGAACAGCACATTTCCTAATGTCATTCACCAGAAGACCAAAAACATGAAATCTATGTTTCCTTCCAAGCCAGTATTCCAAATCAAATCTGCCTGCTGCTGCACAAAAAAAGTGGGTTTTGGTCTGACTTGAAGTGGGACAAAAATCAAGAAGCGGTGGTGAGAGGCCACTCTAGAGGCGAACTCCTGCCAACCATAATACATCATGTGAGAGGAGGCTCACAAATTGTCACTGATGAATGGTGAGCTTACTGGCAGGCACTAACATATATAGGGTTTGACCATCACACAGTATGCCATAAAAGGCATTCTGTTGACCCAAACACTGGAGCCCACACTCAGCACTTGAAACGTGCATGGCAGACATCCAAGGTTGAAGTACGGAGGCACCGTGGAAACCGTACCACAAAAACTTTGTAAGAACATTTCGAAATGTTTGAGTGCCTGGGCAGGAAACATACATTTCATGTTATTGGTCTAAAGTTATGGTAGTTACAATGTGCTGTGTAACCCAGGACTCTTCCTACAAGCAATGATGTCACCTTGACATGGTGAATAAAGCATTATGAAGGTTAAAGTTAGCACCACCGCCACTTATAACACTTAATAAACCTTGTTATAGGCAGCTATGATTAAAAACAGGTCGAAAAGGTTTTTTTAAAGCCTTATAATGTCTTATGAACATGCTTATAATACATTGTATACATGACATTGAGAGAAAGTTTTACCAAAGTCAAAGTCAAGCACGCGCTCACAAAATGACATACCCTCTAAAGCAAATCTAATATTACACACGTGTTATTATTCCACCACAGTTTCTCCAGTGTTGATGTTATTCAGATAAACATAGTTGTGTCATTGATACTAAAAAAATCATCATCAAATAGTTAAAGTAAACCGTTTTGCTTGAGTGTGTCAATAATAATAGATGAGCTGACCAAAAATATAGAGGAGACACATCTGCATGTGATCGAGTCACATTCTGAAAGCAAACAAAGTACGATATCAGATGATGTTTGAGATATTGATGCCAGAACCAAAAGATGATCATTTTTCCAGTGATTGCAGACTTGTGGCTTTCACTGGATTCACTGCAGGGAGAGTTTAGCTGAGCTCAGGAGGACACTTCCATGAAGATGGAATTCACATGCTTTATTAAAGGTTCTCATTATTTTATATTAGTTCATGTAAGCCTGGCTTAAGCACGCTCTTCACCCGGTAGGATATGCAGCACGCCTAATACACCTGCCGGATGCAAATAAGTGTTTTCTCACAACAGAGATGATTTACTTACTGTGGAATCCTAATTAGGTCATTAAGTATATTTGCACATATCCAGGGACACATGAGATTTTATTAATAGTAAATGAGTGTATGTTCAACATGCCTGCAAAAAATAGATGCAAATTAGGGAAGAAAAAAAGGTCATGCGTTATTCGCCTATAACACGGCTTATTGGATGGAAACTGGCTGTCTCTCACACAAATGAATTCCTTTCAGTAATTTTAATCAATTTAAATATCACCACAAAATCAGACAATTAACTGCTCGCACAGTTCTTCAGTCACGCATCAATTCTCGAAGCAAGCAGTGAAGACGAAGAAAAAAGTGGGAATCCAGCGTAGCATTCTGTTCTTCAGCATAGACGCTAGTTTGACATCCCCCCCTCCTCTCCGTTTCTTCTTTAATCTGCTCGTGCACGCTGAAACCACTTCAGCATTTAACCACAGAGGACGTGCAGGAAAGATGTGGAGTCCCCGCGGTCAGAGCCTCATCATTAACCTTCTGGAACGGCACCAGCAACAACTGAACGCCGCCTCAACTGTCCACTGTTGCTTAGCGATGGACAATCAACCACACAAAACAAGACGAACAAAATCAATAATAGTTGGTCCCACGTTCGAGATGGGCCGGTTCTGCTTTCCTCGAGATGATTTGTAACCGAGAGGGTTTTTGAACGAGCTGGTTTAAAGGGCTAATGGATAAATAAAAGTGTAACACCGAGTGCAAGAGTTGAAAAGGGCAAACATTTGTAACCATTTTGGAGCTGCTGATGATGGAGTGCCGCAGTGTACGTGCACACAATGCATGAGATAAGAAGCTATTAGGACTTTCCGTGTGTGATTTGTGATTTGTTAATGCCGTCTTTTCAAAAAATGACTTGTTTGTGTATGTGTACAGCTTCACCAGCAGTGTGTAGAGTGTCTCTCAGATGTACCCAGGGTTAACCAGACTGGTGAAAGCACCAAACCTCTGGCCCAAGAGTTTGTAAACTATCCCAACCACACGTGTGGAGTCGGGCATCTGCTGCTGAAATGTAGGCCCCGTCATGTGCTAAGCCCCAGGGTGATAGCATAATTAAAAGGGCCCTGATGAACACATGACATCGGTTCAAAATATGGTGCACAAATCCGCTAGAAAAATATACAGAACAGGGTTTTTCTCTTTGTGTGTCACATGTGTTAGCTTCTTGCTGAAGTAGCAGGCAGCGAGCAGTGTGGGATATGGAGCTCCCATGGACCTCTGCTGCATGACATATGTCTTCCATTACAGTTCATTTTCAAACATTTCTTCAGGACTTGTGGCTTCACAGTCTGCTTGAGAAGGAGGATTAGGCCCTCCTGAAATTGATTTATTTCTGCGCCCTAACTGTTTATTAAATATAATTGACCATCAAAGTTGTCACAGAGAGGAGGGGGAAAAAAGGAGCTGCTACATGTACCACAAAAAGGGGAGCTTTCTTTGAAAAGCTATTTATCTAAAGAATGTCTTAGTTAGAGGCTGGACTGGGAGGCAGAAAATAGGTCATATTTCAACCACTAATACTACCACACTTGGTGGCTGCAGGATTAATTAGAGCCAAAGTCATAATAAATGTGATAAGTTGTCTCGAGTGAAATAGTAGGCTTATATAGTGCTCAAAAAAATGGGCTAACTAAAATAACTCTCCCTGAATATTCAATGTGAAAAATCCCAGTGTATCTCACAATATGTTAAAACCAATTCATCTTCAACTTAATGAGAATTTTAGCCGATTTACGTTCTCATGAACATTTCATTAGATCTAAGGTCACAAACCATCAGTCTGTCTTAGTGTGACCAGGAGGGACTGTTTTATTTAATAATGGCAGCCCGACGTGAGACATCAACAGATCCTGACTGACTGACATCAACCATATCAGCACTCAGAGCATGTCACGGCCATGGTGGTCTGATCGCCATTATCTGTGTCTTAAACAGACATATGTCTGCTGCCTTTTAAATGCCACGCAGATGCCAGATGCAATACAAAAGGCCACGCTGCCTTTTCTTTTTTCAATCCCTGCTGTAAGCTGACAGTTTAAAGACAATCCCTCTTTTATCTCCCAAAGGCGAAATGATAAAGGCCATGAAACAATTAATGCTAATTATGTTTCGATCATATCACGCATTGATGTGTTGTTTTTTTTCACCCCCTCAAAATGTGGAAATGACAAAACACTTAATTACTATTATCAACTAAATACAGCTTTTTGTGCAAGAGTGCATGAAAGGACTAAAACAGAAAACATTGGTTTTGGACATTAAAACAAAAACAGCAGCCGCGTCACATATTTTGTTGCTATTCATGAGAAACAAACAGATGCTGACTAATTCCCACTGACACCCCTTTTATGTTGATGCAAATATATATTTTGGTATGCTAATTTGAAGAGTCTGGGGCATTTGAAGTGTAGAGAGTTGGGTGGATTTTTCTGAACTAGGGTTAGGGTTGAAACACGAGTGCTACACTGTGAAAAAGCCTGTTTTTTGATACCAAATCAAACAATGTCCCTACAAAAAGAGAGGTAAAGTTTATTGTGTTATACCAAGAGAGGGCAGGAAGGAAACTTCTATTTTATTCCTGGCAATTGTTCGAAAAGAAGCCTTTGCTTTCTCCACAGTGTCCCTATCTATTAAGTGAAGTGTGCAGTGCAGCTGAGAAATGAAGGTACCAAGCAAGACTATCTTCAAATGGCCGTGGTCCATTAGCAATACCTCCCCAACTCACAGGTAAGGTCGCTTCGATGTTGTTCTTTTTTTGTGGGTGTCTGATTGATGAAAGCTAATGTGCCTTTGGGTCACATTAAGAGAAATAGAGTAAAGGTACATGAAAGCAGCACTGTTTAACTAACACAGGTACCGTTAGCTAGATATAGCCGCAGTGAAAGTGATGAATTGGGCATTACGTTTTTGATGTTGTTTCCGTGCCCACTTAGCCGTGGCTCCTTTTTTAAAGTATCGATTTCAGTAAGTAGAGGAACGGAGACTGAGCAGAGGGATTGTGTATATCAGAGTGCCTCTGTGCCATTGTGGGTAGTCAGACTGCAACTAAAACAAGCTGAAAAAGTGTCTGTCCTGTGTTTGATTGGTAATGTAGGTTGAGTCGTTACTGGCATCCATGACAAGCCATAAGCCTGACTCTTATTTTTCAACCTAGCCTTGTGAAAACTCATAAATTGAGTTAAGGTAAAGCCAGCCTGCTGTTTGAAAGGACTTTCCCCTCGTTTTTCCGTCCTTTCTTAAATTTCCACCACGCGTCACACTTGAGTTGAACTATGTTGAGTTTCTTTTGGCCTCTAAGGTAACAGGAGAGTAGATCTAGGCTGTCTATGCCTTTGAGTAACATGGTCGTCTCTTTGGTCTTAATTATCTGCATTAAGGACACATGACCAAGGGCACAGCGTATCCTTTAGATCATCTCTTGACTGTTCTGATGTGGTCAAAATGAGCCGTTAGCTTTTTAAAGAATACCCAAGGAAGGTCACATTCAACTTCTCATGATGATGAATGCTGTCAGAGCTCTGAAATTTGTTGACAGCAGGGAAGAATCAGTGTGATATATCCTTATCCATCATCATTATCTCGTTTACCGTTTTTTGGCTTTTTAGTTGACAGCATTCGCTCCTGCCGTCGACACAGTAGCAAACTGAAGCTGTAATGATCTGTGTCATTGATGAAAGCTCCCCACATAACTGAGCTGCAAGCGATTTCTCAGAACACTGACTCTCAATCATTTCCAACATCTGGAACAACTATGGAATACATAAACAAAGGGCTGGGGTGGGGGTTGGGGTTGGGTGCCATCATCACAAGGAATTCAAAGGAGAGTGGGGCAGTTAGAGACAGAGTTAGTTGAGAGTTTACAAGATGGAATGTAAACAGTACTGACGGATCGGTCAGTAAAGCTCTCTGTTGTCCCGAGGAAGTCTGGTCAAGAGCTGCAGGACCCCCGCTAACAGGCCCAGATTATGTGGAAATGGGATCTCTGCTCTGAGGACAGCATTCTTCTGCTCGTGCTGTGCTTTTACAGTGTATGAAAGTCACATCTGAGGCTTCCCCTGTATGTTTTCTTCCTTGACTTCCTTGACTTTTCTTCTGACCTATTGCCTCGCATGCTGCTGGGTTTGTAGATGATGTACAAGTGATGTTCAAACAGAGCATTCCTCTTTGCGAAGCCTAGTTCAAAGCTTTCCTCACTTAGCCATGCTGAGGGCAACTGCCAGGGGACTTCAGTCAAATAACGGAGTGGAGAGACATTTAAGGCTGTTGCCAAGTTGGAAATGATGGATGGGAACATGTAATGACAAAGGGATGATTAAAAATGTTATTGTGGTACTATAAAATAGCTCTGCAGCTTCAAAGTGAATAAACATAAAGCTTGCAAGAAAATCAAACAAACAGGTGCTGGATCCTTGGGGAACTTTTAGAGGAAGTGAAAAGCAGAACAAAGAAAAAAATGCACATAAATCCATGTCCAGACTAAACAATAAAAAGTACATCCAAAATGTACTTTCTATCTTTTTTATCTACATCGTAAAGCCAAGGTGTGATATTTGGAAGTCACACTAATGTCTGGTTATAATGTCTGATAAAGATTCAATTAAATTGCTGGGAGCTATCACTAAAGTGTGAAGATCCTTGTCTGACTAAGTCAGTTTGTTTTTTTTGATCCAGTGCCCATAAAAGTTCACATACGAGGTACTGTACAGTGAGCCAATCATTATTGTGAAATCAACCCCAGCAGAAGGTGATGCAGCTATTCCATAGCTACTTATGAAAGTAATCAATATTTTGTGTGAAATTATTGATTTAATTTAACGAATCAGAATTGAGTATTCAACAAAGCTATGTACTAAACTCTGTCACACTCGTGTCTGGAGTGAGACATCAATTTATTGGATTGATATGAAATCTTAATAGTCTCCAGAGGATGAAACCAACTGATCTTGGTGATCATCTAGTGCTACCAACGTGTCATAGTCTTAACCACATGGCTATTGTTGTAACTGGGACAAAGAAAAGGCCCTAATGTTAACTGTGTTGTAATTTTATCCTGAACATGAACAAAATATACTTACCCATGATCTTTTTCTAAATAGATTTTTTTGTTCAAAGACTGTAACACGGTGTTGTTCTGTCCATAGAAGTGCTAATTTACACGTTTCAATGCTAACACGCTAAACTTAGATGGTTAATGTTGTAAGCATTATAAACGCTGAACATTGTAACAGCATTTGTGTCATTGTGAGCATAATAGCTGATATTAGTAGTTAGCTCAAAGCACTATTGTGCCCTACAGCAGCCTCACAGAGTTGCTAGCGCGGCTACACACTCATGATTCTATTCATTTTCAGGGCTTCAGTATTCTGCTAAATCTTCTGTTGAAAACTTTTTTTCCAGTTTGTGACTTTCTTTGTAGCCAAGCAGCCTCACATTAGCACCTGAATGGAAGGAGATACATATTTATATCCTCAAGCTCGGGGTGTTATTTACATACCCAGGAGACGAGCTTTCATGTCAAAAGCTAATTTCCCCTCCATATCTAAATCACAGGGTTATGTAAAATCGAACCCTCAGGATGACATATTAAACATCAAGCTCAGAGAGGAATCTATCGCAGGTTTTTTTTTATTTTTTTAATGTGGTTGTTTCTTATTATCGCATGTCCTTATCACAGCAGGGTTTTTGAGAAACATCAACACTCGCTTGTTCCAAGGCCAGAAAATCAAATAGCTTATCTGTGTGCTGACTGTATGCTATCCACACGCAGATGCAGGGATGCATGCGGGACAACTGAGGCACGTCTGCTCCTGCAGCCTGAAAGCTGCTTGTCAGGTAAGAGAGATCTGGGAAACAAGAAGCCATCAGTCAGGCCCTGACCTGTCTAATGAGACATTTCTGCTCCAGAGAAGTGTCACTGATATGAATGATGAATAATGTTCAGTGTCACTGCCCTATTTGGTTGGCCTTGTCATAAAATGTGAAATGTGTGTGTGGGGAGATCTAGATCTGCAATGGAAAGCTTTCCTATTGACTTGACTGTGATGACATAGATTGTCTTGTGAATATTATGGACATTTATGATCAAACTATAGTTATGAATCACAGCAGAAATATGCTTCCTGCTGATTGCACGCCCTTTATAATGTAAGTGCACTGAGCAAAAATCCAGTCTGAAGCAGACCTCAAAGTAACAGTTGCTTTTTCTGTGATTGTTCTTTTTTTTTCTGTCAATATTTTAAAAAATGAACAAGTCTCTTAAAAAAAAAAATTAGAAACCAAGGCTGTTATCTGTGAGACAAAACCTGGAGCTACTCCACTCACAAAGAAAAAAAAACAGTACTGCGGGACTGACAGAGAGTTTGTTTGAATTGTGACTTCAAACCCAGCGTCACTTTCTTGCTGTGATAACAGTTATGGAACAGGACGTGTTTGTGCTTCCTTGTAAAATTACAGTGCCTTCTACAACTCTCTCCACAAAGCCCTTACACCCTTCATCAAGTATCGACTGTCATCAAGGCCTTGTTTTGTTCTGAAAATAGACTCAAGTGTTCAAGGTCATACAACGCACACACATTCTGCTTCCATTTTATTTGTTTCCAATCCAAAGATCTACAGACTTTGTTGATGCACACTGATTAAAGCTTATTCATCCTCCCGCTTCACATCCTTTTATTTTTGTAGTGCACATTATATTAAATAAAGGATAGAATACCCCACAGTTCTAACTAATGCACTGACTATATTATACATTTACTGTCACAAAGACAAATAGTTATGACCTTAATAGACAGTTTAGCATGATCGAAGCACGTTGTATTTGTTTCACTGAATCGTGTCAAAGGAACAAGGGGTGCACCGATCAGTTGAACATTAGTAACTGCCAGTGTCCGCCTCGTTGACTTCAGCCATCAGCATAAATCGATGTCAGTGGCCGATGTTTATCTGTTGTGCTGCAGCAGTTTTGTGCTGCCTAAATGTTCTGTTGGTCATGTCTAATCTGGATATCGGAGAAACAGTTTTCCAGAGCAAATTGCAGGCAAATAAGTCTGTGCTCAGTGCAGAGTGAGTGGCTGTTCAGCTCAGTGTTTCATATTTCGGATGAGAGGAGTAATAGAGTGAGCTGCAACAAGGCAGAGATGTTTATCTTTGTGTATTTATTCTGTTTTCATGGGAAAATGGTAAATAAATAACAACAAAAAAGCATCAGTATTAGCAACGCAGTCCAGCCAAATTGTTATTTTAAACATGGTGTCAGTAGCAGCTGTGTCTCAATTTGGATACTTCTATGCAGTACACTGTGTACACTTGCACTTGGTATAGTGTGCTAATTCCAGCACGGTAGTGTTATCTCAATTTGAGTAGGGCCGTTGTGAATTTACCCGAAATGACAACGGCAACATTTTACAGATTCTTCTTCGCCGAATTACAACCAGACTGAGCATTAGCGCCAACATTTGACTGCCAAAATATAAATATAGAACATACAGTGTACATGTACAACTTAGCAGCAGGGAACACTACTATTTTCACAATGCCAGTGGTCCCTTCCCTTTCGCTTTGTAGCCAAAATGGCGACAATTGAGGGCAACAGTATGAGTGCACCATCCGGGTACTCACAGTAAACTGCATTTTGCTTTTGAAATTGAAAGTGAACGCACTTATGTACTCAAAAAACAAAAACAAGTGTAAATATGGGTATGAGTCTACAGCCACGCCAGCGACCCTGTGAGGCTGTATTTATGTGCAGCAGTGCTTTGAGCTAAATGCGAACACATCATCTTAGTAGCATGCTAACATTCAGCACTAAACACAAAGTACAGCATAGGTCAATATGAATGTTTTTGGTTTTAAAGTATTGAACAAATTAATATGCTAACTTAATGACAACGTCATTAACGACAAATCACCAAAGTGAGTTGGTTTTATCCTCTGGGGATCATGAATGTCTGTACAAAATTTAATGACAATTTATGAAATAGTTGTTGATATGGACCAAAATGCTGTACTTAACAGAGATGACAGCTCCTCTGATGATTAATTTTAGGATAATTCCTAATTTTTCTATTTGAGACCTTCCCCACCTAGTCGCCCCCCAAAAAATCTATAACACACACAGTATGTAGCTTACATCATAAACTCCAGCAATCTCCTGTGTCAGGAGAGAGGAAGTGATGAAGATGAGAAACAGATGTAGCTCGAGAAACAGACAGAGAGTTTAGTTTTTGAGGTGGCTGACAACAGCACTGTACCTGGCATAAGCCTTATGGACTGACTTACAATGATCCTGCAGCCCTTCAGTGAGTGTTTGTGAAACTTTGAGGCTAATGTGTTGGTCTGTTAGTGTGTACTGTATGTCAGATGAGCATTTGTATAGCATAGATGATACATAGAGAGCAGTCACATTATAATATTCTTGGGATTTGAGTGCAATCAAAAGAATCTAAATCCAGGAAAAAAGCTTTGTCTCACGATATTCAACTAAAAATGTCCAATAGTGTAAATATGTCAAATTGTGGCATCAAATGTTAAATATAGACACATGGCTGTTGCGATTGCTTTTGATCATTGGCTTCATTTGAAGAATGCCACTCATGATCAACACCCTGAAGGAGTAATCTTTCGCAGATGTTCTCTAATGTACTGTCCAAAAGTGTTTCATTTGGCACTTTGACAGAACTAAAATGGAACATCTATTGCTACCAGTGCAAAGAGTTGTCATGTCTTTATGGTAAAGGTTTTTAGAAGTACGTTGATCAGACATCAATTCTCCTCTTCATTCTGGGGAGTGAAGTCATTTCTCTCCACATTAAATTCCTTTTTCTTACAAAGTTGAGGGCTCGGGGCCAGAGAGGCGTACTGAGAGGAATCACATCTTTATAATTATATAAAAGCTCTTGTGGAGATCTATGGGATGTCAAAGTGTGACTCATTTTGTTACTGATTTATATGAAATTATAAAGTTCATTTCACCTCTTTGGATTTGCTCTTATGTGAAGTACATGTACAAAAGTACATTCCAGGCTCTTGAAATTTTATATGGATTTTTGTTTTGCATTGCTACTGCAATGGTCCCATGTTTAATGACAAGATGTCTACATTCTTGTAGATAAGAAGTAGACATTAATTAAAGCTAATTTTAGCTGTGGTCCAAAGAGTGAAATGATTTGATTGGCTATCTGAAGAGAGTTTTTCTATGTGAAATAAATGCCAATAGAACTTTAGACTTAGACTTAGACTTAGACAGACTTTATTGTCATTCAAAGCACATTTTCAATGTTCAATTACATTGAGCGAGATTCCGTTGCAAGGCTCCAAATAAAAGCTGAAGACGAAGTAAAAACAGTGTAAATATAAAAGTATATAAAATATAAATAGAATAAAATATAAAAGAAACAGAATAAAACAAAAAAATTGTGACTTATTTACAGAAATGTAGCATCTAACAGAAAATTATATGTAGCAGCAGGATGTATTATACAGTGAATAGACAATATGAATAGTGCAAATATCTGTACCAGCAGCAGAATGTACTGTAACAGAAGTTACTGTTATTAATATATAGTGTGGACAGTAGACTTCAAATGAGTGGAAACGATATTGCATTGGTCGATGAAAACCTTTTCCATGTCTTTAAGGAGTCGCTTTGATCTGTATTAAGTGTATTACATTCTAAAAATGTACCAACCTTCATTTTAAACATGAAACGTCAGACGCCAGATGCTCTCGGTTTTTTGACGCTGTCCAGGCAGGTTTACTTGTGCAAGGTGATGTGATCCCCTTGGGCTTAACACCAGTCCGAGTCTGCTTCCTGTGTCAGCTCCTCAGACCTCATAGAGCAGCATCTGTTCCTGTTTAGCATCAACACTTGCAGACTTCCATCAGCTGTATCAGACTGCTGGCTACCTTACGACCTCCAGACTCACCATCTTTATCAGAGTGGAGATGAATCAAATCGAAATTCCAGTCAAGTCAAAAAATGGAGCACTTGACTTCCTGATTTAGATTCCTTTGTTATGATCTGACTGCAGTCTTTCTCTGTGTGACACACAGTGTTACAGACTGTGCTTGCACGTTGTTCTAAGAGGAGCTCTTGATCATTTTAGACTACAGCTCTCATCCCCTCTGTTCAATGCTCAACTTGTCAAGGGAAACATTGGTTTGTCCTGTCAGCCATCAAACTGGTAAAACACTAATGCAAACTGATATTCTGTTATTTTGCGGTTGCATGCAGAAATATCATTGTCTTGTATTCTGTTGCACTGCAGGTCAGTGTCCCACTGGGAGGACCGTGGCCAGGAGAAGGGGTGGACACTATATTATATAGTATTTATACTATAAGTTATTTCCATACCAAAACAAAAATACTAATGTGCTTCACAGATCCAAGGAAGTTGTATAACATTGTTTAAGAGACACGTATATAGTATATTAAACATAAACCAATAAATAAAATACTACAAATGTAATTCGTATTTGAAATAAAATGAAGAAAAGAGGTATTTCCTATTATTGTTCAATGAATTATAGTGATAAATGAGTTATCACTGAAACATTTTGATAATAATCACTGGACACGCAACTTCTTATCAGTGCCTCATTTCCTCTATGTTTCCTGTCTGCACATACACGAAGGCGCAGCATTAAAGAGCAAAAGGAATTAGGAAATCATGTCATTCCAATTTTTTTCTGGCTTTTTATTTCTTTAATGAACAGTGACAATCAAAGATAGACAGAAAAGACGGGAGAGGGGTGGACTTCATGCAGGAAAAGGCTGCAGGCTGGTACTGAATCTGGGCCGCTGCAGTAAGAGCTCAGACAGACACTGTACCTGGTGAGCCACAGGGAACCACTCACTCCAAAACCTTTAGCAGCACAATGACCCAGAAGAGACTTCTCTCTGCAAACATGCAAACATATTTATTTTGGACTGATTATTTATTCAAAGCTGCTGCTTGAATATTAAATACCTCTGTCAGTGAGAGTCTTGTTTATTGGTGAATAGTTTGTGAACTCAAATCATGAACGCAGCTGCTGCTTCTGCTCCTGTTGTGTAACTCATACCATATTACCAACACCATATCGGTAAGGTCAGTGGTGTGTGCTTTGAAAGTGCAACCTGTATTCAGACGCAGTGTTGACTCATCTTGTAGTAAGTGTATGTATGTGTAAGCCTCGAATGTAACAACTCCTTACATGTATGTCATATACAGCTGGTGAAATGATGCCAACCTTTGTTCACAGCACGCACACACAGTTTCAGCAATTTGTCACTTTAATTTAATATTTTAAGCAATCGGCCTAGATATGGATACATATTAAAAAATTTAAAACAACCCAGAAAGAACTCAGAGGACATGACCTCCGTGTCCTCAATGGGAGCTATGGGCCTGATCAAAACAAGTGAACTGACCTGAGAGTCTGCAGAGAGGTACTGACTGTGGCCCAGAAACGTCTCTTTGGGTTAGTCTAACCTGACACGTTTCACTGCAGGTCACTGTGCTGATGAGTCTGAGGCAGCGGGAGAAGAAAAGAGCCCGAGAGATGGGTTCCAAAATTCCTCTGTCCTTGACTGTGGGGACTCTGTCAGCATTGATTCATTCTGTCATGCTAACTCCTCTTGTGACGTAAATCTCCAAAGGACGGCTACGCTGCTGTTCTTTCTCAGACGCCACCTGGCCCGTGTCCTCACTGACTTTCTGACCTCGGGCTCAAACCTCCACTGGGAAGTAGACGGAAGCTGCTGTGTTTGGTACGTTCAGTAATTTTGAAATATGAAAAGCTGTATTATGAGGCATGGCCTTATGACATTCATATATGAATGCTAATTTGAGTTGAAAAACAAGCAACATTCTTCACAAGCTAAACAGGCGCATTTACCAGAAACTCTTTGTAGGGTTTTTAAATCCAGAGAGGCTTAATCAAAGAAGATTTGCTGCTGTTACTTCACTGAGGCTTGTACATGGACATCCAGGTCAAGTCAGTTCCTGCATCAAGCTCCAGCCACCTCCCCTGAGCAGCTTGCATGTGAAAAGAGATTGGACAGAGTAAAGACAGCTAAATTAGACCCTGCAGATAGCGGTGGAGGGACTTTCCTCTCAGAATCAGCAGGGAAATGAGGAGTCAGAGAATCAGATGGAGTAGATTAGCGGTCCAGAAGCCAGTGTGGCTGGGGAAAAATGTGCCTCTGATGATAATGAGTCTAACAGGGCATCCACTACACCCTCACCACTGCTCTGCTTCCTCATGATGTTGCAGCAAAGGTATTGACTAAGGCGGGCAGTAACCAAAACTATATCCTACAGGAGTCATGTTGTCTCAAGCTCAAAGACATCTTTGTGCATCACTCAGACTCAGACAGCATGCGACTGACACCATCCAGGCGTTGTTTATACATGTGAGAGTCTCCTATCAGATGGAGGGAGGGTGAAAGGAGGAAGGACACAATGTAAAGTGGAGCTTATCAGCATCATGTGCTGTGACTGTCACAGAGCTCGTTCGCTCCCCTCCTGGAAAGCTCTCAAAATAAACAACTACTGACCTAAAAGCATTCTCCCTGCCATCACAGACATCACATGGCACAGCCCAGCAGAAGTCCACAAACCACTAAATTACATACCTAATATTCCCTCTGTTGGACTGTCGAATGTGAATGTGTTGTAAGTGAAAAATCAGCGAGATGTTGAGAGTCTTAGACAAGCAGGCACCAAATAATTGAACGCCACGACTCAATTAAACGTCTCAGTCATGTCAGTGTGGGTTAGCAGCTGAGTAGTGAACTTTGAACATAAAAAAAAAAGGAACATCTGGACGAACTGCTTTTTCTTGTTAACATGGATTCTCCGCACAGGTCTTTGTCTTCAAGTTGTTATTTACAAGTCAGCGTGAGGGCGACAACAACAAGTATTGCACAAGCCAGCATGAGAGTGCAAGCCCCATAATTGCCAAACCACTGGAAGAGGAAATGTAATCATATACAGAATACAAATTATGGCCCAATAAAGGTTAGGTAACAGCATGAACAAATTAAAGTGCTGTGAAAACGGAAGGATTAGCGCAATTACACTCATTACACAACATCCATCTCTCTGACCTAAGTCTGGGCTGAAAAACACAGAGAACAGGAAGGCGGAATCCATAAAAGTGGAGGAGGGAAAGAGGGAGGATTGTGAGGAATGCTGGAATCTCTTAATGCACACATCCAGGTCGGAGGCAGAAAATAAGCAACATGTCTGAACAGCAGTTGGAGGAATCCTTAAACGGACCTGAAGACACAGTCTGGGTAGTACTCCCTCTTGCTGCAGGGCTGCTATAAAAGCGATATAAGTGATACCGCAGAACACAATGGAGAAATGTCAAGTGAGACGATAATGTTTTTTAAAAAGGGAGCATCCGCTTCACGAGTCAAATTGGAGTCAAGAAACACTCTCGCTCTCAATCTTATCTGTGCCAGTTTACTTGACAAGCAACCTCTCCGATGATGAGGGAGATCGTAAAATAAAAGCCTCCCCTGGCACCGAGCCAGCTATTTGTTGTTTCTTCAAATTCAAATCAGTTCTGCACAGTTAAACAACAGGGAAACCTTCCCAATCAGCAACCGTAATGACAGAACATTATCTTCTATTTACTTTTGCAA
Source organism: Argyrosomus regius (assembly GCA_946959425.1). Taxonomy (NCBI): domain Eukaryota; kingdom Metazoa; phylum Chordata; class Actinopteri; family Sciaenidae; genus Argyrosomus; species Argyrosomus regius. Next base: position 4,601,552 of record OX336885.1, read on the forward strand.
CTTTGAATGCTAATTGAAGACTGGCTTCATGACCAGCCATGCGATTGGAAACTACAAAACACCTCGATTTTAAGTAAACTCTGCAGAAGCTTGACTTGAAATTCAACTTTTATTTGGGCGGATCCTGATGATGCTAATGATGGTGTGATGACGAGCACAGTTATGATGATAATTACGCTGGCGGCAGAGGTGGCGGTGATGGCAGTGGTGGCGATTACAAAGTGCTGATTGGTATAATGAGGATGATAATGATGATAACAACTATTACAACAATTAGCTGAAAGAGGAAAGAGGGAGACAGACACGGAGATCAGTGTTTTCCTATGACCTCACCTTGTTAACGTCTCATTAGGGAACATTCAGGTTATGCTCACTTATTTTGAAAGGTCATAAACATCAGCGATGTACGAGGTCCCAGCAGATGCTGCTCAATAGGAGATTGTGTGACAGAAGAATGGATCATGAAATCAGTCTCACATTGAGTTCAGAAGAATTCCTGTTATTTGGTGCGTGTGGAGACATCATGGCTGATTTCTCTGAGCCGAAGTCAGCTGTTGTGCCAAAACTGAACTGGTTTACACAAGTTTATTTCAAATGTGTGATGAGCGAACAGTTCGCCTCTCAGTGGATCTCATGCTGTTGCCTTTAATCAACACAACTCCTTAAAAAAATTTCCATTCCTCCGTCTCTCTCCCCCTCTCCCTTTCTCTCGCTCCGGCCCTGTGGGATGACAAACCTGCCAGAGCCGGAGTTTTAAATGGCCATGTTCAGGGCAAACAGCAATGCAAACACAGGAGAAAAAAAAAAAAATAAATTCCTGAGTATACTGCTGAATCGCTGGAACAGGAGGACGCTGTAGCTGATTTTTATGCTTTGACCCTCTCTCAGGCTGAGGCATTTAAGCTCATGCACATCCTTCAGAAGTTCAAGGGGAGAAAAAGTGAAAGGAAATCTGAACACATGACCCTCTTAAAGGATACGCCTCAACTGGCCTTTTGTATTGGCTTCGCTTGACAGACACCAGGTGCAGTAAGAAAAATTCTTTGGGAGGGGAGGGGGAGGCTTTAAAGGCCCCGAGATGGGTTTCACATTAAAGACAGCATCGCATCATATCGGACACTTGTCGAAAGGCATTCAAATCACATGACAACACAGAAAAAGAAACATTATTTTTAATGATAATATAAAAAGCAACTGAACTTTGATAAATGCTAAGAAATTAGCATAGTTTATACACTATGTGTAACATTTGTCTGTAGATGTTTAACAGAATATCTAGTACATGTGACAATTCATGAACGTGCCTAAACCCAAACAACCCTTAACTACAGTTTTGTGATAGCCTGCCAGAAAATGGCTGTTGAATGAACTCATCTAATCAGCTGTTGAAAGTGTAATTACCAAAAAAGAAGACATTTGAGTTTGATTTGTTTTTCTGCAGTGATAACACCCCCCACATTAGTGTTCTCCAGGGGGTTTGAATTTTTGGTTCTGACTGAAAATGTGGATAATTTATCAACCACAGAGGCAGTTAACCAGCTTGGGGGCTGACGTTGTTAGCTGTTGCTTTGCCATCTGTGATTTGAGCACTCGCTACATTTCACTGTAACTCCACATATTACTCCAAGTCTGATCATTTGCTTTCTACATGAAAAAGCTAAGCTAAAGTTAGCTAGATCCCCTTCCTTTAACATGAAAAGGAACACAACACTGAGTGTGTGGGAGCAGCCAAAGACTGAGCAGGTTCTGAAATAATGGGAATGAACATAATGGGCAAGATATGCTAACCAAATTATACTTTTCGACTGGATGTTAGTTAGCCTAGCTTTTCAGCTTCCACTTTTGAGTTTACACTAGCAAGCCAAGCTTGCACCATTTTCCCAGTGGAAAGATACAAACTTGATGATGGTCCTCTGCAAATGTTGTAAAGGGACAGACATCTTAGCTCGCTAGCGGCTGTTAGCCAATCCTGAGTGAGGTTTGTTAAAAAGATGCAAGAATACTTATTAACATTGGTATACTGTATGAATATGACATGCTCCAGTCAGTAGTCCCCCACAGAAGTTGACAGCACGTCTTCTAACAACCGCGGTTCTGAAATGTCAGTCAACTGTTGCCATGGAAACACCACCAACCTGAAGCTTAGACACTGTTTCCACAAATATGTCCACAAATAAAAGTAAATATGCACAACAGCTGCATTATCATAATGTTATATTTCCTTTACTTTCCTTTTCCTGGGTTTAAAAGGATTTTCAGTAATTAACTGACAAAAACAATCAGCTAACCATCAGCTCAAATACACAGACACACACACACACACACACACACACACACACACACATGCGCACTCCAAAGAGAAAAGAAAAGACAAGCTCTAATAGGAGATAATGGATTCTGGGTCAACACCTGGTAATCCTTACATCAGTGAAGGGGAGGGCCTTGACATTTTCCAGAAAGTGCCATACAACATGCCTATAATAAGAAGGTCAACTAAATTTCAAATAGGGGCAGGCTGGAACAAAGAAAGCACACAAACAGAAGATGTGAAACCTTTAGATTTGAAATTGAAAAGCGGACATATTAATCCAGCGAGTACGCTATTGAAGGCACAGCCTGAAAAGAAGGAAGAACTTGTGAAATCAAATTGCGTGTTTTCATCTGCGGCAGCTACCCTGTTGGAAATTTTGAATAGATCTTTTAATCACTGGGTTGGTGATTTGAACTTCTAACCAGATAATCTTGCTTTGGCAAAGACAGTAAAATGTTCTGCCTCGGCTGCATTTATAGGTTGGCTTTGGATGCATGTGTGTTTGCGTGTGCGTGCATGCATGTGTACGACCACAGTCATTAAACGAAATAGCATATGCAGTCAGTGTTTCAGATGATTTCTCTATTTATAGATGTGTAGAGGATATGGTTAAGTTGACCCAAAAGAACTTTTCCCTTAGGATCGTCTGTTCTGTGTCCAGAGACAGGAAAGTTTGGTTCAATTCCTTTGTAGGCAAATTGAAAATCCCAGTGTAATTCGGATGCCAAATTAGAACAAACAAGCTTCAAAGGACAGAGAGCTAGTCCTCTCAGCCAGAGTGTAGTGTTATTTCCAATCCCCGTCCCAATCCGATGGGCTGTGCTGCAGGCGGGGGGCAGAGTGAGAGGCCAGAGATGATAGAGGACTCCTGTGTCCTGGCTGTGAGTCTGGCAACACAATAACGCCCCCTGCTGTCTGACCGATCTCACCCCCCTAACCCCCACCAGCCCCACACCCCCATCCCCACCTCCCCCCCACATCCAGCCACACATCCTGCTGCTCCAGCCCCCCCCCCCCCTCCCCCCACACACCCCCCTCTAGCTCCGACTGCAGAGAGCCTCGCCTCGCGTTGTGTGTGACCTCGCGACTCAGCCGCTCTTCGCGTAGAACCATCACAATAATGAACTCCTCGACCCCTCGACCCTTCTCCTCACCACACAGGCTCTCACGAAAAAAAAAAAAAAAAAAAAAAAAAACTCACCAGAGCCGTGCATTCCTCACGGTTTGGCTCGGAGAAAACCCTCCGAACCACATCTGGTTTTGCTTTGCTGAGATCTCTCCCCACATTCAATTGGGTCTTAAAAATACGGTTTCAAGTAATAAATGGAGGGTTGTGCTGCTTATTTGTACACTGTATGATGAAATTACAAGGGTTGTAATTGGTTACTTCCATAATTGCATTGAAAGTAATTTATGTACTGCCTCAGGGACGCCAAATGAGATAAACTGAAATGATGATAGCAGTGGAATAAGTAAACATTTATTGGATCTTCTCTGTGGATTCTGACATTTCAGCTCCAGGAACATTTGTGCAAGCAAGCACTGATGGAATTGGTTAGGGCGGTGGCATGCTGGAGTGAGTGTGTGCATGTGTGTGTGTGTGTCTTTGTGGGTGACGCTGAGTCGTACTATTATTAGAGAGCCACTGGAGGGCAGTGAAAGTACTACGTGTGGCAGGCAAGATCATCACTGTTCAAGTATGTGCATGTAAGCCCAGTAAACAATCAGCAGGGTGTGAAAGAGAGGTCATGCATCACTGGCGTAGAAACACAAACATGGAGCTCTCCCCTGTCTGTCCCCCTGTGTCTCTCCTTGGGCTCTCCTTCCCTGTGCATTCCCATGACCTGCTGCTGTGCAAATTTAGGAGACTGCAGAGCTGCTGGTGGAAATATTCAAACTGTGATATAGGCGCATATGAAATTGGCTTTGAGCTTTTGTTGTTCGCGCTGTGATACAGCAGGTAGAGGCTGATACGGTATATGATGTGCAAAACAAAAAGGGTTCAGTGCCACAGAGCTCCTGAACACAGATTTAAAGTTATGGCCCGCCTGTACACTAATAACAGCTTGTTGCTGCTGTTCCTCTGGGGACTGGTTCTTTTGTATGTAAATTAACTGAGACAAGGGTATAAGGAAATAATCCTGCTGCAGTAATAACAACATAATGGAGCCATGGAAGTTAAACAGACGTACAGTATACAATGCAACTGCTCTGTTGAATATATCTTTCATCAGGCCTGGATTGCCCGTCCAGACTTTCCAGTGACTGGCAGGCGCACAAAACAGTTTCTGCTAACAGCAGTAATTCTATTAGAGGATGTTAAAGCCTGTGAGCATGCTGCAGCTTTCCATGTGAGAATTATCTGCCTTATAATGTAGAAATATCACAAAGTGTGCCAAATGACCATTCACAATACTACCACATATTGAAATGAAACTCTCAATTTGAGGACTGGAAAAGACAATCTTTTGAAATCAAGGCAAAAAAAAAGTGTTTCAAGTGCCGGATCACATTCCACACAGTTGACTACCCAGCTTCCCGAGAGGACAAAGGTAGGCCCGTTGTATTAAAAATTCAAGGCCGGTAAGGCGAAATTGCATTTAGAGTCAGGGTGCACAGCGGCATGAGAACCCCGTGGGCTGCTGGGTAAACCGGATTCATGTTTGAAACCTTAACCTACAGTCAAAGCTTTAAGCCTGTTCTCGTGTGTGGTGCTTCAAAAGGTAGAGTGTCTTTTTAGTGCAAATCACAGCATGCTGCTCAATGGCTCAGGTCATGTGCCGACACTCGCCAAAGGTCACACGGGGAACGACCAGGAAAATCTCGCTCTGACGGCGGCGGACGGCTGATCAAGTTGACACCATTTTTTCCCCCTTCTATCATTCCTGCCGTCATTCACCTGTTTATTCACATTACATCAGTTATGGCATTGCATCATAAAGTTGACAGGTAGCATCGCTGTTCCCCTCCAGCCTTGGCTAACCTTGTACATTCCCAACCTGAAACAGTGTTTGCATTGATTGCTTTTGTGATACCCTAAAAACTCATATGCCCTTGGTTTTTATTGTTCGTTATTGCAATGCAGATCACCCCGTCCAAGTAATGACCTATCAAGATGTGAGAGAACCCATATAGCCAGTAGGATATTGGAAAAATGTTTTTTAAATCTCTCAATTTGGTTATATAAAGCACATAATGCTTTCTGCTCATCATAGCAAGTTTGGCTGCAGAGCAATCAAGTTAAAGTAATAACCCCCATGATGCCCTTCAAATAGAGTGAAATTGACAAACATGCCACAATTCAGAGGATTATTACTACTCATATTAATAACACTTATGGGAAAGCATAATCATTTTAGTGACCAGACTCAATCAGACAGATTTAGAAACACAAGAGTTGCTCGGATATAAACTAATGGCGGTCATGGTGTTAGCTTGTCTTAGGGCCTCACACAGAGGAATTATTGTGCTATGCTATGTGCACCACGGAGAGAATGTGGCGAGATCAACAACAACGGATTGACAATGGTGCCAAGAGGATATCTGAGGGCCAATTTGCTGAAGAAAGATCCGGCATCTGAGCAGCTGATCCCTTCAGATAAGATCACAAGGCTCATTTTTCAGCTCTTTACAAAAATATTCAACCAGCCCGGGCTTTGTGCTTTTCATATTACCATCTCAAGGTTATTGGGGGAAGCACGGTGATTCAGTTTACAACTAACACATTTAATGGCTAAGACGATCTAAAATCCATGCTTAGTTATAGAGAAATACAAGACAGATGAAATTCAATGTGCACAGAGTGGTGTTTACACCCTCACCGCTTCTCAGGGGGGGAAGGACTGTAAAAAGTTGTTTTGCAGATATTGCAGTAAATCACATATATTGTGGTAAACCGTTCTGTCATAAAACATAAAATCATCTTTTTTCCAATGAAACATCTTTGCATTCAGGAAAAAACCTGCAGATTGCACATTTTTATGCAATCTCAATATCTCCAGATCAAAATAAGGAGAAAAAAATAAATAAAGGTGGAGGCTGAAATGAACTTTAAATCACACTGAAGGGACTCAAGCTTTAAGTCTTGCTGTTACTTATACACATTCTCTGAAGCAGCTATTTCCTGTGATGTGATGTTTCGTGGGAAAGTAACAGTTCTAATAGTATCTTCCAGCAGCTTAAGCAAAACACATTTAAAGTGGAAATGCTATAATTTGCAAATCCAGCTGAAATTAAATAGAAGCGCTGTGGACAGATGTGTCATGTTGAGGACATCCATTTTGTCAGAGATACAAATTAGTGTCTCCAACCCCGTGTAAATCCAAAGTGACTCTCCACCCAAAATCTGTCTCTCAAACACTAATCTGGATTAAAACGTGACTGTGAAAAGGTTTAGTTTCCCTTCTCACAAACAACAGTGATTGTGGTCAGCGAGCTCTCCTGTCAGTTACAATGGCTTTAATTGAAGACATGTTCTACTAGGAAGATATTATATGAACTTCTCAAATGCTCCTGCAGCATAATCCACTTCTCCACTGTCCATCTGCATGATCAGTATGTTCCAAATGGTCATTGCTTTGCCAGAATTTGGCAAAATCACCCCCCACAAAGCTTCGTAAAGCTCTGTAGTGTAGTGTATGTAGTAATATTTTAGCAAAGTGATTAAACATAGTGAACACAGAGAGGAAATCACAGGTGCAACATGGGTTTAAAACATTTTTGTGGACTCAAAATGCACTTTTTCTGTCCCTAAAGGCGGCAACCTCTGTGGTTGTGAAGTGAAGCCAATGCTGAAGTGCAAAAAACTGCAGCTCCTCAAACGTCCACTTGAGGCTGGTCTCTATAGCTAGTTTCCCCGTTCATGACAACTGTACTGAGGGTACATGTAGGTACAGCTCTTCAGGGTGACGTCACAGATATGATGTCCAGGTTTTATATTGTCTGTGTTTGGAAGTAGTGTGTTTAGCAACATTATGGCTAAGCAATGAATGCTGAAACATACTCTATGTACTTTTAAAGACAAATGGACTATGTTGCAGCAGTGGTTTGAGAAGTTTCCATCGACACTGTAATACTTCCCTACCCCAAGTAACATTTACAATTGTAATAAAGCAAAAATATTAAACTTTCTTTCTTGGAATATTATTGAAAAATATGTGAAATGCTCATTTTTAAATAAGTGTTCTGACATTCATTATTTCTGTTGTTTTCAGTGGTCTTTAATGAACACCATTTCCCAAAACTCTGAAATTGGAATAATTATTTTTGAAGAGAGCACTGGTCTGTTGAAGCTGCGCCTCCTAATCTATCGAGGTAGGAGGTCTATTGAGATCATCATAACTAACTGCTATCTAACTAACTTCCATTAATGTTATGATAGCTTCAAATACATCAAATTCAACATTTTTGTAACAGTAAAATTTTATATAACATCTGTGAAAAGAAATTCTCTGTTGCTTGGTTTTGGCATTTCTTTTGTTAGAGCATCGAACAGCAGCACAAAAGTCTGAAATTTTCCACTATTTGAACAGGTCAGAAACCCCAACCGGTGGCAGCAAGCACACATCTTACAAGCCTGAACTTGGCTGCTCTATAAGTGTTCAGATATCAGAGATATGGAGCAATATGAATCATTTAACTTTGTTTAAGGGTCAATCACAAATTGAATTACAGAAGCTAGTGGAACAGAGGCTAGCACTGTTCAAGCTAAAGCTGCTCTCTCTATGACAAGGCTGCTAACTGCTAACTCTTTACAGTCACAAATCTTTCAAGCCTGCAGATGGTGCATGTTTTACTCTCACAAGATAAATTGAAAAGAAAAAAAAAATCTCCTATAAGGCTGCGTGCTTTTATCCTTAGATATATTCTCTAACATTAGCTTGTGTACTGGGTTCATAAATATGTTTGCACTGGCAGTGAGAGACCTGCAGTGCACAATGCGTAGTTTCCCCTCGCTTTGCCTCGTTTCCATCTTTGAAGTGCCATGCTTCATCCCCAACGCCCCTTTGGGAATATGGTTTTGAAACTGATGAAAACGGAAAAAACAAACGAAGTTGTGCTAAACGTTCATATGATGAGCGTCTCTGCTGCCATGGATGTAGATATGAGAAAGAGCAGTGACTTCAGCTAAGCCACGTACAACTGGATATCTATGTGATGCCTTGACCACACAGAACTCCTATAGATGAGGCCAGATGAAACCGGTTTACCAGTGCCCTTTGATCACAGGATATGGCTGAGCTTCCCATCTTACGTTTTATCTCATATTGCTCAGAGCGTCTCCTGGGCTGTGCCATGCATCAGCCATTCTATCCATCTCCCCTCTTTCTTAACCAGTGGTGGCTGTCTGCAAGATGAGCACAGAGCCTCAATGGAATAAAACTGTGAATTTGTATGTGGCTGAGTGGGTGTGTTTGGCTACATTCATAGCGCAGACCTTCATGCTCAGTTCTGAATCGCTGCTTATATCTGATGTTCTTGGATCGCTGTTACAGTCTATTCTTGGATCCATCTGATACCAACGTGAACTGACAGCAACGCAGAGAAGACGACATTCAGAAAATGTCATACATACACATTTGTACATGTACATCTCCTGCTTGTTTGAACATATTTATTTACCTTCAACCTTTGACTGTGCTGCTATCATGTGGTGAATAATGTAAAGTTTACTTATCATAGATTGTAATTTAAACACAAGCTCCATGCAGGCATACCCAAGAAACATTTCTTTTTAATTTTATGCAGATCAAAACTGTTCTTTATTTTTTCATTTTCCACACAAATAAATCAGGATTTATTCATGAATTTATTTTGAGCATGAAAAAAGTGTGAAAATCCGTTTAAAAAAAAATCAATAACACAAATATCTTGCACAGCATTTGCAATTTCTCCCCATTTTTCTATTTGTTCAATATTACTAGATGATTTTCTGAGTTGTGTTGTGGCAAGCAAACCTTGTTCACAGTAAAGCATTGATCATCTTTTTGCAGCAGGAAACAACATTTGGATATAAAATCCAGATAAAATGTCTTTAAAATGATTCTGCACCTTTTAAAAAATGCACATTTTTGTGTGAAAATTGGTAGCAAACCAAAAAATCCTTCAATAAATTGCAACCCCAGTGCAGGTTCACTGTTTTCACACCTAGTGGAAATAATTAGCTCAGTGTCATATGTCTGAGAAAAAATCTAAAGTGAGGACACTTTTCACCACAGTGCGAATGACGGCGTTCTGCGTGGTGCACACATTTCAATAACAGAATATTACCACCGCCCTTGCCTTTACGCCTGATGAAGTCCAAGCACAGAAATGTAGGGCATGTAGCTCGTAACCCTTTGACAAGATGGGTTAGTGCGCATCAAACCGGCTGCGCTTTGGCACAGTTATTGAGAAAATGTGAGGGGAGCGCTCCTCCCCTATCTTTTGAAGTGTCCAAATTATGATAGAGAGAAAAAAAAGGCCTCCCAGGCCGGGTCTGACAAAGCAAGATTGAAACCTTATTGATTTTGGGTTATTCGAAAGCGGATATAAAATATCCTGTGCAGAGAAGGCTCTAGGAAACGCTGAGCAGTCTGGCTGAGACTCTGGATTCCATCCTACTCTTGTCACAGCTTCCTTCTGTGCCCTGGGCCTCCTATTGCCACGCACTGTGGTGCCGGCAGTTAGTGCGACAGCTGGTCTCCACGCTTGCCTCCATTCTACGTCCCAGAACACCCAGCTACTACGGTCTCTCATCAAGTCCTGTGAGCCAATCCAGGCTTTCATCTCCTGACAGCTGACAGCTGATGCGCCTCTACAGATGCTAGTTTAAATCATTCATATAGCTTCCCGCTGCTGAAGATGCGTGCTGCTCGTGGGAAGCACCGAGATGTCTTCTCCGCTCATTTTTTGCACCAGTAGCAGTGTTTGTGGATTGGACCTTACCTAGTTCATTAGTCAGACGGTGGGGGTATTTTCAGAGTGGTGCTGCTGCTTCCATCAGCTGTAATGCAAATATGACACAGTGCTCATAAGCCCGATGAAGCCTTGGCTCATAGCAATAGGCTGAGAGGCTCAGGGCTGCTGCCTTCTGCAGAGTCACAGGGCTTTGGTAGTTCCCACTTGATTAAGCCCGACTCAATGCTCTCGGCTTTTGCTTTAATTTAAAAACTGCAAGGGAAAAAAAATGTAATGAGAACGTCAAATTCATAGATATGATGTAATTGACTTTGCTGAACATCTAGGAAACCGAAGCAGTTTGATTAGTGGAACCTAATCGTAGTTTAATTAGTGGACTTAGACTAGATACAGCTTCCACAGAGGATCCTATGGAACAGCAGATCAAGAAGGCGGTAACAGACATTGATTGAGACGTCATTTATGTTAACATCTCCTCCTGCTGCAGCAGCTCCAGCTCTCCTTGCCTGATTTGATCTACGTTCCTTTCTCAGATTTTTATTCACAATCACACACTCCTCCTTGATTGCAAGCTGCTCCACTAATAGAGTACATTGTATCTCAAGCTGCTGCTGACAGCCAAAGAAAGCTCTCAGATGCAGATACTTATCTTGTCACGATTTTTTTCCTGCTCCGTCTTTACCTCATGTTTGTTATACCAGCCCACCTTTCAAGGTACCCTGCAAGGCTTTCCACAGCATCGTCTGCTGATGCTGTCTGGCTATTTGTGTTCTGTCTGTTTTCATCTCTTCTCCTCTGCTGATTCAAATCGTTTTCTGTATGGCAATTTTACTTTGAATTGGACCTTATTCAAAATAAAATATAAATTATCGTTTATTTTGTCTCCAGTTGCCTTAATTTGTTGCTTTGGCCATCATTTCCGTTGGGTTTGAAAATGTGTGCTCACCCAAGTAAGTGTACAGACTGTTTGTAGGTTGTAAACAAGCCACCACTTTAGCCAGATCATTACCACTTCATTTGGAGGCAAAACAGAAAGTGAGTAGACCTTAAATGTTGGTAATAATTCCTCACTGCAAGTATGATTGGTCAAAGACAAATAACTTATATATTTTGACAACAGAGTGTTTGGGTAATAATTTTACTGGACATAAACATGGTGCCTTGGATGCTTCCCATTTAAAGGTGTAGTATGTCAGATTTAGGGGGCTCCATTTAGAATATGGCAGAAAGGGAACAACATGAAAACATCGTTTTGTTTTCATTACTTATGCCTGGAACCCACTGGCATGCACCGTGGCACTTCCAGTGGGGTTACATTGTTAGATTGAACCATTTATATGTATGTTTACAGTATGTCGACAGTAGGCCAGATTGAACAAACAAATGTACATATGCTAAACCAAGTCTGTTCTCTTTAAAAAAAAAAAAAAAAAGAAGTTTGAAATCACTTCAAATAAAACTTGGATGAATCAAGATATTTAACCCTGACCTGTTCCCAAACATGCCTTTGTTGAAGCAAGTTTTAAAGAGTGTCTTCTGTACGCTGATTGAAGATTGAATGGCCCCCTTGGTGTCTCTTTGACTACAGCTGACTATGAAAAAAGTCAAGTGGCAGCAATGAGCCTACTCCAGGTCATCATCCACGATCGAAATAACATGAATTATGTTGTGGGAGTCCTAGATATGCCAGAAATGCTGTTGTGTCTGGGGTCAAGAGTGTGTTGTTTCCCATGAATACATAAACATGGCTAATCAATCAGTTGTACACATTACATTATACTGCAGAGCCTTACGGCCCTATGTGCTCACATGAATTACGTAAGGGCCACACCTACCCCTTGTGTCAAAGCGGGTGTCAATGTTTACTGCAGTGATTATGCTCAGCTCATGACCTGCTGGACATGCTTGTCATGTATTGCATGTTAGTTTGGTATATTTTTATTTACAGGTTTAGCAGAGGTGAATATTGCATTAGATTAAAGTCTTTTTATTTACAGGTTCACTCCAGGTTAAATCTGAAGTTTGTATTTTCAGGTTTGGTCCAGGTGAGAATGCAGATCAGTATGAGTTATTTTCATTGTTCATTGTTATTTTCTTTTGTGCACTTTTTCTCTGAGACAAAAAACAACTTGTAATCCATTTATAGAAAAAAATCTTCTGTTGTTTTGTATGTGTGTGTGTGTGTGTCTTCACTCAAACTCTTGTCAACCAACCTCTCCTGTCAATCTCTGATGCCTCTGCTAATGCTTCCTGTGACCCCTGGCGCTCGCCTGGTCCTGTATCCTGTGTTGTGTTGACCTGGGTCCTGTCTTCCTCGACCCCTTGCTCCATGTTACCACTCGTCTCTCTCAGGGTAACAGGGGGGTCGAGGAAAGACAGGACCGCAGAGGACTTTCACCTCTTATCTGGCCTTGCGTCTGACAAACTCGTTTTTTTGCTCTCTTTTGTCCTTTCTTTTTAATAGGTGCGCCTGAGGCCCTTCCACTTCCTGCCGCATATTTCCTCTGACAAAATACACATGTAAACACGAACTGTTGAATCTAAATCATTGGTAAGCCAGTCAAGTATGCTGGGAAAGCCAGCTGTGGGTTGTACTTACTGGGGAAGGCAGGTAACGCTAGTGCCAACATGATTCGGAATCATGAAAAGTACAGCTGATAGCTAGAATCAAGTAGCACATACACATACATATTTTTAGACTTTCTATGAAGTCCTACAATAAAGAGTTGAATCATAGAGCTCCAGGTGTTTTTGGAGAATCTCAAAGCCGATAGGCTTTCATGCATTTTTTGCTTAGGTTGAAATACAACTTTGTGCCTAGCGATTGACTTTGTAGGTCATTGCACCACACAACAAACATTCGCTTCACATTTGGTCTGAACACAACACATTTAAACCTGCACGATCCTCCTGCCCTGCTTCTTCTGACATGTCACTGCATTTCGCAACGCTATCATCAAAGAAGAACGTCAGTTCAGAAAAACGTCAATGTCGGTATTTCTTGCATTCATTGCCGGTATTTTTACAGTTTCTCATTAAGTACAGCATCAGTACATGGTGAATATTGTATGGCTAAATGTTAAATAATTAATTCAGGTTTAGGAGCAGGGCAACACCTCAGCTACACCTCTGGGGGCCTGTAAGCAGCTCAGGTGGAAACACACCTGAGACAGAACCCCCACTCTGAGTCTCCCTCTGCCCAGCCTTCAGCGCATTCTCCCCTCTACATCCGTTCATTTGTCCTTAACATCAAACCGCACACATTTCCATTAAATTTCCATTAAACCGCGGTCCATGGAGAAGTTTAGGGAACGGTTGCGGTTGTGGCAAATGAAATATGGTAAGGTACTTGCAGGGTTAGCAAATTAAACGTGGTGAAGGTCAGGTATGGTAGGGGAAAAATTGTGGTTAGGTTTAATAAAAATATGAACATTAATTGAAGATTTATGACAGGACGTGAACTCTGGTCTCCTGCATGAAGGTCTGACGCAACACGCCTATCAATTACTCAAGACTCCACACTCCAGTTCTGCCTCTCTACTTGTAGAGTAAACTTCTTCCTGCATTGGCAGAGACTGTTGGCAGTGGATGTAAATAATGAGGTGCTTAATTTCTGGAATGTTTTCTGAGATTTCAGCAATAAATTGGAGAATATATAATGATAGAATGATTGCCAAAAACAATGGAAATTAGACCCAGGTTGCATAAAACCACAATCTCCCAATAAGTAAATTATCTGAGTACCTCCTTTATTTTTGTACTTTCTCATCTAGTGCTGAATTAGAAAATAGTTTTGCCTTTATTAGACTATTATCAGCTAACATTGACGGGCAATGTGGGGAAAGAGAGGACATGGCAACAGAAATGGAAGAGAGGGAAATGACCTGTGATAAAGGTCCTCGGTTGGATTCATGCCCAGTTACATGGTTATAAAGAGTTCATGCCGGAGACCACTGGGCCACCAGAACTCCCCCTTTGTGTGACATTTTAACTTGTGTTAATGTTATTATCCACAGGCAGGGAATTTAAAAAGGTCTGTACCAACAAACTCAGCTTCAGCTGGTTTTAAAGGCACTTCTCTGTGTTTTTATGATTCTCCCAGTAAAATCTGCTCATTTACATTTGCTCCATGTGTCAGGCTCACTTTCAGCCACAACATAACACTGCTAATCTATGTCATGGCATGAATAGATTTTTGTTTTTTTTCTATTTTCTCCATCCTGGTTGTACACTTGCAACTGATAGCTAATTCTGAGCCCAGTGAGGTGCAACAGTCTGCTGCTGCTGCTGCTCAGTTAACAAGGTTATTGATTTGGAAACCACCCTCTAAGTATGGTCGCTCCTCAAAAAACACACTAATTGCTATTTATTCCTTAGTTTTCAGCGTGGAATTGTGTGCGGTAATCCTTACAAGATCCAGCAGACTACTTTAAACTTGGCACATCAAACTGAGGATGGAGAATATGTTAAGAGGGATACTTTGATGGAAAACAACTTCAAACAAACACAGCTCACTCCTATTCCCTTCTCAAACAACAGACCACCTGTGTCTGCTTGGGGAAGAGGTAAATATGGCGGCACAGTGAGGAAATGAATCTCCCGGTGATAGGAGAGCACCCGTGTGTTTGTTGTTCTCTCTGCTGAATTTGAGCCAGCCCAACAAGTATGTCCCACATACCCAGGGCAACAATCATTTATCTGCACGCTTCTAACAAGACATCATAAATCTCAGCCCTCTAGCTGCTTCACAAGACAACACCCCAATAGAGTGGCATCCTCCCTGGCGCTCCCTCCTTCCCTCACATTAATCTATCCGTGTGCACCCTGGGTTATCCATTAACCGTCCCAGTTTCTGTCTCCACCATTTACCGAAAAACCATGCTGGCAGGCCTCTCAGGCAGTCAACATCAAGCTCTCAAAAAACACAGGCGTGTAGTTCAAGGTTCCATCAGTCGAGGGACCACCAAAGATGCAAGTGCAGGGTGTATAATCGAGGATAGGAATGAACCTTCAGGTGATTAATCCATAGGCACCCTGCTTCTTCCAGATGGCATTTCAACAGGGGACGAGTATTAAAGTCTATGAACCTCGCTGTCACTGCCACTGGTCTATCGCAGCATCCTCTGCTACAGTCAGCGCCCGGCTTCTAGATCCATTCACCCCTTGCCCACCACCCACTCTATCCATACAGATTTATGCTTGTGCACATATGAAGGAGGTATTGACATTTAAATCAAGCCGGAGGATTAGCCAGAGCAGACAGCTGCTACTTAAGATAGACACTTATATCCATAAAAACCAGACATATATAACAAACCTCCAATATACTGTCTTTAAAAACTACACCTTGGAGAAATGCTGTGCAGTATCCCAAGCTGTGCGTCACGCTCCACATGTCACATTTTCTTATATACATGTGAAGGAATGAATGGCACTTCCTGATGGATGGTTTAATAATGGCAGTCGTATGTATTACATGGCCTGATATTCAGGCTTTGTAGCTGCCAGTATGCAGAGTGACATTCGTCACGGGAGTGTCCTTATTGAACCTGATCATCAACGCCTTACATGTTCTGAAGAAATTTCTTTCCATCCAGCTGAAATTACAGACAGCTTATCAGGTGCATACTTCATATAGTGTTGGCAAAAGTGGCTGGATCCATGGGCGCCAGGGCAATGGAGCTGCACCAACACTATTAGACGCAGAGGAGCAAATATGTGCTTTTGCATCCCCACTTCACATCATACCACTTTGCTATTTTTGAGCTTGCTTGGATCAAAAGAGTTATATCTGCTCATTACATATGTATTATATGAACTAAAAATTACATTTCTGTATAAAATCAAAAAAATATCCTCAATATCATTGAAAGGTTGGAGAGATGGCTCCAGCACCAACCAGGAAGCAGAAAACCAGGTATTTACTTTAATAATGGCTGAAAAAAACTCACGATAGACAGTGAATTAACAGTTATGAGTCCATGTTTAATTCAGTGTGTAACTGATTCAGTAACCAGCACTTATTTAGTGAGAAATCTAAATTTCAGCATCGTTTCCAGCCTTCTCCCACGAAAACAGCACAGATAACCAGCGGAGGCTGGTAGCGAGTTGAAAAATGTAAAGATTGTATGTAAGTATGAGTTAATCTTTACAGATTATACTGACACCAAAATGACAAGAAGACTGCCGACATATGACGCCCTTTATCTCGAGTTTCTTAAAGGGAATAAGGAACCCCAGAGAGCACAGGGAGCTTCTTCTGAATTCAAACTGCTAAAGGATGATGAGGTTGTCTGATGTTGACTGCAGTTACTTATTGGTTTAATTAATGGTTTAATAATGTCTGTATTGATCACTGGCTGGCTGCTTTGGCAAATTATCACCCAGAAAAAAGCCAATATTTGTTTTGTATATTGTATAATATGAGCTTTGCTGTGCTGCTGTGTGTCTGCTGTGGATTCAGTGTTTTCCCACATGATTTCAGGCAGAAGAGTTAAACCGACTTATATTTATTCAAGTGTGTTGCTCTGAAATATATGTATTATGGACACTCTGATCTGTTGGTCACAGTAAACAGAAAAGTACATAACACTTTAAGGAAACTAATATTTTTATATCTGAAAAATGTACAGAGCTTTATAGTGAAAGAGCAGCTTTACTGATCATGACTGAAGGCTCTGTGCAGCAGGAAATGGCACTTGCAGGTGTTAATTACATGAAAAATTTCCTGTCATACCTCCCCTCGCCTGTCACCAATCTTACACCTCCACTTTTAAGTATAACTCAGTGCCCATGGATAACTATAAATCACCACTCACATGCAGTTAAGCAGCCAAACCTCATACATTCTCTTGGTAACAAATAAGATTGCGGTCCAGATGATTTTCCTTCCAACAAAAATGTCCAAATAACAACTCACGAAATAACACTCATATAACAGTAATTTGCAAAAGAAAAGCCATGTTTAGTGAGCACAATAACATTTTTCATGAACGTCTCTGCAAAGTCGCATAATAAAATAATAATAATATTAATAAACTTTCACTAATGATGTATTTATTTTCTTTACAATGTCGCCTCATAGCAACTAAAGAATGATTGCTGTCTTTATGGGTTTTTCTGAGGAAACTAAACAGTTGGTTAAAGTTTTAATATATCTGAAGATTTTCATCATGTCAGACTCAATTTTGATAATGATGGCAGGTATTTATGTTGCTGTAGTTGTCAGGTGTATTTATGCTCATTAGTTACCTCTTTAACAGTTTGTGTTGTTGATGAGTCTGCCGTTCAATCAGTGGATTCAAATGGTGTGCACAGGAAATGACACATGCATGTACCGTGTGTAATTCAGAGAAAAGGAGGCACAAATGAGATAATGACATAATGACATAACATGTGCATGTCACATAATAACATGGAGCAGCCGGTCTTAGGCATTTTTACTTGTATACCAGCAGTGATTTCTGAAGAAGACATCAAATTTTTGTCATGGAAACAGTGAGTTGCTCATTTTCATCTGTCATATTTCCCCCCTGTGATTAACAAACGTGCTGTTTGAAACAGAATTCTGAGACTTGCATGATTAAAATGATCTCTCACTTTAAGTGCTTTTGTCGCCTGAACTTAACCACATGTGGGACTGAGGGGCAAGGCCTGGTCTCTGGTGTTGAAGCCATGCACTGTAATGTAGCGTGTTGTAATGTACAATAACACAGCAAAAACAAACAAAAAAAACATTACCAGTGAACATAATCCAGGCAGCAATTACAGCTCTCCCAAAATGCATTTGGCAAAACAAATTAGTAGTATATGAATGTAATTTCTGGGAGACAGAGTTGCAAATAGTCATCCTGGTTCTCAGAACAGTCCAAAAGTGGCAGCATGCAAACATCACACAGGACTAATTTATCCTTTTCTTTAGGTTACCTCCATTCGAATGATGCCCACAAGGCTGCCAGTGATCCTAATGAAGTCAAAATGTATTTTGTGGCTGCCCAGAATCCTTTGTTGACTCAGAGGGCGAATCTGACTCTCTCATTTGTTGACGTTATTTTGTGTGGCTTGGGAGAAAACACAGGTGTGACAGAGAGGCTGATCCTAACATCAGGGGAGAGAAAAACAGCACATCTGCTGTGGGTCACAGTGTTGTCAAGTAGACAGACCATATGGGCTGCTTCCGCTCAGCACCAGCCATATCTCAGCACCACTAATCTGACAGGAATGACACCTCCGGAGAGGCTGTGAGCTATGTTTTAATGAACATTGTACGTTATTAAACTCATTATGTCTAGACTCTCCTTGCCACTACGTCTCTTCCAGCCTCCTCCTCCGTTGTTCCTCTCAGTCGTCTTGCATGCATATGAGTGAACATGCGTGCGTCTCTTTAACCTTAAGATGACAACACACACACACACACACACACACACACACACACACACACACAACATGTTCTGTTCTCAACAGCCTGTATTACATCGGCTTAGTGCAGATTGTATAATGTTGGGTCATAGCCTAGCCTGGTTTTGTTATTTTAGCACCTTTAGGCGGCAAATGCAAATGTTGGTATTTCTTAAACAAGACACTGAATAGAAGCGATGCTAAGCACATTAGTATTCATCAAGTAGTTGCATGCAAATGCTTATTTCATATCTTGTACACATGTCATGTCAATGCTGACTGCTTTATTATTGCATCTGTGTCATTAGACCCTTGAGATGCATCTATACATTAAGGGAGAAATAATTACCCGTCTGGATTGGTCGATTTTGGCTCCGTTTGCCGGCATGTATGGATTTTCAAGTGGAACCTTGTTGTAATTATCTTCGCAAATTAAAAGACATTAGCAGGCGTCTTGGTAGTTGTGCAAGGGGCATATAACTTCATTAGGCCAAAAGGAGGAATCAGCGCTACCAAAGATGTAATTTGCGGTGATGGATATTTCAGGAGTCATTTCAGTCCGACCCACCTCTTGTTGGACGTGTGCTGCCTCGCCAATCAGAAAAAACAGACAGCAGTCTGTCTGTGAAGAGAAGAGAAGAGATATGACATGACCCAAGACGAGGAAAACAAACAGGGAACATGAGCAACAAAGAAGGAGTTCATGGTACAGCTGGATGGGCTCTCTTTTGGTCGATTATGTTGATTTACTCGCTTCTATAAAGTATGGGCATTTTGGCCATAAAATGAAGCTCTTACCCTGATTGTTTACATAAATCTGGTTAATGTTCATGACATTTCACACTGGGTGAAAATTAAACTTGGCCGCGCCATCTAACTCAAGTTCAGACTGCACCGCTTTGAGAATCACTTTCTATTTTTGAAGTTTCATATTAATTAAAGCATTGATTTGAAAAGATAACACTAGTTTAATCATATTTCACACATGAAATGGGGCTGTATTTGGAGTAGCTGAGAGACAACTCCCTTAGGACCTCTGTCCTACCTTTCAAGATTTTTAAATTTTATTTTTCACATAACACTTTAGAAATATTCCTTTTTCTGACACCTTTTCAAACACCAAAAATAGTCTGGACTGGTGTTACATCAATGATTAAGGGACTCAAAAAAAAAGATAGAAAAGTTAAGTCATAGGTCTAAATGATGGAACCACAATTTAATTGAATTTGCTTACCTTTTGTCTGCTTTCTCTTCTTAGTCGGTACACCTGAGTGAGACCTGCAGCTCGTGGCGTTTGAAGCAGCTCCTCGGTGCTGTTGGGACTTCGTGCTCTGATCGCTTCCTCTCAGACCTGAGGTTGTGTAATCAGAAAGAATCCTTGAAATTCCTGAACCGATCACACAAAAGCTCCTGGTACACAGCTTTAAGGCATGAAAATACAGATCTGTGCTTTTCTTTTACTATCCTTCTTTTACCTTGGTCTCTTGTTAGCCCTCAGACTTTCACAACAAATTCATCTTGTAGTAATGTAGTATATGAGCTGTTTGTTCTGATACACATTATTAAAAGAGACAATATAGAGATCAATCTGCTTGTTTGCATTTAGAATAATATCTTCAGATTACTCTAAGAAAAAAAAAACAGACTCTGCTAGTATCTTTTTATTGTGTATTATTTATCGGATTCATTTCTGGAGGAGGGGGATTAAACTAGTCGTTGCCTTTGGCTCTATAACCAGAAAAGTGCTTGACAGTTAAAGGCAGACAAATGTAGAGGTAGCACAGCAGAAAGACTTCTATTTTAAGCTTTGAGTTGTTCAGGTTTGGAGTGGCGCATTTGTTAGTTGTGATTTTGCTGCTGTTGAAAGCCTGCGTGAGCTTTGCTGACTGCCCATTAGATATAGCTGATACAAGTCAGAAACAATTGCAGTGCAGTGTGTTGCTGGGCGCTGCATGGGCATAAAGATATTGATCAGCAGCCAAGCTGAAGGTGCTTTATACCTGGACATTCATTATTGATACTTGATTTATTTTTTATTTTCAGAGGCTGTAAATGTGATTTATAACCGAGCAACAGCACAAAAGCTGCATAATGACCTTAAGGACTTGAATCCTCCCCCTCGCTTTAAGGTCATGGCTTTCAACACTGCTATTTCCTCATTTGCAATTACATGAGTTTAATCACAATCCAATGTAAATGAAAAGGAATTACATGCAGTAAAATCCATGAACGGCAACGTAAAGGTCTGGAACAGGCTCCACATTATGCAAATGTATTTTTTCCACTTCAGCAACAGTTTTTTGGGTCCTGCTCAAGGGATTGTCTATTAGCGGCTTTAACTGTGCCCTGTAAACCAGTTATTTCCAATCCTTTTGGGATGTGGGTTTTTGGTTTTCACTCACAATGTTGGTACTGCAATTTGATTGATTAGCTGTGTGGGCAGGAACTAAAAATTATTTATTAGATCACTCCAGCAGCCACACAGGCAGTTAACCAGCTGGAGAGGCCGACATTATTCACAATTGCTTAAAGGTCCAGAGTGTGGGATAGAAACTATAGTGACCAATGGTGTAACATGGCGTGAAAGAGGACGCACTCCCTCTGCAGATATAAAAGTCTCATTCTCATGTAGTAAGAACCAGTGTTGGTGTTTGCACCACAGTCATTTTGGACCACTGGTAAGAGGCCCGGAGCGCAGGGTAATGCTGGAAGGGAGCGGAGAGAGTGTCGTGCCAGAACCAGAGCTGGGCATGCTTGCGGGCAATGTAACTGGGTAAATGTAAATGTAACAGCAGCTTTGTTGGACATAAGATGCAAAGGAACATTGATGGAGGAAGCGCAAACAAGAAGCTGCCGGCAAGAGAAAATTTTGTACTGACTTTCAGTCCTTGGCAAGAGCTGTGTGAAATAAAAGGCTGAAAGACAGACACCGAGCTGGGCTGACTGCTGTTGGACTAGTAAGTAATATCAGCTGGCTGCTATGTCTTGTGTTGTTGACCTTGCTCGATGTTTGGTTGTTAGCAAAGTTGTTGACTCACTAGGTTTTGATTATAAGTAATGTAATCATGACAAATACATGTGTACAGCTGTCCATATTTACAACAGTACATTTATAACACACTTATTTTCAGGTGATTATACTCTAATGAAAACAACCCCCTTTACACACTGGACCTTTAATAGGATGATGAGTTTAATGTTGTACAGGTATGTACAGCACAATATGGATCGGAGAAAATGCCATATTAATGCTCATGGTAGGTCCGATTATGATGTGCTCCTATGGCACAAAATGGACAAAATATGCAAGATCATTTGTGCAGCGTAGTGCATCGAATGAAAAGCAGCATAAAGCAGCTAATGAGGACGCCGCAGACAACATCTGAATATAAATACATATAAATTACATCAAAATCGTATGCCTCATACGCCCACCATGCACTCCAAGCACGTCCCTGTGACTTTTGTACAGTACAAGAACATAACACGTCTATGGCTGGGATGCTAACAAGTGGTGACCAGGTCAACCAAACAACAATCGTTGTCTTTGATTTGTTTTAATAGATTTGAGGGCTTGAATAGAGAAAATCATCCAGTAATACAAAAGAAAAAAAGAGGAAAGCCTGAAAAAGTCAACAGAATTTTGTCTGGCAGAATGATGCTTTGTCTGCTGTTCGGTCCTGTCCTTGCAGCCCCTCGTGAAGGTCCCGACCCCCCCCAGGGTGAGAACCAATGCTCTATGAGGCAGCCTGCATTCTATTTTGCCTATCGTGCACACAAATGGCACCTTTTGAATATATCATCAAGATGCAGATAAGTGCAATTCTGCCTTCAGGTTCAAGCCACAATAATCATATTTGGATGGTGGTACCAGCTCTTCTGGTATTCTAATGTATTTTAGTTTATTGACATCATAAAAAGACAGCCTGAAAATATTGTTCCTGAAAAAAAAAAAGGAACGCTAAAGCAATAAAAAGACAGAGACAGAGCTGCAGAAAGTGAAGGGGCTGTTTCTTTAGATGGACAAAGAAGGAGAGAAAGTGTGCGGCAGTTAGAGAGCAAAATGCTTCATAGCCTCGGGGGTGTGCGCTGCTGAAAGAGACAGCCTAATGGAGGGTCCCTGTGAGGAGTGTTGACAGTCTATTTGCTTCAACCCAGTCAGCAGCTCTCCATACAACCACTGAAAGCAGGTGCACTGTAAAATCAGAACAAGAGGGGGCGGGGGAGTTGTACTCGCAAACGAATGCCTCCTAATTAAAGGTAAATATACATATTTAATGAGACTGAAGTGGTCTCATCTTCACCTCCTGTAGGGGTGTCTGCATAATGTCCGTGCTGCACTAATTATTAGCAGCCACACAGCAGGAGAGAAACAGACAATGAGAGGGTAAGTAAATCTCTCCAGTATTAGAAAGCTAACATTTGGTCCCTGCTTTTACCCATAAGACTTAGTGATATCGAGGTTTCATACACAGGCATGGTTTATGTTTATTCCCCAGTGCAGAGCTCGGAGAATGTATCCGAGCTTTGACATAAGCCATTATTGTTTCAAGTATTTAAAATGTGGGTCACATACCGGAGCGGTAACCTTGGAATTTGGGGAGAAAATAAAGACCTCTTTGATGCCGAAATTCACAACATGACCACTGCATAAACAGCCGATTCATCTCTCAGACATATGCATCCATAATGCATGAAAACCAGAGAAAAAAAAAGTGGAAATTTAAGAAATAGATTTCTTGTAAGATGTTATTTGAAAGTGGCAAAATGAATATCCCTCTCTGTATAAAACACACATCACAGATATGCTTGGTTAGATCTTTGTAAGAGTATAAAAAAAGTTTAGCGGCCACATGCTGCCTGACAGGTACACAACCACGGCTAACCGATGAGAAATAATGCAACGTTTTTGGCAGTTGCTTCCATGGAACCCAAAAGCATTTTGTCCTCCCAGGGCGGACCTGCCTCGGGAGTAAGTGTGCACAGCAAGATAGTGACTGCAGTTCCTTTAAGGCCCCTGTAGCTATATTTTTAAGAAGAGCTTTCTATTTTAAGCAAACCACCACCGAGCTAGGCTGCATGCTTGAAGTCAGAAAACACACAGCTATAGTTACAATATGGGGTCTGCTACTACACTTTTACTATTTTCCTCACCTCTTTGCCGCTAAAAAGAAAAATATATTTTGTTGTTTGTAAGAAAGCAATGGAGGGCGTAAAAACAAGCAGAAAAACCCAGAAGACTTAAAACAGGCCAATAAAACAGATATTAAGGAGAATTTACCTGAAACCAAGGACAGCCAGGCAGTAATCTGTCTCCTGGAAGCTACGAGGGACCTTGTGAGATCTTTTAAATGGATTATTTTTGTTCTGGTTATTGTTGGCGCACTTATTTAAAATGACTTCAACCTTTAGAAGTTGAGCTACACTCACCAAGGCTGCGAAAATGAATTATTTTCGATTGGCGTTTATGTTTCAGTTAAAGCTATATGACAGGAAACCTTGTAGTCAGTTTCACCATCGCTCTAAATCAGCAGGATGTATGCAGGTAACCACAGCAACAGTACAACAGCGCTGTGCTACACTCTCAGATAACTCTCACTATTTAATAATCTCACAATTTAAAAATGGGTTAAATGACTAGAAAAACATTTGAAAATTTGAAGACAAGGCTGCACTCTGAAAAATGATCCTTTGTTGCCTTTTAGTTCTCGTCTGTTGCTTGCTCAAAATGGGTTCATACAAACAAACCAAGAAGCCATCTGGAGAGGGGGAAGATCATATTTTGGTGAGAGTAAGTCACGCTTCCTATGTGGACTATGAGGATTATTGGCTGATTCTGTGACTGCACCTTAGGTGTCATGAATAATGACACACAGGTAGAAACAGGATGAACAAGAGGGATTACAGAGGAAAGTCCTTCAAATTAAAAGACAATATGTTGTTTGTCCACCCTTCACCCTTGTTTGTCACCCTTTTTTAATGAGACGCAGAAGTGTTTTCTGATCTGCAGGAAGACATCATCTGTCTGCTTATCTCTAAATTGTTACAAAGCACTGTTGGGGAAAATAAATCCATGTTGTGGATGTGACAAGACTTCAGGGTTTCAGGGTCAGGGTTTGGGTTGAAATAAGTACTTAGGTAATAAACATATGGTGATTGCGTTTAAAAAACCTGTAACACTGACTGTCGGGTGGAAACAAGCTGTATCCTGTACAGCCTGATGTTTTGTTGGCCCATCTAGCTGTTAGGGCTGACACCTTCTGGTCGGTCAGTTGGTCAATTAGTTGGTTCATCTGCTCGTCTAACCAAATTCTCGTTGGTCAGACAATCGCTGGTGCTACTTTCATAATGAGAAAAGGCTTCTTGATCCACTATTTTTTTTTGTATGTAGATCTGATGTACTGTATTCTTTAAATTGATATTGTGTTAGAAATAACACAAACATTACGTAACATTTGCTCTGCTCCAAACTTATTGCCACCATGCAAAGAACCAGGACAAATCTCTACATCGCCCTCCAGCCTCAGGACAGAAGATTTGTGCTTTGTGTTGTTCAAGCTTGATGGATCGAGAACATTAACACGCTTTACGTTGTTTGAGTTCTTAGTTTCGTTGACTTTAGCATGTTGCAGGGCTAAGTGGCTACTCTCCGAGGTTGGGGTGATGTTGGACTAGTGTTGTAATATTGGAGTGAACATCAAGACACATTTGAAACAAACTATATAAGAGAAGTAACTTGGATGCTGTTGATTAATTTTATTTATATAGCACCAATTCATAACAAAATCAGCAGCAAAACATTAAGTATAAACTTTAATGGAGATGGTAGCAGTAATGATAATAATAATAATATATGTAGTGGATGTCACGCAGGTCCGCAGCAGCAGCCACGATCCATGAGAACCTGCAAGACGAGAGGTGAGGTGGGTTACCGTGGGCGTGTCTATATGTGCTGAATGTAACCGTTGTGAAACAATCAGGAAATAACTTTTTATTTCTCTGATTAATGACAGCTTTATCGGGCCGGAGCTTGCTCTCTGTTATTGTTATGTCTCTCTACCAAAGCTCTCTCTCTCTCTCTCTCTCTCTCTCTCTCTCTAACCATCGGACACAAATCAAATTAAACTTCTTCGTGTCATTATATTTTGCGGCGTAAATTGCGAGTCAGACTCAGATTTAGAAGCTGGTACATGAGATAAACAAAGTGAGAACACACACACAGGTAGAGTATCAGAGTTTAGTCCGTGAATCCACCTGGATAGTCTCTGCTTCAGAGACATTTCAGGCTGTCTGTGGAGGTTTGACCGATCTGAGTGTCTGATTGGCGGCCGGAGCGTGACGCGGGGCTCCGTTTTCCCAAAAGTTGAATCTGGCTCAACTTCTCTCCCGGACGCCGGTGACGTTTTTTGCAGCAACGCCTGTGTGCCGGTGCGGAAACACACGACCCTCCACTGAAATGAATTGAAAAACGTCGCCGGCGTCCCTGTATGCAGGGATAACAATCATATGTTCACTTGCTCACCTGTCTTGCCAAATGCATTGCTCGTCTTTTTTTTTTTTTTTGAACAGATTGCAAAGTGGCACTTTTATTTTCTCTATTTCTCTATTTTTGAACTTGATGCAAGTTATGACACAGCTGCACTTTTATTTTCCCTATTGTTGAACTTGGTTTAATTTGATGTTATTGAGTTAGAATTTAGATACAACATGACGTTACTTGAAGATGTTAAGCTTGGCGTATTTCATTAGCATTGTGTTGGGGTGATGGGGGCAGATGGGGCTTGAAAATTCCCCCTTGTCCAAAGTGGGGAATGACCGAAAAAGTTTGAGAACCACTGCAATAGTCTAATGTAGAAGTAACAAATGCGTGGACTTGTTTTTCTGCATCCGCTTGAGACAGGATGCACCTGATTTTTTGCAATGTTACATAGGTGAAAAAGGCAGTCCTTAAAATTGATTTTGTGTGGACGTTTCATGTTGCTGCAGCACTTTATACACAGTTAGCCTTTACGTTGTACAGATGTTTCACTCACCATTTAATGTAGAGCTAAAATGCGTAACATATCTTTGCAAGAACTGCTTTACACTTCAAAGGAGCTCTTACATGCTGGAGTGCATATGCGTTGCCATGGTTTTCCAAATTATCTTGCATGCTTACATCAGTCTCTGAATCGCTTTAGGAGTTTGCGTCCCTCACAGTTCACAATCAGCTGATTAATTACTGAACTACTTTTCCTTCACACCATAAATCAATCACGCCAGAATTCACGTGGAAGCGAACCGAGCAACACCTTCTCAGGTCGTCACGGTCCAGCTGTCTACACCGGTGTTCATTTGTGTTTAATTGACAGCTTTCACATCAGCACGAATAGGCGAAGGCGCCAGGGTTCACTTAAACAGCACCAAACAGCTTATGCTGCCGAAGCATCTTATAGCTCGTCTGTGATAATTGGCCGTGGTATAAGTGTGAAAATATACCAGCTCTGCTTCTTTGCCACAGTTGTTAATCATCAGTGTCAGACAAGAGACAACAAACATTAAGGAAAAATGTAAATATTAATTATTTAAAATCAGTAGCAATGGCATACTTTAGCCTAGTGCCTCCAAATGCTTTGATATCTAAAGGGGTCAGAAATAAAGAGGTGATTAACAAGGCAGGAAATGAATAAGATTTCTGATGCACAAATTGTGGGTCTACCTTCAAAGGTTATCCAGATGAAACAGAGAAGAGAACACCACTGCTCCCAACTCAAAGAAAAGCAACCACACATGATACAGAGTTATGAGTAGACAGGGATAGGGGATAGTTGTGGGGGGGGTGTAAGCTGGAGAAAAGACAGAATTCTGCTATTTCAAGCCAGATCTGTTCCCGGATTCGTGATTTGTGGCATGCACGGAAACATTCAAACGGCCATTTTTAGCATACAGTTCGGTGTGATCTCCGCTCATACAGAAACAAGAGAGGCAGAGATGGAACAGAGTGTGGCGATGCGGTGGTAAGCCAGATTCCGTTTTCACAGCCGGCTCGGGCGAACACAGCCAACCAGTCTGCCCTCTGCCAGCCTTTTGTACGCTTCTTAACTATCACCATTAATGGCACCAACTGGGAAGGCGCCGGTTTGGCCACCGTTCCAGAATCCATCCCTTTAAAGAATACTAAATGCCTTTTTAAAATATAATCAGATAACTAATCCCTTGTATTAAGCTCCAGTTGGGTTTTTAAGGTTCCTCCTTTTAGATGATTAACTTCTCAACCCATGTTGCTCCTTTCTTATTTTTTACTGATGGCTCTGGTCACACTCTATGATGCTGGTACTGGGATCTATCCTATCCACATATGATAAGATTATCCAAATTAGGAAACCATCTGGTGCTCAGTGCTGTGCTGTTGATGGTTATTTTAAAACCATTCAAGAATACAAATGAAATGAAAAAAACACATCACATCCTGCTAAGGTAAAAATATCATTAGCTGAATTATAGAAGATTGAATGTTTTCTACCTAAAGTCTGGCTGATGCATTATGTGTTTGACATTAAAGTGGTGCTCAGGGAGCCCAAACCCAATCAATCTCAGCACGGCAGCTAGAGAGAGGCCAATTGCTTAAGTGTTCAGATATTCTGATTGGAGTCCCAGGTGACCGGTGCTGTCAGTAATGAGATATAATATGTGCAGCCCTGGGAGACTTCTATTCACATAATGCCTGGGGAGACAAGAGTTGCAATGGCATTTGAAATCTAATTGGAGACACTTTTGTAGTGAATAAAGGGGGACAGTGGGCACTCTTACCATGTGGGTGACACAATGAAGCATAACAACACTATTTAAAAACAGTCCCAGCACTCATTGTTTCAAATATGACTCACCGCTGAAGCAATGTAAAGCCAGCTGTTTAAACAGGAACTGGTATCAGTGTGTGGAGCATCCATCAGATTTATTTCAATCTCATGCATCATGATTCATTTTATCAGTCAGAGGTTAATTAGGGTTAGGGAATAAATTATGGGAATGCAAACCAGTCAGCAGTGACCCCTGACAGCCAGTCACATATGTGTGCTGTAACCTGCAGTCGACATGAACTTATTACCCGTCTTATTCTAATCTGCGTGCAAGTGCTGTTAATTTTATGTTCTGTATTTTTATGGTGTCTCCTTTTTTTAATAACAGCCCCCGTGAGACTTTTTGTTCTATATCTTTGCACCGAGCTGACCACGGTAACTTATAGGCTCACTACAATAAATTGTGTCTTCATTATTAGGCAGAGTAGGTGTTTAATTATTTATTTGCTGAGGTGATTAGAAAAGTTCCATGTTTGCAGTAATACCACTGCTGCAAATGTTATTTCATTAGGCAGCAAAATTGAAAAGTCCCTGAAATAATCCACAACAATAATAATAATAATAATAATCCAAATATTGTGAGAGGAAGTGATATTTGGCTGAAAACAAAAATGGAGCGACAGATTTGGTGGTGGATGGTGCTGAACTCATCCTCAATATGTCTGCCTTGTCCTGATGATTTCACTCGATAAACTTGAAATCTGTCTGGAACAACTTATGTGTTTGCTGTGCAGGATGTCAGGTTAATAAGGTTACTGTAATGCCGCTTTAGCAGATTTAAATAATTAATGAAGGAACTGCTGCTAAAAATCGTGCTCGGTCCCTCTCTCACTACAGAGACACATATTGATCCTTCTGCCGTGTGTGATGGCCACAGCTATTTAATAAAGTCAAAGAACAGGAGGCTGAGTTCTACTTTTGTTTGGTCAGCGTGGTACAGTGTCTATTTCAGGCCAGAGGTGTTATAGTGTAGACGGTGCAGCTGAGCTCCGGTTGGCTCAGGCCCAATTTAACCCCTGCTTTTGTGTAGCACCATTTCTGCTGATGCTGAGCTAGTGTTGAAACTAGCTGAAGAGTGAATACTAAACAGCCAATTTTAGAGTGTTTATTTAGGGTTATGTATTTCAAAGTCAAGCCAGTTTTTGTAACTGTGTACTGCACTCTGTACTGCACACCTCTCTTCAATCAGACCTCAAACCTTCAACAGAAATCCAACTGGATGCACTTCTTATTGTACTGTATATGTTTAATATGTTTTATTGCACTGTTGCCTGTGTGCTCACAAATTGATACAAACTTTGGACGTGTTGCCCGGCTTAATAAATGCATACCAATTTCCTCTAGTCAAAACCAGTCTGACCCTCCATAGCTACAGTGACAGAAAAAAGCTCATTGCTTTGCAATTTAGGAAAACATATGCAAATGGACAGAACACAGTAAATAAAGAAAACAACATATTGTCTATAGTGTTAGGGTTTTACTTATGCTGCTTGCTCATTGTCATATTGGCAAATGTATTTCTTAATTTGCTTATTGGACTTGTTTGCTAAATTGCTTTTTTTTCTGAATGTATTGTGGAAGTGATTTTCCTGTAGGATGGAGCGAATTCTCCATACACGGCATCTAAAGGGACATTTTAGGCCAAGAAATATGAAAATCACTTTAATGATGACATTAACTTTTAATGCAAAAACTTAATAACTGATCCTGCAGAGTCTTTGAGAGGTTGATTCTTTTCCTTGTAGAAGCCGCCATGTTTTCTACTACACACCTGAACAACAGCTGGAAAAAACAGCTGTTTGTAATGTATGGTGATTAATAAAAATGTGGTATGTAAGATTAAAATTAAAGTATGACATTAATAGTTTATTTTTAGTGAACTTCACTGTTAAATTTTTACAGTGCATTGTCATCGAGGTGACACTTTCCAACACTGTGTATAGACCATCACACCTTTCATATTTGTTTCATCACCGTGCTGTAAAGGAAGCAGTCCAATACGTTCCTGAACGGTGTCACAATACAGACTGGATGTCACTGTGGAAAGAAGCTCTTTTCTCTAAGGCCCACAGCACTTCACTCTGCATCTCCACCTGTCTGCGAACACTATGGCACATTGCACTGTGGGAGCTCACTTCCAATCAATTTATATTTATCTGTTTCTGTTGTGCCAGCAGCAGACATCTCTCAGATGTTACAGCTCCGGCAGCATTTCCAAAGCCCGCCCTCTACATCACATTTCACCTCTGTCTATGGCTCTCTCTTTTTCATCCACCTCACTCACTGCCTTTATATTCATAGCATGCATATACGCATAACTGTCACAAGCCTGATTTAAATGCATCTCAGTGGACATGAGAGCTCAGAAACTACTTCAGGTCTCAGTCTGGCTATTCCACAGAGTGACTGCACAGTAAAATGTGCAGCTGCTCTGTGGGATGGCAGGAGTGCGCGTTCGGGCTC
This sequence comes from Argyrosomus regius, assembly GCA_946959425.1. Lineage (NCBI taxonomy): Eukaryota > Metazoa > Chordata > Actinopteri > Sciaenidae > Argyrosomus > Argyrosomus regius. The sequence continues at coordinate 4,632,461 of OX336885.1, forward strand.
ATGACGCTCGGAGAGCTGCTTAGCATGTTGAGACTGGAGGTGGTGACATGCGAGGCGAGGCCATGTCAGCATTCACGCTGCACATTAACACAACCAAAGTCATTCTGCAGACGAAGCACTAGCCTGAAAGAACATAAATCTGTTGTCCAAAGGCCTCGACATCCAATTAACTTGCAGACAAAGGGAAAAGCGCTGAGGTTTTGGACACCAAAACTCAAGCTTTTTTCCTTTGCTAGGTTTTAAGGTCATCTGGTACACAGCAACCCTGTCATCTTAACAACGTGTCACGCCGCACTCTTTAAAACACTCACGCGAGGTGGCAAATTTATGTATAATATTCTGCTGTCATACAACATGCATAAACTGGACCTTGCATTTAAATGACCTTGAAAAGTATTGTTTCCATAATTTACATACAGAAAATATTACAGTGAAGTCCTCGAAAGTATGAAGATCATTAAACATGAATTTTCATATCCCTAATGCTCCGATTTCTATTGGGGAGGCATGTTTGCAGGAGCACTTATGAGATGATAATTGATAAAATCCAAGCAGAGGAGGATGCTCAGCTCGCTTCATAAATGGATGGTCTAGCTGAACTTTATTTTAAGTGGACTGAGGTCAGAGCAACGTTTTGCAACCTTGTGCTGGGAAAAAAAAAATAAATCAACCTTGACAGTTTTGTTTTTTTTTTTTCTCAGAGAAAAGTGCACTTTGCATGAGGACGATTTGATACACTAGCTCGATGTGTGGCGAATGCAAATGTTTGCTTAAGAGGAGGCACACGGATCCTTGAGAGCGCAGTCTGCCAGGGATTCATATCTCAAGGCATCTCTGGTTGGAAACAGTACCCAACAGTTTCCACTGATCACAACATATGACATACACAAAATGAGATTGTTTATCTGGGCGCACTGTGAAAGCCATTATTCCTAACAAATCCACACTTCTAGATCAGATTCTCTCCTGCTCAGTGCCACAGAACAGATGCAGCTGCCCTTGGTTATCACATCATATTTTTTCCTCCATACATCACAAATGGTTAAATGCCAGATCACATTATTTTGACAGCCTACTCGAGCATTTAGAAACCTAGTCATACCATCTGCTAACAGCATTCAACACTGATACCATTGTATTTACTACACCGCTCTCGTCCGCGGCCCCCAAAGTCATATTCAACCAAATGCTCCCATTGTTATTCTTACTGAAGATGTCTTTGGACAGTTAGTTGCTGCGACGTCAATTGCTGGAAATGACAATGAGGCCACAGTTGACTTGACAAGAAGAGCGGCTGGTCTGGAAAGCATTCCTGGCCTTTAACATGAGATATGATTTGACACCTCGGGTCAAACACTAGACAGAAAATAAAATGTTTATACAATATATATGTAGCGCTCCCCTCAATAGTAATATGAATAAGGGCAGGGCTTTTGGGCTCTTTTAACGTACTTATCTTCTGTATTTTAACCCTGATTAACTCAGTTTTAATAATTATCTTGGATCTCTTTTCACATTAACACATGACGTTTTTAAACCCACCTTTGATGAATTCACCTTTTAGAGTTTCAGTTTCAATAAAGATTTTCAACCAAAAGTGTCTTAATGTCTCTAAGTATGAAATTATTCCCGCTTATCAAGTAAATGCAATAAAATCACACCACTCAGGTTTTAGAAAAATAATACTTGTGAGAGGTCAACCAGTATCCAGACGATTGTTAATGTTTTTACAGATTGTTGAATGCTTATTAGGGACTAATAGGGATTATTTTTAGTATTTTAATTCAGTTTATTCAGATGAGAATTATTTTTGCTGCATACATGTTTTATGGTTTAATATACAGGACTTTTTTATTGTTGATTCTCTCCGGGAGTATTAATAAAAAAGAAAAAAAAAAGAAAAAAAAAAAAAAAAAAAAAAAAAAAAAGGGTTTTTTAAAATTTTTTTTTTTTTTTTTTTGGGGAAAAAAGCGGTAGGATGGTAGGAAAATGTAGGCAGGCAGACCTGAGAGTGTGAATTTGAACACTTTTACTGTGTTAAAATAAAGTAGCTTCAAGTGAACTACATCTCAGGGTCCGCCTGTGTTTCCGGCTGCAACATATTCAATTATTTACTTAACAAAAAGATGAGTTTTGAGAATAGAAAACATTAAATAAAAATATATGAATGTTCTTCAACACTTCAAAATGAAATGTACCTTTTTTTCCTTTAGGAAACACTCTTACTATGCTAATATACTGTAAGGGAATAAGCAAAACATTCACCTTTAACCCAAAATGGATTCAGTAATCAAACCACAATTAAACCTCTTCAAGGTCACATAAACACAACAAATACAGTATCAGTGGGCCCACTCACACACACCTGAGTATAACTGTCTGCTAAAGCCGGCAAAGGTAAAATTACTTCAAACAAAATGTAACGTTGCAGGCCTGGATCGATGCTCATGGTCGTGGCAGCCCAAAACAGAATGGCCGCTTCACTCCTCAATGAGCAAAATAAAATATGCGGTACCTCAGTAATGATTCCTGGCTTGTCTTTAATCCAGCCGTCACAGGTAAGTACAGGTTCAGCAGCAGGCCCGGGTCTCACCACAGCCACCGCAGCGTGTCTTTTCTGCTCCCGCATCACCAGAAGGATGCGCAGATCAAGTCCAAGTTGTTCCTCTATCTGCTCTGTCTTCAACAGCTGTTCTCCTCTTAATAAGTTCAACTGGGGTAGTTAAATTATATATATAAATTAAATATCTGGAAACATAAGCACACGTGTAGTGGACAAAATAAAATCTACACTGAAAGTTAGCTTAGCCGCGGCACTAGCGATAGCACTAGCGTTAGCACTAGCGTTAGCACATAACATACACAGTCTTTGAACTTCGTGTGGAAATTCCTCCCGCGCTCTCAACATGAAACTTGTCCTTTTATCATCGACTGTCGAGCAAACAATCGTAAAAACACCACATTCACGCCGTTTTGCGCACTCGTTCTCGTTCCTCTCCATTGTCCGTGCTGAAACACCTGAGACCTGACGCTCCTGCAGCGTGTTATTAACCCTATAAATGCTGGTCTAGACAGTTATTTTCCAGGAAAACATTGCATTTTTTAACACATCATACATTTTAAATGATTTTAACCATTTTACAGAACTTTTTAGATGTTTTTAACCTTTACAAACTAAAACTAACTTAAACTAAACCATATTTAAATGATAATAAATAATGCTATTTGTATTACTATTACTATTTATACTATAGTTTCAACCTTTTTACCCACATCATTTACATATACAATATAATATATACAATAAGTGCATGTTAACCTGAGTACAAGGCTAGAGTCTAGAGCCATGCTGAGCAGCTCTGTGAGACTGCTTTGAGCTTTAAAAGGTCCAGTATGAAAGATTTAGGGGGCTCTATTGTGGCAGGAATGGAATATTCATAAGCACGTTTCATTAGTGTCTGAAAGTAATCATTGTGGCTTTTATTGCCTTATTGCTGTGGGTCTTCTTCCACAGAGTCTGCCATGTTTCTACAGTAGCCCAGAACAGACAGTAAGTCAATACTGGCTCCAGATTGGGTGTTTCACAATTTTCACCTGTTCCACAACCACTATAGTTTCCCGCTAGAAAGGAGAGGATGAGGTGAGGTGGTTGCAACCTACAAATAAATCCTACATACTAGTCCTTTAAATGATAATGTCTGCATGGAAACATACTCAAACCAATAAGGCTCACATGCCAGTGTTCATCAGATATCATGGTTTAGCTTTTTCACCATCTTACTTCAGCTTGTTACCATGCTAACACTTGCTAACACTACACACAAAAGTACAACAGAAGCTAAGGGGCAAATTTTGACCTGATTCTTTACTACAGTTCTTCCTGACTGGGACACGAACTTCTGCACAGAATTTCAAATTAACACATATTTGACTTGATGAATTAAATATGTATTTTCTTTAGTGCCAAAAGTCACAGGATCACTAATGTTAATTACCTACATACTATGGACAATATATCTATACCAAAATGAATGGCAATCCAGACAAATAACCATGGTGACAACCTCACGTTGGCACTAAAATGAAAGCCACAAAAATCTGTACAATTCATCATCTGGAAACCACAAATATACAAACCTTCACGGCACTCCATCCAATAGTTAGGATATTTTAGTTTGGAGCAAAGTTGTGGACTGACCGACAGACTGACATTGCTATCCCTAGAATCATGCTGCTAGCTTGGCTAAAAACATTCATATTCAAAGTAAATATAAACTGAAGTGAAGCAGGAGTCAGATAGTAATTAGCTGTTGTACACTGTAAGCTCTCTGCAGGGACACGCTGCAACTGTAGCTTGGAAAGGAAAAGCCAACAAGTACTGGTATCTTTCCCAGAATAAGATAACAATGGGCATGTGAGTGACTCGCATGGAAATGTCAGCCTGTGTCTGAAGAAATACCAGCATACAACGATGTAGAATATGTATATTTAACATTGAGAGGATGTTCAAACAGTGCTAAAGGTCATTGGAATGAGTCTGAAGGCCAACTGGATCACATCTGACAGCATGCTAATTATACTGTTACTGCAGCTGAGGCAGCAACACCACTGCAGTGCTCCTGTACGGCTTACAGTGGAGACACTACAGTCAGTATATGCACTTTAAAGCTCTATGTGAAGACTTTTCTTACAGTAAAATATAACATTTCATTTTTTAGCAGTTTTGTATGTGACAGTTTTATAGACAGTTAAGGGGGACTCCATTAATTTTACACATCAAGATCAATTTAATAATCAAGTGGAGTAGCAATGAGCTCAGACTGTAAATCTAAGAAACTGTAAAATGTCTTCTGTGGCTCTGGAGGAACTTTGTCAAGCCTGAGAAAATAGCCCTTCATGATGTCTTTGGGGTTATGTGGTTTATGGTTAAGACTACATATTGGAATGGTATGGAAAATCTGTGTTACTGTTACAGATTGGTGGCATGGCTTTCTATCAAAAGACATGACTGATATGAAGGTTTGGAGCTTGAGGGACTAAAGATCCGGATATCTCGATCTCTGCTGCGTTGATTTTGACCAGTTGTTTTAATATCGAACGGTTCACTTTGGTCTAGACTGAAATCTCTCTACAAATATTTGATGGATTCCTGTTTGAATATTTATTTGTTTTTTCAAATGTCAACATTTTTGGTTTCCAATGACATACATCAATTTATTGATTGCCATAAGATTTGGTATGGGCATTGTTAGTCCCCAGAGGATGAAACCTAATCACTGTGGTGATTACCTGACTTTTATTGCTTGAGAGTACCATTAAGACAGGCACGTCCAAAGTCCGGCCCGGGGGCCAATCATGGCCCGCGGTCAGATTTCATGCGGCCTGAAGCTTCGTTTTTATAATATATTATTTATGGCCTGCTAGGATTGTCAGATATTATATGGCTGCCAGATTTAATTTTTTTTGGTTGACATAATGAAGCATTTGAATGAGCTAAACATTAAACTCTAAGGACATAACTGCTGGTGTTATATATCTGTACATGTGACACAAAATATTACTTTCTGAATGATCTTGTGAAAGACAAGAGCAGGAGTGACACGTTTTAAACTTAAATGTTAACAGACTTTGCATTACTCATAATAAGTCGTGTTTAAAATGAACATGCGGTTCAGATTTGTATCAACTTCATGCAAATTGAACGTATTCCATAATATTTATTCTTTGTTATCTGACTTCAGATGTTTGGTTTTTAGATTCGGTTACATACACAATGAAAATAAATAGAAGAAATAAAATTGTTACATTAATGCATTTGTATGTAACTTTTATTGTTCATTTTTTCATTTGAAAAATGTTAGTATTGGCCCCCGGACATCTTCACATTGTCAAATCTGGCCCTCCTGACACCCCTGCATTAAGAGCACAAACTTGTAAATTATCTTATAATATATTTCAATGTTTATTTGCTAGATTTATGTAAAATTTGGTCCAGAAATAAGTGAACCAGATATCATTTTACTATCTAGTGCTGATGATAGCAAGAGATTTTTGGCTTTTTTTAATTTTAGAAACTTTATTAATCACATTGTACACGTGAAATTATTCTTCCGCATTTGACCCATCCAGTTGGCACCTGTCGGAACACACACGCACATGCACAGGATCACACACATAGTGGCAGATGCCTAATACACACAGACTGGAGCGGTGGGCAGCGATTCGCAGCGCCTGGGGAGCAGATGTTGGGGGGTACGGTGCCTTGCTCAAGGGCATCTCGGCCATGGCAATCTTTCATGACCAAACGTGCAAAACAAAAGGAACGTTAACAACGTCATGACTGAATGTGGCAAAACAAAATTTTAAATTTCAGATTTGTAAAATCCAATATTACAAACCTCTAAACTGGAATTTCTTAATACATTACATGAGCCCACACAAACAATTTCTATAAACAACACTTGTATATACTTATAGTAGTATTGGTGTGGTCTTTTATTGAACATGGACAAATACACTGTTTGTTTAGAGACTAAAAATGAGTATATATGCCATCCTTACCCTTAAACTTGTTAAATCTGTCTCTTGCGTGTTTAATAACTTCATGGAACTACAATCCTAAAATGGTGGAGTATCATTTAAATACCTCTCAGAATTGCTTACTCTGATCTACTATATGGTGTGGACTGGATTTTAGCAACGGTCACAGTAGAAATGGAAGCTTTTCTTCATTCATAATGAGCAGAAATGAGCAATTTTGTTTCTTGATCCACCGTGATCGACTGCGAGGCAGCTCACTTGTTTATTGTCTGACAAATGCAACACACTGCATTTACAAATCTGGACCTTTTGACCAAGGTGATGTTATTGCGCCAAGCTGTCACGCAGGGCTTTAATTGAGAAACGACTTATTTATACTGCATCATAACTTTGGGTAGAGGGTAAACTGTTGTTTTGAATAATGGAGTGTTCAGCCGAGGAGATCAAGACAGGATCAGTGTGGCAGTCAGCCATCTCTCCCACAGGAACACACGGAAAAACACAAAGTGTCTGTTAATTTTCTCACTAGCTGACGCCTTGGGGGTGGAACAACATTTGTGAAGCCTACACTGGAAGTGTGACCTTGGGCCCTGGCCTTGTACTTAGACAGGGAAAGCTAAACAAGTTTTGCATACCAAGAGCGTTGCCTCCTTGTTTTCAGTCCAGCAGGGAGCCACATAATAGCAGACTGTAGCAGGTCGAACGATCCCTCCCTCCAACTTCCCCTCTGTTTACTTTGTCCTGAACACCTGCTGTCTCTCAGCCTGTAAATTAGAGGGTGCAACACAGGAGTGGTGTACAGTATATGTGGGAGTGCAGCACACAAAGATTAATTGCCAGCACGGTGATAAAAGCCCTCCTTCCCTCTGTTTCTCTCTGGCCTCTCTCTCATCAGAGACTACAGAACTCCTACTTCCAAAGCCCTCCGAGCACCGTGCCACCTCTGCCAAAACAGATCCCAGTGAGTGAATGAGGATACATCTGTGGTGACAGAACCAAACCTCCCAGTCATTTATATATCTATCTATCACTTGGGCATATGCTGGTGAATTTCAGTTGAATACGAAAGTGGTGATGAACTGAAGAGGCTGTGGGGAGGAAGCTATTAAATGAGAGGGAGCTGAAAGTGCAATTGTCTCACCGCAAACCTTTGTGAATGTTTGTTTTCCATCAGTCACCGGGCAAATGTATCAGGAAAGGGAATCCATAGGTTGCATTGAGTTTTATACTTTTATTCATACTGTTCAGGGTTGCATGTGTCTGGCAACGTAGCCTTAATCCAGAGTTCCTCACCGCACCAGCAGTCTGATAATATACTGTAACAGACAAACACATTAACACACTTAAACTTCAGTCTTCAAAAATACATCTACTAAAGCCTGACTCACATAGCAATGTATTCATATCAAAATTGATTTCATACATGTCACGTTTGTGCAAGCGAGAAGAGCAAAAGGCCAAAATGCAGGCACCACAGGAGGCAGAGCTAGTACAATCCAAAAACTCAATAACACAAAACACAAGACTTACAGTGTGGTGAGCCTGGCAAGTGTCAGAAAGTCCAAATGAAAAGGCAAGGTCCAAAAACACAAGGCCAAAACACAGAAAAAACACTCGACACATGAGAAAACTGAAAATAAATCCATAAACTAGATGAAAACACTCCATATGCTATTTGGATGACTCAGTTAAAGGCATACTAAGTAGAATTTTCCTAGAATTATTACATTTGTATGAAGCATTTGAAACTGACATACCACTGCCATGAACCTCCCATGGCCATATTGGGGACACAGTGCTCTCTCCAGTCAGGGAATGCTCCACCATGGCTGCATCAATATTTGTGGCAGAGGCTTGCACAAGACTATTGTATTTCTGAATCTCCTGAAAAAGGACCTTTTTGTCATCTGCCAGCTTCCTTCGAAGGCGATGGTGAAGTTTGCTGCTGTCTAGAAAGACATGAAAAGAAGACAGAGGTTTGTGATAGAACTGTTCAGCAACAACAAAAATGCACTGCACACGGTTGGTCATTTAAGGAACAGAATTTAATAATAATAATTTATTATTATTATTATTTTTTAATTTACTAAATAAATTAGCTTAACAGCAACTAGCTTACGTACATACTGTATTTGTTGGTGGAGTGTTAACAAAATTCTTAAATACAGCAATTTGATTTCATCAACCTGTTACATAATATAGTCATACCATTCTGACGGTAGGGTTTGCTTCCGCTGCCCCACACTAAGGTAAAGGCCCTCAATTGACTGCTGAAGGCCTGTGTGTGTGGTGTCTTCAGTGCTATCAGATGTATGTAGTGTCTCTGTAGAAATAATTGTGATAGAAAAAAACACACAACAGTTTCAATGTTTGAATTGGTCTTACATATCAAACCCCTTTAACCCAACCTGATTGTACAACTTGGACGCTTCCTGTAGGGAAACTGGAAGCTATGATAAACATGACATGAACATACATCAGACTTTATTTGTATAGCACTTTTCATACAATAAATGTAACACAAAGTGCTTCATATAAAAACATAAAAACAGGCAAACACCCTCCAATCACTATAACATCTAATGGTGACATGTTGATGGCTGGTGGCAGGTGATGTCACCATCTGTTTTAATACATAGATTTAATCCATAGAATTCAGTCAGTCAATAGTATTGGAAAAGGATATGTGTTGTTTTCTGTTATTTGGTCATGCTTACCATCAGCTGCCTATTCCTTCACATCTGAGGTCCACTGTGACAGTCTCATCTGAGCACTGTAGCTGTGGTTTGAGTTCAGCTAGCCTTGCAGTCTCATCAATGAGTCTCTAACAGGTCTGATAAAGTGTTACAAAATAGTTTGAATTTAAACTTTGTATGACTTACAACAGGCCAAGTGTACACAAAACTATTAATAAGAGAAACATGAGACTTACCTTCACATATCACTGAGGATGGGTTTCATATTGGTCATCTCCTGGAGAGCAGGAAGGACACTGGCAGCTTTCTCCAGGTATGGCCAGTACTTGCAGGCCACATCCATGGCAAAGAACTGTGCCTTGGCTGACATGAGCTCCTTCGAAAGAAACAGAGGGCAACCAAATATCTCCCCCCAGTACATATTGATATTGTATGTTGCAATCCATAATGCCCTTGAAGCAAAAAAACAAATAAATAATGCCAAAAATGATGTCTGTTTATGTTTCGGGTTAATAACAATACCACGTGCTATACCATGGGTTTGACACTACTGCAATTGTAGACACAGTACAGTAATGTCAACAAAGATCAAATCTACAACAGAAATATAAACGGTAAATTGTTTTTACCATTGATAGTGATTAAAATCACTGGTTTGCCTGGAGACACAGTGACGTTTGTGCCTTCCCTGGGTAAATGGATTAATAATAAGTTTAATATAATATCAATGAGATCCAACCTGATAACAGCAGGCTCATGGCAGAGGCCACACAAGGGTTGACCAACAGCTTCTTTTTCAATAAGACATGTTAGGTGGCACGGTCTCGCTTCTTTCCAGCGCTCTGAGGCTTTCTGCTGCCGAAAAGACCACGACGACGCTGAGCTTCTTTGAGGCTCAGCAGAGGGACATGAGGCCAAAATAGTACGGAGCCTCTCCATATTTCTGTCTGTAAAGAAAATATGAACTTGAGCTCTAAACAATGATTTACATGAGAACCATTAAAAGCCAACTGATCAATATGTAAAATAAACACATCATTTTATGGTTCAATATGGAAATTACCCAAATTTCAATCTATTAATCCATGCATGGTACTGTCTGTTGTGATTTTTCTCTCTCATTGATAACATTAGACATGTATTTTAGATTTAAACTTAAATTCATCACTGTGACTTACCAAACTCCTCTTGAGGATTTAGTTGTGCTGAGGGTTCAGTAAATGGAACCTCCACACTGGATGACGGGGAGCGCTCTGCACAGCTGGGCATGTGACTGTAAAATAGTGCATAGAGGAACAAGAACAGGTTAGATTATCACTGCATTCATATTTCTTTCAATCTACATACTCATTAACAGTTTATAAAAACAGATATAATATGTTGGTAATGTAACTTGCTGAGATTGTTCACTTCATTAGCAAGCAGATAAGAGGACCGGGTAGTCTTCACCCAGAGGGCGTAGAGCAACGGAGAGGAACAAGACTTCGGAGAAGATCTTATAGTGTCCCAGGGCCCAATTATTTATGGCATATGGACTCCTAAGTCCGAAGTCCGTGCACAGGACATATTTGAATGCGAGCGAAATGTTTGAGTCCAAGAAGAAGAAATGTGAGCACAAACGTGATTTTTGAGTTCAAGCACACATTTTGAAAGAAAGCAGCAGAAATCTCAGTGCGAGCACAAAATGTGAGCATGAGGAGAATAAATCTGAGCACGAGAAGGAGCTGTGTCACTGAAAAGGAATAAAATCATGCTCTCAAACTGAAAATCTACACTCTTGAATAAAGATAAGTCTTCCATACTGTACCGATCTCGTCAAATATGATGGCACAGATCACAGCATGAACAGAATAAAAACACATGTATGTAACTAAACAAACACACTAACAAAGTTAACAGTTTCGTGCTTAGCCGTGTTAAGCTATGTAAAGCTAAATGCCCAGTATCCATAAAGAAAAGAGTTGCATTGATTTGATGTTTGGGTCCGGCGGTCCTGTGAGCCAGGCAGGAAAAGTTCTGGTCCGGTGAAGTGTTCTTTTTTTAACCCTAACCCTTTATTTTTTATTTATTTATTTATTTTTTGATGCTTAGAAAAACAGTTATGGAAGCACAATGCGCTTCCGTAAAGGTGGTCGGAATTTACATTTTTTCTGTTTCCCCAGTCAGTGCCACGGTTTTGACCGAACCCGCGACACCAGGACCTTCAGCCCCCCTGGTTCTGGTTCCAAAAGGAAGTGCCTGCTTTGGGTACATCAGATGAGGTAGTATAAGAACAGTAAAACTCTTAGTTAAATATATAAAGTAAACAGTGGAACAATAAACTCTTAACAGTAAGCAGTAAACTCTAACTAATTATATAAAGTAAAATTCAAGTAAAATACGATCAGATAAAATAAGTGTAGAGAACTGTATGGAAGATGAATATAAATAAATATAGAGGACTGTGTATGGCATGTGTTATTGTACAGTGGATAAATGACCAGTTATGTATTAAGATTGACTTAAATTAGCAGTTAATTAAAATATTGCACTTAAACGATTGTGTTGTTTGTGAACCAGTCTATAGTCCACACTCACTTTCTCTCCCTACTTATCTTCTAGTGATGTGTCGGTCGTGAACGATTCGTTCAATATGAACTAATCTTTTATATGACTCGGGTTTAATGAGTCGTCTCAGTGAGTGATTCGTTCATTTTCATGCAGAACCTTCCCTCGCCACATGGCAGCTGCATAAGCTCAGTCAGGAGGACAGGAAACAGAAATGATTAGCTCACGACTCAATCAACTGTGCGTCCGTCCTCAGGTCCTCGTTCATTTGTCACGTGACAGCCAGGCCGCTCAGGCTGTGTGACGAGCAGTAAGCACAACAGTTCGTTCATATGGATCGTTCTTTCGTTCATTTGTCACGTGACAGCTGTTTGTTTCAGTCAATGCCCTAAATAACTCTTCTGCATCTGGGATGTCACGACTCTTTGCCACCATTATGTCAGCTGCTCTTTTTAAGGCCCCGCGACACCATCTGGTGCTCCTTTTCCATGACTAGCCTTGAAAAAATTCCAAGAACCAGCCTTGAATCCTCTTCTGTCCAGTTCTGTAGTGAAAAGGTTGCATTTTGTGGTTTGTATTGAGTACAGGGTCTGTCGCTTAAAAAGTGCAGCACAGACACTTGTAGATGTTGGGCTTGAAGGTAATCCAGCACAGGATATACGTAGGTGCTGCCATATTGCTGGAGGGCCTTTATGTCTAGTGGGACAGATGGTGCTAAAGCACACAGACTCTGGGTGTCCGCCAACATACAACACACCTATATGAAGGGTGGCCTGCTGATGTGAAGCCCCAAAGTGGACCGCCTGAACTTGAGAACTGTATTTACAGCTGTAGTTTTCTGAGAAGTCAACATGTATCAAAGCCTCTTCCCCTGACATGATCTTCTTCAGCTCACAGCAGAAGGCATACTGCTGCTTGATGTTAAAGTGATGCATTTTAAATCTCTTTACATAGCTGTGGAAGAGCTCAATGAGGTCCTCTTGTGTGCCCTCCACAGATTTCTTGACTTTCACCTCGACAGTTGCCTTTTCTCCCTTTTTGTCTATCTCCTTCTCCTCTGTTACCCACTGGGTAAACGATGTGTTTGAGGTGCTGTTGTACGCACTTGTGATGTGGACAGTTTTGTCCTTGCAATGGACACACTCTCCATACATGCAACTTTTGCTAGATGAGTTGCAGCAAACCTTCTCTATCAACTCTTCAGTGTTGGCAGTCTCAGTGAGTTTCATCTGACAGAGCTTCACTGCCAGAAAGCTGAGATTTTCATGCAACTTACACATGCATGTGTCACGTTCAGAGAGAGTTGGATTCATGACCCAAAAGGGGCGAAGATGACAGAAAAGGGAGTAGGATATCTTCGTGGCTTTTTTGTATTTATTACTAATATCCTGAATAAGTGATTCATGGTAAAGTAAGGTTTTTTTGATTTGGGGGTTAACAGGGCAATTTGAAGTTAGTCGGGTTATTTTTGACCATGGTGAATCTGAATATTTCTTTGCACGTTGGCACCTTTTTTTGTATTTTTCCTTTTTTCTTTTTTCAAGTTTTTCCTGTAGTTCAGCTATTTGCCTCTTGAGCTTATTTTTTTCTCTTCTGTCCTTCTTCCGAGCCACCAGACGTTGCCTACAAAGCAAAACAATAAAAGTTGATTTTTTGTCTGGAAAGTTAGGCCCTCTTCCTCCTCCCCTCCCTGTTTCTAAAATGTCATTGTGAATCATTTTCACAACACAACACTGTAAACTACCCATTGCCCTAACCTCAAAGATCTTGGCTGCTCTGGGTGATCTCCCTGATCTGGACTGTGGAGGAGTACTCAAGTTCTTGAGCACTTCTCTCTTCTCCTTGCTCCTATGGTAAGCTGCTATCCACATTTTTCTTTTCTTACGCTGTTCTCTTTCACTCAGGTCTTTAATTGCTTTCTTCTTCCCTGCCTCTACATTCTTTCTCCATCTCTCACGTTCACTCTGCAGGTATCTCTCCCTTCTTTCAGGATCAGCTTTAAGGCGTGCCCGATACTTCCTCTGCCTTTCTGCTGCTGTTGTTGGTGCCATCTTACTCAAAGCTTAAACATGGAACATAAATCACATTCAGCATGCATGTGGTATAAGAATGTTGATTGAATATAATAACAATTAATTTAAATAATTGGATAACTTAACAACCTAAGTATTAAAATCTCAACCCCGTCACAATCTCACAACCCTGTTACAGTAAAACACATAACGGGGTTGTGTGTGACGGGGTTGAGATTTTTGCACAAAATGGCCGCTGCTCCATGTAGTGAATACCAGAGAGAGAGCACATGGCATGCATGAGATTCAGAATTAGCATATATTCTTGAAATAACAAAAACCTTTTTCATAAGTAATAGTTTTCTATCTTTTTTTCATGTAACGGTGTTGAGTCATTGAGTTTTACGACCACAATATCACAAGACAAATGACCAAAATAAAGGAAAAGAAGGGAGCATGTTAAGGTTGATATCAAAATGTATTGACTTTTTTAATAGTTTTATTTGGTATTTTCAAAGTATGCTTTCATCGAGGCCATGGGGGACATGACAAAATAGGTGGTGTCAACTGAAAAAACTTTATTATTTCTCATAAAGATAAAATTTAGTTCATGTTTTTTACACTGTATTAAAGGATACATTTCAATGTATATGTAAAGCTGTTTAAATATAAATTTTGGTGACCCAATAGATGAAATACACCTAAAGAGGTGAGAGGGACTCAAATTGTGCCATTTTCATGGAATGACTCACATATTTATATCATCTTTCTCCTTCTCCTTCTCCTCTTCCTTCTCTTCCTCTTCCTCTTCCCTCCTCCTCCTCCTTCTCTTCCTCTTCTCTCCTCTTCGTCCTCCTCCTCCCCTCCTTCTCCTGATCCTCAATCAACTTTTGTTGTACTATGACTGGGTCAAAGGCATACTGATGATCCTGAAAAATATCACGTTTATTAATAACTTAAATTTGTTCTCCTCATTTTATAAGCCAAGCATCCTGCAAAGGTAATAAGAACAACAATTGTTTCACTCACTGAGGTTGACTTCTCACTGAGGTTGAGTTCTCTGCCAGGTGAACGAGAGCATGATCGCTGATGTTCTTCCGCTGCCTGCTGTGACGTCCAGCTCAACCTAGGTGTACTGGGCACCTGGTGGAAAATAGTAAAAACTACAAATTTGAAGCCATAAAATCAGGTTGATTGCAACATAACATAGGGTAAAAGAATCCATGTGATTTTATTTATTCTTGACATGCCTGTCCTCCAGTATTTCTTCAGGTAAGTGTGAACTGATTTTGTTTTCTCAGTGACACCAGGTAAGTGTAATAATGTTGTTTCTCACAGAGCCTTTATCAGGTATGTATTTCTATATTATTTAGACAAAGATTTCAGGTATTTTAGGATAACTCATTCATGCGTAGTATGTCTTCTCTTCGTAATAGAATTGTGCATTTTAACATCAAGGAGGTGACACTGACAAACTACGTTTTTAAAGGTTTATATGAGGGTTAATTCAATAGGAACAATTTCTAATAGCGTATTTTGTTATCATTTAGTGGGCACTGCGTTGTGTTAGTGAGATATTAAGATTATATGAGAATTTGTCATGACACTAACTTTGCAAAGATGGTCAGGTAAATTACGTGAGTCTGCCAGATCTGCCTACCAAATGTACATACTTAGACTGGATCACAGAGCAGACATTATAGTGATAATGATAATGATTATTGATGCCAGGTGTAAATGCAAAGCCCCCATAATTAGATCCATGTAATGTATCGTACAGTTTGCATGTTAACACCAGATGAAAATCTGCAACCTGCCTCAAAACGTGCAAGCATACAGGAACACAAACTAATCGGAGCAGCAGCAGCACCAGAATGTGTTAGTTAGAGCAATCTCTAAGACAGGAGAAGATATTTGCCATTACCTTTGAAAATTGATTTCTTTTGGCCTGTAAATAATTTAATATGAGATAAGCTTCTGGGTTTGACGTGTGCCTCTGTCAGGTCTTGATATCCCCTCGGCCTGTTGAATCTCTCAGTTTGCCCCAGTGCAGTAACAATGCTTTTCCAGGCACCGACGACAGTCACGTTAAAATGCTCACTGAGGTTTTAAAGCCAGCTAGTTTGGAGGGGGGAAAAAAAGCTAAATCAATCTTCAGATGATTAACTACCATTTTCAGCTGCAGTGGACTGAGTAATGTGCACCAGGGGAAAAAAAACTTGTGTTAAAATCCCCTTTCTCCACCTAAAAGAGACTAACATCACCAAGACAATGTGTGATGTGAGAGTGGGAATTGTTTAGCCAGCTGTATGTTTGCTATATAGCAAATTATGTTGCTAAATGAATGCATGGAGTGGCTCATAACCATGTTCAGAGATGAAGGGGTTAAAATGATGAACGAGCCAGGGTGCAGCTATTAGGTGGCCATGACCTATTAATGATGTTGGTCAACAGGATTGACATTCCATGTCAAAGAAGTACTTTTCATTACATCACCATTGCCGCTTTAACTGATTACCATCAAACACGGTCAAGCCTTTTTTTCCCCACAAACACTGCTTCTCCATTAGGACTGCGTAATGCTCCAGGGTCCGCCTTTTCTAATCACGTGTATCACCAGCACCAGCGCACATTTGTCATGCAGAGTGCACCATAAGCCCAGTGTTCAGGCATTATGCTGCGAGCTCTGGCGTGCATTAGGATAACTGGTATTCCGTAAATATTAGTCTTGCAACACATTTTCAGCTTGAGTGACTCTGTTCATATTAAGAGGTGACAAACAGATGGGATGTGCGAGCTACAAAAAGAGGCAGGCTTAGGGCTGTCAAATCAATTCTGCAAGAAGTTGTAATGCTGCCTATGCTAAGCGATCCCTTAATTAAATACAAAGACTGATGCATCTTTTCAGCGTCGAGTATCTGAGGAAAAGAATCCACAGTTCAAAAGGCTCCTTATTATCACCAGTAAGTAAGCTGTGTTGGATGATTGAAATCAAATCTCACTCAATCAACAATTCAAAATTGCTTTAGTCGGTGAATCAGCATAAAAATTGCTTCTGATTGATGGATTGTTGAAGCTGTAGAATTTTATAGTGTTGACTTGAGTCCCAAGTAAAAATGCTAATGAGAACTGTTTACTTTTCTAACACAGCATACTTATCAGAGGAAGGGAAATAAAGTGCAATGAGAAAATATATAAAGTACAATCAAAGCATATGTAGCACAAAAGAAATTAAACCAACTTTAGACACAAAGAAATCTATCAAAAGATATCTGTATGAAAGCAGAAGCAACAGATGGATGTGATAGCATGACAAAACACCATTATGCAACAACAAAACAGCCATTAGTCAGAAAGGCAAATCTATAAAAATATGTTTTGAAGCATTTTTTAAAAAAAACAGAAAGTGCCAGCAGACGGAATACTAAACACAAAGCTCCAAAGCCAGCACAGTCAAACCTGAGCCTATGACTTTAACCTGGACCCTGCCACAGCTAGAAGACTTAACCTACTGGATCTGAGAGGCCTTTTGAAACAGGAGGGTGTCAGAAAAGTTCACTGAAATAATCCATTCCAAGGCCATGTAAAGTCTAGTATGTAATTTTAAAGCGGATTCAGAAAGACATTTGCCAAGTACTGCAAAGAAGTTGAGGTGATGTTGGGGAAAAATCTCTTAGTCAGTATCCTGGCTGCAGAATTCTGCCGAAATTGGAAGCTGAGCTCCAGCTAGAGTATTGAATCAGGTAAACAAAGAGTTTTGAGGTTCAGGCAGAAAAATGTAAATTTTCATTTTATCAGTACTGCTAGAGGTTGCTGATGTTGAAATATCCTTAAATTTGGTAAGACATGACTGGAATAAGGGGAGCAAGCAGTGGCTTTGTTTGTGTAGAAAGGTAGTGAGGGTCTGATTGGGTCCTCGGGCGCTGCAGCGAATTGCTGCAGGGTGGTGCTGCAGTGTGTGGGGGTGAAAGGGGGCTGCTGGGTGTGTGCTTATTCGTGCTGAATGTAACTGCTGCGAAACAATCAGGAAATAACTTTTTATTTCGATGATTAACCGGCTTTATCGATGCCGGTGCTCCCTCACACTCGTTCTCCCGACCAATGCTGACTCTCTCCCTCTCTCTCTCAAACCAAAGGAAGCTTCTTGGTGTCACTATTTTGCACTAATTGCAAGTCAGACATAGATTTAGAAGCTGAGTGCATGAAAGAAACACAGGTAGAGTGTCATAGTTTGGTCCATGAACTCCGCCTGGATAGCCTCAGTTTCAGTGACACTTCAAGCTGACTTTGGAGGGTTTGACTAGTATGATCGTCTGATTGGCGGCCACAGCGTGAAATCGCATTGTGTTTTCACAAAAGTTGAATCCTGCTCAGTTTCTACGCCACAGATTGCTGAAGTTTTTTTTTTCAGCACTGCCACCACTCAAATAAATGAAAAAACTTGAGTTTTGTGTCTGAATGCAGCCTTAGAGTCACATTTCTAAGGAAATACTATGACAGTGTTGTGTTAATGCTATGATATGCTATGATATATAATGATATGACAAACAGAGAAAAAATCAGAACAGTTTTCAATGGGACTAATTCTTTAATATAAAATGGTACCAATCAAAATGATCAACGAGGTCTGTGGATTATCTTAAATTACCAGGACACTGTTCTGAGGACATTGTTCTGGTTAGACGTGTTCAAAAAAAATTTCTTCCTTCATATGTATTTTTATTTGTATGAAGTCAAACTGATACTTACAAGCTTGTCTCAAATTTTACTCTTTCAAATAATTAACCATCTACATAACTTTTCTTCTTATCATCATCATTATTATGATGAATTATTATTATTGACATTGTTTCAAGTGAGCCTCTAATTGTTTAATAGAAAAATACATCATACAAACAGCACCAGGACTAAATAACAATAAGAGAGTTACACTCTGATGGTGAGCTATCACCTTTGTGCCATCACTACAGTACCATACTGTTAATAATCATCTGAGGCTTTACATTTCTTATATATGTTATAATACAAGATTTCAGCAGAGGTACACTCAGGCTACATTCATGATTTTGTACAGTCATACTAACCAAAAACTTCTTATTGATTATCATTATAAAGTTTCAGGGCGTTCCCGTAACCATAGTAACTCACGGTGCCAGAGGAGAGGAAGAGATGCTGAATAGCCGTTTACACAGATGTACTCCAGACAAAGTCCACACTATGTCACCAACTGTAGCTCGCGAACATTCTACCAATACACACCCATTCATTTTTTGCCGTGGTTTTTGGTGATTTTTAGGCAAACCGTTTGGCGAAACCCTTAGAAACGTCATAACTCACGATTCCCCGCTGAGCCAGTCGTTTTGATACCTTTTTTGTGTATGTGAGACCAAAACTGCTGGAGGAGTAGTCGCCTAAAAAAGTGTACGGAAGAAGAATAATATTTATAAGAAGAATAATAAGTATGGGGAATAATATATAGTGTGCTCTTTCAGGCACACTCAAAAATAACGTAATGAAAAGTTCTGTAGATCAGGGGTCTTCAACCAGGGGTCCATGACCCCTAGGGGGTCCGCAGAGGTACTGCAGGGGGTCAGACAATTTTTGTCATAATAATTGACAACTTTCACTAAAATAATTAAGAATTAAAGAGAGAATTAAAAAATATAACAAAATAATATTGAGTAAACTGCAAGCCTTAATATGCAATAATAAGCTACTTTTGACAAAAACTATTTACAAAATAAATTATTCCATTATGCATGAACTTTTTTATCAGTCATAAACACATATAGGCTAATAACCCAGTATATAAAGAGGTGAATAAGGCGAAATAAAAAGTGAATAAAGTAAATATAAAAGTTATTTTAGGCCAGGCTTAAAATATGACACGCACACAAAAAATAATTACATGTGGGGGTCTCTCTTCTGTTTGTCACTCGTCCAAGGGGTGTCATGAGGCCAGCCTCATGACAGTTTTGGTGTTTGTTTTGGTTGTCTGTCTGTCACTTTCCCCTCCCCCTTGCACTCTGTCACCTCCTCTGGATCCACCTACCTCCCACTCCACACCTGCCCTGCTGCTGCAATCAAGCCACCTGGTCTTCATCAACTCATCACTCAGTCAGCATTTATTCCCTGCCTCGACCTTCAGTCTCTGCCGGATCGTCACTCAGTGAACACGGTTTGTCGGAGAAAGACTTATTTCGTACTTCTATTGCAAGTCAGTGCTGAACTTAATCCTGTCTTGTTTCTTGTTCAGTCCCTTCCTGCCTGCCTGCCTGCCCGCCTGCCAGCCAGTCTGCCTGCCCGCCCAGCCATCACTTCAAGCCCTCCAGCAGTTATTCCCCCCCAGACCAGCTCTCGACTCATCCCCCCCTCCCGGACCAGCACCCTACCTTCCCCACACGCCCTCTCCTCAAATAAACCTTTTTCCTTTGTCCATCTGTGTCTCCTTCTGGGTTCCTTTCAAGTCGTGACAGTACGATCCGGCCATGCAGGACCCAGCAGACACTGACCCTGTCCGCCAGGCAGTCTCCCATCATGGCATATTGCTTGGACAGCACACCCTGGCACTGAAGGAGGTAATGGACAGCCTCAGAGAGCTCACCACCCGGGTGATGGAGATCCGGGATCAGGTGAATCAGCCCTCCAGTTCCGAGACAAAGCCACCAGTCCCAACTCCAGCAGTGTCCACTTCTGTTCCCGTTAAGGAGCCCTGGGTTCCTCCCCCGGATCGATATGAGGGTGATTTTGGATTATGTCGTTCATTTCTGTTACAATGCGATCTTGTTTTCAGTCAACAGCCCCAGTCTTACTCAACGGAGCAGTCGAGAGTTGCTTACCTGATGGGGCTCCTGCGTGGAAACGCCTTGGCCTGGGCTGCTGCTCTGTGGGAGAAGCAGTCTCCAGTCACCGCTTCCTATGCTGCCTTTACCACCGAGATGAGGAGGGTTTTCGACCATCCGTGGCCAGGATGCCTCCAAGAGGTTACTCTCCTTGCGCCAAGGTATGCGTAGTGTGGCAGAATTTTCAGTTGAATTTCGTACCCTGTCCCTTGAGAGTGGCTGGAACAATGAATCTCTTCAAGCTGTTTTTTGTCATGGATTAAATGATTCAATCAAGGATGAACTTGTTTCCTACCCGGAGCCCTCTGATTTTGAGGGTCTAGTCTCCCTGGCTATCCGCATAGACAATCGACTGCGAGAGCGGAGAAGAGAGAGGCAGCGGCGCCCACCCACTGCCACCCCAGGGCACTCTCCATCAGCCTCAGGATCCCGTGCGCACCAAGGTGAGGAAGGCTCAGTCCCTGGTCTACTAGGAAGGGATCCCTCACCTGAGCCAATGCAGCTTGGACGTTTCCATCTGGAACCGGAGGAGCGTCAGCGTCGCATTAAGAGTAACAGCTGCTTGTATTGTGGGAAACCTGGGCATTTCCTGGCCTCCTGTCCTCTTCGCTCGTCAAACAACCAGGCTCGTCAGTAGGGGGGAGAATCCTGTCGAGCCACACCTCCCTTCCTCTCTCTCCCCAACCCCGAGCACAAGTGCATGCGACTTTGTCGTGGAAAGGTCAGTCCCTGGATTGTTCTGCTCTTCTAGATTCTGGTGCAGATGAGAGTTTCCTTGATGCTACTGTTGCCAAGCAGTTAAACTTGCCTTCTATCTGTCTGGATAAGCCGCTAGAAGCAAGCGCACTAGATGGTAGACTCTTAGCCAGCATAACTCAGAGGACTGTGCCAGTGCAATTACTTCTGTCTGGTAATCATCAGGAAAGCCTTAGCTTTCACTTAATTGACTCACCTTCAGTTCCTTTAGTTCTCGGTCTCCCCTGGCTAGCACAACACAATCCCCAAGTTGATTGGAGGACAGGAGAGATCACCAGTTGGAGCCTTCATTGCCATGCGAGTTGTTTGCTATCAGCCCCTCCTTTTTCGGTGCCCAGTCCTGAAACCCTGCCTGAAGTCCCTAATCTAGCCTCCATTCCACCTGAATACCATGACCTCCAGACGGTATTCAGTAAGGAACGTGCTCTGTCTCTGCCCCCTCATCGTCCTTATGATTGTGGCATAGATCTCCTGCCTGGTGCTCCCCTTCCCAGTAGCCGCCTATACAGTCTCTCCAAGCCTGAGCAGGAGGCCATGGAGAGGTATATTAAGGACTCCCTGGCTGCTGGCATCATTCGTCCCTCCTCGTCACCCCTTGGAGCAGGGTTTTTCTTTGTTGGCAAGAAGGATGGGTCCCTCCGACCATGTATTGATTTTCGCCCGTTAAACAATATCACCATAAAAAACAAGTATCCTTTGCCTTTAATGAATTCTGCCTTTGACTCACTCCAGGGGGCCACGGTGTTCACAAAACTCGACCTCCGTAATGCATACCACCTGGTGAGGATACGGGACGGTGACGAATGGAAGACGGCCTTTAACACTCCTCTGGGCCATTTTGAGTATCGGGTTATGCCGTTTGGGCTCACCAACGCCCCAGCCGTCTTCCAGGCCCTGGTAAATGATGTCCTCAGGGACATGTTGCACCGTTTTGTCTTTGTTTACCTGGATGATATTCTCATTTTCTCTAGGAGTTTCTCTGAACATGTCCAGCATGTCCACCAGGTTCTCCAAAGACTGTTGGAGAATCGCCTCTTTGTGAAAGCAGAGAAATGCGAGTTCCATGCCTCGTCAACTTCCTTCCTGGGCTTCATCATCGCTGAAGGGCAGATGAGGATGGACCCAGCCAAGGTAAAGGCAGTCCTGGATTGGCCCAGCCCTAGCAGTCGTAAGGCGTTAGAGAGGTTTCTTGGATTTTCTGATTTCTATAGAAGGTTCATCCGAAATTATAGTCGTGTGGCTGCCCCGCTAACTGCACTAACCTCAACCTCTAAGCCTTTCCAGTGGACGCCCACCGCTGAAGCAGCTTTCCTCAAGCTCAAGGATTATTTTACTTCTGCACCAGTTCTCATCCAGCCTGACCGGGAGAAGCAGTTTATTGTTGAAGTGGATGCTTCGGACATTGGGGTGGGAGCAGTCCTCTCTCAGCGCGCCACCATGGATGGTAAGCTCCATCCTTGTGCATTTTTCTCTCACCGGTTATCTCCAACAGAGAGGAACTACGATGTGGGCAACTGTGAGCTCTTGGCTGTGAAGCTGGCTCTTGAGGAGTGGCGGCACTGGTTAGAGGGATCGGAACAGCCTTTTGTGGTGTGGACGGACCACAAGAACCTGGCGTACATCCAGTCTGCTAAGCGGCTCAACGCTCGTCAAGCCATGTGGGCCCTATTTTTTGGAAGATTTAACTTTACTCTGACCTACAGGCCCGGTTCTAAGAACACGAAACCTGATGCCCTGTCCCGTATGTTTGGGAGGGAGGATGGCCCCATCGAGTCCCCAGAATCCATCATCCCGGAGTCCTGTTTAGTCGCTGCAGTGTCTCTAAGGATTGAAGAGGAGGTAAAAGAGGCCCAACAGACACAACCTGACCCAGGTAATGGCCCTCCAGGTCGGCTGTATGTCCCAGACTCTGTAAAGCCCTCAGTACTGCAATGGGCCCATTCATCAAAACTTACCTGCCATCCAGGGTTAAATCGAACACTTGCCTTCCTTAGATGTCGTTTTTGGTGGCCATCAATGGTTGCAGATGTCAAGTCTTTTGTGTCTGCTTGTCCTGTTTGTGCACAAAACAAGTCTTCAACTCGACCTAGTGCTGGATTATTGCATCCTCTGCCGGTGCCCCGACGTCCCTGGTCACACCTGGCCCTGGATTTTGTGACTGGTCTGCCCGCCTCTGCTGGCAACACGGTAATCCTTACTGTTGTTGACCGTTTCAGTAAGTTTACCCGTTTTTAGCCTCTACCCAAACTGCCCTCGGCCAAGGAGACAGCTGATCTCTTGGTCAGAGAAGTATTCTGTGTGTATGGACTTCCTTCAGATATAGTTTCAGATCGTGGGCCTCAATTCACCTCCGCTGTCTGGAAGGCTTTCTGTTCCTCTGTTGGAGCCACCATCAGTTTGTCCTCAGGATACCATCCACAATCTAATGGTCGAGCAGAAAGGGCAAACCAGGATCTAGAGACCTCTCTCCGCTGCATGGTGTCCTCCAACCCCTCAACCTGGTCAACGCTAATTCCGTGGGTGGAGTATGCCCATAACACGTTGCCATCATCTGCCACAGGTATGTCACCATTCGAATGTGTCTTTGGGTATCAGCCTCCCCTATTCCCCTCACAGGAGAAGGAGCTTTCAGTACCCTCAGTCCAAGCCCATGCCCGCCGGTGCCACAAGACCTGGCACCGTGCACGCTCTGCCTTACTCCAAGCCTCTGACCGCTACAAGCGCCAAGCGAACCGCCATCGCACCCCTGCGCCCTGCTATGCTCCTGGAGACAAGGTATGGCTTTCCACCAAGGATCTCCCTTTAAAGACAGACTCTAAGAAACTGTCCCCAAGATTTATTGGCCCTTTTGTGATTCTGAGGATTGTTAACCCCAATGCTGTTCGTCTGAAGCTACCTCGGACCCTTCGGGTTCACCCTGTGTTCAACGTGTCTGCTGTCAAGCCTGTTGTCTCCAGTCCGCTGGTTCCCCCTCCTCCCCCTCCTCCTCCCCCCAGGATCATTGACGACCATCCCGCCTTCACTGTTCGGCGTCTCCTGGACTGTCGCCGCCGCGGCCGTGGCATTCAATACTTGGTCGACTGGGAGGGCTATGGGCCCGAGGAACGATGCTGGGTGTCCCGCCGGCTCATCCTGGACCCTGCTCTCGTTCAGGACTTCCACCGAGCTAACCCTGAGAAACCCAGGCCCGGTGGGCCGCCCAGTGGCGTCCGTCGGGGGGGGGGGGGGTAGTTTTGGTGTTTGTTTTGGTTGTCTGTCTGTAACTTTCCCCTCCCCCTTGCACTCTGTCACCTCCTCTGGATCCACCTACCTCCCACTCCACACCTGCCCTGCTGCTGCAATCAAGCCACCTGGTCTTCATCAACTCATCACTCAGTCAGCATTTATTCCCTGCCTCGACCTTCAGTCTCTGCCGGATCGTCACTCAGTGAACACGGTTTGTCGGAGAAAGACTTATTTCGTACTTCTATTGCAAGTCAGTGCTGAACTTAATCCTGTCTTGTTTCTTGTTCAGTCCCTTCCTGCCTGCCTGCCTGCCCGCCTGCCAGCCAGTCTGCCTGCCCGCCCAGCCATCACTTCAAGCCCTCCAGCAGTTATTCCCCCCCGGACCAGCTCTCGACTCATCCCCCCCTCCCGGACCAGCACCCTACCTTCCCCACACGCCCTCTCCTCAAATAAACCTTTTTCCTTTGTCCATCTGTGTCTCCTTCTGGGTTCCTTGCTAAGTCGTGACAAGGGGTCCTTGTGCCTGAATGTTTTATCAATCATAAACACATATAGATTAATAACTCAGCATATACATAGGTTAATAAGGTGAAATAAAAGGTGAATAAAGTAAATATAAAAGTTATTATAAGCCAGGCTTAAAATGTGACACGTGTGTAATGGGTTTGGTTTGGACCCAATAGCAGCACAAGGACAGGCAGGTATCGTGGTCGGGGACAGAAGGCTGAGGTGATTTACCAGGAGATCCGTCAGGCAGGATAGTCAGAGGCAAGCAGGGTCGAAACCGGGAGATCAGGCAGAGAAACGCTGGAGAGTCTGGTGCAAGCATCGAGAACAATCTGGCAATGAGTGAGTGTGGAGCTGGGGCTTAAATGCAGCCAGAGCAGAGCAGAGAGCACAGGTGAGTGGAGTTGGCTTGATGAGAGGGGTGTGTCTGATTGACAGATTGAAGCAGGCAGGTGCAGAGTAGTGAGGCAGAGATGAACTGTGACAGAACCCCCCTCTTAAGGGGCGGCTCCTGACGACCCAAACAAAAACCCAATGCAGAGCTGGGTGGGTGGAGGGGGTCCGGAGGAGGGTTAATATTCGTCCGAGACGTCCACCTCCATCCTCTCATCCCCGACAGTAGGGAAGGTGCCATCCGCGTCAGAGAGGGGGTTATCGTTGTCCCCCTCGTCAGCATCGGACTCGTCCTCCGAAGGTTCTGATCGATGGGATGGCCGGTGGGTTGGTGTCTGTGGTCTGGGGATATAACCGGTTCTGGTGGGTTGATCGGGGTGACGCTGATGAAAATCCCTGATGAGGTGGTGATCCAATACGTGTCTGGCAGGAACCCAGGATCTCTCCTCGGGGCCATATCCTTCCCAGTCCACCAGGTATTGGAGACCCCTCCCACGTCGGCAGGACTGCAGGAGACGGCGGACCGTGTAGGTTAGACCTCCGTCGATGAAACGAGGAGGTGGAGGAGGTGGGGTGGCAGGGGCCAGGGTACTCTCTCGGACCGGCTTGATTCTGGAGACGTGGAATGTGGGATGGACGCGCATAGATCTGGGGAGTTTGAGTCTCACCACTGCCGGGTTGATGATCTTGACAACCTCGAAGGGACCAATGAAGCGAGGGGCCAGCTTCTTAGACTTCACCCTCAGGGGAAGGTCACGGGTGGAGAGCCAAACTTTTTGACCTAGCTGATATTCTGGTGCCTGGGAGCGGTGGCGGTTGGAGGCAGAGGCATAGCGACCAGCAGCTTTGAGGAGGGCAGCTCGAGCTCGGATCCAGGTCCTGCGGCAGCGACGGATGAAGGCCTGGACGGATGGACAGGAAGTCTCTCTCTCTAGGGTCGGGAACAGAGGTGGCTGGTAGCCATAGATGCACTGGAAGGGAGAGAGGCCTGTGGCGGAACTGGTCAGGGTGTTGTGGGAGTATTCCACCCACAGGAGCTGTTCGGACCAAGATGATGGAGATTGTGATGTCATGCAGCGGAGTGCCGTCTCCATCTCCTGATTCTTGCGCTCCGTCTGACCGTTGGACTGGGGATGGCATCCTGACGAGAGACTGACAGTGGCCCCCAGGAGCGAGCAGAATTCCCTCCAGAAAACAGAGGCGAACTGGGGGCCCCGATCAGAGACCACGTCCACTGGGATGCCATGGAGACGGACCACATGCTTCAGCAACAGTTTAGCAGTCCCCTTGGCTGAAGGGAGCTTGGGCAGGGGCACGAAGTGGGCCATCTTGCTAAAACGGTCCACAACCGTCAGAATGGTGGTGTTGCCGCTGGATGGTGGTAGGCCGGTGACGAAGTCCACGGAGATGTGTGACCATGGACGATGAGGTACCGGTAGAGGGTGCAGAAGACCAGCAGGAGCTTGGAGCGTAGGTTTATGTTGGTTGCAGGTGGGGCAGGCGTTGACGAAGCTCCGAGTAGGCATGGGCCGGTTACCGGCTTCAAGGTATACCACGGTATGAAAAAGTCACGGTTTCAAAACCACTAAAATTTTCCGTCATACCGTTCCTGCAGTATGAGCGTTTTTTTTTTTTTTATGTGACGTCTCGTCAGAGAGAAAGTAGAGGTCCCTCACGCCGCGTGCAGCTGCAGCGTAAAGTGCCCACCCCCCTGCGCACCTGCAGTTGCTGTGAGTGACAAACAGGCAGCTCTGCAGGCAGTATGATGGCTGAAGGAGGCGAGCCCCCCGAACTTTTCCCCCCGTCTAAAAGGACCAAGTCGGCTGTATGGGAATACTTCGGCTACCGTAAAAAGCCAGACGGCCACGGCTTGGAGGAAGAAGGTCGCCCGATGTGCAAAACGTGCTTGAGGACAGTGGCAGCCCGAGGAGGCAATACATCAAATATGATAGCGCATCTACGGGAGCACCACCCATCGCTGTATGCTAAATTCAAAGTAAAGTTAATGTCTTGAAATGAACGAGCGTATTAGCATCTGACATTAGTGAAATGAGCTTGTTACTGAGGCAGATGGTAGTTACCATATCTTATCTTTTCTATATCTCTATGAGAGTAACTTTTTTTTTTTTTTTTTGGTAACTAGCATGCTAAGATAGGTCCATCTTAGCATGCTAGTTACCATATTTGCCTTAGCATGCTAAGATAGGTCCATCTTAGCATGCTAGTTACCATATCTGCCTCAGTAAGAAAAAAAAAAGTTATTCATAACTTTTAATACCGTGAAACCGTGAAACCGTGATATTTTTGCCTAAGGTTATCATACCGTCAGAATCTTATACCGGCCCATGCCTAGCTCCGAGTATCCTCTGCCAGAGTGGACCACCAGAAGCGACGCTGCACGACCTCTTTAGTCCGCTGGATCCCAGGGTGGCAGGTGAGTTTGGAGCTGTGAGCCCACTGGAGGACCTCGGACCGGAGGTCAGGTGGAACGTACAGGCGTTCTGGTGGACAGGAACTGGGTCCGGGCTGGTCCTGGATGGCGGCTCGGACCCTCTCCTCCACCTCCCATGTAAGTGTGGTGATGAGACATGAGGCTGGAAGAATGGTATCGGGCTCATCAGCCTCCCTCTCCTCTCCCTGGAACTGCCGAGACAAGGCATCAGGTTTGACGTTGCGGGACCCCGGCCGATATGAGAGGGAGAAGTTGAATCTGGTCAGGAAAAGTGACCACCGGGCCTGGCGCGAGTTAAGTCTCTTGGCTGCCTGGATGTATTCAAGGTTCTTGTGATCTGCCCACACCAGGAACGGTAGTTTGGTCCCCTCTAACCAGTGTCGCCACTCCTCCAGAGCCAACTTCACTGCTAGTAACTCTCTGTTACCAATATCATAGTTTCTTTCGGCCGGGGTGAACCGCCTGGAGAAAAAGGCGCAGGGGTGTAGCTTTTGGTCAATGACGGCCTTCTGAGAAAGGACGGCCCCAACTCCCACATCGGAGGCGTCCACTTCGACCACGAACTGTCGTTCGGTGTCAGGCATAACGAGGATGGGGGCCGTTGTAAAACATGTCTTCAGAGACCGGAAAGCCTCATCGGCGGCCGAAGACCACCGGAAGGATACCTTGGAGGAGGTGAGGGCCGTGAGGGGGGCTGCCACCGTGCTGTACCCTCTGATGAACCTCCAGCAAAAGTTGGCAAAGCCCAGAAAACGTTGAAGCTGCTTACGGGAGTCCGGAGTGGGCCAGGAGGTGACGGCGGAGACCTTGGCAGAGTCCATCTGGACGGTCCCCCTCCCTATGACGTACCCCAGGAAGGAGACAGATGGAACATGGAACTCACACTTCTCAGCCTTGACGAAGAGTGAATTCTCCAGGAGCCGTTGGAGAACCCTCTGGACATGGTGAATGTGTTCTTCCTTGGATCGGGAGAAGATCAGGATGTCATCGAGGTAGACGAAAACAAACTTGTTAAGCATGTCTCTGAGTACGTCGTTAACGAGGGCCTGGAAGACGGCAGGGGCATTGGTGAGGCCAAAAGGCATCACCAGGTACTCATAGTGGCCGGTGGGGGTGTTGAACGCTGTCTTCCATTCGTCTCCCTCTCGGATCCGGACCAGGTGATAGGCGTTGCGTAGATCAAGTTTGGTGAATACTGTGGCTCCCTCCAAGAGCTCGAACGCTGAGGCGATGAGGGGCAGGGGATAACGGTTTTTCACCGTAATGTCATTCAGTCCTCGATAGTCAATACAAGGGCGGAGCGTCTTGTCCTTCTTTGTCACAAAGAAGAAGCCTGCCCCTGCCGGAGATGATGAGGGTCGGATGATGCCGACGGCCAAAGAGTCATTAATGTAAGTGTCCATGGCCCCTCTCTCAGAGGCGGAAATGGAGTACAGGCGACCTCTGGGTGGAGCAGAACCAGGCTGGAGGTTGATGGCGCAGTCGTAGGGTCTATGCGGGGGAAGAGAGGTTGCTTTGGCTTTGCTGAAGACCTCTCGAAAGTCTAGGTATTCGGCGGGGACCCCCGACATATCTGGAGCAGGACTGGAACAGGTAGATGGTGTGGACATGGTGGCTTGTTTAAGACAGACCTGATGACAAGTTGGACTCCAACCCAGGATCGCCCCCGTGGTCCAGTCTATGTGTGGGTTATGACGTCGGAGCCAGGGGAATCCCAGGAGGAGCAGGTGACGAGGAGAGGACAGGATGTGAAACTGGATAGTCTCGTGGTGGTTGCCAGACAGGAGCATGTGGATGGGCACCGTCTGGTGGGTGACAGTCCCCAGGAGATGACCGTCCAGGGCATTGGCAGGAACAGGAACTGGCAGGCGAATCCGACCGATGCCTAGCTGAAGTGCTAGGTCGTTGTCGATGATGTTAGCGTCTGAACCAGAGTCTATGAGTGTGGCAAGAGTCTGAGAGCCTTGGGTTAGCAGCAGTCGGGCCTGGCACAGGGGACGTGAGATGGAGGAGGGTTTCGATGTGTGCCTCACCAGGACCTCCTCCCTCACTGGTGAGCCTGACCCTTTTGCTGGACACTTGGAAATGAAATGTCCAGGCTTACCACAGTAGAGGCAGAGGTTCCCTCTGCGGCGCCTCTCTCGCTCTTGTGGGGTTAGGCTGGCCCGGCCGATCTGCATGGGCTCAGAATCCCTCCTCGGTGTGCTGGTGGGCGGAGTTAATGACCTGGGCGGAGCTGGAGGACGAGGAGCCGGAAGCCGCTCCCCTCGTCCCTGCCGTCTCTCTCGGTGTCTAGCTTGAATCCGTCTGTCCACACGGGAGGCCAGCTCGATGATATCGTCGAGAGATGCAGGAAGGTCGTAGGACACCAGCTCGTCCTTGACGTAGTCGGCCAGCCCCAACAGGAAGGCATCCACCTGAGCCGCCTGGTTCCACTCGCTCCTCCGAGCCCGGATGCGGAAGTCAATGGCGTAGTCAGTCACCGAGCAGGATCCCTGTGCGAGACCCAGGAGACCCCCGGAAGCGTCGGGACCTCTGGATGCTACACCGAACACCTTGCGGAGTTCAGTGGTGAAGGCGTTGAAGGAGGAGCAAGCCGGCGTGTGGCGTTCCCACTCAGCTGTTCCCCACAGCCGAGCGCGACCCGTCAGGCTATTAATCGTGAAAGCCACCATAGCTTCCTCGGAGGCGAAGGTGTGGGGCTGCAGAGCAAAAAGGATTGAACAGTTTGTGATAAATGGATTACAACCCTCTGGGTCCCCGGCGTAGCGTTCCGGGACTCCCACTCGAGCCTCTAGTACGGGACCAGGATGTGCCGGAGCTGGTGGAGGAGGAGGACCCGGAGGAGCTGGCAGAGAGACGGACTGGGCAAAAGCCGTGGTGAGTTGTTGAACCTGGGCAGATAGCGTGGCTAGCGCTTGCTCCTGGTTAGCTGCTGCTAACTGAATGTTAGCCGTGGTGGAGGCTAACATCGCCTCTTGGCGCTGGAGCTGGGTCTCCACCCGGTCTAGGCGAGCCAGTGGATCGGGGCTGTGTGCTGGGTCCATTCTTTGGCCAGATTGTACTGTAATGGGTTTGGTTTGGACCCAATAGCAGCACAAGGACAGGCAGGTATCGTGGTCGGGGACAGAAGGCTGAGGTGATTTACCAGGAGATCCGTCAGGCAGGATAGTCAGAGGCAAGCAGGGTCAAAACCGGGAGATCAGGCAGAGAAACGCTGGAGAGTCTGGTGCAAGCATCGAGAACAATCTGGCAATGAGTGAGTGTGGAGCTGGGGCTTAAATGCAGCCAGAGCAGAGCAGAGAGCACAGGTGAGTGGAGTTGGCTTGATGAGAGGGGTGTGTCTGATTGACAGATTGAAGCAGGCAGGTGCAGAGTAGTGAGGCAGAGATGAACTGTGACAATGTGGGGGTCTCTGTTCTGTTTGTCTCTCGTTCAAGGGGTCCTTGGGCTGAAAAAGGTTGAAGACCCCTGGCGTAATATGTGACAAAGGAAATAAAAGTGAGAAATGTAAACATATATTTAACTCCTTTTCTTAGACAGAAGTACAAAAGCATAACAAGTCATACTTTAACAATTTGTTTTTTTTCTTTTCTGGTCATTTTCCTGTTTTATGTGCTTCTTCTAATATGCTCCTATATGTGTAAATGTAGTCGTTTGCACATAATGTTGTATTTCTTATAAAAAGCAAATTACTATGAAGAAATCATATAAGCCTCACTCTTATACAAATGAACGATATCAGATTCAACCTTTCAGGTTTTAATTGGAGCCATCCAATCAGCCACTATTGTTCACCTGGGACCACTGCTGATTGCAAAATATATAGATGGCAGAGTATAAAACCTGTGTTCTCAGTTCTGTGGACTAGAATGGAGAAAGAGAAGAGAAAGAGAGAGAAAACCTTAACATAACATGAGTAAAACCTACTTAGAAAAAGCAAGTTATGTCTCCTGAAGTTTCTTTATGCTTCATTTAAGATTAAAAAATGAAATGCACGTGGGTGTTCCAGCAAATTGGACACGTGCTTGCTTCCAAATCCAAATTATATAAGTGGTTGTAAAGCCGTAGCAGGTTGCCTTTCTGACAATCAAATCAAACACCCCCACTTGAGATTCAGAGCTGTAAACATTATTTCATTTCCAACCGGTAGAAGCTTTAAGTGGTTTTTGATTTAATTAGATGGTCACATCACACATAAAACTGACTTCACAAAGGTTTATTTCACTTTGACATTGCTTGCTCTGTCCCTGTTTCCTTCACGTGAAAAACATTTAAAACATTGATTCAAAGTAGCACTCCCATAGTATTATAGAGGTCAATTCTTTATAATGCTTTATAATACTTTCCTGCATTTTCAAAAACAGCCTTTGAATTCAATCACTCCCTTCATTTCCTTTTATAGGGCACAATATTTCCCCTCCAGATTGTGACATGCACGCACTATTAAGTGCCCTCAAAAGTTACTCCTGTAGATAGTATAAAACATGGACATTGTATCCGTGATAGGGATGGGCATTCGAATAAATTTCTTTGATCGATCATCGGGAAAATTAACGATCAATTATCGATTAATCATGAATGCAATGAAAATACAAATACAATAAAACATTTTTTTAAACAATCATATTAAACAATAACTTAATCAAAAACATAATAATACTTAGGTCTGACAAGTTTTGTCAAAATGTAACTTAAAGCCGAGTCGAGAAAGACGGGGGAGAGTAAGGGAGAGATTACCTAACAATTATTACTTAACAAAGTCTCATAAAAAATAACTAGTAACTCACATACATGCTACGTTGGTGATGGACGCCTAACAGTAACTTCAGCACCAGCCTACTGATTTTTGTTGAAAAAGATAAGCATGTTAACATGCTCTGGGATCAGACGCGAGCGCAGCCTGGTGACTGTCAGTCCAGCAGCCGAAAACACCCACTCTGAGGGGACTGACGTTGCCGGGATGCACAGGTACCTCCGCGCTAACTTGGCCAGCCTGGGGAACCTTATTCCATTCACTTTCCACCAGTCTGTAGGGGTGCAAGGGGAGTCTCCCTCAGAAAGTTCTGAAGTTCTGTTTCGATGCCAGTCTCACATTGAGTGAAGTATTGCTCCCCAAGGAGTAGTGCTATAACAGAGACCTGGGTGGCCGCGGCTCCAGTGTTTGTGCTCCCCTCGTTCGTGTCGAACAACGCAGCCTCCTCTCCCCCAGCCTGTGGGATAGCTGCCTGGCTGGTCTCCACTGCCTCTCCCAGTTCAACCAGTTTCGCATTAGCAGCCACTCTCTGTGTTGGTGTAAGAAAGCCCAGGTGCTTGTGACGAGGGTCCAGCATTGATGAGATCATGGGAGCGGATGACACAAACTCATCAGACTGAACCTGTACATCAATAATCAGATAAAAACGCTGTATCTAAATAGGCAACACAACGCAGATAAGTGGCATGTATTGTGGAAATCATGTCAACTAAGTGAAAACGTTTAGCTTACATTCATTCGCTTGATGAGGGAGGACAGCACTTTTGTCTTGAATTCGATGACTCTGGGCCCGTCTCCTTCTGTGCGTATGAGATGGATTTTTAAGAGGCTGAAGGTGACGGGATAAGTGTTCGAGATGGAGACATCTTTCTCTGCAGACATAACCGTTTTGGCACATTTAAGTGCTGACAGCACAGGCTGTGTATCTTCCATCAGCTGCCAGTACTCCTCCTTCAACTCCAGGATCCTGGCATCTTGAAGCTTGGTCACGGTTCGGTCCGACAGGACGCAACAACAGCCCACCGCTGCTCCACCAGCCGATCAAACATCTTGCACACGGAGTTCCACCGTGTTTTACACGACTGGATAAACCGGTGAGTTGTGAGGCCCATTTGCTCCTGTTTCTTTTGCAGCGCTTTGGTTGCTGCAGTGCTGTGATTAAAGTGGCTAATGAGTTTACTAGCCTCTGATATTACCCGATGCAGATACAGTGCAAATCCGTCATTTATGGCCAACTGGAGGGTGTGTGCAAAGCAGGCAGCGGAAATCCAGAGCACTCTGGTGGGACTGTTGGCAGCAATGATATTGGCCACATTGTCATGGACGCATGCAATAACTCAGCCTTCAAGTCCCAACTGCTCTACAGCTTCATTCATTTTCTCAGCGAGGAGGTCAGCTGTATGTCGGCCTGGCAGGCTTTCTGTGAGCAGGACCGCTGAGTTCATTTGCCAGTCATCACTGATGTAGTGGCAGGTGATGGTGAGGTAGCTCTCAGCTGTTAAAGCGGTCCAGCAGTCTGTGGTTAGAGTAACTCTCTCAGCTGTGCTCAACTTTTTTAACAGCTCCTGCTTCAGTTCTTCGTAGTGAGTTTCTACCAGTCTGGTGATGGTACGTCGTGACGGAATGTGATATGCTGGTTCAATTAAATTAATCAGGTCTCGAAAACCTTTGCCCTCAACAATACTTAAGGGCAGCATATCCATCTCAATCAATTTACAAATCCCTTGGGTAATTTTCTCTGCTTGTTGTGCATTGCAGCTCCTCCGTGCTAACACTGAGTTGATGGTCAGTTGAGAGCAGGATGCACTGACGTTAACCAGGGTCGGATGCACGTTGTTCAAGTGTTACATCATTTGAGTCGTGGACGTGTTGTACTTATACACGGCTTCGCAGTGTTTGCAGTGAACTTCGTTATTTTTTAATTCAAAATGGTCCCACGCCACACTTTGCCGTGACCTCTTCATGATTAATTTTGAAATCTACGGAAACTCGCAGGTAGCTGAGTATACCGTTTTCTTAGTCAAATATCGCCACCAGTTGGTAAAATGTTTCATTGCTGCCACACAGTGAAATTCATTGCATTGCTTCAAGACTCACACTATGCAGAACAACCTTTATTTAATACCAAAGTTTGATCGATAAAAAATTCACGTGATCAACACAATTCTTAACGATCAATTATCGATCATCGATTAATCATGCCCATCCCTAATCCGTGATGTCACCCACATGAAGAGAAGTTGTGAAGCTTATAATGTGGTGGCTTTGACCACTGTCGTCTTGGCAGTCCTGCCTGTCACCTACTGTCTAATTCAGTGGGCAAAGATGTGGATCGTGGGTAGGATGCAGAAATGACTGTCTCTACCGTAGACTGTATATAAAGATGGACACCATGTCTCCACCTTCTCCCATAGTAAAAAAAAAATGTCAAAAGTCAAAATACCCATGATATGCCCACTCCCATATTGCACAGGTGAGATCACTTGGAGCCAGAATGTGTGCAGTAGTTATCAGAGTTGTAATGACGGGCTGCTTTTTGCCACATAGATAACGTTGCTCGTTGTTTTAGCTCCTTTTTTCTTTTGTCTCGGATCTTGGACTTGTTGGTATTTACACTGAGACTTGTCTCAGACTTGGCCAGTGGTATCGCCAAATATTCTACTTGGTCTCAACTGAGTCCAGCAACATATGTTTCTTTTTCTGAAGTTACTTTCTCTCTCAAAGCAGTGACATCTGTGTTGCTTAACAGAAGCCTGTAATCTGTTATATGGGAGTCCAGGAGAAGCTAGGAACCATCATTAATTTTTATTTCAGCTCTTCACACATTAGACAGTGGAGAAATGTCTATGATAATGATGAGTTTAAAATAGATTGCTAAATAGATCTGTGCAATGAATGGAAATGCACATGAAGGTTTTTTTTTCTTCTGTTACACTATACATCTACAAAAACATCTATAATGTTCAGTCAGTGAAAATATGAAAAGGCTGTACTTAAAGTCACTATTATTACCTAATGTGAGTCTATAGTGTGGTCACAGTGCACTGCTTTTTGATCATGACAAATACAGTTCAACACCCCTCTCAGAGGTGTTGAACCCTCTCGGGTTGAGGTTTATATGCTGTTTTTGTTTTTTGAAGAGTGTGTTATCGAGTGCAATCGCTATACTTAAAGTAAATAACATGGCCTTATTTGATCCTATGGTGTTTTTACAGTGCACTTTGTTCATTGCAAACAGTAATACAAAATGGATCATCTTGAAATAAAAGATATGCTTTCTCTCAAGCATCACAACACTTATAAATGGATAAGTAAGTGGATTCTCTCTTTTCTCTTGTGGTCTTGACTCTATTGGACTCGAGCTGTCAATCTAGAAATGAATCCCTTTTTTTATAGCATCTAATAACTGATTAAAACCAAACTCTTCTGAAGAATGAATACTTGTAAACACAATATTATCAAAGTGATAAGAACTACCTGAAATGATCTGCTAACATGGAAGGGGTGGGGTTTATGACAGATACTGCAGCCAGCCACCAGGGGGGCGATTTGATTTTGGACTTTGACTTTGTCATTTTTGACACATTTTCACTCAACAGCATGCAGGTAAGTATGTAAATAATTCTTTGCCATCCTATTTGAGTTATGTGTGTTTTGGGTTTTCTCCTCATGTCTTTAACTTTGCTTCCTGCCTTTGTCGCGTTTGTCTTGTTACCCTGCCTTCACTCATGTCGCCATGTTCTATGTGTCAAACAGTGTTTCCCCTAGAATTTTTTTCAGCAGCGGTGCTGCTGTGTCCATGTCCATGAGGATGTGACATCGACCCGTATTCATGTGAGTGAGAATAGTTTCAATGAAATGACCTTGGAATCCTTAAAGACAGGATTATACATGTTTGTATTTGTATGTATCAATTTACAGCTTTTGACATTTTTTTTCCACAATATTTTTATTTTATTTTCAGTTTTTAACATCTGACATACAGCCTTTACATTCGTATAATTAATTCAACTTCCATACTGTAAGATCGCTGCATTTACTTAGAGACAGAAGTAAAAACAAAACAATAACACAATAATCAACAATAACAAAACAATAACACTCAGAACAGGAATGCTCCTCCTGTTAAAGAAAATGGTAATCTATATACAATCAAGTATTGTTTGTAATTAGTGCAAATTAAAACACATATATAGAAAAACAATATAAATCTTACAAGATCGGAATCCGCATTGTCCACAAAGACTAGTCATCCACTTCTTCGTCTGTTAAAGTCCTTAATGTAGTTGATGAAAGGGCTCCATATGTCCTCAAATACATGCCGTTTAGTAGAGTTGAGCCGGATACTCGTTTCAGCCGAGTACGGATAGAGCACTTTTGTCGAGTATGAGTATTATACGAGTAATACGAGTCAATATCTGTGCCCGGATTGAATGAAAATCCTCATTGGGTAGCTGATTGTGTCTGCGTTCACAGCGCCCCTCCCCTACACACATACAGATGTGTTGTGTTGCTGTGTCCCGCTCTGCTCACTCACACACAGAACAGCTCTCTGTCTCTCCCTCAGTCACTCAGGTTCGCGGGTCTTTTCCGTTAACGTTTAGAGTTTCTTCAGCTTCAGGTTTGTTTTTACTTCGGTTTGTACTTACTTATTAACCAGTAGAGTTCTGGTAAATGTGGGTTCGTTCAGACGTGGTGCTTGGTAGAATGCGACTCGCATTGCGTCTCTCTCTCACACACACTCTCTCTCTCTCCCTCTCTGCTGGTCGTCGGGAGTTTTTTTTTTTTTTAAACCGTCAGCTGGCTCTAACCAGTTTTTTTTTACTTCACGCACTGAGTGTCTGACACTTTCTTGCTGTATTCCATAAAAAAATAAAGGTAGCAGTAGTATAAATAATATTACAAATTACGCTACACACAAACCCATACTTTGAATGAATGAGAAGAGGGTCTGACAGGATTTGCTGCGCTAGTTAAACTAAAAACAAGTCCAAAATAACGTTGTGTGTTGTTCTGTTCACACAGTGCGAGCAAAAATCATTAGTAGCGCATTGATATTATTGATCTTGTGAAATTTCAGCAGCGGCGCTGCACCGCTACTGAATGTATATACGGGAAACACTGTGATCTGAGTGCCAAATGTGTCACTGCCTGTCGTGCCTGTACTAGAAGCTAAGTTACAGACTAGAGCTTTAAAAATGGCTAAGAAAAAAACAAAGGCGTGTTGATGATTTGGAGAAATGTGCAAAAACTATGATGTATGGCTGGGCAAAGCGCCAAGCCAAGGTTTCCTCTCCCCATGATCTGCTGAACGTTTTATCTAAGGTCGATATAACACTGCTAGAACAAAAATGTAGAAAAGCGCTCTCTGTCCACAGCTGTCAAGTGCAAACCCCTTTTTGCAATGCTAACATAGCCGAGCAAGTAAGCTCATCACAAGCAACAAATTATGAAGAATATCTCCTACTAACAGCTACAGTAGTGAATTAGAAAGGAAGGTCAAGATTATGCACAGACAGGAGAAGGACGACAGCAGACAGTCTAATGAGTCAGATTTAGAAGGAGAAGGAGCTAGACCTAGAGAGGAGGAGCCTAACCCCTCGGACGCACTGCACGCGGAACCGAAGCGCAGCGCCCTGGAGTGGAGGCAGTTTCAGATAGGCGCACATGTTAACCGGTCTGCCTGGTCGCACATCTCGCGCTGTGGAGTGCAGTGCGCGCGGCTGCAGCGCTTCGTTCGGCGTCTGTTCTATTTTTCACGCTCGCCGCGAGCGCCGTCTGTCACGCTGGATAGACCAGATCGTACCAGACAGGAAGTCGGGCACAGAAAGGTGAGAGAATCTGGTCAATTTTCAAAATAAAATAAATAAAATTATGATTATTGAAGTTGTTGATGTCCGTCTATAAATATTTGACCGTTGTGTGTGCACACGGCCCACACACAAACACACACACACACACGGTACACACGGAGCAACAGAGAGAGGTAGGTGGGAGGGGCAAGGGCTTTCCGGAGGACACCAAAAACAACACACCATACAGACAGAGACATATATCCTAGACACAGAGGTTGGAAAATGTTTAAAATGACGTGTGTGTGGAAAACCGAGTGAATACGAGTCTGGACGACTGCTGTCGATGTCTGATGGGCGCGGAGAGGGGAGGAGAAGTACGCTCCCAGTGCGACGAGCCAAGCGCCCGAGAAGGCGGGCGCAGTACGCGCGCACAGCTTCCGCGTGCAGTGCGTCCGAGGGGTTACACAGGCCTTAGTGAAGAGGAAGTGCAGATAGTAAAGCCAAAAACAAAACACACCTCTGCTCTCCCTCTTCAAGGATTATACCGTTAAAGTTGGCTCTGTTCAACTCCTTTTTTTAAAGTAAACTTTTTACTTAAATGTTCATAGGATATAGGTTCTTTCTACTGCAAAGAAAACATGTTTAAAGTGTTTTAAATAAGTATTAAGTAAGTCATAAGTAATAATAAGTAACAGTCATCATAGTATTTTGGTGTGGTACAATCTTCATCAAACTTGATTAACACGTTTCAACTTGATTAATACATTTCACACACTTTAAGTCAACTCAGAATAAACTTCAACTCCAATCATGGTGCTCACTACAAATTGATTATGTTAAACCATACCCTAATGGTGCAGTTTGTGCTCAAATTATAATAGTAATAACCATAATAGTGTAGTCTTACCTCCCTTATTACTGTTTATCACTTAATTCAAATCATAGATGTCAAGCTAAAAATCAAACTTGTGCTACTTAAAAGCACACTTTGTTTATGCTACTACATTTACTACATAAATGCCTAAATTTGATGTTACACTCCGATTAGGCAGACCAGAAATACAGAGGCACATAGGAAAACAACTTTGCCCCTGCCTCTGAAGTGAACATCTTCAATAAATGTTCTTAAAATAGTGATTGACTACACAGCAGTTTGTAAACCATGGATTTCTGAATTCATGGAAGAATACCAGAAAGACACCTAATCCAGTTCACTTGCAGAACTGAGTGGATCTTTCCCTGAGAAGCTGAGGGTGTGCAATGGCCCCACCCGAAACTTTGATTGACTGGTTAAAAGGTAAAGCAAAAATACAAAAATCAAATGCACACGTAAACCATGAAACCTCTGCAGTCATCTGTTTTTTCAGGTTTCAGGGTACAGCGTATACAGCTGTATCTTCTGGCATCTCTCTTGTACAACCTTCTGAAACTGTAATTACACAAATTTCAATCATTGATTATCAGTTATTCATTATAACTAATAACCTAGACGGCACATGTAAAGAATACATAAGATTGATTATAAAAAGATTTGTGACAGTTCTGTAAATGGGAATATGTCAGCTGATCAAAGAGAATCAAACTGTTTGTTAGACAGTATAAATATATATGTATATATATTATAAACTTTTTGTAACGTTACTGTATTCTGACCATGTCAGAGTAGTATAGCAGCTCTGTGCTTTACATTACAATGTTACTGTAACGTTACTCTGTAGTTTGATGCGCTGCTGTAAAGTGTCATTGCCTCGAAAATGTCAGCAACGTTACTAATTAATTAAATAAATATCATGATGACATCATGCAGCGATGTTTTCACGTCTTTAGACATGTTGATCAGACTGGTCAGTCTACAAACTGTGATCTACAGTAATACATGTGTGCACGGTAGAAAAAGCACTAAAACAAATACACTGCATGTTTCTGTATACGAGTTGAGAAAGCAAACAATGCTGTGCACTGCACCGGGTTTACATTTCATCATTTCGTTACACTAAATAAACATTTGTGATGTTAGCTTCAAAACGTTTTTCTATCACGTTACACTTTGAGATCAGCTGATCTCTGTAACATCACGTAAATAAACATTTTCCAACAGCACTGTAAACTGTAATCTCTGTGTGTGTCTGACGTTAGCTTCAAAACGTTTTTCTATCACGTAATGTTAAACTTTGATTGAGATCAGCTGATCTCCGTAACATCACGTAAATAAACATTTTCCACCAGCACTGTAAACTATCATCTCTGTGTCTGGCTGACGTTAGCTTCAAAACCTTTTCTAACACGTTACACTCAGCTGATCAGCTGATCTCCGTAACATCACGGCATACAGTAGTAGCAACTCAAAAGTTCCCCTTCAAGCTGAAAGCCAGCTGAATGGCTGCCGTCTTCCAGCCAAGTTCCAGGCAACTCCCAGCCAAGTTCCAGCGGCTGGAGTGACCCCCTCCTTCTCCTGGGCGTGTCTATTTTTTACTGTAACTCCACCTATTCATTTAATTACAGCTCAACCTTTTGTTTGCACTTAATGGGCTTTTTGGCTTCCCAGTGTCACATAAATCACAGAGCCGAAAATGCAGCTGGTTTCACTACCGTATACTATACAGTAGCCTTGTGATTTGAGTGTGTTCTTGAACAGGAGGATGACTCATTTACTGTATTTTCATAAATGAAAGACTTAGAAGTCCCCGGAAGGATGACCCTGAGTCACAGCGCCATGGCTACTGTTGCTAAACGGCATGTTCCAAAAATAAATAAATAAATAAATAAAAATTAATTGGATATTACGGAGCCCCCCAGGGGACACAATGACAAAATGATTGGTGAAAAAAAAAAAAAAGGACAGACTTTTGCAAGATCTCGCAAAAGTTTCTCGGGAATCCCGAAATGTTATGGGGTTTATCAAAATAAACCCCATAACAGCTGAAACAACAGCATCTGATTTCAGTGTGTGACATGTAGCTAAATAATAACTGTGAACATTATCACAATTAAGTTATCATTTTGTGATGTAAATAAATAACACAATTCAATCATTAAAGACTCCTAGACATGTTTCACGGTGTAGCCTATATAAAATACTTTTCTTTGAATAATAGGCTAATGTGACTGAACAGGGACAGGAACTTGAACAGGGCGCACTTGAAAATGTTCGAGCGGCTGGCAGTCAAAAGAAGTGTCAAGAAGCTCTCCAAGTCGTCCTCCATTGCGCCTCTTCTTTCGTCAACGAAACACCGGTCTGGTCCAGAATACTTTGTTTGCGGGATCTCACAAAAGTTTCTCGAGATCTCTTTTTGCAAAAGTCCGTCCTTTTTTTCTTTTTTTTTCACCCATAATTTTTTTTCCCCCGTGTCCCCTGGGGGGCTCCGTAGGATATATATATTTATTATTGTTGTGGAGAAATTGCTGGAATCAATGGTCAATGGTGAGGTCAGGAGTGAAGAAGTTTTCAGAAGCCTTTGATGTCTTATGCTGTACTATTTAATGTCGCTTGATCAAGGAGAATTAGAGACACTCTCATAGTGCATCAGAAGTGCCTGAGTCGGTCTCACATTCTGTCGAACTCGTGCTGGTGGATAGACTTTAAACCTCAAGATAACACCACAAATACTATACGCCCAGAATTAGCCAAAGAGAATCTTATTACCAAGAATGGTGTTATTGTCAACATATTCTAGTCTGGAGACACAGATGTCTGTTTACGTCAACGGCAAGCTATCTATTATGTCTAAGCAGGCAGCAAGAGTCTCTTCGACCTTGGCCACCACAGTGTTTCAGATAGACTGACACCTACTGCTCCCAGTCAAAGCCAAACAATTAGCACCACCGAGGACCTCAAGGCCCACACGTGACCTCGTGTAACCCTTAGGATAGAAAATTCCATAACAATTATTATACTATTTTTGTTTGATTTGCTTGCCTTTGCTGAGTGTGTATTGGTCTACATATAAATTAAAAAAAAGAAGTTCTTGCTGCATGGAGTTTTCATTTATGATTTATGATGATCTGCATGTAGTGAAAGCCACAGCTGGACACACTGGTCTATAACAGCTGTTCATATGTAGCCATCAATATGACCACTATGGCGTTCAGAGGAATAAATACGCAGAAATCGAGTGTGTTTCATAGGCTTCAGAAAGCATCAAACAGATATAGCCCTTAAAAAAAAAAGTTACAAAAAAAACCGGCCCATCAGACGTTACGGGGCTGCAAGACCTGTGTGTCAGACCTGCCGTGTCAGAGCTGCCCTTTTTTTTTTTTAATTACCAGTTTATTTGGGGGGGGGGCATGTTGTTGTTGCTGTGCGCGACATGGAGCTGCAGATACGAGCGGCTGCAGCGGTGCCTCAGTGTTATCTTATCACAACTTTTTTTTTTCCATCAACCGATGCGCGGACCACTTGGTGCCGGTCTGTGGGGAGCGATCTGAACGGCTCCACTAGCCACATCCATGATTGTTCTCTGTCTCAGCTGATTGGCTCACGCGCTCACCCCAGCGTCCCCAGCATGTCTGTTCAGATGTGTCTTTATACAGTCTATGG
Source organism: Argyrosomus regius (assembly GCA_946959425.1). Taxonomy (NCBI): domain Eukaryota; kingdom Metazoa; phylum Chordata; class Actinopteri; family Sciaenidae; genus Argyrosomus; species Argyrosomus regius. Next base: position 4,675,519 of record OX336885.1, read on the forward strand.
TGAGAGCAGAACATTAAAATCACTGCTCCTCCCCGTGGACAAATGAGGCATTGCAGCTGGTTTTCACCCAGGCTGCTTAGGGGCGTTTCCAGTCGGGGCCTCACTGACTACGTCATCGCGGAGGATCACATTACCGTCACGGACCTGCGAAGGACCTGTCAAGGACCAGGACCAGCCAAGGACCAGCCATGTTAAAAATAAAGCTTCACAAAATGTATTTCTTTCTTTCTTTCTTTCTTTCTTTCTTTCTTTCTCGTTTTTCTGTTGATCCAAACTGTTTTCAACATACTTACCGGACACAGGGAAGATAGAGACCAACCAAACAGAATAACACAGCTTAAGATGGCAACCTCAAGAGGGGGGGTTGACTATCTTGGTGTGGGGGGGGTCCAGTTACACCGCTGCATTGACCAGGGAAAAAATGCCAAAAAGGGTTCCAACCGAGTCAGGGAGGAATAGTGATAGATACGCCCATAATACGGGATCTGCGGCTGGGCGAGATTCCTCCTATTTCCCAAAGCCCAAAGGAGACCTTAGCTTCAAAGATGGCAACCACAAGAGATTAAGGGCAGATGCTTAAATGGTGAACATGGCAATGATTCAAGAAAAGCAACTAAAAGAAGAAATGGCTCAAGAGGAAAACCAGAAGCAAGAGCTGTTTGAGGCTAATCAGAATTTTGCTCTGAGGCGGGACCAGGACACTATTTATCAAAGAAAGAGTGAAACCTGTTCTTTGAAATAACACCACAAAGAACAAATAATGGAAAAGGACCTGCAGAAGCAGAAGGAAAGAATGCAGGATATACAAGAGAGACACCAACTTTGAGCCCTTGACTTGAATATGCTGAGGAGGTGAAGCGTCAGGCAGAAGTACAGTAAATGCTGAGTTGAAAAAGAGCCTTCATCATCAATGACTGGAGGACATTGAAAGAAGCGAACTCAACAGAGAGCAACAAATGCACATATTGTCTGTAGATGAGAAGAAAGCCAGACGTCAACTAATTCAATTAGATGAAAAGGCTCTCCAAATCAAAGCAGAGCAAGAAACAGTCAACTTGTACTTTGTAACTAGTGAAGAGCATCCAAAAGAAACTTCAAGTTAGAATTAATCTCATTATGACTAATATATGTCACATCTATAATGTTTCATGACTGTTGATATAGTGCATCAGAAAGCATTATGTGTGTTCATGAGTGTAGTTATAATGCATTATTATTTATAATGAATGCCTCCATAACACACTACAGATGTGGCCTTTATAGAAAATGCTACCTGACTTCTATCACCTTTTCTGCTATGTCAGCAACACAGTGGCCAAATGCAGTCTGTAGCGTCCTTTGTCTGTCCTGGGCTTCTGTGCAAACATGGCGTCACAAGATGGTGGACTCTGTGTAAGGGAACAAACTCCATGAGTAGATATAAAAAATTCTAAATTTACATTCTGCATTTCTCAAAACATTTGAGATATCACAACACATGAATATAAATTATTATTACAGATATAAATAGGGTCATACAATCAGTTTCTTTTTTTTAAAGATATTTATATCTATATATTTTTGGCTTTTTTCAAGCTTTTATTTTTGACAGAGACAGCTGAAGAGTGACAGGAATGTGGGGAGAGAGAGATGGGGAATGACATGCAGCAACGGGTTAGGCAAGGCTTCGTACATGTACATCTACCAACTGAGCTAATCGACACCCTTCAGTATCAGTTTCTTTATTTTTCTTATTTCTTTTTCTTTTTTATTAAAATGTGGTGTGTGAATGTGTATGGGTTGTTCACAGTGTGTTTTCTACTGATTTTTATCATTCTATATTTTATTGTTGTTTTATGTAATTTATCATGTTTTTTTCTCGTTTTTATGTATTATTGAACTTTAACTTTTTTAATTGCTTTATATTGTCTTTTAAATGTTGTTGGTTCTTCTGCTGCTATTTTGCCCGAGTATCCTGTTTCTGCCTGTCTGTCAAAGCACTTTGTAAACTCTATGATATATAAATAAAGTTATTATGATTATGATTATTATTCTATGCAAATGTGTGTAACTTTAATTAACCACGTGTAGACTGGTTCTTCAAATGACTAATATCCAATAATCTCACTTGTCAAGCTCACACAGCCCTGTGCTGCAGTCAAAGACACTGTGTCTTGTCTGAATAAATGTTCACTTCACAGACAAGCAGCATTTTTCTTTTCCACTTTTGTCTCTTATATATATATATATATATATATATATATTACTATAAATGGAGGAATGTGCCATTGATTTGATCTGCATGTGAGGGATCCAAGTGTTAATTAAAGACCTCTGTCACTCCACTCTGCCCTTCAATTACAAGTGAATTAAACAATGCCCAATGTGAATTATGTCTAATCAGAGGAATAGATTTCACCAATTAAAGTGCCCTCCAGTCTGGAGGTGAGGGTAAAAATATGTAGCAGGGTTGCTCATAAATCCAAGTATTGATTTGAACACAGAGGAAGGGTGATTTAATAAATATACCACAGCTCCCCTGTGCATTGCAATGTCAATTCCTATACACAAAAAGAGACAATGATTGGAGACCATTAAGCTGACTGCTGATGGCCTCAGGAGCTCAGAATATTGTTGAGCATGTCAAAAGAGCTGTTGTGACTTTTGGTGTGAAGATTTTAATAAGACCTTAAACAGCATCTTCGCATTTTGTATTCAATTATAGAGCACATTGTGCTGTATGAACTAGAGGACAGTATAATGAGATTTTCTTCTAAATTTAGAACATAAGAATCTTAAAGAAGTCAGATTCCAACCTCAGTGACCATGTAGGTCAGTTATTATTTAAATAATGACGACATGCTGAAGCCTGTAGAGACTCGATTAGCAGTTTTTAGAGTAAAATATGTGACTTGAAATGCAGTTCAGCATTAAGTATTCTGTTTCATTAACACTCATACTTCAATATTTTCAGCACGTATCAGCGTTACAAAATGCTTTAAAAGGTGAATTTGCTACGTAGGCATCAAAAAATATGCATAGCCTACTGGTAAAAACAAACACAGTTAAAGGTAATCAAAATAAAATATGGAACACAAATAAAGCAAAAAGGAAACCTAAAAATACAGTTTTATGAATCTTATTAAGGTGAGTGGTGTAACATACAACGCATACATTCATTTTTTCATGAAAGAATGTGAATTCACACAGAATTCATGTGTACAGAGTTTTCTATAGTAAGCTCTGTTTGATATAGCTATGTAGGAACGAAATTAATAATTAAAATTTAGATTGTTGGCTAATTTTTGCAGTTATGTATAAAAATTTTCATTGCAGTCAACACAGGGACCTATAATAATATTATTAATACAGGTACTACAAATATCCACAGGTCTTAAAGACTGGTGGAGCAGACAAAGATAAATGTAAACTGTTGATTAAGGGTAAGCAACGTCTGTTCATGGCTAGTTTCTATCAGTGTGTGAACATTTGAACACTGTGTAAACACTCCTGTCTTCAGAACAACCATGGCCCCATTTGGGTGAAAAAAAGCGATGCAAAAGTGCTAGTGGCCCCACGCCTGAAAGCTGCTGTGTCGAATTTTGCATATCCACAGCCAGTTAATATGTGTACGTCTGTGGCAAACACTTCATCACAGGTTAGTTAATGATGTTACTGAACAAATGACGTGTGCCGATTGTAACTGTAGATCAAAGTGAATGAATAAACAGTCTTAGTGATGGTGTACCTAAAGGTTTAACTGTGAATAAATATGGCCCTACCATAAAACACAGCCTTTTTGAATGGAGTTTGGTTTGTCCACTCGAAACACCAGAGGGTATTATGAATAGTTCACATAAATCAAGCTAACCTACCTCCTAATAATGAGGTAAACAGCAAAGTATCATAGAAGGTGGTTTATGGTTATAAATATATTATATTGAGTTTAAATAAAGTGGATGTATATGTTAGGTTCATTCACTCTGATGGAGAAACACTCAATCAGCCTCTTTCTTTAAATATTCTCTAAAATTACAACAATTATTTAGTAACAACATAACACAATTGTTTGCCACACTGGCCATAAGATTGGGCTTCGAATAGTTAAAAAAACCAATATATTATTCTTAATCCATACTATTAAAGATGTTTGTTCAAACTTAAACACCAAAATTCAAACAATGAGATGAAATGGCGAGTGAGAGCAAGGTGTGTCAAGACACACTGTTCTTTCATTGCTTGTTATCTCATATAAGGATAGTATATATTTGGAAAACAACTAAACCCACAATGGATCCATGGAGGATATCACAGCGATGCCCTGAACTCTCCAATGGCACCAGATAAAGTTCTATTCAGCCGATCAAGAGAAAGCAGCCTCAAGCAGTGGCAGAGATGTCAACCTGGAGAGTAGGAGTGAATGATCGCCTGTGTCAAAACCTGCTCTGAGATCTAGGAGAACTAAAACAGGATTTTCCACCTTAGTTACTAAAAGCAGGCCATTCATCACCTTGAGAGGGGCCGTCTTGCCACTATGAGGCTCACGAAAGGCAGATTGAAATTTCTTCAGAGACTATTACAGCTCAAAAGAGTAACTAATTAGTTTGGCACTTTTTTTCAAGAACCATGAATGCAGGATTGGCAATATAGAGATTAGTCAGCAGCAGGAAATAAGGGTCAAGATTTCTGTAGCAGAGATACAGAGTAGTGATAGCTTTGTTTGGGGGTGAGTATGGATTAATTGCAGTTTTAATTTTAATATTAATTTACAATTTGTTTAACCAGACACATCAGTGATAAAGCATCAACAAGGAAACCTTAAAAAAAAAAAAAAAAAACCCTAACAATGGAAAATAAATAAATAAACTAAGCTACACAGAAGACAGATGGGAGAGGTGACAATAGAATCAGTGCATCACACACAAGTATTTTTAGCTAGCTAGTGCTCTGGGGATGTCAGTGTCGGTCTTGTGGTCTGTCAATTTACCAGACTTGTTATAACCAGACGTAAATAATCTTGATTGCTAATAATGGACAGATATGAAATTTGCTACATCTCATTGTTTGACAGTACATGGTCTTGAGGATAATTAAGCGATATTATATGAGAGGGTGTGTTTTAACGTTATTATTGGCACGGCACCGATGCGGTCATGCCAATAAGTTCACCCTCTCATGTAATATTGTGATATACACATTATCAATAATTAACTAAACAAAACAATCAGAATGTATGCAGATAGTGGAGAAATTCCATTTCCATGGAGATACACAGGGTCTGACTACAAACTGGAAAACAGTTTCTAAACTGAATAAATGCCACACATATAAACACTAAACTCACTTAGCAGCTCAGTCTTGTTGTGACTAAAATATCTATTGAAAAAAAATATTTTTCCATGGATAGATTTAGCTAGTACTGTAGCACCAGGTCAGCAACTCACCGCACAAAACACAGGTGTTACCAATGAAAATAATTAAGATTATAAACCTAAATTATAAATGGTTCGAAATTGCTGCTTTTTTACAACAGCCATTTTGTAAACACAGGTGTTACCAAGGACACTAATAAAGGTTCGAAATTTAAGTTATAAATGGTTCAAATTCGCTGCTTATTTATAGCAGCCATTTTGAAAATACCGGTGTTATCACTGATACTAATTAAGGTTCTAACCCTAACCTTCACGACCAGCATGTTTCAATAAAACTGACACTCACACACCTAAAGTTGCAAAGGGGAGCATGCTACAAGCCAAATTAAATACACTGCAAAGGCGGCAGCCGTAACAGTACCTCAATTCACTCTTTAAACCTTTAAATGAAATATACATTTGGTTACCACAATACATTCAGTTATCCTTAAATACACTTGTGTTCAGTCAAAACCAGGTAAACCAAAATGTATCTATTTAACATTTAACATTAGAAACATTTAATTCAATCCAAAACCATTCCACAGATTGTTGAGCAGGAAGCTATGAGGGTTGAGACCATGTGTGAGGAGGCAGACTTTGCTTGCGAGATGAGGAGCAAACATGAGCGAACGGCCATTGAGAAGCAGAAGCTGGAGCAGAAACGCCTCGAGGAGCTGGTGCAGTATCGTAAAACTTTAGACTTTTGGGCAGATCAGCCCAATCTGTCCCCGGAGGGTTAATTATCAGCCACCAGCCTATCGAGGAGCAGAGGAGGAGAGAATAAACAGAGAAAAGCAACTCGAACAAAAAGAGAGAATGGCTAAAGAGCGTGCCTCAACTATGAGACCCAAAGAAATCTCTCCACTTTCACCGTGGCTTTCCTCTCGTCTGGTCGGCAAAGAAAAGACAGTACAACTCACAGAGAATTTGGACCGCTGCGGCTAATTCCCGCCTCTCAAACAAATAACAAATACTGATTGGCTCGAGCACAAAACATCCAATGAATAAAAACAAGCTTAAAACTAGGGATGAGCAAGTACAGCATTATCTGTATCTGTATCTGTTAACCATATGAATTATCTGTATCCGTATCTGTACTCGGAGTGGACGGGACCTAACCCGGAAGTGGGCGGTATTTAACCCAGAAGTGGGGTTGTCTTGAAATGGACGGGGCTTTAACCTGTATGTTATTTTAAGCATGCAATTGATATGGGTTGATCAGAAATTGTTATATTTACTGCTGATTAGAAAACTATTTACAGGACAGCATCAGCATTGAGCTTCAGATCAATGGTTTTGATCACGAACACAAGTTTTGCAACAATGAATACAACACATGCGGTTGCAATTATGAAGTAAAATGTAATGAACAAGAGTTTTCATACTCAACATAACTTTATTTTTTTAACTTTAATTTTTTTTATGATCAGTGTGATTTTTTTTTTCTTTGGTTCTTTTTTATTTTTTTTATTTCCACACCAGGTGTGGTTACTGGTTAGAGCCAGCTGACGGTTAAAAAAAAAAAGCAGAGAGAGAGAGAGAGAGAGAGAGAGAGAGTGTGTGAGAGAGAGCGCAACGCGAGTCGCATTGTACCAAGCACCACGTCTGAACGAACCCACATTTACCAGAACTCTGGTAACTGGTTAATAAGTAAGTACAAACCGAAGTAAAAACAAACCTGAAGCTGAAGAAACTCTAAACGTTAACGGAAAAGACCCGCGAACCTGAGTGACTGAGGGAGAGACAGAGAGCTGTTCTGTGTGTGAGTGAGCAGAGCGGGACACAGCAACACAACACATCTGTATGTGTGTAGGGGAGGGGCGCTGTGAACGCAGACACAATCAGCTACCCAATGAGGATTTTCATTCAATCCGGGCACAGATATTGACTCGTATTACTCGTATAATACTCATACTCGTACTTTATCCGTACCGGATACTCGTTTCAGCCGAGTATCCGGCTCAACTCTACTTAAAACAAGTTAGATAGTCTCTAAATCTGAACGATAACAAATGCTGTTCACCCTAACATGGCAATATGACTCCTTCAGACTTAATATTTGATCCCATAAACTTTACACAGATAAAAACAATGAAATACACATTGGCTGGCTACATGTCCATACGTAGCATACATTCTACCAGTGAAACACAAGCCCCACTGTCTTGGACTACAAATAGGCTAAATAAATTCAAATTTGAGAGCTATTTTAGGAGTAGCAGTCTACTGTTTTGAAGCTGAAGCTTGAACTGAAATTTTGAAGCAGGAAATAAAACTTTGCATTTTCATCTTATTAAAGAATTCTGAAACATTAACTATTAGGCTGTAAGTAGTTCCAAATCTTTATATTCAGGTGACACACACAAAAAAAATACATCTGCAACGCTTGTGATTAAGTTACTAGGTTAACCTACACATATTTCTCTTACAGTCATTAGTCTGCAGTTCAGTCTGTGTGCACCGCATGCATCTCCACTTGCTCCCTCACCAGACAGCAGCCCATACTCAACCGATTTCAGAGCTCGTCTGGTCTGACTAGTACTGTCAGGTGATCCACTGGAGTACAACAGTATGATATTCTCACAACTCACAGTCAGCATCACTCCTTCAACTGTCACATAATAGAAGTGTGGCAAATATAACTCCATAATTATTGACGGCAGATTATGCTAACACATAATGCTACAGTTCAAATGCTCCTCTGACAGTGGTTAGGCTATATTAGCCTAGCCTCTGAAGTTCTACATTCTTACATTTGACTGGGGGAAGTCTTTTTTGACGACACAACTCCCTGAAATCTATCCGAGTCCGAATCTGCCTTGTTTCTTGCTGTCTGGAGGAAAAAATTCACTCGACTCAGTTGAGTCAGTGAATCTGGGTCTGCTGGATCAGTGAGCGATCCACGGGTCTCTCTAATGTCTTGAGTCCCTGGTGTGTCCGGCTCTGTAGGGATTTACTCATGCAGGAGGAATCTGTGAATCTAAATCTCCGGGGGAATGATTTGGATGAATTGCGATTCATACCCCACTATCATATATTGTATTGTATTTATTCTTATTTATTTACATGTTATATATTTTCAGGATACAATGTGGAAATTGCAGAGTAATATTTTTAGTGATGAGTCAAGTGTGCTCTCATGCTGATTTGAGCAGATTCTAGTTGACCAATCAGATTGCTGGGTTGAAACTACTTGTTGCATAATCAGAACTGTATAACCCCTCAACTAGCAAGACTTACTTTCAAGACAGAATAATTGAACTATTGACCATATTGCAGGAATCCTTAGCTATATATGGATGCTTACCAGCCCTATTTGTGGCAAATTTGTTGTGATTCCCATTCTCCTCCAGGAGCTTTGCCTCTGTGTTTTAGTGATCTCACAAATGTTTTCTTTTTACCAGGAATGATACAATTTTAGCTTGGGGCGAAAACCAACACCTAAATCCAATATTTCCACAGATTGTGTTGCTCTGATCTCTGCTCTTCTTCTCTGCTGTCCTCACTACTGCCAGGCCAGAGCTGTGGCTGGTGCTGTCTGATTCAAACATTTAGCATACAGGCTAAGTGACTAACCAACCAACTAACTGAGCAATCAAAGTTACAAATGGGGCAATATGTTAACAAACATGCTAATGTTACTCTGTAGGTATATGCACGTAGATATGGCATTGGCCACTGTTACATAGAAGCAATGGGCTGTAAGTCCGTTGATGGAGGAGATCTCTCCAAAATTAATATTAATTTTCACGCAGTTTGGTTTGTTAGAAATGACGGTTATGTATTTGTGGTACAGAATAGAAAAGCAGGTTTTCAAATCATGGACGTTGTGTCATCTGGACTAAAGAGGACCATCAGGACTATCCAGATTGTTGCCAACGCAAAGTTCAAAAGCCAGCATCTGTGATGGTATGGAGGGTGTTAGTGCCTGTGTCACATTTGTGAAGGCACCCTTAATGCTGAAAGATACGTACAGGATTTAAAGCAACATATGCTGCCATCCAGACAATGTTGTTTTCAGGACAATGTCAAGCCACATTGTGCATGAGTTACAACAGCATGGCTTCATAATACTAGAGTGCATTTACTGCCTGCAGTCTAGTCCTGTCCTTCCTGTCATTGAAAATGTGTGATACATTATGAAGCACAAAATATGACAACAGAAACCCTGAATTAGCAAACAACTAAAGTCGTAGATCAAGCAAGAAAGGGAAAGAATTTAGACTTCTTAAAGAGTGTTGTTAAAAGAAAAGGTGATGTAACACACTGGAGACATGCCCCTGTCCTGACTCTTTGGAATGTATTATTGCCATCAAATTCAGAATAAAAGTTTATATTCATATTCATAAAAGATTGCATTAAATTGAATATATGGGACACTGGACACTGACCTTCCAAACTCTTCTAATTACACATTTTGAGACAATAATTAAAACATTTAATCAATTTGATCACTGCATACTGTATTAAGATATACATCTTGCAAATGTAGGTGAAGATGGAGCTTGAATAATGTGGTAGTTATGCCAAGGAAACACTCACTTTACGATTAAGCTTAGAAAACTTAGTAAATATAATTATAATTAGCTATAGAGATTAAAACTGTTTTTTGTACCAGGCTGTAAACATGTTTATATCTGTTGTGAAGTTGGACATTTTAATACGGACACTTATGTAGGTTAAAATGTTCTGTAGCCAGCCTCAAGTGGACGCTCGAGGAAATGCAGTTTTTGGGTGCCTGTATAAAAGAATCATTCTGAAAGGTAACAAAAGCATAAAGATTCCTATTTTCAGGTGATTATGCATTAATGAAAGCATACTTATGAATATTATATTCCATTTCAGCCATATTGTGTGAATAAAGCTCCCCAAATCTTCCACACAGGACCTTTAATTAATTCAGTGGCGTGTATATTTAAAACGTATAAGATTTGCTTTTCCTTTCTCTCTGCTCTTTTACACAGTTTTCAGGCTCCATTACATTGGGAGACAACCTTCCAACCTCACCTCCCGCAGCACTTGTGCTGCTGTACAGCACACCAGTCACCAGCCATTCCTTTGCTATCTAATGCATAATTTGGTGCCTAATTTGACAGTCTTCACTTCAGCCTGTTTTGCCTGTAGGTTCTCAGTCAGCAGAACAAGCTCTGCATGTATTGCATGCTATTTTTACCTGAGTGCACATCTCTTATTGATAGGTAACTGTTGAAACCCTTCTTCTCATCAGAGTGTGGGAGCTCTGGCATTATAGCCTATAGGTTTTTTACTGAAGAGGGGATTTTTTGGCCGACTAATGATATGGTGAAATAAAACAAGGTCACAGCAGCGTCTTTATTTACTGTATTGTTTTAACTTTGAATGCAGTAGAGAATGGTGTTTCAAGAGATGGAGAAAATTGAATAAAGCATTCACCCCTCATACTGGATTTCTGCATCTCATTTGGGAAGCCGGTCCAATTATTAAATATGAGCCCTTCACAGAGAACTGTTGCAGAAGCTGTGTGATTATCCTTTTATAGTCATGAACCAAAATCCTCCCCAATCCTATTTGTTGATAACCTCTACCTGAGCTGCCTAAAGAAATATGAAATGAAACCTGGGAAACAGTATCCAGTGAAGTCGCCATTCTCTCCAGTAAACACAACGCCATTATATCTGCCTATAATGAAATCGACCAGCATGGGCTAACCCGTCTCATCTGCAGTCATTGCTGGCACTCTGGAGATGGACTCCCTGTACGCATTCACTGTGTTGAGTGTTTTATCAGCAAACAATGATTCAATGCTTTGTGGTCTACCACAAGCTGTGCTTCTCACACATCAAGTGGAGTGCTATTAGAGAATACTTGGGGTGAGGAAGGGTGGGGGCTGGTGCCTCGGGACGAAGTCTCTTTGCACTGCAGGAATTGTGCTGACTGGGCCATTCTGAAAGACAGGCCATGTCTGTATTCAGAGCCCAGCGAGGGTTCAGGAGCCCCATGTGACAGCAGCAGTGTTTGCCAAAGGGGGTAGAAGAGGCCACGGCAAAACAAACACACTGCTTTAGTCCAGTGAAAAAGTCTTAGAGTCTGTCCTGTTTGCCAAAGTCCTCAGCGCTCTCTAAAACAGAGGAGAAATGAGCATCGTTTTTGGAAAAAGACAGCAGAAGAAACATATTTCATCTCACTTAGTTTAGAAAGTTAAATCTCTGCAAGCTCCAAATCTGACTTTTGACACATGCATCTGAGCATGACGTATGGAATAAAAGTGAGTGCAGCCAAGTCTTTTGAAGTCGCACTCAGACAGCAGTACAATACTTCACAGAAAAATCTTTTGTGTCTGCAGCTGCCATTTTATTTCACCTTGGAAGCTCTTTTGTTAGAAAAAAACAAGTGACATAAAAACCAAATCTGAACCACCATTTAGTTCCTCATATTGACCCACAGATGAACCGTTTACTTTTCCACCCAAAGTCTCCCACAGCATGGAACAGAAAAGCAGTTTTGAGTTTAAAAAAGGAGCACATGTAAGAAAGTGAGTTTGAAGTATTATGTATAATATCTGTGGGGTTTTATCAACCAGTAGTTCAAAGAAAAGGCTTACCTCATCCAGCATGAATATTATACACTACAACTTCTTAAAACATTTTCACTCCGAGACATCTGGATTTCCTGTTGAGTGAAGAAAGGCAGTATTAACATTGTACAGTATAATTCAAGATGTCTGTCAAAAGTGAGTACCTTGCATGCAGACAACGAGAAAGTAGCCCGGAAAATAATCACAGTAGTCTTTAGACGCAAAACGAAATGATTCCATCGCGACCTCAGCAGGCAGGTACAAGTTGTTTGATTGTCACACATACAGGAAGAAGTGCATTTGCCTTCCAGGTGAAAGTGCACTTACAAAATTATAAAACAACTCAGAAGAGCAGAAACTGATGCCAGTAAAAGGGTCTTCTCTTGGGGTCAACAACCATTCTCTTCTTTCTGTCAAAACCTGCCACAATAGTATTCACAAATAGTTTTTTAAGCGCACCTTGCTTCTGGCAATTTTTTTCCCTTTACTTCTTACCATGGCAATGAGCTTCTCCACCTGTCTCTTAGAAAGGGATGTTAGTTTTTATATGCAAATTGACACATTATAACTTAGTGAATCATACCAAATCATATCAAATTTCACAACACAAGTTTGTTAACTGAGAGCTAACTTCATTTTCCAGGTCACATTTAAACACACAAACATTAATGCTGACAACTTTAACACCAGATAGCAACAATAAAAGGAGATAACATGAATGTGTTTTGTCTTTTGTACCTTTTAGTACCACATTAAGAAAAAGAAAAAAAAAATAGCCTATATCTATCAACATATTCATATATTCCTTACTCATGACAACTGAGTGACTTTTATCCTTTCATGAAGGCCTTGACATGACGGAAAGCTCCAGAAGAAATCTAAAATAAATGAAAGTTGACTTGAGTTAAGGAGTTGGATTTTTCCATTTGTAGAAATCGTAATGTCTGCTGGTCATCACCAGTCGAACCAATCTGAAATATCTTAATCTCAGAAATTATTGGCTGTCGTCTGATGATGATTTAGCCTTTTCGGGGCTTTCATTGTAGCCAGCAAATATCTAAAAAAAAAAAAAAAATGGATATTGGGCCAAGACTTCCTCTGGCAGTGGAGCTTGATACACACTTCGGTTCATCTGTCTGAACAGATATCTTCATATGTATGAGTGCAATTTTAAATGAAGCCTAATAAAAAGCTAAATTGTTGTCAATGCATTCTGCCTTGTTTGTTCTGGGCTGTTTACCTGCAGTGAAACCAAAGCCAGCTCAAAACCTGATTGGTCAATATTACACTGAGTAGAAATAAAAAACAAAACTCTTCCAATGCATAAATCTTGGTCCTTTGCCTAGTCTGCGCTTATCTGTTAATAGAGATTATCAGTGTCTCAACTTCTTAATGGATTAAAGTTAGTACAGATATTCATGATCCCCAGGGGAAGAAGTCTGACCGATGATGCTTTAGCTTTTGTCTCTAGCGCCACCAGCAGGTCAAAGTTTTCCCTTATTTTTTATTATTCTTCCTGTATTTCAACACCTTCTGGGTGGACTGGCACAAAATTCAGTGCAGACATTAACACATTGCCAGAGCAGCTCACTGACCAGATGTGTTGTGACTGCATGTCTTTTGTATCTCCCCCCACCTTGGCTAAACAGTGTTAATAATTCATCGGACCTACATGTTTAGGGCCGGTGGCATCCATGTGTCCACTACTGCACACTGCACAGATCAGGTACAGCCCTAGGCAAGTGAATCTGGTGACAGTGCATCAGGGCTTCACGTACAATACACCACACCCTGCATCCCTTACACAGAAATCAATCTGAAATTCAGCAGCTCTCTCCCCTTCAATCCCAAGACCCTCTGTGATGGCAGTAAATTTATGAGGCAGCAGACAGATTGACAGCAATTGAATAATCCTCAGTATTTATGAGGGTAGTGGAGGACCTCCAAAGTAGCAGCAGATAATGAAAGATGATGCTGATGTTATGTGAAAACACTGAATGGAAGAAATATAACTGATATTAAAGTAATCTAATTGTGTGAATCAAATGCATATAGTGCTGTATAAAAGAGGAGGAGGTTTGGCTTGCACTAGTATGAAGCTGTCAATTCAATAATGTGTCCTTCCCGGTGCAGAATCTTATTCAATTCAGCAGAGGTTAAAACCCAATGATGTGACTAGACAATTTCTCCCGCAGAAATCTTATTGCTCCTGACAGCCAGGAAAGACGGCCTCTAAATGACATACAACAAAACAATGAAAGGAATAAATGCCTCCTTCTTTTTCATCCGAGTACAGATACATACATTCATACTGTGTGTATAGCCGGTCTGAATTGGACGGAAAAACCAGGTATTAGCTTCCTTGAACTGTCAAGTTCACCAGCACCAAAAGTCAAATGTGGGCCGTACAAAAGAAAACACTGATGGAATACATTTCGTGATGTGATACACTTCACATCTAAATTCCTGTCAGCTAGAAATTGTTCACACAATTGCATGCATTAGTGCAGCAATATACATTTTGATGCTGGAACATCCCAATCCGACGTCTAGGAAAACACAGCATGCCCGGAATGTAAAAATCAATCGCAACCTTCATTAGAGTCGAGCAAAGATCTCTATCGACACATACTGAAAGTGAAATGGATATATACAACTGCAACACATTCTGTGTGTGTGTGTGTGTGTTGTGTTAACCTTACCCAACATGCCAACCACTGAGACTGCTCTAAGTAATGTGATTAGCTGACAGCATGTGCAACAGGATAGGCTCTGTTGCAGTGAACTCCACGTTGCTGGTCAGATTTACTGTTGCACGATACCAGCGACTTCCCAGTATCGTAACGGAGTATCCATTAGCTTTCAAATTATCCTTGAATTAAGAGTCATTTCAATAGATATGATGGATTTGTTTTACAAGAGATGCCAACAAACTGCATCTCATTAGATCTGAGAACTGACAATCATTCACCAAGTGCAAGATGATTCATATAAAGTTTGCTTGTTTTCTATATATTCTTACCAATATCTTCCGGCTTAAAAATCTGTCATAATATAGTGGTTTGCGGTGGCGGATGGGTTGTGAGGGCTGAGGGTGGAGGGGTGCAGTTGGCACTGGCGTGTGTGTGTGTGTGTGTGTTTGTGTGTGTGTGGGGGCATGTGAACTTGGCAGAGACATGAGATGAGAAAATACACTCACCAAGTCTATTGTCTCCTGGAGATTGTACATCACGGTTCAGCCTGGGTGGTGTGTTTCTAAGCTCTGCGATGCATTTACCATCCAAAGGGAGGATTAGCGAGAAACACGGAACGGGATTTGTCTCTCCTCTGAAATGGCTCAATTTTCATATCTCCTTCAGCAGAGGCTCAAGTTGGGGTTCAACGAATGGCCGGAATTGTTCTATCAGTGGATTCTTAAATAAACGGAAATATGTGACGGATATTTGTGAATGCATCAGCTACAGTGGAGAGCATTGATTTGTGATGTAAGCTGACAAAACAGTCACCGGGTCCTTAAACGTGTGAATTCATATTTGGGAATGTGAATTACCTTTATGGAAATACTGCACATCATTTGATATATTTGATATTATAGAAACATATGATGTGGCATCAGTCAGACCCCCCTCAGTTTTCAGCTAATTACATGGCCCCTTTAAGCCAACACATTGAGCCTTACAAAGCTGTAAGATTTGTTCAGGAGTTACTGCAACTCTGCTGATATGCTGTTCTGATTTAAAATGTAAATTACTATTTATTTCCACATTTACGTCTTGGCAGCCATTTTACATCATACAAAAAAGAATATATAACATAGTGTGAGGTCATCCTAAATGTTATACTATATATATATATATATATATATATATATATAGTATGTTACTATCTACATAAGACAGTATTTGGGGATGAAAACCTGCAGTTTGTCTGTCTGACTTTTCTAACAAACCAAACTGCTTGAAAATAAGTTCGCAAATTTTGACCTCCTGCCTGATAGACTTTACGCATTGGGAGGCACGGCTTCCCTGGACCAATATGGCAACAGTGTTGATGCATCACTCAATGAACCATGGATGTATAAAGAGAACTGGACACAGTATTGTAGACGGGGCTCTGCTCACTCTTATGGAAGATGCTCAGTGGCACATGAAGCCAAAAAAAGTTTGATTTCCAGGCATAAAATTATCCAGATCTTCCCCATATGCTTCTGCATTGTGTGGCCAATAGAGCAAGCACCAGCCAAGTGCACGACAGCCACTAACTTCCGGTTTAGCTCCTCGCTGACTAGATTATGCATAAAATTATTTATTCATGCAATTCTTCTAGACTTTCAAAATGTAATCAAACCTAATAGATCGAATTCTGAGAGTGAAACGAGTCATTGGGGTGTAACTGGCAAATTTATTCACCATTTCACTACTGCTTCGATCACAGTGTAAGCTTATGGGGTCTGTTGTGGTGGCTGTCTACCACTCTCCACCTTCCCTTGCATGTGTGGCTTCTGGCTACGTCACACACAGCCGTTGTTTCATTGGTGGCACATGGAAAGGTCAGCGGCAACCGAGGTCAAAGTTGAAATAATGTGAACTTTGAGTACAGCACTGTGTGGCAGTGCAGCCAAGGGGAGCTCTTCGCCTGGTTGCCCTCTAAATTATGACACAGCTAGCACTCGCGTGAGGTGACGCGACGGTGACATGCCACACAGTCAGGGAAAATGCCGTGATGAGATGAAAACAGGCTTTTGACAAATAAAAATAACTAAATGTCATTTCAAAGAATGAGGTTCAATTTAAGTGATTTCTTCAATTGTTCCATAATTCATTCTTGTATTTTGTGATTATTGCAACAACAAAAGGGTTCTTTTAAAACCACACATAATAAATAACCATTAAGATTCTTAAGATGTAGACAAAAGTCTCTAAAAAAGAAGTATTAAACAAAGAATTATGTACAGATGCAATAGAGATTTAAGATGCTGGAACAGAAGTCAATGGAGCACCTGGGTCCATTGACTCCATCATGTTTCAACCAGTGTTCAAAGTGCGTGCGAGCTGCGCCGAGATACAACCAGGGTCTCAGCAATGGAACCTTTGAGAGAAGGATTAATAGGAGTAGGGGTCTGCTGATGCATGCTCTTGCTCCTTCGAGTCTCCATAATTCACATTGTCAGCTGAAGAGCCGGTGCCGAGCGCCAACCCGGAGCTGTCTCTCATCATCACACACAGTCAAGAGCCTGTCAGAACAGATGAAGCCACCGGCTCAGCACTGTCGAGGAACATTGAGCCGTAATTCACATTCTCCTGCCCCGACAGGCCTCACTAAATCCAGGTCCTGCCATGAAACGCTGGCGTCTGATCAACAAAGCCCTGTGTCAAAACCACAGGAGAGCCACAATGCTATGAACTAGATTAGCAATGATCGACTCGCCCTGCACCCCCCATCACATGATATTGGCACCAATAATTGGTACGTTGCTTTCCACAGCAGTCCGGTGTGTGCCTGTGCATGAATTCTGACAATGAAAGCGAGAATTAAGACATATCCTTTCATTTCATGGCCTAGAATGTAGCCGATGCGTGTGACACGTATAATAACTTCTTCTCTGCATCTTTTGTGAGAAAATTGTATTTCAGCGATATCAAAATTAAACTCTGAGGGGTTGCTGGGGATTAAATTAGTGTAATGATACGCAACATCAGACTGCAGTGTCCTTTCGCTGCTGCCTAGAGTGGCGTGTGAGTTCATGCGATCCACTGTAGCTGGATCTCGACAACAATTATCAGCAGCAGCAGCAGCATGATATTTGTGCTGATATACACATCTTGGCAGATGTATAGAAAAGCTGCAAAGCCCCCCCAATGTCCTTCTTACAGCAAAACAATTCCTGTGAGTATATTTAACTGAGAATTTCAACAGCATCAGCATACAGAATCCACATCTGTGTTTGAGTGGCTTAATTAAGCTATAATGAAGAAGTGGGGATACAACATCCAGCTCAGGGATCTCTGATGCCCGGTGTCACACCTCATTTATACCGTTATAACGTGATTGGCATCTCAGTCTCCAGGAAACCTCAGGGCAACACGAACACCGGGAACAGACTGAAGAAATTATGTTTAACAGAACTACAAGCTACAAGCGAGACTGAAGATCCTAAACATGCTAACTGAGAAATAACAGATGTGGTAGCTTAAAAAGCAGAATACTTTACAGAGACACACATTTCCCTGGAAAATATGCATCACTGGACACAGAAGATGATTCAAGAATATATAAATAAAATTGCAACATGCGGGCACATTAATACAACTGAAATTTAGGAATGTTAATCACTCCCCATCCATTGCTTTAGCGTGCCGCTGATACAAATGTATAATTCAAATAATTCAAATACATATTTAATTTGCTGCAGGCTTGTATGAAAGAGAACAAATTACAGTGCAGAAAAAGAACTGACATATTAACATATGTCATCTGCCAGCCTCTGGTTTTATGCTAGCTGCTCAATTAAATGCCTGTTTAAATTCTCCGTGCACACGTCTTAAAGCTGTCACAGTCATACTGTAGCAGACTGTGTAAATGGCTCGCTATGATGCATGCAGCTTACAGGGATATGCTGGATGTGCTGCATATAAATACATGTATGTACATACGCTGCTGTGCTGACTAGTAATTCGTTTTTTTTTCTCTATTTACCGAGTAGTGGTAGTAAATGTACATGTGTATATAACTCTGAGGAAATTGAGTATAAATTCTGTATTCCAGGCATTAGGATGCGTCATTAAAGCCGTATTAGTCTTGCATAGCCAGACCTATCTCCACACTTTGTTTTAGTGCTGTGTCAGTTCTGGAGAAAGATCTGGCTGAACCCATTATCATTCTGGTATGGGGTGCAAAGAAACGCTCTGGCTTGTTTGTATTTCTTTCCTATTGTATAATGCAGCGCTATCAAACGGTAATGTTAGCTCCAAATGGTTGCATGCTAATGTCAGCTGTTGTCTAAAGCCGCTACTAAAGCACAATGCGGTGGAAGACTTTAAGAAACAGGATTTAAAAATCAATCCTGTTACTAACAGGCAGCCAGTGTAGAGAGGCAAGAATGGGAGTAATGTGCTCCCTCTTTTCTGACCTTGTTAAAAGCCTTGCTGGTGTTGGAGACTGGATAGACGGGGCTGAGAGATACCAAAATATAATGAGTTGCAGTGATCGAAAGGCATGGACGACTTTCTCCAGGTCAAAAGCACAGAGAATTGATGTGAGTTTGGAGATGATGTGGAGCTGCGTGAAGCTAAATTTTAGTACCTGATTGATTTGCTTGTCAAACGTCAATCCAGATTTGGATATGACTCCAAGATTATATTTATGTGTGATTTAAAAGAGGGAGGCAGTGGGCTGGGATGAGGAGAGATGTTATAGATGCAATAAGTTCAGTTTTGGCTTCAGCCATCTAGGATTTCATTTTGTGAAGTTAGTAGGTTTGAGGTTTGAGTACTCGGCTGAAATCTGGTACGGATAATGTACTTTTTACGAGTACTAAGTATTATGAGAGTAAAATGCACCAATTTCAGTTTTATATTAAATGATAAATATAGGATTTTTTAAATTAAAAAAAAAAAAAAAGGTACAATGACTCAATTCTGAGGGTTTTCTGCAAATTGTTCTCTAATGAATATGACATCTTGATCAACACATATCAATCTCAGGCTTAAATGAAGAAAAATACTAGTTAGTCCCACCCATATCTGTGCCACGGCCATTCTGAATACAGATACAGATACATAATGTTACTTTTGTGCAAGCAAGGTAACTCAAGAGGGAAGGCCTGAATGCAGATGTTACAAGAGGCAGAGCCTGTGCAGTTTAAAAATCATTAAATAACACAAAACACAAGACGTACAGCACGGTGAGGCAGGGGAGGGTCAAAAGGTCCAAATGAAAAGGTAAGGTCCAGAAAATCAAAGAAAAACACAAAGGGCAAAAACACACAGGGCTGAGTGCTTGACACAGTACAATGACGAACTGACACTGAAACCAAGGAACACACGACTGAATACACAAGTGAAGGCAGGACAACAAGACACAGGTGGAACTAATCAGGGAGGAAGAGGCAATCAAAACACAACAAAGACAGGAAGCAAAGACACGAAAAGAATTACAAAATAAAACAGGAAGCACTGAACAAGAAACCCAAAACCGTAACACGTATAAATGTGTAGTCACTTATCTCATTTATTGCAATCAACATCTAGCGGTGTAGTTGCTGAATTATAACCCCCTTGCCCTTCAAGAGTGTTTGAGAAACTACGGTGGCTGCAAAATACACAAATGTTTGGTTTGTCCATTCTAGGCTACTGTGGAAACATGGCAGACTCTGTGGAAGAGGACCCACAGTGTCTGTAAATATTAAAGGTAATTCTAAGGGAGCAAAAACATAATGATTCTTATTATCAGTTGAATATACACTAATGAACACATAGCTGTGCTTATTATAATCCATTTCTGCCAAATTCTGTATATAGAGTTACACAAAAATTAAGTAGTTTCTGAGGAACGAGTGAAGAACAAATCAGAAATGATTTCATAATTAATAAGGACTAATGAAGATTTACTAGAGATCTGACTGGAAGATACTATATTAAGTTTGACTGGCAAATTTAAAAAGTACCACTTGTCATCATCATGGTATGCTTTATCACTTTTAGGGGGGCACAAAAGGAGTAACTAATGATTAAGTCAAAGTAATTTTTACCTGATGAATTATTAATAAAGTATCTCCCGTTCAGTTCTCGAGTAAATAATGTAGTAAAAAGGGCATCATTATCTGCTGTATAGTCCTTCAGTTCAAGTCATTCAATAACTACTTATTAAGGATTAACTATCAGATTGTTCCTGATTCACTCTTCACTCGTTCCTTAGTAACTAATCATAATATCCCGTATTGTAAAATGTTACAAATTAAGGTAAAAAGTTAGATTTGAATGTAAAACAAAGTCACTGAGTTAAGAATGTGTGGTTATTATGTAAAATTAAAGTCGAAAATGTTTGTAATATTTAACATTTGTAATTAGTAGACAGAAAAGAATAAACTAACATGGTTCACTGTTTCAGGGCTTTCAGGTTGCTAACTTAAAACTCTACTCTGATCACTAAGTAGGCTGAAAAAAGTATGAAGTGTCTTGTGTGTATCAAGTCTATCTATAATTTAGTTTCAGCACCTTATTGCTTGGATCCAGGCGAAGATTTATCATTAAGGTTTATTATTTGAGCTTTGGCATAATCCTTTTAAGTTCTTTTAGCAGAGAATTCTTCATGGTATAGGAAAAATTATAAAGCATGAAGAAGATCATCGATCACTGTCTCGATCACCAAGCAGCATATACTGGTATAATTTGCTGCCATGCAGCCTGCTTTGTAATAAAACTTGCATCAAAAAAGAAAAAAAAAAGATTCACCAAAATGCAATTAGACAGTTTCAGGAAAGAAAGACCACAGGTCCATATTTAAAATATCAGCTGTTTGATTTCTGCCTTTGCTCTTTTCAAAAAGGCACATGTCGTGTTACACTTTGACATCAGGTTCAAGTTTCCAATGAAAAAACATCTAGTTTTATATACAGAATAATCTGCAAGAATCCAGACGTGCACCTGTATGTTGCATATCAGCTATGTTGGAGTTGAACAGGCTTCTGGCTTCTGTTCACCAATCGTGATAATTAATCTTGACTCAGAGGATTAACACTTACGGCAGCTATGGCTGATGAAATTGATTTAATCACAAATTAATTAAACAATGGATTATTTTCCTCACGTAGATTCTGATGAGAGCTACACTTCAACACTGATCAGACTCAATCAGATTTCTTTCCCCACAAGAAAATATAGAAATGTGATCTTGTCATACTAGGATTTATTGGCATCAATGAAGACCCCTCGCCTCGCTCTAGCCTTCCGAGCATGTAGGAGAAACTACATTAATAAAAAGGTACTTGTGAATATGATATTGGAGCTTAATTGTGGTTTATAACCTGCTCTTATTTTTGTTGGTAATAATGACTTTGAGAAAGTCATCTTGAGTCAATTTATTTATATATCCCAACATCAGATTTGCCTGACAGGGCATCACAATCTGCACAAAATATGACGTGCTCTATCGTTAGACTCTTGATATAGATAAGGAAAGACTCCTCAAAACTACCCTCCAATGACCTTAGGAAAAGTAATAGAGGATGGACAAACAAGAGACATCTGTAAATACATGAAGAATATGGATCAGAGTTGAGGTCCACGACCTTATCTCTACCACAAAGACCTGAAAAGATGACAGACTACACTTGCACACAAGAGGCATTACTCAAGGACACTAGTAACACAAAGAGAGACAGATAAGGACACCATTCAAAGAGAAAGGAAGAGACAAAAGATGCACAAATGAGCATGAAGCAGGTATACAGGCAAATAATGAATGGAAAACATCACTCACAAATTCAAAGCTCTTCTGTTTTCCCCTGAACTCTCTTGAGAGCGGATCGTGATCTTGCACATTGATTGGCCATGCCTTCGCCAATCTGTTTTTTAAACTGTGCAAAGGTCCAGTGTGTAGGATTTATTGGCATCCAGCAGTATAGCTGCTGTTGCAAACAGCAACCATACCCCTCGCCTCATCCTCTCCTTCGTAGCAAAAACGGAACATTAAAAACTCCAAAAGCTCATTGTAACGCCAGTGTTAAGTTTGTCTGTTCTGGGATACTATAGAAACATGATGGTACAACATGGTGGACATTGAATTTCCACTATAAGTTTGCCCCTCAAAAATCACACGTCTCAACTTTGACCATAATTGTTGCCTAGTAGTTTGCCTAGTGGTTGCCCAAGTAGCTGAAGCTTGCCTGAACCTAACCATACCCAAACCACAGATCTGAAAACACATCTGAACAACTTTAGTAACGTTCACAGTCAAAGTGATGGAAGAATAGACAAATGATGTCATATCAGAAACCACTTTGGAATCATTTTTTGCAGACAATGACAGACAAACTTGTTTGTAGTTTGTTGGTTGGAGGAACACAGCAACATTGCTTCAAAGAGATGCAATGAGGCAAGAAAGGTCAATCATACAGGGAAGAGAAAACAAAGGTGAGCTCTGAAATGATTCCATCTTTTTTTTTATCACAGTTTACAGATGATGTCCAGCTCTACCTACCTAACATACTCACCATAATTCAGGTACACAGTTTCCCACTTCAAATAACATACTCTATAACAGCATCTACTAATGCAGCCTCCAACTGCTGGCCTAAAGCAGAGATTAGGCGTGGGCTACAGAGGTCTGGTGAGCTCACTTCTTTCTAACACTTTTTAAAATTTCTAGTTTCAGCTCTGACCGAAGTGACATCAGGTTATGTCTTCTGAGAAAATGCACCTTACATCTTCACACAGCTCCCTCTGGAGCCACAAAAAGCTTTATTTATTTTGCATATGTAGTGGGCTCATGGGTCATGTTGCTTCAGAAGCCCTACTGAGTCTGTCATGTGGTGATGTTGGCTGGTTTTCAGGTCAAGAATATATTTTCAATCTGAAGATCCAAATTGTAATAAAATGAAATTATTCTATAAAGTTAAAATTGAGGTCAAATGTTAGTCTCTGCCACTGACACTGAGTTTTCTTGAAATTGCTGCGCCTTTAGAAATTCACACAGGAAGGTCACAGAGACTATTTCCTTTTTTAGTCCCTTTAACATCCAAGTTCTTGTGCGGTCACATTCTGAGTTTGAAAAAATCCAATTAATCTGATCTAGGTCGCCCTTAGAAAATAAAATGCTGTTTGCATATGAGGCACATCCTAACCTTGTTTTTCTACATGCTGTCTCTTATCTATATAGAGATGGTAGATGCCAGACTTCCTGCTCACACAGTCACATTCAGCCTACAGCCAGGAGCTGCCCAGCACAGTCACAGCCGTCTGCTGTTGACCACAGAGCAGAGCTACAAGGGCAAATGGGGGTTAAGTGCCTATATCAAGTGCAGTTCGATGGTAGTCGTTTAGGGAGGAAAAAAAACATTCCCCCATTCACTTTTCCTGCTCAGATTTTCCCTGCTGGTCTGGGATTTGAAATGGAAACCTTCTAGTTAGAAACCAGCTTGTTTAGCCTGAACTTCCCTGCTAGAGAAAGCAGGGAAAGACATGTACTGACAACCAGTCTTCTTTTGGTGTATTTTAAATCAGTCTTGATCTTTAAAACATAGAAAAGGGTCTCAGATTTATTTTACACTTCAACTACGGTCAACTCCTTTCCACATCAATATTGTACAACTTCCAACAGCCATCTAAAAGCACTGTTTTTTACAACAACGTCCTGGTTCTCCTCCGAGGTGGCCCTGTGTGCCTCTGCAGGATTTGCCAGTGGTTATGAAGTCACCCGCGGAAACCGCCAGCGCACAGCCACTGTCTCCTGGCCCTCCATGCCTGACCAGCTGCCTTCTGGAAGGATCTTTGAATTTATCCTCCAAAGCTCAGTGAGATTTGGGAGTTGGTTTGTGAGGTGGTTTGGCTGGAGACTCTTGTGAGTCAAAGCTCCCATGTGAGGTTCTCTTGACCTCATTGGACTGGAAGGGAGGACCTTGTCCCAATTTGTCCCTCTCATGTCATCATGTTTTTTTCCACTCATGGTATACGTTCAAATTTGAGATATGATGATGATCTGCTGATGTTAATGACTATATGGTGGTTAGACTTAGAGATTGTAGGTATGTTGCTGTCCATGAATATGTTGATGTTGATATCACATTTAGCCTAACCACTAACATATACTAGTACAGTCACATTGATGGGCTGGGCTCCTTATTTTGTACTGCCTGGAGACTTTTTCAATGGCCTACATGTTGTCTGCCCTAAATGTACAGTATGGTTACTCCACTGGAGGATTACTAAAGTATTTTGTATCATATGAGCCACTTCTCAAAAAGATATTTATTAAATATTTTTCCTGGCTCTCATCTCTGGTGCAGAACGTATTCAGTCCATCGCATGGAAAGTAGATTTCTCATGTCACATGTTTCAACTCAACCGAAGATGGCAACCACAATTGACATATCTGCATGTTGGCAGTTTGCGTTATATATCAGGCTCAGCCTGCGGTGAGCGTGTTTACTGCTGGTTTGCAAATGCAAGATAACAGGCGACACTAATTTGGTGAACATGGTAAACAACGCCTGCTGAATATTAGCATGTTAACATGGTCATTCTAAGCATGTCAGCATGCTGATGTTAGCATTTAGCTCGAAGCACAGCTGTGCTAAAGGTAACACAGCACTGAGCGTGGCTGTGAAGACAGTGAAACACAACTAAATATCACAGAAATACCAAAGGTGAATTTCATTTTTTTTACCAATGTGCTGAATAATAACCTACATACTGAGCATGGATCACTCTCTTTATGTAGCTGCTGATGTGACAGTATTGGAGTAGGAAGACAGTTCAGACCCTGCTGATAAAGTCTGCACACCACATTCTATGTAATTCAACCCAATGATTCTGTGGTGATGAAACAGACAGGAAGCTGGAGTCAACAAGAATTCATCCAAGATGAAAAAAAAAATGCAGAAAGATGGCATAAATGTACTAAATGTAGAAAAATTACCTGCCTGACATAAAAAAAAGCAGGAGCCTGCTGAAAAATTATATTTCGTGTCAACTATGATGCTCCTGGATGTATCGCACAGTGTAGCAACAGTAAATTCTAAAGATGTCACCCAGGTTGACCTGAATCTGCCTTTTGAAACAATAGCAAACATTTGTATCTGAGGTCCATATCGGGTCTAAATAATTATATGCTATTTGAGATGGTGATTTTCTTCCCTTCACTTGTGCCCACATTAAAGATTGCCTCTAAAAGCTTTGCTCCGCTGGTGCGTCCACGCAGTTTCCAGAGTGATGGATGGAGCTCGCCTCTCATCGCTCCTTCTCATATTGTTCTCTGGCCACACAGGGCAGATACCCGCTCGTTAATAAACCTCAGTGATTAATTTCCAAACCTCCCTCTTGTGTCCCTTCCCTTGTCGTCTGTAAAAAAAGGCGCCCTCCTAATTAGCCAACACTGACGGAGCATCTATAATGCCCAGGGACAAAGGTAAGGAGCGGTGCTGCTGCTGAAAAGAAATCCATGAATAGCTTACTCACTGTGGCAGAGTCCTCCATCTGCATCTCAAGTCTATTGGATGTTGCCTTAAGATATACGTATCATTTTGTCTTCAGAATGTCAGATTTTAATGGCCTTTTGACTTAAGCAAGCGACACTAATTCATAAGAGCACCTGATGAACTGACACGTTAAAAATATGCTACACTTATGTTATTAATTCCCTTAAAATCTGTGGCTGACTCTGATTTCACATTTTCTTCTTTAATTGGTGAAATACTCTCTTATGTGGTGCAACACCATCTTTGTGTTAAGATGTGTGTGAAAAGAATCACCAACACAGATTTTACAAAGACAATGACAATATCCATTGACCATTACTGCTGCCACATTGTACTGAGTTTCTTGAACTTGTCTTTTCTCCTTACTTGTACTTTACTTGAAATATTACTATCATGATTTTAGCAAATTGTGACTTTAACTAAAATAAGCCCGATGTATCTTAGATTACTCTACTGCACATTTCAGTTGAAATAAATCACAGGGAGGTATTAGTCCATGGCATTAAAGGAATAGTTTGACATTTTGACACATTAATGTGCTTTCCATATGCTAAGAGTTAGATGAGAAGATTGATACCACCCTTATAGTCGTCCATTAAAGCACCAAAGCTGGCATGACCCATGGCTCCATCAAAAGTTAGCAAAATACTTTACTTAGCAACACTTTATATTCTGTTTGTTTAATCTGTACACAAACCAAGGTTAAAAAAAAGATAAATATATTATAATATATTATAAATGTTTATCAATCAATTTTTTTTATTAAATGTAACTTTTCTACTTAACTTGTTTTTTTGTGCGAGTAAGAGGAGAGGTGATGGTCAGTGTCAAGAATGATTACTTTGATATTTTTTCCACAAATTCAATATTCAGTCTTTCTAATACTAAGAATAAAAACGCAGTGATTGCATTAGAGGAAGGTCGGAGTCTTTTCATCCTTTATGAAAAAAAGAAAATAAACTGTTAAGATACCGTACAAATAAAAAAAAGCTTTTTCTTTGTCACTTAAATTGATATTGAACTTTGTGATTCTGTGTGGAAAGACCAGGAGACCGTTTTACTTTTTCATAAAACCTTGATACACACAATGTGTTATGAATAAATAAGAAAGTATTAAGTGACCTTGAGTTATTCATACACAGCCCAGCTGTAATAAATGTACTCTGCACACAACTTACAGTACGCATTATACGTACACTAAAACTGCAGAGCAATTACAGCTGCTACATTTTGGAGCGGGTGTTCACCGTGGCATTATGAAAGCCTTTTATTTTGTATTCGTGAACTTGTGAAAAATCCCTCCTGTTGTGCTTCTCAACATATCTTAAAGATGATTTCCTCATGCCGAATGAAATCTCAATTTTCTAAACTAGAATAGACCACAAGAGCACGGACAGTGGTACTCCGAAGAAAAGCTTTCATATATTTCTCATTAAAACAGGACATTCAGAGATCATTTGCATGCATAATAGATTGCATCTCTTCTCAGATACTGTAAAAAACCAAACAGGGAGGTCAACAAGGGGTGAAAGCGAATGCGCAACCTTTTCTGACACATAAGCGCAAGTTCAAATCACGCGGATTGTGTATTACTAAGAGACGACCTCTGGTCAGGAATAAAGAAACATCTATTCTTCATAGATACTGTGCCTGTGTGGGGCTAATGATGGGTAAAATGCACAGCAGAGAAGACAGTGCAAAGCTGTGCTTTGATGAATCGGGTGATTATATTCTGAAACACTCCTTTGCTCTACAAACTGATGTGGCATAAAGTAATCCTGTTTAGATCTCACTGACTAAAAAGGCCTGCTCGCTATTGATGTGTGAATCCCACAAGCAGAGGATTTTTGCCGTTCATGCCTCGGATTATGGAAGGATGCACCTTTTACTTCAATCAAGCACTGCTCTGATGTTACCGTTTAAGTATAAGTTAATACATGGCATTTACACATTGGATTTCTCTTGATAACTGCAAAGCTACGGCAATTAACTGCTCTGAATTATTCAACAGCAGGGTGTATAGATCTATAGGTCTTCTGGTATTTCTAAATGAAGTATATGTAGTGCTTAAAATGGGTCATATTAACAGTGCACAGGCTTTCACCTGTAGGAAGTCCATTATGTTGTTGTGCTCAATTTCTGTGCATAATGGAATGCTCCGAGTTCCAGGAAATAGATCTTTAAGAAAGCCCATCATCATTACATTTGATAAGATGACCATGCTTTAGAGAAAAGTTAGTCTCCAGTTAGACTCATTGCTGATGCCCTATGGACCTGGTCTGCTCGCTCCAATTTCAGGGCTGACTTTAGATTAGGACTGGACGATAATTCAATATGACCCTTCGTCTTCTAAGCAGATTTTGATATGTTTATCCTTTAATTCACTTGTTTTACGCTTTTGCATTGTCCAAACAAGCTCTTTTTTTTTTTTTTTAAGTCTTTGAATTAAACATTACATTTTGTCTCGTATAATGCATAACAGTGATGCACACAGTTCATCGTTTGGTACACAGAAGTTGATTGTCATGTTGTCATGTCAGGCTGTCATCTTCAATGTTATTTTTATAGCATCAAATCATAACAGAACTTATGTCCTGACACTTTACCTATAGAACAGGTCTAGACCGTACTCCCATCATGACCAAACCTTGCACAGAACAGTGGATATGTATTGATACTAGTGCTGTCAAAAATATTGCGTTATTAACGCGTTAACGCAAAACAATTTTAACGGCGTTAATTTTTTTATCGCGAGATTAACGCTCTTTGTGACCTAGTGAACTTGTAGTTTATTCATAAGCTGAGGCCACTGCTAGTAACGTTAGAAAAACTACAGGATCCAGCTGTAAACCGGAAGCAAAACAATAAGCGCGCCCCACGCTACCGTATTGTGTGGATGTCGAGCACGAGATGCTGAAATGGACGCTGCTAACAAAATTATGAATGGAAAAGTTCGTTAGATAAAACCAAAGTTATCTGTGTGTATTGTCGGTGTGAACTGAGTTATCATCGTAGCACATCCAGTCTGAAATACCACTTGATGGCCAAACACACTGGCAATTCAAATTCTCCGCCTCCTCCGCGTCATAACCAGGCGACAATGGATGGATTTATTTTGTATCACCCTGTTTTGAAGGTTGTTGAGGGGGCTGTTTTTGTGACTAGGTATTTATTTTTTTGTCATCTGTTTATTGATAGTGTTGCTTTGTTTGAGATTTTGCTTCAGACGTGAATGGCTGTAACACTACATGTTGTTGTTGTGGTTTGCAATAAAAAAACATTTGCACAAAGCAAGCCTATCCACTTTTCCATGTTGATAAGAGTATTAAAATGATAATTCAAGGGACATTTAGAATAGATAAAAATGTGCGATTAATTTGCGATTAATCGCGAGTTAACTATGACATTCATGAGATTAATCGCGATTAAATATTTTAATCGATTGACAGCACTAATTGATACGCCACCGTTGCCAAGTGCTTGCTTGGTGGTGGAAAGGAGAACTTCCTTTTTAGAGGAAGAAGCCTTGAGCAGAACTCGGCTCATGGTGGGTATGTATTGATATAGGAAAATATCTATATTAATATTGTAATAATTATCTCAAACAAATAACTCAGCATGGCTGGATAAACCTGCTCAGATGCTCCGGGGAAAGTCTTTGCTGTTGATCCCACTCAACTCCCCTTGAACTTCTTTGCAGTATGTAGAGTATGTACCTTGTTGCCTACAAATTCACATTAAGTACAGTGCACACAGCAAACTCTGCAGCTTCATTATTTGCCCAGAGATTACTTTGTACTTCCCGGGACCTGGTTTTCTGTGTGTCAGTAAGTTTGTGGTAATTCTTATTAAACAGAACTTAATATAGGAACTACACTGAGAACAATCTAAGCAAAACTAATAGAACTCTTAAAAGTAGACGAAAGCCCAAGTAAAGCCAAGGGCATTGGCTATAATGCATATCTGCTTTAGTTGACACTGTACTTTAAAAGGTGCAAATTCTATAACAATTTGCAATTACTCAAGTAACCAAAAATCAATTGACATTTAACTGAACTTGGGGTGTTCAAGATCCTGAGGGATTTGTATTTGTATTTTTTAATGGAAGAAAACCATGAGTGTGGTGTGTGTGTGTGTGTGGGGGGGGGGGGGGGTACAGAAGCAGGCAAACAGCCCACTGGCTGGAATAAACATTTTTATTAAGTTATAGTTTTAGAAAAAAAATCCAACACAAATTCACAAACAATGATTAACATGCACATTTTTAGTATACAAGACAAAACAGTTACTTTTCAATATGAAAATGCCATTCTACATGTCAGTATCTCACAGAGATCATTGATTAATACACCAGTATTAAGGTCGGAGAACACACTATAGAAAAGCAGTAGGTTTGTCTTTGATGGCCATGTTTAAAAAATATATGGAAGCTATTTACACTGCACCAGGTACACTCCTTTCTAGCAACAACAACCACAGAAACCAATTTAAACAAACCGACCTTATGGATATAACAGATATGTTGTTCTGAGATCAAATATTTCAACCATCCCAGCTGTTGGCTCCAATCACTTCCTTAATTTTCCTTCAGATTTGTACTTTTTATTAAAGCACAAGGTCAGAAACACGTTTATCTTTTTCTGATGTGAGCATGAGCAGAGGTCAGAAACATTAGGCTAAATTAAACTATGTAAACAATAAAGAAACTCTGAGAAACTGCCACACATTTAAATGCTGCAAATTAATGACCAATGACTCTGATGATGAGGTTACCTTATTTT
Source organism: Argyrosomus regius (assembly GCA_946959425.1). Taxonomy (NCBI): domain Eukaryota; kingdom Metazoa; phylum Chordata; class Actinopteri; family Sciaenidae; genus Argyrosomus; species Argyrosomus regius. The sequence continues at coordinate 4,706,440 of OX336885.1, forward strand.
GATATTAACGGAAATATTAACACCACTCGGATCACTTATTTGCACACACAAGCTGCTTTGGGGCCCGGTCACACCAGAAAGCGATACTCAGCTGCGTGTCTTTGTGAAAACAGGCGTTGCTAGCGGCTTGGTGACATAGTGAATATTCACAGGGCTAGTTGGTGAAGCTCTCAAGCTAATGGCTAAACAAGCTAGACAGGCGGGAACATGCTAGTTAGCTAGCTCATTAGCTTGGTAAATAACGGAACATTATGTTCACACAGTTTATTCAAGATATATTTATGCCATCAAAACTGGTCTAAAAAGCCAGACCTCATTTGTGGAGCAGGTTGTACTCCAGTGGAGTGCATTGCAGCTAAAAAGCTACATTAGCTTCCTCCATTTTGGATTCTCCGGTTCGCTAATGGTCGATGGCACAAATGTTGAACGCCACGCAAAAAAAACAACAACTTCGCCCTACATGTGAATCTGCCGCAAATCCTTTGAAATGAACTGCCAAGAAATGTTACTGTTCTAAATGCTGGTGTGACTGGGCTTTAACGTTGTAATGCTAGAGCATGACAGCCGCAACGATGGTTTGTGTTCGACGTGTAACTCAAAAGAATTAAACAGCCAATTAATTTCAGGTCACTGCTCCAATTCAAAGTCACAATCTACCACTACACAACAAAATACTTGTAAAATATGTGATAACAATTGAGCAAATACAGTGAGACTTCTAGCGAAAGCAAAAACAACGACAGAAAAAGAATGCCTTTGAAGTTGTCTGATAGGGAGAAAAGTAGTGGAGGACATCTGAAACATCATTGACTGTAACACAACAGAACGAGTGCAATAAGAAAGCGGCCATCAGTCAATCAAGCAGCCGAATTGTGACAGCTGTAATAATGGGTCCGGAAAATCAATATCCCATTGACTGGTCTGCAGCAGTCTAATCAACGAGCACAGAGCTTTATGAAACCAGTCAAGGAGCAGATAGGACAGCCTGATTATGTCGGCCGTTTGGACTTTTTACGAGGCCTCTGGGGTCTGCACACCTGTTCAGACGGCTAAGTGAGGACATCCAGTCACCTTGCATCAATTCCTTGTGCTTTCATTCGACTTTGGGGGGGAGGGGCGGGGGGTAAGGGGGGGGTGGGGTTAGAGAGTGCAAAATACAGACGACGATGACAGCCTCCGAGCTAATGACCTACACAGCCCCATGTTCGGCAAAGGCACAGTAATGTGTAGCAGTTCAGTTGACTGTATCCTTCCACGTCCACATGAACATTGTCAAGACCCCAGTAATCACACCTCGGTTCTTACTCGGGTGGCTTTTGACAGACTCATCCACCTGATAAAAGGGCGCGAAAAGTAGCTCCCTCAGCAGAGTAGCAATGTTCTTTTGTTACTGTTCAGTCAGGTATGTGTCCAAAAGACGGCGATGGGGTGGGATGGAGGGTGGGGGGGTAAAATGACAGCCGTGCCTTTCGCCCCATTTCCAGTCAGGGGCTCTTTCACTGTGGAATTGGCATCAATTATTCTGATGCCTTAATAGCCCATAAATTATGCCACGGATGGAGTCATACATTTATTATGCCACAGACCATAAATACTGAAACCAAAATTTCCGGCTTATATCTCAATCCGCTGCAGCTTTCCTCAAGCTTCCAACCTTTTTTTTTTTTTTTGTCTTGGGTGGCCCGGTGTTCTCGTTCTGCTCTCATTGAAATTTGAATCAACATATCCTTTCCAATAACGGGCTCCCTCTACGTTCTGAGCTTCCTGTCCTTCCTCACTAATTTCTTCAAAAAGAAAAAAGCAAAACAATGCCTCTTCTCCAACATGAATCTTTCTCCTCAGCTTTTTTTTAAAAAAAAAAAGGAAAATCAAACATGAGTGAGCTCTAGTGAAGGCACTATTATCCTGTAGTCCATTGTGCACTGGGCCAGCTGGTCATCGGGGGTGTAGATGGAACATGTTTCGTGATATGATATACGTATCTAGAACACAGGTCGTCTAAATGGAGAGAAGGAACAGTACACATGGGATCTGCTTGACTTAGTAACACCACACGTCTCCATTCTCTGCAATCCCGGCTTTTTTCACTAGACTGAGAGCGCAGAGCCTGATAGGCATTTATTATTTAGTGGAGGGTGAGATAGAGAACAAATGCCAGGATCTATCAGAGCGCTGTAGAGAGAGCCTTAAGCTCAGGAGCCAGTGGCTCTTGGACAGACTTAATATTATTTCAGTACGCGGTGATAAGTGGGTTAGCGGCACTGTTGATCAATTTGCTATGCATCTTTCATTTAGCTGACAAAGCCTGATAAAAGTTTTAAGCCTGCGATGGATGTTTCATTTGGCAAAAGCTGCAAAAATGTGATATTGGTGGATATCAGTTGATGTTCTGTCGTTTGAATTTGAGTTTCTTTTGGAGAAAATATGGATGTAACCAGTGAATATAGGCTAATCACCTGCTGAGTTGACCTTGAGAGGATAAATTCTTGTGAATACACTTTTCCTTTTTTTTTTTTTTTTGCAAAAGATTCTTATATAGGATTAAAGAAACCATAAAGCAAGCAGCCTCGGTCACCTACTTTGGTATGGACTGTACGTGTAAAATGGGTTTTAAGGCAGTAGTATCTCCAGAGATACTAATAAGATAAGTCATGTAGACATCATAACTCCTAAAATGAAACCTAGAGCATGGTGGCACTTACGACGCTGGAAGAAATACTGAAAGATATCATGCACGCAAATCGTCACGTCTCGATCCGATGGTTCCTTTAAAAGAAAGTGGTGTGGTCCCTTTAAGAGTTCGGCAGAGTCCAGTCCATTCCAGTCTTTCCCAGCCCTGCCACTGAGGCCCAGGCCTCGTGCCAGTCCAGTGGAGGGTTTACATAGGACGGGCTGACTGAAGGGATGTAGGGGGAAGGGAGGGCGCTCCGTGGGCTCTGATTAGACATCACCAGACGGAGCAGAGCAGTGCACTGATGAGGACTGCAGAGAGGTACAATGGGCTGAGGCGGATCGCTCCCGAACCCCGCGCTCCCATGCCTGCAACGAAAACCAGAACCAGAAACACCCCCCCTCCAATCAGAAAGAAGAAAAGCTGCACTCTGCTGTGCTATCCTCCAAATTTCTGACAAGTCATCATAAATCAAAAGCCAACTGTGATTTTTTTTTTTTTTTGTTCCATATCTTACATTATTACTGGCTTTCAACAGGAGAGGCTATTTAAGTATCCTGAGAAGATAAAGTTCGTATCACATCAAAGAAGAGAGCGGCAAACTGAGCCGCCTCGCAATTTTGCACAGCAGTGAGACGGGAGCACAGAACTGCTTTATATGCTGCAGCGCTGCGCAGCCAGTCAACAAGGAATAATAACCCAATGGCAGAGATGGATGACACCGCGCACGCATTTCTAAAAAGGTCGCTTTTCTCGCACTCGAAATAAGTCTATTACACATGGTTGGAAAGGGATGCAATGAAGCCAAATTAAACGCTGTCTCTGAATTATTGAATCCTTACTCAAGCTTCATCCACTCAGAACGGAAATGATATGCAGAGGGAAAGACAACAGGAAACTCACTTAATTTATGGATGTGGATGGGTTCACTGCCCACACCTTCTCCACCCTCACTCATAGCCTTGATCTGAATGAGATAGTTGTCATTGGAGGAGAGGCTGAGCTCCACAGTGGTTTTGTTGGTCAAGATAGTGGTGATGTCATTGTAGCGATGCCTCTTCAGCAGCACCTGGGGCGGGCAGAGGGTGACGCAGAAAAATGAGCTCATGCAAAAAAGGAAAATTGTGGAAATAAATTGGAGCTTTGCTGTGAATTGGGACCTACCAAATATCCAGTGACCTTTGACTCAGTCTCCATAGCTACTACAGGATCCCAGTGGAGCGTGAGTGTGGAGCCAATCATGGTCCATTGTATGTTGAGCGGAGCCCGATCTGGAGCTGGAAAAAGAACCAGAGGTAAAGATATACCACAGGATGTCCTGCAGAACTAGTTCCTGTGTATATAAAACTATTTACTGTGGAGCTCCTGCTTCATACAGCAGCTCCACTTGGAGAGATTTTTGATATGAAAAACTCTCGTCTTATCAGTCTGAATAATAAATCGCTGCAGCAGCGGTGCACCCTCGCTAATTAAGACGGAGTGAATTCTAAGGTGGCCCTGAGAGCTCGACACACTGCAACTTAGAAAACATATGCAAATGGACGAAAACAAAAAACGGCAAATGAAGAAAACATCTTCACCAATTTGACGACACGTGTGCAGCATTTGGAAACAAGTGTGACACAGGGAGGAAACAACACCAAAGCACTGAGATGCAATATTCATACAGAAACTGTTTTGTCACTTTGCAACCTTTTCCTGAATGCTTCATGTTTAGAAAGTGGTCGACAGTGACGTTAAACAACTTCATTTTTTTCATTTGTGTTTTGTGTTTGTCACTAATTCCCCCAAATACATTTGCAGCATCAAGTACTGGCGCTACGATCGCTGGCAGCAGATCTCTGACCACGGGAAATGAAAGAGCGACATGGCCAAAGGAAGCTGGACTCCTGATGTCATGAAACATGAGCATCTTTGGTTACGTTATTACTGAAAATGTCTGTGGGCTGAAATCCAAGAATTTCAACAATCTAGCTGGCGCAGCACTTGTCTAGTTTAGCTTTAGCGTCACTCGTCGCTGCAGCGATGTTCCACTCAACTCACGGATGTATCTCTTCTTCTTTTTTGCTTTTTTTTAATGCAAATGAAAAGCTCTCTTGTCAGATTGAATCTCGTGAGCACAACCAACAAAGCAGATGAAATGCCGCGTCTGTCACGTTGAGGACAGCACGACGTCGTCTGAGAGAGAACGAGGAGGCCATTTAGAAATGATTTCACTGCCCATCTGGGACGGACTCACGTGGTTTCTTTGTGGTGGTGTTGATGGGCGCCGACTGTGGCCCAGGGCCGGCCGTATTGAAGGCCGCCACAGAGAGGTAGTACACCGTGTTCGCTTTCAACCCCGTAATGTTCACCAGCGTGTAGTTTCCAGATATGCGAACTTTGCCAACGGTGTCTGGTTTGGTGTCGTCTTCCCAGTACACGACCTGTTGGGCAAATAAATATATAAATAAATGAAAATGGTGCCACAAACATCCAGATTCTAGCGATGCATTTCACTGCATTATTGAAATTCATATTCCATCATGAAATCTAAAATGCTGTTTGTATTACAGAAGGGAAGGAGGAAGCGATGATGAATAATACATTTTTGACTAGTGGAGTCTCGATTACTGATGCACATCCTCTCTACCACCCAGGCCATATAAACAGGGCATTAGTGGGTCATATGATAACTGACCTAGGAAGAGAAATGATTTCATGATGATCGCTGCCTCTTCAGTTCATGAAAACAACCTCAGCTCTTACTTTTGTCTGAGGAAAAAACATTCAAAGTTTTCTTGGAAATATTTCAAAATGCTTCATTTGTACTAAGAAATCACCAAAAATCGGTTCTATGTTAAACAAGATGCAGAGTTTGTTTTCCTTCAGGCTATGAGTGTCCAATTAAGGGCGCAGGTGAAGAGATATTTGATAAAGCAAACGGGCTGATTTGCCGCTTGCTTTGGGTCAACCTCAATATTTATGTGTCAGGTATTAAGTGACATAAGAGTTAAGTCGATGAATAAACTGAAATGTGAAGTCCGCCCTCGGGGATACTCTCTGCTATAAATTATTTCAGTTCAAATTTGTTATCAATTAAAGCTGTGTATGATAAGCAGTTTACAGTAATGTAATCTTTTCAGCAGTAATAATGATGATTACATTAAACTGGATTCGCAAACGTCTAATTAAAGGGCTGAGCTCCATGTATATGCAGCTCCGTGGCTCCACAGATCCATACTGTCGGTGGCCTATTGAGATTCAGCAGCTTAAACCCACTTCAGGACCGTGTTTGGAGAAATAAGCTCTGTTCTAAAAGGACAATGTGGCCACTGCTATGGCAACTGGAGAGCTTTGTGCTGAGGGCCAGAGGTGACAGATATTGAAAGAGCACCGGGGGAGGAAAAGGGAAAAAAAAAAAAAACACAGCCCTCTTTGCATTCTTGAAAGGATGAGGGATTTTATTTTCCTCCTGTGGGTTTCATGATATTATTACACTTAAAACTAAATCTTTGCATACATACATGAGACCATATAGTAGAATATTTTATGCTTAAAAAAAAAGAGAGGGAAAAAACTAATTTTAAGAACAATGAAAGGACGGTTATGAGCTGATAAACAAGCCACGGGGAAAGGCTCAATTATCATGTTATTTGAGGGGGAAAAAAAAGAAAAGTCATAACATACCTCGTAGCCAAGCACTCTTTCAGGGACGGCGGGGAGAGCTTCCCAGATCACTTCAATTTGCACTGCAGACACACTTCTAGTCCTAACCCTCTTAGGAGCCACACTGGGGACTGCAGAAATAGAGAATTCCCAGAGACTCATCCAACACCATCACACACACACTAATAGCAATAAGAGGAAAGGCACAGAATAGACCTGTAGTTTCGCTGAAAAGCCACAGCTCTCTTTTAATGGGATCTGTGACTGACATAAGGGAAGACTATCTGCCCAGCAAATTCAATTAACAGAATACCTCCCTGACAGCACAGTGGAGTAAGTGTCTGCTAGGATTTCCTGTAATCTACCAGCATGATAACTAATATCAAGTTGACATTCCCAGCTTGAGAGAGGAGGGAAATAACAGCACCGGGAAAAAAAAAAAAATCATTTCATCATTATTATTCCAAGGTCATAGTTGTAAGGAGAGAGATTATAGCTTATTTAAGCAACACTTTCTGCTGCCGGGCTGTCAGGGCAGTGCCGTACCTTCCTCTGCAGAGTACACGGTGCCAATAGAGCTGAAGGGCCCCTCCCCTCGGTTGTTGTACGCCCCCACTTTCACGTCAAAGGGGGAGAAGGGTGGGATGGTGTCGTTGCGGAAGACGTAGCGCGCCACGCCAGGTGTGGAGATAACCGCTCGTGTCCACGTGACCGTGCCCACGGGCCTGAAGGCGATGATGTAGCCGAAGCCCTCTCCGTTCTGCAGTTCCTCGGGAACAGGCTGAGAGCAAAACACAAAACTATAGTGATATTAAAACGCATACAGACAAAGAAACAGACAGGCCCGTCTCTGCTGCGCCACGACTCGACAAGGGCTTCTGCGATTAGACACAGCCACTCCTTTTTCTGTGCCGGCACTGCCCAGAACACTCCACAATCACCTTTCTTGCCTCATCTTTTCCCCCTGCATGGCTATGCAACTGTAGCTAAAGTGCTAAACTCTTCAGAGGAAATGCTCTCTGTCCCTGCTTTTGGTGGGAGAAATGGCACTGGGAGGCTGAGCTGGAGGAGAGGTGTCTCGCTCTAATGTGGGTCATAAAATCGCTCCGTTCAATTCTGCACAATTAAGCAAAACCATTACTCGGCCACGGAGAGAACAGTAAAATGTGACAGATGACTTACCTCCCATGTTATCACTAATTCAGACTTGGTGCCGCCTCCACCTCCGACATCAGTGGGAGCTGTATCAGGAACTGAGAGATAAAGCCCAGAGGGGAGCAATTAGAACACAGTTTACAAAGCTCAACGACAAACCTCAACCGTACTGGTAGCCTTATGACAAAGGTGCCTGCTGCAGATCCTCTTCTTCCAGTTTACACCCCACAAATCCCTCATTCTGTGCAAACACAAACATTTCACAGCGCCGCGAATTACTCATATTTCCCAAATGTCACTGTGCATAAATACCGAGCCAAGATCTGTCGTAGTCTGCAAACGACATACGCCTCGCTCACCCTGATCCCATTCACACTCAGCTGTTTGTGCACTGCAGTGTGATGACAAAGCTGATAGTGGAGGTGGAGGAGCACTCGTGCACGTCCTTATAGTATCCTTTAGTAAGTGGAGCATCGCGTTTAATGTGTCAGTAAATGGTTGTTGGAGCATTTATGCCCGATGCCCATGTACGGTTGCCTATTAGGCTTGAGTGTCGGGATTCTTCCTGAGAATTCTCGCTTGTGTGCGACTGTGTATCTATTAATTCAAGACTGTGCACTGAAACAGACGTTCACATTGCTGTCATAGCTACATCCTGACTTTGAGATGCCATTAGTACTGTAATATGACCCTTAAATATTATTTAACCAAATAAGAGGAAGTGCCTGTGAAGATCAGTGTGTTCAAACTGTCCTTGGGCAAAATACTGAACCCCAGACTGCTCCTGAAGGCTGTGTGAGTGAAATGAGATTCGTTGCTTTCTAATAAGCAGTTGGCACCTCGCACGGCAGCCTCCTGTGAATGTGCAAGAATCCAGTGCTGAGAATGGGTGAATGTGATGTTTAGAGTAAAAGCACCTTGAATGGTCATAAGAATAGAACGGCACTTTACAAGTACAGTCCATTTACCATTGCCAAAGCCCACTCCTTTATGAACAATATAACTACACAAGTCAGGGCCAGCACTCGGCTTTTAGTGGCCAAAAACTAGACTTCGATTGTGGCTCAAAAAAAAAAAAGAGATGGACAAATCGATTCACATCTAATCTCTCACTATCATTGAGGGTTAGCAAGTCACTACAAACAGAAACATTGTGTGAAAAGTAACTGAAAGAGAAGAAATAGTTCACAGACTGTGGATCCTGCAGGATCATTTTGTCCAGAAAACAAATAAACTAGTTGTTGTAAGTTGTACTGTAAAGTAGAAAGTCAGCCCAGAAACAGTCGAGAGGGAACAAATTCTTATCTGAACTATTTTTGTTTGGGTTTATTTTTCTCATTTATTATGTCAGAGGTGCTGTGGTCACATTTTAACTGAATATTTAGTGATGGCTACAAAGACAGAGTGTCTTCTGACACAGCGGGAAATATGAATCTGCAGGTTAATGGACGTGTGGCGTGAGAGCGTGTGAAAAGGGTTAATTGCGTGAGTCTCTTGGTCATTGCGTGAGAGTTAGCAGCCTCTGAGCGACTCAGTCAATCTTATATGAGTGACCTCTGCATGACACCTCCAGGCTTCATTAATCTCAGCACAAAGATCGATCTATAAATATTATGAAGATTATGAAGCAAAAAAACATTAATTCATTTTGGTGTTTTTTCTTTGATAGAGGTGCTGAAACACAGACTTTGCCAAAATCACGAAACCTCTCGTAACTTTTACTTCTTTGACTTTTCTCTAAAATCTTGCATCTATCCGAGGTTGAACGTCAATTAAAATGCAGCCCGAGTCACGAGCTCTGTCAGAGCTGTCGGGACATTTTTATTTTCAGTAGACGATCAAAAGCTTCCCGGTATGATTTTTTTTTCACCTCAAAAGGTAGTGTGAAGGAATTGTTGCTTTAATATCGTGTACCAATTAATAAAGAACATCAGAAAGTTCAAATTAATATCATTTTTAGAGGTAATTAACCACAGGACTGCAGTTAAAGTGTAGAGCCAGAATTCCCAGGAAGAGTATCAAACAAATCCTTCAACACGCGTGTGTTTGTGTGTGCAGTGAAGTGTGCAGTTTCACATACTGGCGTCCTCTGTCCTGGTCTTGGTCGAGGCTGGGCTCGGCTCTCCCAGGCCTACGTTGTTGCGGGCCACCACCCTGAACTCGTACTCCACCCAGGCGTTCAGACCCACCACTGTGGCTGTCAGCATGTTGCCATTGACCACCTCTGGCACTGCAAAGTGGAAATTAGTTCTTTATAAAATCAGGCTGCGTCACAAGTGGACTCAAATTGAATGATTAATGTATAAAAACCCACATAAGAAAGCAGATAAACCCTGCGGGGGCGACAGGAGGAGCGTTTCACGGTACCTGTGTCAACAGCCTGCCAGCCCACTGTGAACGGCGTCCGGGCCTGGATGATGTAACCGGTGATGGGGCTGCCGTTGTCCCTTCCGGGAGTCCAGGAAAGCTGCGCTGTGCTGTCTGTGATCTCCTCCACTGCTACCTTATCCGGAGGACCTGGCGGACCTAAATCAGTCAGACAACCGGACGGGTGAACCCGAGGTGAGTCCGACCCATTCCGAGAAGCCTCTCCTCATCAGAGTCATAAAGATTTCCGCAGCTCGTTACATATCAAGGCCATCACGCTCCCTGTAATTAAGGGCTACGTCCTTGGTGTGTGTGCATGCAGGGGCTTTTTATTCACTGCGTGTGTGATGCGCAGGGCTACGAAGTGATTACTGAACATGGGAACACCAGCAGAGGAAAAAACACACGGGATGGAATCATTTATGAGGAAAGGAAAGAGGGCTACATGGGAGCAGGCCGTGGTGGGAAGAATAAAAGAAGAGCTAATGGAGAGAGAGATGCAAGTGCTTGTGATTATTATGAGCTCTGGCCCTACCATGTTGCTGTTGTTTGCGCTACTGCTCAATTATTCAAATGCTTTGCATGATATTTTGCCGATGTGTAAATGAGCCAATTATAGTCATTTTCTGTGATAAACATTGCCTTCTCAAAGCACCTGGGACAGCTATTACAGTTTGTTAAGGGCATGAATACCAATGTAAATCTCCAGAGATGAGCCCACACAGCGAGCCAGATACACCAAGCACATATCAACAAAGCTACCTCAGCCTCAAGTCACACATGCTGGAGCGCGTGTGTTGCCGCCACGACACATACAGTATATAATGCAAACAGAAGCTGACATTCATTTTGACTGAGGTAGCATCCATTCTTGCTTCGCTCCGGTGTATATTTACAGGAAGCCTCAGAGATTACTCACATCTTTCTCTGTCAGACTTCTTTCTCCTTGAATACTCGTGCAGATGCTTCAATGCCACACCGTTTTACAGTAAATATGCATTCAGGCACTCAAGCTCTTGAAATGAATTGGTTCTCTTACCTTTGACGACCAAGATGGCAGAGGTGGACAGGCTCTCAACATCGGTGTCAATAACGCACACATATTTCCCTCCATGGTTCAGCTGGATGTTACGAATCATCAGATCCCCCGATATGGTCTATAAGGGGACGTGATCGTTGAGAAAATAAGGCTAAGTAAGAGCTGTAGTATTATTTCATCAGGCAGCTTCTGGCTCTGGATTGTTTCAAACATTTATAATGCTTTGCACAATCACACCGTCTCCAGGCCACTGATTTTTGCATCTCTTCAAACACCAACAACAGACATGGCAGATGTACTCTGCACAAATAATGCTATTGGCTGCCCTTCAGGCTCTACCCGAACCAAACCAGCCCCCCTCCCCTACACCCCAACACCCCCACCAGCTACACACAGGACACACAAAACAAACACAGTCCTGTTAATTGGCAAGACTTTACTAATTATTCTGTAATTACATAAGCTCAAGCAAGATACGAGTATATGTCCCAGCGTAAAGAGCAAATATTATTTTACATAAGCAGGCTGCATGAGGGAACACAACAAAACAACAGTGAACTTTGAATCAACTTCCTCTTCTGTGTGAGGATAGTTTTTTTTTTTTTTTTTATCTGTGGCTGCGCTCAGGAGAATGTTTTAAAGGATGAGGCTGGTGTATTCTATATTTTTTATTATCTATAACAAATCCCACCAAACAGACCAAAACCTCGTCCACAGCATGCTCCCTACACTGTCTGTGGCAGTCCTCTTAAATAACAAACACTGAATGTAGTTTCAGTTTTGAAAAAGGCTAAACAATGTCCTGTAAAAGCTGGGCGCTGTAGCTCTTAGTGAATATTACTCATACAGGAATAAATATTGTTTTTGTTGGGGACTATTTTCAGCTGCGGATTACACTGACCGGCCACTTCGTTATGTACACTTGTACAATCCAATGTGATCCAATACACCAACTCTGCATTAAATTCTACTGTTACAGCTACTGTTAAGCTTATTATGTTTCAGTTTTTGGAGACACTGTCAGAGAGGTCATAATTCTACTTTATGTTTATTATTGAGGTCGTAGCGGGTGCTGTTGTTGAACAGGAGGGCATTATACTGAGAGGTGTTTTAATATTATGGCCCTCTCAAAATATTAGAAACACCTCTTAACACCACTGCAAACTACAACCTCAATAGTTAAACTAATACCTCTCTGACAGTTTCAACAAAACCTGAAACATTCTAAGCTTCATTACAGCAGAATTTATGTGAGAGATGTTGTACTGGATCACATTATATTATACACGTGTACCTATAATGACCGTGTTGATCAGAGTAAAAGAACAGGTCAACCAGTACAAGTGTGGCTCATTGGTGCTTTTTTAAAAGTCCAGTGTGTAGGATTTCGTGGCACCCTAATGATGAAGTTGCAGATTGCAACCAACTGAATACTCTCTCATGCCTCACCCTCTCCTTTCAAGCATGTAGGAAAAACTCTGGCTGTGAAATTCACATAAAAAGAACAAGTCCATATCTAGATCAGTGTTTGGTTTGTCTGTTCTGGGCTTCTGTATAAAAATGGCAGTTATCTATATGAAGGACTAATTTTAAGACATGGAAAACATAACAATCCTTATATTCAGGTGACTATACACTAATGAAAACATAGTTATGAATACTCTACAATATTCTATTTGTGCCAATAGATACACCTAAATCTTACACACTGGACCTTTAATGGACAACAACGGAGCTTGGGGGCACAGAGGAGAGAGCTGTCCTAAACAAAAGTTGACAACTGTTGAGAGAAACGTGGCAAAATCTTTGGTCGCAGATCCAAAATGGTGGTTCTAAATTAGACAGTGAGACACGTCTACTTACAACTTGCAGAGAGAATTATTGCGGTATCTCAATTCTCAGGTTGTAGTTTTTAGTCCAAACTGTGTCTACAAACCAACTAATCAAAAGACTGCATTAAGTGACACAGAATAAACTGTGATAAACTAGATACCACACTGGTAAGTGCCACTTTTAAATGACATTGCAATGTCTACAAATTTTGTGTTGTTTCGTGTAGACCCACCCTGCATAGTGTAACATGCACTGAACCTTTAATCATCATAGTAGGACCAATTCATTGTTGGTTTAGTAATGCTGTATCATCGTATCCACACAATATTATTCTCTCATTCTGACGGTGCATAGGAATCCAAAGTCACTTCTTGAAGTGGCCTGTCACAAAGCATGTCAGCCTGTGAAAAGTGGTGTGTTGCTCTTGAAAACGAGTCACCTAAGGGGCGAGACTTGCTGCAGTCATAGCAGATTTCATCAACCCCAGCAGCTAGTGATCACAGCTCCACTCTGCAGCAACTGAGCAAGAACGCCCGTGGATCTCCACCTCTCTGCAAAAGCTGACAAAGCTGGCACTTCTACGCGGCCATGGGGCTAAAGAGACTACCTTTCCGGCTCTCTTTCCCCACCCTCCCTTCCCTTCCCTTCCTTTCATCTCCTCTCCCTCCCGCCTGACAGTTTCTACGCACAGCTCTGCCATGTCTGATTCTCTCTGCAATGTCAGCCACCACCTGGCCGACCTGAGAGCCCGCGATGGAGAGCAAGGCGTTCCTGCCTTGGCAGGAAGGGAGTGATGAGGCAGATTTGCTTTAATTATGTTAATTAATTCATCAGAAGCTGTTGAGCGGGGGGCTGGTAATCTCTCTGGACAGGGGAAACACATTCTGTGAAAACTATATCTCATTATATGTGCGTGCACAGTTCAATGTCATTAGTAATTGCTATTCGCATTCATGAAGATATGAGTTTGGCATGCCCACAACACTGTGAGGGCATTCATTCAGCCTTTTACAAGAGAATGGCAGCGATCAAACTGCTGACCTTGGATGATAAATGGCACTCTGACAAGCTATGAACTTTGTGTGTCACCAGAAGGAACAAATATTCGACAGAGTCCTCACTAAGTGTTATTTCAGAGTATAAGGATTTCAAATGAACATTAACTGGTGCCAGGGCTGCCCTTGGTGAATGCCAGCCAGCTCATTACTTAATTATTTTGGGGCTCAAGATTCATAAATAGGTATGCAAATTCAATTATGGCAGAGGCAGATGATAAGAAAATGTTCTCCCTTGGGGTGGGGGAATTAGAAGTTGAAGGGATGAATAATATAAAGACTTTAGAAATGAAGACCCTCCGTGTGACTGAAATGGCATTTCACCGATATATCTTTAGAAGTGTAACACGCGGCAGCTCACACTGCCGATTCAAAAGGTAAGAATCCCGATTACAGACCTGATAGTGTCATTCATTGAGGGCTCGACAGCATGTGAATGAAAGGATGTAACTGAGTCTTAACAGATATCTCTATCTTTTTTGATATTCCATCCACCGCTGACCACTGGGAAACTTTCAGATGCATGAGTGTTGGCATACATTTCTCTGCTTTGGTATTACTGGTGTCTAAAAAGCCCTCAGCAGGGCAGTGGAGCATACCCTTGCACATCACACAGTATGTCCCAATTAATCCCAGAATAGCCAGAAAGTAGCTGAGTTTAATGCTTGAGATGACTCACCCCGCCCACTCTTTCGAAATGATCGCTGTCTCGCTGGAAGTCGATGAGCTGGCCGTTGAATGCCCACGAGAAAGACACATCCAGAGCTGGATCGCAGGCAATCTGGCAGGGTAACACGATGCTCTCGCCAACAATAATCTCCATGTTAGTCGGCCTCATGGTGATTCTTGTGGGCTCTGGCCAGACAACAGACGACAGCGTAGCATGTTAATATCTCTGCCGCGGGAACCTTTAACACCACCGTGACCCTTGCAACTGCCATCTCACTTCAATTCACAGCTAAATCAAGTCACTGTCATTAAATTAGCCATGGATACGTGCTTTTTCCTGATTTTAATAAGCACTTAAATTCCAAGCCTGTCCATTAGCAACATTTAATGACATCTCAGGTTCGCACTTCATGTTCGGGGATCAATTTGGAAGAAAATGTTTGAAACAGGATTACAGAGATGGGAGCACACTCCCACTGGTGGCTGTGGTGGATTGGAGGCCTCAGAGTATGTTGAGGAAAGGTCACAGTAATTAAATTCTGTGACATTAAATGGTTCAGCTGTCACTGCATGAGAAGAATAGAAGCTAATGAGAAAAGTAAGTCAGGTGACTGCACACACACACACACACACACACACACACACACACAACAGACTAAACTGGAGTACGTGTTATGTCACAGTATTCATAAATAATGACCTTTAACTAAATCAGGGATAATGTTTTGTTGCTTACTTTACTGCTGTTTTGCATAATGTATACCAGCCATATTAATTTGACAATAAACTTGGTTGTTAAAGTTACACATGTAGTATAACTTGAATATACTGTAAATGAAAATAATGAGAAATGGTTGACCTTTATTTTGGAAGAACTGAAAGGAAATTTGCTAAACCCCTCCCTCGATTAGCTATCATCCAATCATAATTTTACAACCGTTTTTGGATTTCTTCATGTCCATGTGTCCATGACGCTGCAGAAAGACAGATGGGTGGTGTCTTTGTATCGTGTATTCGAAACCAAAGACACAAGAGCAAACGTGTAAATACTGAAGCCACAGACATTAGCATGGCTGGCTAACTAGCATGCTAACTGCAGTAGTAACCTGGTGTTATTCCAAGGTCAGTAATTAGCATGTCATTAGCTGACTACATAAACTACAATACGTAGGGTTACACAGTCATTTGAAAAAAGGCCTGTTTAGGATGGACGCATCGACTACGTGAAAACAGCAGCCCCGGGTTATGCTAACCCGCTACATCAGAGTTGGTGAAATGAATTTGTTCACTTGAGATGACTTGCAGAACTCAGTTTACATCAAATAACAATTTCTAAGCTTTGTGCTGTGTATGAAGCCATGAAATGCATATTTTAAAGAAGAAGTTCAGGAAAGTTTTAGGCTTACTTCTTCCAAGAGTTAGATTGATAGATCCAGTCCTTGTGCTAAGCTAAGTTAGCCGCGCGAGTGATAGTAGCTTCATAGTTTGTGCAAAGACATGAGAGTGGTTTTGATGCATGCTAGCTACAGCTAACAAAATCTGCTAAGGAGAGTGGTTATTTCAGCTGTTATAGTTGAAATCACACACCTACTGTTGCAAACATCAATATGAATAGCTGCCTCTGTTATCATGGTAAACTGTATACTTGCTGTGTGTGCTTGAATGGGAAGCTAGACAGGTATATTATTGACAAATGAGGGCAGGGTGTAGCGGAGGGATAATTATAGGTGAGTTGTTGATGCTGAAAAGTAGGACTCACCTGTGATAAGCAGCCTCCCTGTCGTGCTTGCTGTTCCAAACTGATTCTTAGCGACGCACGTGTAGCTCGCTGCATCCCGTCTGGTTACGTTGGCGATCTTTAACGTCCCATTGGGAAGCAGAGTAATCCTGAGGGAGGCAGAGCAGCTTTTGAATGTATCGACTAAGGTGGAACAAAAATGAACTCAGCTTTGTATTTGCATCCGCCTGTAGTCATTATTTTGCCTGTGCTCATTATTTTGTGCTCAGCATCTTCACATGTGACAGTGTATTTATTTTAGTCTTCGTGTAGTAGGTCTACTGTACCTCTACCCAATTGTATCCTTGTCAAAATGGAAAAGCCTCTGAAGCACTTTGACTCTCGTGGTGCTTAAAAGCTCTCCGCTAAAGCCCAGGAAAATGAAATTCTTTGAGGTGGGTTAGCAGCAGGAAGGTTGACCCAGCACCCTGACTGTGGTGGGCTAAACTACTAAATGAAGAAATATTTTTACAAACAGCAACACTGAATAAAATGTGCTTTACTCTATCATGCTGGGAGGTCACTGACTTACTGGATATTTAATAAAAGCCAGTATATAAGCTAAAGACATAGTAGAGTGCTGCATAAGACAACAGTGCACTGCAAGACGATTCATCAGGCGATTAAAAGATATACATAAGTGATAATAATAATGAATTATATTGTCGCTCTTTGAAATATCAATAATATATGTCATGTTTTGTTTGGAAATAGCCATCTTGTGAAAACAGCATCAGACATATTGAAAGCTGGTTCTCTTTTAAAGATTATGTAACTTTTGCTAAGCAGCAGCTACTGCAGCTGCAAGAGATCATGCTGAATGCTAAAGAACTACTGTAGTAGCTCAGTAGTTTAGCACAAATGCAGTGAGGGAGTCATAAAGTCATTGAACAGGGTGATGTCAGTTACACAACAGCATCTACTTAAACTTGGCAACCATTAGCCACCGTAAGTTAGTCGTCACACCAGACAAAATAAGGCTGTGTAGCATCAAAAGGGTTTTGAACTGAGCAAGGGTGTCTTTTATTGCTAATGAATCAAACTTTTCATTTGTAGGTGGAAGAATGTGTTATCTGTTCATATTAATATGGCATAATTTCACCTTTACCTCATGTGGTATAGCTACGCAGAAGTGTTTTATTCCATTTGGCCAGGTTTTGGACTATGATATCTGTGTCTGTGAGTTCTGCTTCCATCCCCAACATAATGAAGATGAATAGAATTTGTGGTGCTCGCAGAACTGAAAAACTACGAAAAAAATTAGCAAACAGCAATGTGTCTTTCCAGAAGTAATATCTGGATGAATCACAGAGCTCACAGTTACTGGAGCTACTTTCTACTAAATAAATAGTCCCAGTGAAAACTGTTGACAGTGTGTTCTGCAAATTATTCAGACAGATATCTCCAAACCTGGGTAAATTAACCTATTATTAAAATTATCTGCATGGCTAGACACGGCGAGAGGGTAATTGAGAAAATATGTTTTTCATAATTTAGGTGAAACTAACATTAACTGATGTGGTATTTAGTGACAAAAACGTGTACACAATTCATACTTTAAACCCTGCTCCAATTTACGGCGTGGCTGCATAGATGAGAAAACAATTCCCATCCCGTGTCTACATACTGTAAATCCAGCGCCGTGCACCTTAAAAGACTATGTGGGCTTCACATACAGTGTACTAAATGTCAGTCAGCTTGGGAATTTCACCAGCTATAGATGTAGCTCCCCATCTGGAGCCAAAGAAGGCGCCTCGGTGCTGTTTTGACAAGATGCTTGATGCTCGTATTGTTCTCTTTCAGACCTCCTTTTGAATAAGTAGCATAGGAGTGATTCAAACAGCACAAAGTCAAGCATTTCTTCAGTGCGCTGGGATGCCAGTGCTGGAGTTGTTCTTATTCAGTCTCTCCTGCCTTTTGTGTGTGTGTGTGTGTGTGTGCTGTGAATTCTCTTGCAGCTGGGTTTAGTCACCGTCTAAGCTTTTCTCCCCCCTCCAATCGGTATGATGAAAAGTCAGCGGATAGATTGCTAAAATGTGTCACTCCTTGCCTCTTGATCTGCTTTTGGATTTCTCTACCTTTTATTTGGCTTTTTAGTATTGTGTGAAGTCTCTTTAGCAGCTCAAATTCAGCTTCAATAAGAAATCAGACAAGAGGACAACAAACTAAATTAAGCACCACTTTATGCCGCTTAGAGTGGTGCTTGAAGTCTGCCCATTGTCTTCAATAATGTCTGCGTGTGGAGTTTTTCGTCTAGTGAGACGACTGCTCTCAAATCTGCGGTAACATTTTTGCCCTCTCAGCTTCAGCTCAAACTCTACTTGTGTGGCATGATGAAGCAACTAATTACAGGTGCAACAGTTTCACTGTCTGCTTTTCACTTCCTTCATCTGTCTCGAAGCCGACAGAGTTTATCTTCAGCGGCGGCTCCATTTGCTAATCTTTTATCTTCTTAAATATTTCATGCATGCAGTGTTGATACGACCAGCGAGCGTCTTCATCCCTCACACTGAGCTATTTGCACACGAGGGTGCACGCAGTATATTAGCCGTGTGCAATTTTCCTGGTGGGTGCCCTGCTCTCATTCTCCTCATTAGCCTTTCTCTCTATGCACCTGCACAAATGCCAAATACACTATTCAAACAAGTCGGCTTGCAGGGAACGTGAATAAAAGCTGCTAGGAATATGCGCTCGGACTTTCATCCTACCTTTCAGTTCTCTGCAGGATCTCATTCCCTTTCTTCCACAGGCTAATTGCTGGGGGCGAGGCCTGAGGCTTGCATTCAAGAGTGACTTCGCTGCCTGAGCGAGCTTTTAGCAAGGCCCTTAATGGACTTTTGGAGAAACTGGGAGGTGAAGCTGTGTGTTGGGGGGGGGGTCGGGGGAGGAGGGTTGGGACAGAGAAAAGCATGAGATTAAAGAATAACGGCAACGTGAACCTTCACAGATCAACCATGCTGTACTGACATTGACTCTCCTTCAGCTTTAGCGGCTCAAAATATCAGCGTGAGCTCAGCAGGAAGGCCCTACTGGGCTCAAGGCTATGGACCCACCTTTCAACTACACCCTCGCCAGAGCTTCCAACTGTTGTCCGCACTCATCATCACATTTTCCCAGCCATCATTTCAACCGCCAAGTGTCATCACATGTATCAAGACAGAATCTAATTTCTCATCAAGCCAGTCAGAAGGAATTCATCAAAGCTTTGCAAATAAATCAATACCCCATCTACATGAGAAAGCATGCACAATGCCACAAAGCAATGCGTTTGTACTATCCAAATCAATATGATGAAACGAGTGAAAGTAAAATGAGACACTCCATCAGATTCATATTTTTGGCTGGCAGAGCCCATAGTGACATCAAATGAGTCTGCAGACTGATTGCTGAGGAGAGCTATAGCAGGCTGCTGGTTTTTATCTAAGGAGATGATCAAACGCACAGACAGATAAGCAGGATAAAAGCAGAGGGAGGGATGCAATCTTACCTAACACCATTAGTTGGGCACTGGAATATATAATGCCATGTTTGTTTTCAGCCACACACTGATACATCCCGGAATCTGACAGGTTTAATGCAGCTATAGAGAGAGCCCCGTTTTCGATTTGTACCCGGCCCTGCGGAGGAAAGAGAAACAGTTCTGCATATCCATTGCAAAGGCCAGACTATTATGTCCAAAAGCGCAGCAGCAATTATCGGTGCACCATGAAGGGAGGAGGACAGCAGGAGAGGAGGAAGAGAAGAAGGCAAAAAAAAAAAAAAAAACACACACCACACAGCTAAAGAGCCTTGTGGCATTCTACGTATGTTCAGCTTGTAATGGGAGAACAGATGAGGAGGCAGCGGTGAAAAGTGCTAACCTGCATCTTAGATACACAGAAAAGAGGCTATGTTGACAATAGCAGCAGCAGCAGGAGCATATTAAAAAGTCATTTATTTTCTGTGCTTGTTCAGTTGGAAAAACTATGATGACAGCTCGGATGATGACTTCAAATTATTTTTTTTTAACCCAATGATCTTGTCAGAGATCTCAGTGCTGCAGGGTGCAGTGGTTTCTTATACTTCTGTCTTAATTACTGTATAGACACATATAGAAAGATGGTGGGCAGTCAAACAGCATACATTAGGGGAATACACATCATCACATAAACACTGAACATCTAACTTGGAATTGCAGCATGTTTGTACAAATAATTTTAGCACTTGCTTCGGATTTAAAGGGGCACTCCACCGATTTTACACATCGATACGTTTAGCAGTCATATATGGGGTCTTGGGGAGAGTCTGGAGGGAGTTTGAGGAAACTCTAAGGGCATTATCTTGGACAAAAGCTGAAACTGAGTTTGAAACATGGGAATTTTGGTTGCATTGTGAGAAATTAAACTCACTAGGAATTCTTCCTGTTATTTCCCCTCCAGATTCTCTTCTTTCCCTTGTTGCATTTTGATGTTTATGAAGCAGATTATTGAATAAAAGATCCAGGATGTGAACCTTATACTCTACCTTATAGCCTTATACCTTATAAGCTGAAACATTTACATTTACAAGTCAGGCGGTTCTTCGGACGCATTCAGACAGGATCAGGCACTGCGGCGAATCGCCACAGGGTTGTACGGTGGTGTGTGGGTGGTTGAGGTGGTCTGCTTGGCGTGTCTGTTTGTGCTGAATGTAACCACTGTGAAACAATCAGGAAATAGCTTTTTATTCCTCTGATTAGCTTCATCAAGGACGGTGCTATGAGAGTCTATGTCTCTTGACCAATGCTCGGTCCCTCTCTCTCAAACCATCAGACACAAACCAAATTAAACTTCTTCATGTCTCTATTTTGCAGCATAAATTGTGAGTCAGACTCAGATTTAGAAGCTGGGTTCGTGAAATAAACAAAGTCAGAACACAACAGGTAGAGTATCAGAGTTTAGAGTTTAGTCTGAGTTTCAGAGACATTTCAGGCTGACTGTGGAGGTTTGCCCAGTCTGCGTGTCTGATCGGTGGCTGCAGTGTGACATCAGGCTGTGTTTTTTCCAAAAGTTGGATCCGGCTCAACTTCTTCACCGCAGGACACTGAGTTTGTTGGTGGACCGTCGCAGCCAAAACAGACCGAACAGAATGAATGGTATAACCTGCGTTTTGGCCACAGCACCAGATCCTGTCTGAATGTGGCCTTCTTTGCATCAGTTTGCATCAATTCACCTCCAATAACGTCTTTCCATTGGCTTTACATAAATGTGCCTTGCATTCTGTCTGAACACACCTCATTCACACCTGGCCTTAACTTGCGATCTGTATCTGGATGTCTCACAGAAGAGGAAAAAACACACGTTAGGCTGGTCTAAATGTACACATAATGCATTGCATGCAATCAGATCGACTAGACTGCGTCTGAGGGTGATCTGCCGTACAGTGTGATCAGATCTCAGCCACGTGTTGATTCAATTCGTACAGCACAACTAAAAAAATGAAAGCGAGCCCAGAAGTAATACCTAGCAAGTCTCATAAAAAGGATTTAAAAACGAATGTATGCCGAGATAAAATAACAATGCAGGTAGAATCGAGATAATGTTAAAAGTTATTAATACCAGGTGTGAATGCAAAGCCCCGTGGATCAGACGGCATTATCCAGATAATGTGTACAGATGCAGATAACATGTTGATATCAGGTGTAAATGGGACCTAAAAGCCTCCTTTTTAAATCTGTCTGCAACATTATGAAAGCACAGCACTGAATCGCTGGAGTACCCCTCGAAATTCACGAACAGCCGCTCTACTTTGCAAGTGGAAAATGGACGAGAGGATGATTCTCGCCATTGAAAGCCGGTTCTGATACAGACCACGAGTTCATCCAGAACCGCGCAACTTCACAGTTAATCTGTTTCTGTACGTTTTTGATTCAGTGTAACTCATTAGCAGATCTGACTTGCTGTGTTACTTCATCAAATCCGGGAAACGTTTTAGGCAACACCAAAGCTGTGAAAAAGATATTATAGGCTTCTGCACCAATTATGTAGAGAGAGACGAGTTGAGCTTTAGCTTAGCTTCACAGTAAGCCCCAAAACAGCTTCATCACTGCTTAAAAGAGATTTTCAAGTGTGCCGAACTCTTCTGGAGGGATGAACACCGCTCCCATCTGTATTACAGTGAGAAATCGAACAGATCTCCATACCTCTGCCATCACTTGGTCCCCATTCTTCAGCCAGCTGTAGGATGGTTTAGGCTTTCCGTTGGCTTTACACTCCCAGAAGAGGTTCTCCTCGATGGACAGAGCCGTGTCCGTCATTGTCTGAAGCCAGTGAGGTTTGGCTAAGAATAAATGAGAGGATTACCTTTTCAAAACATGCATTTTAATTAAAGAAGCAGTGGATTAGTCAAGAGCGCTATCAGAAATCATAAAGCTGTTAAAGCAGCCTTGCATTAAATCATCAAAGTTGAAACTCAACAAGTGGATTATCAGTAAAATGAGGAAGGCAGGTTGGTAAACAATGAATTTGGAGCCTCTAAAATAATGTTTACTTTTTATTTTCAAGTCTGGATCCAGAGCTTTACCTGGAATTTCATGGTAACGTCATGCCCCGTGTTATACGTTGTAGACAAATAGGTTTTTTTGTCACACAGATGAGATTAAAGCCGCTGCTCACATGCATGTTTCCATACAAATGTGGATATCTGTTACAGACACACATTTGTGCATCTCCCTCCGTTCACCGTCATCCAATTTGAAATGGTTCACTAACCATGGAATGAAATACGACCCCGTGCAGCATTTTTGCCTCGCCGATTCTCCGCCATGCATTCGTACGTCCCGGCGTCTTCTTGCTGGAAATTAGGGATTTCAAGGACAGCGTTTGAATTCTTCATTTTGACTTTGCTGGGGAACGGGATGCCGCTGGTTCTCCTCCAGCTTATTTCTGGGACAGGGCTGCACAAAAAAAAAACAGACAAAGAAAAAGTTCCCATGGTGGCAAGTGTCAGTCGCAGTGATCAAAGTCTGATTAAGCACAGAGAGAAAAAGGGGTTGAAGCGAGAAAGCCTTGTGAGTTATTGTTCCCTACAAATCAAACTGTGATTGTTCAGATTTCCGAAGCTCTTAAAAGAACTCTGATTTTTGCTCCCTTGTCTTCTCATGCTACGGCTCTTGCTGTCCTACAGATTGATGAATCTGAGAATGAGCAATGTTACGCTTGTGCATTCTTAAATCATCTTGAGTAGCACTGTGCATGGACGAGCCTACAGCTTATTACTCACACACACACACACACACACACACACATACACACACACAATGAAGCTGACTTACTTTCCCAGAGCGAAGCATTCCAGTTTCACCACAGATTCCTTCGCAGCTGGAACTGAATCAGGGAAATGAACTTCTATTTTGGGTTCATATTCACCCATTACTCCTACAAAGGGGAGACAACAGATGACAAGCTTTACATCAATGATTAACAGCACACATTACACATGCCTCGGATCAGAGACAGAGCTGTAACGCGCTGGGACAGCTAACGTAAAAGTCTTCATGTGGATGGAGTAAAAGTGACCACTGAAGGGCTAGTAAAGAGGAGTAAAAAAAAATCAGAGGTGGCTTA
Source organism: Argyrosomus regius (assembly GCA_946959425.1). NCBI lineage: Eukaryota > Metazoa > Chordata > Actinopteri > Sciaenidae > Argyrosomus > Argyrosomus regius. The sequence goes on from OX336885.1 coordinate 4,730,237, forward strand.
TAAAAGATTCAGAGAGCACATCAGGGAAAAGACTTGCTTAGTAGTAGAGATTTATCACCTGTGGCAATGTGACTTCATTTACGACTGTATTTATATTCACATCACTAGAACGGGTCAAAGACTTCTTCGCACAGATAGTAGTATGCCCTTTACTATTATCAATTACAACCCCAATGTCTGGCAGCGAGAGGTAATTTGGGGTCCAGTGCGTGTTTTCAGATTAAAAGGTCACAAAAGACTTTGAGAAGCTGTGATAAGTGCTAGCATCTTACACACGGCACTGAAAACATACAGGAAATGGAATCGCATCTCCCTCAACACAAAATCCATACCCTCAATGTTTAGTCAGTAATGATCGGTGACATTTTCCCGCATATCGAAACGTCTCGTCTCTTGATACAACACAACAGTAATTCAAACTATAAATCAGCTCATGAAAGCTTTGACATTTCTGCTTTTTATGCTTCAAACCAATGGTTTGAAAAGGCTGAACAGAGAGGCGCACATCTAGGACTAAAAGAAAAACAATGTACCAGCTTCTAACAAGACACTCTTTGTAATTTATGGCTTCTTTTATTGGTTAATCAATTATTTATTGCTGTATTGAGGCTTTATAAGCCATTAATAACAACTACCTGGCTATGAAAAATCTGTATGTCTGGTGTTTACCCTTTCTATTTTGTAATAACGCTGTTAAGTTGTTGGCAATGCATTGCTGAATTGTAAGGTGTCTCATTTTCTTTTAAAGCTGCTGCAGATAACTGTCACATGATCCTGATAGTAACACACGAGACAGATTATGTGTGAAAAAAATAGCAGGTTTCTCTGGTTTCTCATGGTGCTCTTAATGACATTTGCAAGAATCCACAGTGTCTTAATAAAAACAATCAATCCGAGCTGAGAAAGATAGTTGACTGTTGAGTCTCATTATTCGACAACCTGGGTATGAGACAAAAAGTTACCCACTGTTAAGTTCATAAAAGTTACCCACTGCAGATTTAAGCCAACAAGTCTGCAGCTGTCATTAACAAACAACAAGTTGTGGTCCAGATAATAAGTATTGTGGGTGCCTAATAGAAAGCTCGTACCAAAAAACACATCACAGTGACTGCAGACTGCAATTTATTTTGTAGCTTCATCATTATATGTCTTAACAACTGGTCCCGAGTGAACGGTTTAATCCAGAAACTGCAAAAGAGCAAAAAATAAATAATGCTTGTTGTCTGGTTGCTCCCTGCATGCTAGTAGCAACATTTACACTTAGCCAGGAATGGCTGGAAAAACAAACTCCACTCTGTTTCATTTTGAAAAGAATAAGTCTATTTTTGTATTGTTCCAAAAAGACAAACAGACACGTCTTTTTCTACGAAACAATCCAGGTGATTTAGCCTCTTGTCGATGTCAGACAAGTAGCTTAGCAGTTAGCTCGGCGCCTGTCAAGCTCGGAAGCTAACAGTAACGTTAGCTCAAGCTGTTTGAGTGAAGAGCTGTCAGTAATATCATTAATCCAATATCAAAGAACTGTCTGGTTGGACTTAACCACAATTTTATTATTACTATTATTAATATATCTTACTAAATATGTATCTGTTATCAATGAATGTGCCTATTTTACTATTTCATAATCATATCTAAGTATGAATAAATAATGCTAAGTAAATTGCTAATTATATTTTTCAAAAATGGGGATAAAATTGATAAATATTGTGAGTTCACTTCAGGTAATGACTTCTCTCTGACTGATTAGCTTAAACAACAAAAATTGAATTATTTTACATGTTCTGTTCATGTAGAAACAATATAAGGTTGTTAGTTTGATCATATCTTGTTTAGTGGACCACAAATACAGACCTGTACCTTAATTAGTCAGAAAAAAATCTCAATTATAATGTTTTTCTAATCTAAAAAAAACATTTTTATCTCACCTTTTCAACCAAATGTAGCTCAGTTTTAACTTGAACCAAACAACAAATTGACGCATACTGGGCAATGACCACTCACAATATCTAGAATATCTTTAAATAAAGATACAGCAAACATGGCTTATTTCCATGATGACTGATATAAAGGTAAATCTGACACATAAACATAAATAATGGGATAAACCAGGGAGGTACAAACTAAAGGTTGTCTGCAGTTTTAGGCATTTACCGTCACTCCTGAGGACTAGCGGTGTAGGAGAGCTGAGCACCTTCTCCCTTGTGACAGTGTTGTTTACCACACAGGTGTAGTTGCCAACATCTGAGGGCTCCACTTTTGCAATGTACAGACTGCCGGTCTCTTGAGAGATGAATCGACGACTGTCTTGTTGGACGAAGTACGGGTATTCATTGAAGATCCAAGCAAATGTCAGCTCTGGAATAGGAAGGAAAATAGATCAACTTAGAGAAGCCTTGGTCCGCTGACGCCTTTTCAAAGCACAGATTCCACACATGCAGAGTTAGATACATCTGCTGGGATGGCAGAATATAAAAAAAAAAAAAACTACTTTGGCCTAAAAATGTTAGCATATCACATCATTTCCTTCCCTTATCTCAGGTTTCTTGGGAAGAGATACTGTGGCAAATGTGATAGGTAACAGTGCAGAAGAAATGGGAGACCTAAGGAAAGGGAGCGAAACAAAATGGATTACAGCGCGTCAGTGGCCCTCGCCTGACACGTGGCCCCCATTCTTATTCTCCGGGTCCCTGACTGACTGGGTTGGTTCACGCGAGACTCGAACGAATGGACGGATGGATGGATTGACGTATGGAAGTAGGAATCTGTTGTGATGCCTCTTCGCAAGCAGCAGGTCTACCATAAAGAAAGGAGAGACCTGCCATGATGAATTACCGTGTCACATTTGAGAAGCGCGTGCTGCACAGATTTGCAAGTGCGTGGAGATGCCCTGTGTAATATTCCACTTCGGAGGTGAGGGGCCCCGAGTCAAAAGGTGTATGCAATGACTGTCAATCATAGTCGATGCCCCCCTCCCCCGAGGGGACCAAGCTGCCCGGCTTTGGATGTGATCAAGCGTCCGAGCTGGGTGCAGCGATGCGGACACAAAGCTTCTTCTTATTAAGCAAGCATGAGCCACAAAGTCAGAGTCAGCACAACCTCTATCTGAACTATGTGACTGTAATGAGCAGTGATAGAAAGTGGCAAAAAAAATGTAAGTCAAGTAAAAAGTGGTAACACAAAACAACAGCTTTTATACAACAGAAAAAAGTGACTTACTGTATGTGCCTTTTGAGTAAACAAATGTCTATGACGGAGCACAAAAGTGATACGATTGCAATTGCTTCTGACAATAGTGTATTTAATTCATCATGTATGAGTGATGTGATAATGGATGCGGTAGTGGAGGAAAAAGCTTTTGCAGAACGCAAAGTCAATGAAGCATAATGAAAACCAGAAGGGATGCCTTATAGGTGTGATAAACTTCAGTGGAGTTCAAGGTTATGTAGCAAATCGATGCTTTCAAAATTCAAGAGAGAAGAAAGAAAAAGAGGGGGGAGGGAAGGAGAGGAAGAAGAGAGAGAAAGAGGGAGAGGCAGAGAGGGAGCAACAGGGCAAGAAGGGAAGAAAGGATCTGCAGGCTTACTTTCATTCTCCTCTGAAAATTGGAGAAAACACAATAGCGCTACGGTTACAGCAGCCAACCGCGTATAAGCCTATGTCAGAGGAAAGCTGTCAAACTGTATTTCACACAAAGTACTCTGACCCATTATCCTATAGACCAGATGTACAATGCACTGAGCTACAAACTGTTCTCTTGTGAAGGAAATTGGTTGTTCCAATGTTTAAGCTACTGTATCAAGAAGGACACAAGCTAGGCACCAGCCATTGTCCATGTCCTGAGTTCTCTGAGGATACTAACAGAGGTGGGGCTGAGTCTGCATCTTTATCGCCAATGTGTGGCCTCGCATATAAAAAAATTACATACTTAGCTTATCAGCGTAACAATTTAAACATCTTTTTTGAATGTGTGCCCAGCTAAGCTAGTTAGCTTAGCATAAATACTGGAAATGGAGGAAACAGCTAGCTTAGCTATGTCTGAAGGTAAAATCTGCGTATCATAAAAACAACTGAACAACTGTACTTTACGGGAGTAATGAGGAAGTTACTAAGTCAAAAAGTAGTAATAGTTTGTTTAGCACATAATCCCTCGTAAAACGGCAACTTTTTAAATGGGTTAAACAAATAAGCATGGTTCCCACGAGTCCTTAAAATCCTTGAAAGCTTGTGAATTTGAGTGGGGCCTTGAAAGTTTTTGTAAATAAAGTGAAAGTGCTGGAATTTATATTTCTTGTGCAGGAACATATTTAAAATATTTTCTTACTTGACGTTAGTAAATAGGCTACGAGAAAGTGTGACGCTAACGGTCACCTTGATCTGTGTCTCAAACTATGCTGTGTTGGGTTCTTGCGGGAATTGAGCCTGGAAAGTCCTTGAAAAATCTTTAAATCTGATGTTTAAGAAGGTTTGGGAAACCTGCAATTGGATATACCATGTAAATCATCGAGCCTGAGAGGTGCTGATATGCTGATAATGCCACTTTGGAACAGACTCATGCTAGCTGTTTCCAGTCTTTGTGCTAAGCTAACCAGCTGCTGGCTGTAGCTATTCTTTAATATTATCTAACTCTCAGCAAGAATCCATGTATATATATCCATGTATATTTTCCAAAATGTCAAATATTCCTTTGAGACTTGCTTAGAGACATATTGCTTTAATTAGAAACAGTCAGAATCAAGAAAGAAACACCGAAGCAGGGATTTGCTTGGTAATACTCAGTATGAAATACATAAGAGGATGATTATTAAGAGCATGTGTACATATAAATTGGTGTAAAGACAGATTAAGTTAGGAGTCAGAGAGTAATCCTTCATCAAAGGTTGCCATGTGAAACCAGTGGAGGTAATTCCTATGAGTCAGGCACAAAAGCAGCAGATCCAGATATAGCGAGCTTACCTCCAGAATGTGCAGGTGGTCCACATAAGAGAACCACTCCTTGGCCTTCACGGACGTTGACAGCACTCCTCACCGTTTGAGTTTTGATATTATCGAGATCTGATGAGTCAAATAAAAACCAAACAGGATTAGACTGCAACTTAAAGAAGTAACATCATCAACAGCAAAGAACGGCATATCATACAGCCAGAAAGGGTGTTTTTATATAGCCAATATTCTCAGGGGTTTCTTTGAAAATGATAGTTTTGAAAATAGGAGACATAAGTTTTCCCGAACTCCCTTCACTGATTCACTGAGGCGTGTTTTTGATGTTACGTTCTGAGCTCTGGGACTTTAATAGGGCATCATTGATTGCCCTGGGACACCTCCTGACAGCCTCCGATGCTTTCAAAGGCATCTGCGGTGCTGATGAAATAGATGGACCTGACTTGGTGACGTTTATCCTGCAACACTACACTTTAACACAAGGAAGAGATTAGGCCGAAATGGGATAAAATGAGCAGGGGAGAAGGAAACGCTGTGCGTGGACTGTGCAAACACGGGGGAGCGTGCATGACAAATGACAGTTTGCTGTGCCAGCAGCAATAAGTAACATCATTATTAAATGTGGTGTAATCTTGCACTTAAAAGCATTAGCTTCCCCATCAATACTCTCAGCACAATCTATCCCCTGCAAATGAATGAGCAGTTGCTGGCAGACAAAACCTAAACCTGGGATGATAAACCACCCCTGGCCTCATGACTGATGGAGGGAAGCTGCCGCAGTCCGCTCTGTACTCTGTCTGCACCCTCTGGCTAACAGCCTAGAGTAAGCCTTCCAAACACAAACAAAAGAAAGTCAGTGTGACCGATAAGGGAAATTAGGAGAAGGAAGATTATGGAGAGAAGTGGGACAGAGTGTTGGTAAGATTAATGAGCAGCTCTCCGATGACCGCAGTGGAATCAAAGAGAGCCAAGTCACGGCAGGACACCGAGGAGGCCACAGGAGGAGATGGCTGACTTGAAATACAGACAGAGGCGATGTCCTTCTGATCTCACCAGGCAGCCTTAGTAAATACAGAGTCCATCTCCTAAAGACATTTATGATTCTGTGGAGAGGCGCTGGAGCGAGATTCATATACTGTGTATGATTGAAAAAGCCCAGCACAACAGCGGTTGATAATTATAACTGCAACACTTTTGGAAACAGTAGGAGGTGAATAAGGGAGCTACTGATAATTACTTAGTGGACAAAAAAAGGATGACTCCTTCACTAAGATCGTGCAAAATGGCACAGAAGAGGGTAGAGATGTAGCTGGGCTCAGTGCTGCAGGGGATACACTCCTTTCTTCTCTGGCCTCTGAGCAGAAGAATAATGGGCTTCACCGGAGTGAACTGACCACACACTGTAACTCTGAGAGCTAGAGGCCAAACTCACTGTAGCTGCAGTGATTTCTTTGTAAGCAGAATCCGTCTCTGCCCTACAAGAATGGCCGGACTGGATATTAAAGAGAGCAACCATTACGGCTCGAAGATGATTGGTCTGGGCAATGGCGCCGCCGTATAGCCATTCCCTGTTATAAATGGTGTCCAACAGTATTCTTGAGCAAAGCTACTTTTACCTGCTCCAGAGGGGATACAATACAAAACTGTATCAACGTTTGGTTGCTATTTTAAACAAAAAAATCTGCTTTATTACAACTTGGGTCTTCTTTTTGTAGCTTTAGTCACCATCAGTTTTGATAACACTGTACTTAGTGGTGTAGCGGTGCCTGCACTCTTCATTTATGCCCCAATTTTTTTGAAAAGCAGCCTGTCCAGCAAAGGATAAATGCCCTGTGTTATACGCAGTGACATGTAAGACTACTCTTACATAATTAGCTCTTCCAAAATGGCCCAGAAGTATTTGAACATTGTCACTTGAGTTTTATAGCTTGACTTCGGGGAGTAAAGATCATTACGGGTGAGACGACTCCATAATTATGGATTTTGAGTGAGTATAAGTATGGCTGTGAGAGAAAGAAAATATGAGCGGTCAGACCATCAGACAGGATGTGAACAAGCCAACACTGTAGCCAGACTATTTAAAGCTGTATTTATTTTGTGGCCTCTTGGGAGCAGCAGTGCAAGCTGTAAATGCAACGCTGACATATTATCACCTTAAAAAGTTGATATGGTGAGATGGTGTTTGCCAACAGATGTTTACTTACACATCCAGCAGTCACATAGCTTCATTAACATTCTCTCTTTATCATGTTGGTGGCCACCAGATGAATGAAACCCAACCCAAAACCCAACATTCACTCTCTTTTAGCTTAGTTTTTGGTCTCCACCAACTCCTGAGGGAAATATCTGTCTCTCTAACTGCTAAATGCTCCACTATGCTGTTTGGTGCTGATGCAGATAGTCCACAGCGTGGCTGTCATTAAACACAGCTGCCAGTTGTGGCTGTAGACAACATTGATGAGAGCGCTGAGACTGAATTAATGAGGGCAAACACTCGAGGGCCAATGAGCTGAAAGATGCTAAAACGCTCTATAGAGCTGGAGTCAGATGATGCGTAATCATCTGTGGGTTTGTCACTGCGAGGGACACCTTTCACACTGTACACACTTTATTTGATCAAATATGATAGCTTTCGACCAACTGAAACTACATGCGAGTGCAGCAAAACTACAGCATTGTGCTGTAGATGAAAAGTTGTACCAGGAATTCTATCCGGAAACTACATGGACGTATTAAGAGAGCTGCGTAAGGTGTGGCCTCAATGCTAATTTGCCCCAGTGGTCAATCGTGATACTGCAAGCGAAAACAACTGTTTAAAACAGGGCAGGACACCTCCAATGGCAAACAAGATCAACTTCTACTCTTTGTATAATGATTTTTTTTTCAGCCATTAAAGTTTAACATTTGCTAAACTTCCACAGGACCTAGAAAAGCTATTTTCACGTGTGTGACATTATCAAACTGTAAAATCTGGGTTGACTGAGAGGATGGAGCCAGGAGAGAAACATTAATGGGCATGTGCAGTAGGCTAATGTTGCCACGTTTCCAGATCCCAGCAACTGACACTGTTATCATAACCAATGAGGATGGCATGACAGATTGTATGACACCAGTACTGGAAAGAAGGAAGTGTAAAAAAAAAAAACGAAACTTTTCAGTCATACGGTCTATATGTTGATGGTGTAGGTTGGAATTTTGTGTTTAGTTCTCCGCTTTATGTCAGCTGTTTTTATTGCAAATGAGAGCTGAGGGACGACATGTTAGCTTCTAGTGGTTGCAGCTGCATTTTGAAGCCAAGCATAGCAGCAAAGGAGGCATGACATTTCTATCTTAGGGCAGTGGCCTCATTACACGGAAAAAAACAGAGTATCAGCCATGCTGATCTCCTGGACCTCCCTCACTGTGCATTAGGCAAGACAATAAATGTCAAGCAGCTCTGCTCTTCACCCGGTCCCCACAAGTGAGATTCATTACTGGGCTATAGGGATAATAGCAGTCCATCTCCTGAGAGGAAGTGAAAGGCTCTCTATCCTTGGGACATGATCAATAGTCAGCAGGCTTGATCAAGAGAGGAGAGGTGCCTCTACAGTGCCTGTCTGGAAGGTAGGACCCCACTCCACAGCATCACTTTCCAACACGCTTTTTGTCTTCTAAGCAGGGAGCTGACAGAGCAGCAGACAGCCTGTCACTATCTGATCCGCTCACAATCTGCTGTATGTATTATACAAAAAGAAGTGGCTGGTGATTACACAGACGCAGACACTTCTTAAGCATTATTTGTGTACGTCTTCTTTAAAGCACAGATCACAGGGGCCCGGGGTATCACTTGGCAAAATATGAGTCAATTTGGACCGAGCATAGATGCCGTCAGAGTTGGAACCACTAATGAGAATCAATGGAGTTCAGATGCAGACAGAAGCTGCCTCACCCACTGTGTTTGTTGCATCTGACATTTCATTCGATTACCATTCCCCCCTCGTGAAAATCTATTCACAGGCAATCTGAATGAGAAATTGGAATAGTAAATGAAGAAAAAAAAATTGAGGTCCACAACCGTATAACACACATGTCAGACTGATTTACAGCAGATACAAAGAGATGCCAGAATGTCATAGCGGTGTCGCAGTCATGCCAGCAACGTGTTAGCAATTGTAGGATCACTTACATGCAAATTGCAGGCTGGCTCTGCGGCTGAGGACGGACCCCCACGTGTTGAAAGCTGTGCACTGGTACACTCCGGTGTCTTGGTCCTTGTCCAGGTTTCTAATGATCAGGCTGCCCCCAGACATGTGACGCCGGTAGTCATTCCCCAGATCAATGAGTGTTCCGTTTAGTGACCATCTGGAAAAACGCAAACACAATCAGTAGCTGAGCCCCCTGGAGATGCCCACTCAGTGTTTATAACAGAGATCGATTTGATCGGTCCACCCACATCATGCTGAGAAGATAAAAGGTGAGTAATCAGAGCAGGGTTCTGTATTATTAACAGAGAAATCTGAATGTTGTGAATATCCCTTACAGCAAGTTAAGAAGAGAGGAAACATGTCTTGACATCGGGGACAGCTATAGCTTCCAGTTTTCCACGGTTTGATTTAATTTAGGTATTTTGTTTTGCTATTAATTTAGGCAAAATTCCAAACAGAGCCGCTGTGATATTGATTTTCTTTCCTACTTGCATGGTGAAGTGGATTTTATTTCATCTAATTTTTAATTACTTCTACTAAGGAGGTTGTTTTTGGTGCAATTTATGAGTCTGCTAGCAAAATATTGGAAAAATGTTCACAGATTTCATCCATTTGTCACATACAATCATAAAAGAACAATCGTTGGCATTAAATGTATTTCTGTGGGCTGTGCTACAATACGTTCTTATTGAAACTAAATAAGTAATAATGAGAACAGCATAATAACAACCACAATAGGAATGAAGAACATATAGTGTGAGGCAGTGTCCTCATTTAGGATCCCAGTGGTCTGAGCCTCTCAGTGCTGACCCGGGTGTCTGGAAAATTCTTCCTGATCGCAGCAAGGAGAAAAGGTCGTTATCCTGGTGGTTTGGATCCTTAAAGATCCTCCTAGCCACATTTTATTAGCGTCTGGTATAGATGTCTTTTAGGCAGGTAAATCACCGCCTATGGTACATGCAGCTGAACGAACCTCTCTTTGCAGGACTTTGTGATCTTGTTCGTTGCTGTTTCTGTACCAGTTTGAGGTGCAGGCAAGTTTCATGAGATTATATTTCATAGCATAGTGGGGGAAAGTATTTTGTTATCCACACTCTTTCCTGTATGGACGTTCATTGTACCCAGAGGATAAATCATACTGACTTGTGATCCCATGACTTTTCTTTTAGCGCCACAATGAGATTAAGGTTTGTAATATCACAACAACTTGAGCATGAACCACGAAATGTGGGACGGATATTAATGTTGCCCAGAGGATAATTTGATCTTGACTTTGGTCACCTCTGACTTTTTATCTAGCACCTACAGCGGGTGAAAGTTTTCGCTTATCGAGTTGAATCTAAACATCTACAGGACGGATCAGCTTAAACCTTTGTACACATATTAGTGATTCATTAGAAGGATCCTCTGACTTTGTTAAACCTCTGACCTTTTCTCTAGCACCACCATGACATTCATATTACATTTACAAATGTACATTTTGCACGTAGATTCATGCCCTCCCTCGGGATGAATTGTGATCATTCTGGTGAGCTCCTGTCTTTTTACATCAACATTTCACTTTGTCCAATACTTTGGATTATGATGTAGCCTATCAGCAAAACTAATGACATTATAATTGTGCTAATTAGCAAAATGCAGCGGTGGAAAAAAGTTTTTCTCAAGTAGAAGAAGGAACATCACATTTTAAAAATACTGCAATTATTATCATTATTGATCCAGTAACATTTGAACTGCATTTCAATGTTTTCACTGGCTGTGGCAGAGATCGTTTTACTCATTTTATATACTGTGGGGCGGTTTCATTTACTGTGTAAGATTGCATTGTATTTTTTAAGCTTATTATAGGTTTCTAATCTTCATCTGCAAAGTCACTGTAGCTGCCAGACGAGCGTAGTGGAATAAAAAGTAGCATAAAATATAAAAGAGCAATTACCTTGGAACTGTACTTCAAGTACAGTACTTCAGTAAATGTGCTTTCCACCACTGCTGCTAACACACTAAACTAACATGATAAACATTGTACCTGCTAAACATGAGCATGTTCGCGTTGTAATCACGAGGATGTTAGCGTGCTCACAAAGCCAAAGACTGTAGCTTCTACCACACTTATTACCACACTTAAAAGAAGTTATAATATATGGTAAAAGCATCCCGTGATTATGTCTCTGTGCACATTTTGATGCAGATTTGGAGCCACATGCAGATTAAAAATGGCTCGACATTTTGTGTTATTAAAACTTTGAGTCCAAAGGACTGTGCAGCCTTGGTAGTGCTCCCTGAGTGCTTTCTAATTAGTTTATGTTTGTGCTTTTGTGTTTCTGACTTATTGCTTTCTGACAACTTCATATTGCATTGTCTACAGACCATTTCCTTCAAGGAAAGGTCACGAAACACTCTGTCATGCGAGCTCAGTTCAGGAAGTAACAGTTATTAATTACAGCTACCAAAAGAGACAAAACACTGAATAATGTTCACACTGAACAATGAAAACACTTCATACGTTATTCACCGACATCTACAGTCTGTCGGTCTGACAGTGGTAGATTTGAAAGAGATGCAAACTGAGTGATACCTGTAAGAGTACGGAGGCTAACGGGACTTTATCTCAGAACATTAACACGGGTGAAAAATGACTTTTCTTCTTCCTTATACAATTTCAGAAACAGAGAATTATTGGGATGCCGTGTGTTCATGTGCCTCAGCGACAGGACTGTGAGATGACAATTCCAATGATAAGGAGAAGAAAAAAATCAATATCATTTTTTTCCCCCCTCCCAGGCAAACGAACAGGCAGTTAGAACGATGCTTCATGCAGTCTTAAAGCCAGTCATGGCTCTCCCCAGTCTCTGTCTGACAGACTACAAAAGACAAAGCTGTCTTTCATCTTGTAGCTTGCATTATTCATCTAACAGTCTGTGCCAGTCACTTAATCTGACTGATTTTGTCACTATTCCAACAATATCACTATTCAATGCACAATACTTGTCATGAAATGCACTTGTTTCTAAGAATATATATGCAAACACACACCCTGAGAGCCAATATAAACATCCTGGACACTATACACACTTGACTGTTGCATTTAAGTCCTTGTATTCCTCCATTTGAATCCGCCGCTGTCCTTTTCCACCTCTGTTTGTGCCAAAGGGAGGATTATTGTATGTGGAGGAGGGGAGGAGGTTAAATGGAAAAGGATGGGAGGCTAGTTAGACTTGCAGCCACCCAGCATGATTGAACTTAATGGGAAAGGAAGGTGGGCAGCATGGACAGATCACACACACCCCTGGAGCAGACAGCTGGCTGGGTGTGATGGTGTCTCTACACCGCAGACGCAATCAGTAAAGCCACCTACGTACTCTTGTTGCAGAAACACCTGAGACAGGCTATGATATTAGACGACACGGTGAATCAGAGAGCTCCTGCTGAACTGTTTCATGTGAGCCCGGAAAAGGTGGATGCGATTCAAAGATGAGGAAAGATCAACAAGAGCTGCTGTCATCCTCTCATATACGGTGTCATATTATTTTATGTATGGTGTACTCGTTAGGTAAATGTAACTGAAAACAGCTATACGATGCAAGATGCTAATTTGCAACGCCTGTCCCTCGATGGGCTTTCAAGAAAATATGAGATTAAAACAGTAAGGTAAAAAGATTAGGATAGACTGAATACAGAACGATTCAATAACGCACATATTTAAAGACATGAATGCGCCCTGAATTATTTAAAGCACTTTCTCACAGACAGTGACAGTGAGAGGCAAGTGAAAAAAAAAATGTGAATCTTCACACTCAGAAAATCTGAAAAAAACATTCCGCACAACACACCGTGCACGGGTGTGATCCATCTGTACCACAGGGACAGAAAACACGAGCGAGAATACTAGCTACCTTCTCTTAATGGATTACAATTTCACCGCTGATTGGGGGACTGTTTGCAGCTTCCTCTACCGCCAGTAATGAAACACAGCAGCGTGATTTCATGTAAGAAAACAGCAGGAATAACAGCTCCTGTCCACCATGTGGTGGTCAATGAAGGGGCAAAATTCCATTAATCAGCTATAGCTGTATCCAGAATCATCATCATCATTATTCGTTTCTGTATTTACTAACTGTATACGCAAATCTATGTCTGCATAATGCGTGACTGTAGAAAATCAGTACCACTTTCTCATAAATGTATAAATAAATGGTCACTAATGACTTTATTAATAGTTATTCAATTGTTTACTAATGCTTTATATCCAGTTAAGAATCATTAATAACAACACGTTTTAGTGTGTTGTGAAATATCTCTCTGGCTGTTCAAGCATTAAAAAAGTAATTATTAATAATAAAAGAATAAATATTTTCTCACTTTTTAACAAGCCATCAAGTCTGCAGTTATAAATGTTCCTAAGTCATTCATGAAGGGTAATAAGTCATCACCTAAGCAGTCAAAAATGTTACTAGGAGGCCAATAGTTTGGAGCATCAAACATATTAATAAGCCAGCAGTACATATTGGTAGATCATATGTAATTATAAATGTTAACAAGGCATTAATGAAGGGTAATAAAATATTAAGTAAGCAGTTAAAAACTGTTATAAGATCAAGACTGTCCTACTCTCTCGTAAGCTGACAGCAAAAGTTGTTAGGTCATCTATGACTATAAATCTTATAAGTTATTAATAAAGGGTAATAAACTATCAAATGTAAAGTCATTCATGTGAGTAAGTCTACACATGCAAATGTTGTAAATGTTTACGAGTTATTAATCAATGAATTTTTAAAGCATCTGATGAATTAAAGACGTAAAAGAAACATGTCATGCTGAAGTAAAAACTTACAACTGATCTATTAACACTAGTAAATGATTTATTCACATTATTCATGTTCATTCAACATAACAGGTGTAAATAATTCACAAGATGCACCTCACAAGAAAGTAGTCCTGATAAATGTTGGTTAGCGAGCACTGATCGGAGTGAGTATAATAATACTTATCAAACATTCAAACAACACTACAAAAACGTCTGTCTAGAGGACTGTATCATGAAACAAGGAACATCTCTGGCAGAACTGTTTTTGTTTTGTTTTTTGGCCATGAGCCAAAAAGAGGCCAAAGAAACCCACGAAACAATATCGTACTGATGTGGATAGAACCGAAACAACTGTAATCACAACTGATAAGCAGCCTTTTGCTAATGAGCACAAGATGTCACAGCAATATTTGTTCTCATTTCAAAACCAACAGTCCCCGTCCTCTTCCGTTATAATGCCCCCTCAAACACAAACTGCGAGAGTAAAAGCAGGACGGTGCAGCAGGCAGAGCAGAGGTCTCAATGTTAGCACAGCCCAAACTGAATCATATTGAATCCACCACCACATCAGGCCGAGGGGAGCTTAGAGTAAGTCCGACAGAGTCCAGGAGAACAGCCCTATTTGCTGCGGTGTGCTGCAGGCGCGGGCTGATCTGAGCATGCTCCGAATGAACTCCCCGTGACCTTGAGGTGCACATCAATTTTGCATGAGGTCTCCTCATCAAATAGACTGGGGATTGTACTGCAGCACTGGCTCACCTGGCTTTCCTCGAGGCCAGACACCCACAGAGACGGCAGTGACCACACAGACCACATACTGTTCGCTTACACACACACACACACCTACACACACACACACACACGAGCTTAGAGCTGATAATGGAAATACAACTGCTGACCAGGGTACTCTCTACAATTATGTATAGTAGGTTATTGCCGCTGCTTTTTAATAAATTGATGTTCATTTAGCCTTCAAGCCAAATGTAACATGATAAATATTCCTAAAACCACCTTGTAGCAGAGTGTGTGTTTGTGTGTGCATGTGTGTGTGTGTGTGTGTGTGTGTGTGTGTGTATGTGTGCATGAATCAGCTTAAAAATTTCTATGGAATTAGTGAAATATTCATGTGCATACACACACACTGTCATAAACCTTCATCAGTTACATGATACCATTAACAGTTTCAATGTATAGCCCAGATATATGATGCTTTTATTTAAATTAAAAGAGAAATAAGTAAATAAATGATGGATTTACAGCAGGCACCAACAGAAAATCAAATCAAAGTCCATATATCTACCTTTGAGAAAGGCCGCAGGCCTGCTTTCTTGCAGTTTATCCGCTCAGTTTTGAAATAATCTCAAAAGCCCTTGGGGTCATGGAATTTTCTCACCCCATAAAAGGAAAAAAGTCACCCTCCAAAAGATAAAAATTGATGAAACAATTTCTAGATTCAGCCCCGGTACCTGGCTTTTATGCTGCAACTAGACAAAAAAAAAAAAAAAAAAATAACATCTTCTAATCACATCCTCCGAGTTCTATTTATGTCCCTGTTACCCTGTACCGACCCGTAAACAAAGGGAGACTCATACATCTGCCTGAAGTCACATTACATGATAGCAGACACCAGCCAGAGTACTTTTTTATTCCCCCTTTCCAATCACTGCTGTGCCCTTGATCCTGTGTTACAGCAGATTCATAGTAAACACAGTGACAGGTGTATTCATAAAGCACAGCTCTGAGCCCTGGAGTGTGCTCTGGCGCTACACTGGACTATTTGTCAACTGAAGAACTGTCAGGGTTCCCGTTCGTATATTCACGGTGTCATCGAGTGGGTGGAGGTGGGTGCGGAGCGAGGTGCTGGAAACAAAATCAAGACAGCTAGAAGCTAACTAGCAAAGGTTATGAGAAAAGACACGAATAACAAACTAATATTCTGGTTTTCGTTTGACTATCCGTGCTTTAGTGTTCAAATCGACCCCAAGATCATTTAAAAACTCATCAAACAGCCAATTAAATAAAGACTTTTCTACCTCCAGATCACCGTTACATATCACCAATCTATAAGGAGTTATAGATTAGGAGTTTCCACGCTTTCACATTCAGTGTTTTCTATGATGAATTGATCATTGACATGCTCTTTGATTGACAGTCTACAGTTCATCTACTAGTAATGATTGATCTCAATCAAAGGGTACACAGACCGACCCCTTCATTAGATTCACTTGTAGTTTAGAATGTTTCAGGTTTTGGTGACACTGTCAGAGAGGTTGTATCACATTAGATTGTACAAGTGTAACCAATGTAGTGGCCGTTAGGTGTATATATGTTCATTAAAAGTGGACCTGACTAAGAGGAATGTTTTGTGTAGCCTAAACCTGATATAGCTAAATTCCTCTGCGGAGTTAAAGTACATTACATGAGCACTGTAGTTGATTTTGACTCAGTCTCACATACTCACAGTCCGGTTGCTGTAAAAGTTCACTGAAGAAAGACATGTATTAATCCATTGCTTAAAAAAGTCCCCAACAAATGCACTTTTTTATTTACAGCCTATACATTTTGTTTTTGACTTGACAAAACAGATTATTGTGGACTGTATTGTTTAATCCTCCAGCATTCCTACTTTATAAAGAAGACAGTCCATTCATCTATATACATATTAACATATTGTCTGAATAACAAACATAAGTCCATATGTGCTGGACAGTTGAATGTTAATGAAATAAATAAACAACTACAGCTCCCATACTGTACTGTACCTTGTATTACTACGCACTATGCTATAGTTCATTGCAGCTATGCTGGAAATATATTACCTTTGGCCACTATCCACCAATACCTGAATAATAATTTAATCTTCTCTTCATTTTTCATACATTTCATCACTGTAGGATATGCAAAAAAAAGCTGAACTACCCAATTCCAAGAGAGCTGACATACTACAGTGCCTCCCATCATCTTTTCTGACAAATTCAATATTGTATGACCCAATTTTTTTCTATGGACACTAAACCAAATGGGTGAATTTTTCTTAATAGCTGCAGTAACTGAGGAAATTAAGTGTGGAGCTCTGAATGTAATACCCTCTCGCTTGGCATATCTAATTATACAAATACTGTTCATTTGCAGGGCCTGGGCCTATGCACAGTTTGCAGACTCTGGTGAAAGTCACAGCATCACCACTTCCTAAAGGCATTTTTTCAGTCAGCTCAGGACATTTTGAGGTTCTAATTTCAGTGTTAGTGAAATAAATTGCCAAGAATTTGTGCTTTCTATTTTATCATCGGGACCAAACAGTCCTCCTCCTTGCCCGAAGGGAAACAAGTCAAGGACGATCAGTGTCAGAAAAACTGATGCAACCCAAATAAAACAAAAAAATAAATAAATAAATAAAAAAAGACTCCCTCTACAATGTAAAATTAAGGGTAGAAATCAAGTGTCTTTAAAAGCATTACCAGAAATGTCAATCCACAGTGGTGAGACTTCACTTGCTAAAACATCAGTTCTTCCTTTTAAACCTGGCACCAGATTTTTCATTCATAATTGAGGTCAGTGACTCCTAACAGAGGAACTACTGACCTAGATGAATATCGCCAGAGTCAGATATGTGTTGTTTTGTACTCCAAACAGAAGCTGAGTGCTTCCAAATGATGGAAATGCAGTGAACTCTGCGTACTAACGCGCAGAGAAAACATTAGAAACAGACAAAGTAAGAGACAAGCTACAAAAGGTTCATAGAAGAAGCAGGATGAATTCAAAGAATAACATCATGAAAATGATTTTTATCAGCAGTTTGTGGGTGGTATATATTTTCTATTGGGTTTTAATTAAGATGCAAAATGTCAAGGCTGTAATTAGCAACCATATACTGGAGTGCATCACGATATCTGAAACTTAAAGCTGCAGCAGTTTGTTTTTGATCCCTGTTGTTGTTGGCCAATTATTGCCTCTCGTAAAGTTGATATGTCTAACGCGTTAGCAAACTATTACATATATACACATGCAGCAGACACGGACAAATGTTAGCATTCATTTGTTTAAGTTGTGTTCCTGTAACCTGACAAATTTAAGCCTCATATAGAAACTTACAGTATGTTAGCTTTGCTCCAGCCTCCGCCTACTCCTGACAAATGTAACTGTCGCTGTAGCTGCTAAATGCTCCACCAGTGAAGTCAATTTTCCACCAAACTCTAAAAAGACTTCTAAAAATGGAAGAAACCTCAAGAAGAGCAACAAAGGAAGGATCCAGGACATAAGAGGGATTATTATGTTCACCGGCTAGTTGCTAATGCTATCTGTCTGCTGTTTGGTGCTAGCCAAGTAGTATAAAGTCCATTTATCAGAACTTTTTTTGTGCTAAAAACGTCTTCCTGCTGCTGGAGCCAGGTTTGATGAAAGTGGTGGGACTAAATCAAAGCAGTAAAAGTTGCAGGATGTGCAGTAGAACCAAAACAATGAGATAAAGAACATAAAAAACACGCCGCAAAGCTAAAAGGAAATGCAGAGCGGGTCATAAATCTCTGTGGGTTTGTCAGGACGAGCGAGCCCTTTGCCATTACACATAGTCATCCTTTGTTCATATAAAATATTGATCAGTGCAGCTTTAATATGTGGCTGACATGATATGTGGCGAACATGTTACACTATAATAGTGCTAATCTGTGGAGGACTGCTCTTGTACTGGAATATTACGTGCTCGCTCAGCTGGAGAAAAAAGTTGCAGCTCATACTGACAACAACACCAGTTCCCACTATTGCTTTAACACCACAAAGCACCCGAAAGAGAAAGCCTCCGCGACAACACCAGTGAACGCCAGAGTGTTTTAAGTTGCGGGTGATATAATGCGAGTGATGGTTTCGGCTTCATCCTGGGATTGCTCGGGTTGCACAACAAGTATAATGATACCCCCCGCTGCTGTGCCTGGACCATGTTTTCAGCACAGACGCATTATAGGAAATGTAAGCATTTAACGGAATGTCACTCACAAGGTTATTGCCTCTCCCCCCTGCTTGCTGTGCATCTACATGGTGCTGACCAAGCTCCGAAACACAATCTCTACCACAAAAAAAAAAAAAACATCGCCAGCTGCCATTTTCAGGCAGGCTCTGTGCACCGCCAAGGAATAACCGGGGAGATATCAAAGGATCTGTGGTGCAAATGAGCTGCTGGAATCTCCTTTTCTCCCCTAATGATTTCTTAAGCCGTGCACCGTATTATAAATCATCAGACTTAGGCGTACACTGGCTTAAATCTTATCATGAATAAAGTTAACCTCACTCATATCTGAGGTGTGGGCATATTCATCAACCACATGAGCCTGACTCTAACTCTCCATCATTACTCAGGCTGAATATAGATAAGCTTTGTTCAATTAGAAATGGATGCTCAATTAAGCAGATGCTCTTTGAAGCCCGTCTTTTAGGTGGATGGTGTGTAATTTCTCTCGAGCATTTATGTCCAGAAAACGTTGTTCTTTAGCAAATCAATAGCAATCAACGCTATCACTACCCTCCTTTGATTTCCGTGTGAGCAGCAATGAAGATTCACAAGCAATTAAGCAGCAATGGATTTCCACCACGTGACATGGATGTAGAGTCAAATCGGGCAGACAGTTGAGCGGAGGCTTGTGGGGGAATGTAACTTTGATGTGGTAATTTACCTGTACTGCGGCGGAGGGCTGCCTTCCGCCTCGCACGTGATGGTAGCCTGCTGGTCTGGGGAGTTGATCGGTAAAATGAGGTCACTTGGCTCCGTCCTCCATCTTGGCCCTTGAAATATGACATCCTCTGTACAGGCTGGGGAAAGGGGAGAAAGTCTATAGTCGTACAAGCCAGGAAAATTGTCTCTTTGACCTTAAGAGAAAATACTGGAAGAATAAAGCAGAAGCACAGACTGTGTGAGGAAAAATATTAATCTTGCTGCAACTTTCTGACACTGAGTTTATACTACTTTTTCAATATACTTTATATGTTGCCTCCTATTCTCAGAGCAGTGTTGCTCTTTGCATAGAAAAGCAAAGACTCAGACGAGATGTGTTGTGTACACCCTTTGCCTCTCTTGCATTAAGTGCAAATCCCACTTACCCTTGTTTAGCATTAATGCTGACAGATTTTGGTATCTGTTTTTACTTCCTGCTACTACATCTTTTAGATGAAGCTGCCACACAAAAACACCTGCGTGCAGGCCCTGTTTTCCATAGTAAGAGGACACACTCTGTCACTTTATCATCATGATAAATCATCATATTGTTGCTACTGTCCAAGATATTAATCTCCCTGCTTAAAAACGCAGGTAAATAAAAATACTGCAAATATGTCACCGAATGAGTTGATTACAGTGTAAATATTTAGCTGACTAAGGACTTTGAGAAAGTTTCATGCAGTTGCAGAGAGCTGACATGTACTGAGTGATAGAACTTAACTGAGATTCTCAGTGTTAATGGCTTGCCCAGAACGATATAATGATAGTAAAAGTCGAAGATTTAAGTCGTCTGCGAGAGTTGACTACTGTTGTAGAAAGCCAATTTTCACATATTTCCTCAGTAATTAATGATTTCCCTGGAAGTGACAGGCTTGATAAATAAAACAGAGTGATCTATTTTCAGGACATCTATGTCATTCTAGGCATGCACCGGTTAATTGAGGCCATAAGGATGCACTCATCTGCCAGAAGCTTAAAAGGAAAGGATGTGGAACACAATCTGGTACTAAATGAAAGCGGAGTCAACAGACGGCCAGAGTAGGCCTAATTAATATCCTACCGCTAACAGATTGCAGCATGTGGCTAGCAGTTCTACACGTTTTTTTTTTTGTTTTTTTTTTTACTGTTAATATGTCAACGAATCAACATATATTCCACTGTGCGATAGACTGAGAAAAGATATGACAACAAATCACAGAGACGCTTGGTGGTTGTCCAGAAATATGGAGGAGCTGTCCTTAGCTTCATATGAATTCTCCTCACAGTTCGGTTAATCAGCTTCATGTGAATTTAAATAAAATGCAACATCTAAGCTGTCTGTGTATTTTGTAAAGTCCCCAGACAAAAACCAGACAACATGTCACTTCAGATGTCATAATGATTGTTATCAGCTGCAGTGATTTTTCGAGGGTTTCCAAGTCTTAGATCACAGCGCTGAATAAGAACTAGCACCTATGGGCAACAACCAAGACCCTGTTAAAAACACTTGTCCGCCAGGAAGGCGAGACTGCTTGGATCTCGCTCCCTTGAGCACTGGGTGTGAATTACCCATGAGCCAATTTGAATAACATTCATTGGGATTTACAATGTCATTTGAACAAGGGTTGACATTCTGGTGGAGTGTCTGTGCTTCTCCTGCTCAAATCCCAGGTGGCCACACAAGGGCAGAATAAGGCACGGCGGCAAGTGGATTGTGCAAAAATGCAGGCCTGGATTCATTGCATGGATCCTGATAATGATCTGGACAGGCCATAAACAGGAATGGGATCGGACTCCCAGTTGTCCCTGACGGTGTACTGTAAATGTGCAGGAGGACGCTGCTCTGGGGAGCGGTGAAGGACACCACGCTGGAATGCTGTGCTTGTAACGACTGCAACTTAATCAGCGGAACCTTTTTGGCCGAGAAGAAGATATTTTCTGAGATTATTTACAACACTAATGGATGAAACTCTATATCTTATATAAACACTGCTTACTAAGAATGAAATGCTATTTAAAAACCTCCAACTTTAGTCTGCGAGATTGTAGAAGAGCACAAAAAGACCAACAGGCACAGTCTTCTATAATGAATATGCATTAGAAAACACACATTTATTAGGAGGCGTTGTCGTGACATAAACCATGACAACAAGTGCAGCGAGACTCAAATATAAAATGTGTTAAAATATCTTACCTGCAAGGCATCCAGTGATTGATAGCAGAACAATTTGTTTCCATGGTAACATCATCTTTAGTTGCCGAGGGCTAATAAGTCTCTCATCCAATTGCTTGTGAATGGAATGCTCTCTCTTGAATACAAGAATTTTAATCTGAAGGGAGAGTAATTATGGATGTGATTAAAATATGACATTTTGATCCAAATACGACAAGCATTCATCAGCAAAAAAACATGATTACAGCACCGCTTCGTTACATAATTGGTTCTTATTATTTAGGAGTTACTGTAAGTGATGAGAGAGTGAATACCGAGGAACTGAGAAGCGATGGGGGCTAAACAGGAGCAGACAAAAAAACCCGGGGATGCAACCCGCTGTTGGTGTGATTTTCAGGTGGCACGGGGGGAAGAAACAGCTACTAAATGAGTATGTTTTCCACCGCGCGCCTTTCTCATCCTGCCTAACAAGCTCAATTCTGCAGCTTTACAGAGACGTGCGGAAGGAAATGATTGACCTCAAAAGATACTTCTCTCTCTCCGTATTTGACTATTAATAGGAGCTGGCAGACTGTGTACCAGCACTCCACAAAATGCCATTTCATACTCCAACAAAGGGTTTGGTGGCCGACTCAATGCAAGCAAACTGACTGTTTTCATTTTTATATACATGCATCATCGGCTTAGATCAACAGGAAAAACAACAGGGCCATATACTGAAACAATAAAGAATGGTACATTTCATTGTCAGCTATTAGTGCTGACTGACATAAAAATATACGGTATACTGTAAGAGGCGTCAACGTAGAACTTTTCTTTGATGGTATTTATCGCTTTAAAGGAGCACTCCAACAATGCCGCACATCAAGATCAGTTTACTGGGTGGGTAACTCAGCCTGTGACAACAGATGTATGTCTTCTGTGGCTCTGGAGGAGCTTTGTCATGTCTGAGACAACAACTATGTCATTAGCATTACCGTCATCAGGAGAATACACTAACACTCTCCTTCATAATGCATTATAGCACCGTGATCACTTACTTCACTGTTGCTAATCTCAGTATAGCTGATACTTTTTACATTTTGCGGGTGGGTTTCTGTGCTGATTAACCAGGAGTTGGACTGACCAGTTGGTATAAATTTGTGAGACGTGGTCTCAAAAAAACTGTTGGTCAGTCACGGTCAGTAAGAATTAGAGCTGTCACTTTTTATTCAAAACTCAAACTACCATTTGACGTGAAAGAAAATCTCTTCTCATTCAAAACTGACCATGACCATTGCAGACTCTGTTGCTCTTTCAGTAAACTGGCCTATTGTTGTTCTCTTTATTAACACAAAATGGAGAAAACTAGCGAGCTGTGCTGAAAAGATCAGATAATCAAACCATCTGAGAAGTTCAGAAATCATTTTGAATTCAACACTACAAACAGAAAAATGTTGGACAATGGTGAGACTTTTGATTGGATTCACATCAATGTTGGTTTGCCACTCGAGGGAGGCAGCAGAGGCATCGCAACATGACTTTTATGACCTTCATTGTTAGGGTACTTTGTTTGCGTTCAATTTAATTCAAACAAATGATGCGTTCTAATTTGTTCCAACGCATTTTTGAGTGACAGCCATATTAAATTTCTCCAAACTGTCAGTTAGGATTAGGGCTGAGTAGAGATGCTTTAGAGTAGAATCTGACTTCTACATCAATATGATGATGTGCTTTAATTGACCAGGTACTACCAGGTACCTGGACTAGCCAAAAATACATTACACATTTCAAGTAACTTCCCCAACGCAGCTTGTAACAAATCTATAACAAGCAGCAGTAGAAAACGTGCTCATGGTTGCATTATGGAAAATGGATCCAGATGTTTTGGAGCTGACTCAAACAAGGGACTAAAAGTCAGGGTATCTCTGCTTCTGGTGCACCAATTTTGACCACTCTTTTAAAAATATGTCTCTTGTGAGGTCCCTAACATTGTGGAAACATGATACGTAATTGCTGGAGTACCCTTTTAATAACTCCGGATGTATTATGCTGGCAATGTTGCAAAAAGTTAAGTAGAACTACTTTAGAGTAGTATCTGACTTCTACATCAATCAAGTGTGAACAAGTATTTAATTCCCTGGACGAGCCAAAAACAGATATTCCAGTCTTCATATCATCATATCAGCATATCTTGGTAGAAAAATATATTCTGATAGAGGATTGCATCGTTCCAGGTATCTCTCACCCCCATCAACTATTAGTGTCACATTCAAATGCTGATCATCCACAGATTTCTTCATCTGACCTGTGATCAATGACCTAAATGGACATCCAACTTTTCTTTTGTGGAGGTGGAACGGAGAGCCTTTAATTGTAGAACCAGTGGCACAGGGGGGGCTTAGCCCAAGCTCTGACCTACATCGCAGTAAGTGGAAACTGATATGCCTCTCAGGATTAAGAATTCAACCCAACCCCTCATCCTTACAACACAACCCTGTTGTGCGGATTAACCCAGGGCTATCTTTGGAATTCTTCTAACAGACCTAAATACTAACCGCTCACTTGTTCCACCAACTTGTAACTGTACGCTGGTGGCTGAGAAATGATTTGAAAATCATGACTACATAATCTTGTGGAGGAGTATGAAGCAGCATCGTGATGCTGAGCAGACACAAAGAAAAATCTACAGGGGGTGGAAATCATCCTATTTGCCTGATCATAACTTAATGGCCAGTGTTGGCTTAGCTCTACCATCCTGGTGCCAGTAATTGTTCCACATCTGGTGTAATTGTAGGCACAGTGAGATTCAGAGTGGATTTCCTGGTGTCTTTCAAAATTTACGGGGCGTTTTGCCACTGTAAAAGCCCATCACATTGGATTACACGGTTTGAGATTCTAGTGGAGCAAAAAAAAAAAAAAAAGTGTGCTGCATTTTTCAGTTTGAGTGCAGTATTAACTGCCATCCACTTTCTGGAGGATCCGACCTCGTCATCCCAACCCATCAGTCCAAAAAAGCTTCAAGATCCTGAGAGGAAAATCTCCTCAAAAAGACTTTATTTGCTAGTTGGGTGTTACACACTTCATGGCACAGTGTCTCTGCGAATGGATGTTTGTCCTTGAGCACAGCTTCATTCTGCAGTCCGTAAAACACACAGTGACATTTTCCTTTTTAAGTGTTTTCTTATTTCATTTGTTTCTGACTTAATGGTTCATTAAAAGGCTCAATATAAAGTAATGCCTGTTTTTCCAGCCCTTGTGTAAGAAAGGTGTGTGATAGTGCCTTGAAGAATTTCATTTTCATTGGCTCTCAGTGGAGAACGTAAGTCTCTCACAATGCTCTAAAAGCCATTTGAGAGTCGCTCAAATTGAAGAAAGAATTGTATCACTTTTGACCTTCAAAAAGCTGCACCAAACCTCGCAGAGCCGCATATCAACTGAAGCTTTAGCAAATCCAAAAGAGAAAAAAAGAACAAAACAAACTGTGGACACTGAGAAAACTGCACAAAAACTCCATCTGGGCTTTGTGGCGGTGAAGGTGAGATGGCACTTTCTTTCTTTGGCTTTCTCAACTGAAATGATGAGCAAAAGATTGCGCCACCAAATGTAATGAGGCATCACACTTTCACCTCCACAGAAGCTAAATCTAATGGAAGTCATTGGCTAAACGCATTCCAGAGTAAATGAGATGACTTCTTGGTTAGCGGGGCTGTTGTTTGGCACATAATTGATAGGAAAGGTGGTTAAAGGCATCCATTCCCCCCCTGAGGGCAACATAATTGCAAAAGAATCTAATAAGGGAGGGAGGAAAGGACAGAGTTGCTATCATGCTCAAGGTCTGTATTCAGATCACATGCAGTACACACAGGGCTGGGAGATCCAGATATATCAGATCACGCAAGAAAAAAACCCTCACCTTGCCGGGAATGAATTCACTAAAGTATGATGCATTCATTTCCACCAAGTTACTGTCTTTATGACTATCTGCTGCCATCTTCGTTAAATCACTCAGCAAGACAACCTGGGAGACAAGGATCCGCCACCAGGGACGGACTCAATCTGAATACACAGCTGCTCTGTGCTTTTGCAAATGAATGAAGAATTCACGATCAACGGTGCACTGATGCCTCCTAATTTACTCTGACTGACTGAAGCCTTGCATAAGTCTGAACAAGGGAGGATGAAAAAAAAGAAATAAATGAAAAAAAAAAAGAAGAAGACATGATCAACAAATAAAGGCAGAGCTTAATGATGTCTGTATTTCATGGCTCAGGCGACAGCGAAACACTGAAATGAAAAGAAGAAGCAGAGTAGGAGTAATTGTTCGGTATTGATTGTGCCATAACCCTTGCATTATCTCAGGTGAGTGAGTAATGCATCCCATGGCAAATTATGCAGTAAGGTTTCAAATAAAAAGGCATTTCATGTAATCCCCCCCTCCAACCTCAACCCCCAGCCCAATCTCGACAGCTGTTACATTAACATTCATGAAAGAATTGGCTGAATGCATATTCTCTCCTGAGATGTTTCTTCAATTTCGAGCACAGCCTCGCAGGCTCAAAGAAAAGTAGCCACTTCACACGTGTGACTGACGTGTCACATTGTGCACGTACGAATAAGACGGCGTGATTAGAAGTGAGGCTCAGGTCACGTTTGAATTATGGAGGACGACATATAGCAATGAATAATATAAAGGGCCGCCCCGCGTAAATAAACATGCACTTGTCACTCAAGTGAAAGGCAGAGATATCGATGCACTTCACGTGAGGGTTTTCACACAAAACTCTAATTTCACACTGACTTGTAAGCTTTTATTTTCACATATTTAATATCTGTTTACCACAGCAGAACTAAACATCTGGGCAGGACGCTCTGCAGACATTATCCAGCTGTGTATTTTCATGCAAAAAAAACAAACAAAAAAAACCCCTGGAAGACAACAGGATGCCCCCAGTGACTCCCTTCAATGTTAAACACGTCTGCATCCCTCAGCTGCTGCCTAACGCTGGGGCTGGGGCTGGGGCAGGAGAGTAAGTGCACTTAAAAGAGAGAGAATGGGGGGGGGCAGCGAGCCATTTCTCAACCCCATCATCAGCCAGGCGTATCCCCAGACCCTCATCCTAGATCCAGCCACAAACACATGACTGGAGGTCAAGGATGAGGAGCGGGAGACACTCATGCAGGCGCTTTACATGGGTGTTTTTTTTTTTTTTTCACGCTATTCAATCCATTTCACAGCCTTGCTGGAAAAGAAACTGTCTGTACAATGTAATTGCCACTCTGGTTCAATCAAAAGGGTTTTTTTTTTTTTTTCATCCCTGTACTGCCATGCTGGATATTGCTGCGTTATAAAATAATTCACTGCATGGCTTCAAAGACGTGCTTCAACTCTCATTTGGCTATTGCTCAAAATGTGTGCAAAGGGTCTATAAATAAACATGAACAGAGGGGAGAATGATTACAATCCCTCCTGAATGGTAGGATACTTTGAAGAAGGAGCAGGCTGAACATTTTCCTCTCACTGTTGGGTCTGTCCTTTTGTCGTCTGGGTGGGTAAAAAAAAAAAGAACACTTGTGTGCAGACCACTGGTGGCCAAACATTTGCTTTTTAAGGAAAAATGAGACTGAAGCTGAGCTGTTGTATTAATCTCTCTAATAACCCTCCCCTGTAGGCTGCAATTACCCTAATCCATGCTTCAAAATATCAGAAAATGATCTTAGATGACATAAAAGCACAATTAAACACAAATAATCAGTGCTTTTTCCTCAGCAGGGACTGAAATAATTGCTTTAAACAAGTTGAGAGAGCGAGCTTTTTCTCCGGGAGGACAGTCCTGGTGCTGTTTCTCTGTGTGACTGAGCAGAGCAGCACCATATGGACTTTGTCCTAGATGAGGGAAATGAGCCCCAGCAGTAGAAATCCCAGTAGGACCATCCAGACCATTTGAGGTTTGTCTAGAAATGCAATCATCAGCATCATGCATGTGTGACCACAATCAGCATGCACACTCCGTCTCTGTGCCCCCCTTTGGAAAAATCACAGCTAAAGACATCTCGGCACGGGGATGTGGCTTTTTTTTTATTATTTTTTTTTAGGTTAGATCGGAGTCAAATGAAGTTGTATCACCTTCTATGTTTGTGCAAAGCAAACTTAACACAGTTCTTTAGATTCTTTAGCAAAATGAGGTGCAAACACGCGGTGACCGGATACTTACTTGTTCTAGGGTGCAATTTTTTTCCTCTTCATTAAACTGCTTTGATTGTAATTCCAGTATCCGTGTGTGTGCGTTCTTTCAGGCTCTACAGAGAGCGGATAACATTTCTCACAGCAACTCTTCAGCGTCCTCTCAGCGGCAAAAAAAAAAAAAAAAAACAGAGAGAAGAAGATGAAGAAGAGGTTGCTGGTCTGGCTCCAGCAGTTTTGAAATTCTGCTCCGTCTAAGTGCGTCTCTCGGTCTTTAAGGATGGGACTAACAGTAACCTCTAAGCTCGGTAAATTCCACAATCAAGTGAGTTTGCGTGCTGTGGGAGGGGGGGGGGTGGTGGTGGTTTGATAACGCGGATGATCCTCGACCTCCTCGTGTTACACTCCAACAAGATGCTGCCAAGACGCAGAGAGGACAGCGGTGCCTCTGAGCGGAGACTCACATTGTGCGCATCCCCGGGCTCTGCTCTCTTTGTGCGCAGGAAGAGGCGCCCACTGGTGACGCGTGAAAACACCCATCGCAGCACAGTAATGCGCCACCAGTCTATAAGCACCTGCCAATCCCTTCTGCTTAAGTGAGTGCACTTTTTTTTTTTCTTGATCTCCGGATATTTATCGTTATGAAGAGTAGAGAGGGAAGTGGAAATTTCCAGAAATAATCAGGGAATCATTACCGGCTATTCGGGTTTTAAAATGAGAAGGGAAACGCTGAGAACATGAGCTCAAACTGATCATTCATCACAATAATCAAACCTAATTACTGATGTTGGTCAGTAAATCTTTTCACAGTGTGTTGGGGGTGATATGGTGCAGGGATTTTGCAGTACATGTGGTGAATTGCGGCTTCTGCTGACCAACCGCTGCTGATCAATGAAAGAAGAGGGGGGGAGGATTTAAAAAAAAAGTGATGTGCACTATGGTGAAACTGACCCACAAGAGATTTCTATACATCAAAACCACCAGAAATCATTTTTTTATTGGAAGTTGAACGATCCCACATGGTGTATGAATCATGATGGGCTTTAAAGCTGTGAGAGGGGTTTCATCCTCACAGTGGGTAGATGTGTAGAGGAGCCCACACAGACAGGTGCTTTAAATATGGTGTCACCTAATTGAAATTTCATTGTTTTCATGATGCAACCATCCGAAATCACACACTGTTTTGGGGGGATTTTTTTTTTTTTTTTTCCACAGCTCCTAGCAAAGTAGTAAGTGTAGTTCTGCAAGTGTCACATTCTTATTAGAAACACATGGAGTGTTATACATACATGGATGCACGTGTTGAAACTATACGCCCTGTGACCTCTGTTTCCTGATCTGTTGAGCTTTTTTAGTATCTTTAGCTCATTGTTTTGGTTTTGTGCATTCGAGTTTGGGTTCACTGACCTGCAAAGGTTGTGGCTTTTATCTGCAATTTTGAAATCAGCATTGCAAGTAAGCTGATACAGTCAGTTGAATTATTAGTTTGACTATTCCTTGTATATAAAACAATATTAGCGGCTTTTATTTATATACCACCAAATCGTAACAGAAGTTATCCCAGCAATTCTCAACAATTCCCACCATGAGCAAGCACTTGGAGCCGGTGGCAAGGAGAAACTT
Source organism: Argyrosomus regius (assembly GCA_946959425.1). NCBI lineage: Eukaryota > Metazoa > Chordata > Actinopteri > Sciaenidae > Argyrosomus > Argyrosomus regius. The sequence continues at coordinate 4,759,805 of OX336885.1, forward strand.
TGTTTTAACAGGCATAAACCTTGAACAGAACCAGGCTCATTGGTGGTACTCCAAACTGCAGCAACGACTGCATTTCAAAGATAAATCAAATCTTTAAAAAAAAACTAAAGAAAGACAAGTGGGAAAAAAGAAATATATGGAAATCAACTATTTCTGATGAAAGAAAACATTTTGTGAACAAAAGTTGCGAGCAGGGTTTCAGAGCAGTTTAATATGAATAAACACTAATAATATGATGGATAACTTGCTGATGAATGAAGTAGCTTCACCTTCAGTTTTTTGTAAACTTTTAGGTTGCAACAGAGTTGACCAGCACTGACAGTACCAGTCAAAAGTTTTTTTTTTTTTTTTTTATAATTTTCTACATTGTAGATTAACACTGATAAAGATATGAAAAAAAATATTTTTTTAGTTTTATATTTTAGATTCCTCAAAGTAGCCTCCTTATAACAGCTTTGCTCTTGACATTGTCAACCAGCTTCATGAGGTCATCACCTGGAATGATTGTAAGAGTCTTCAAGGAGTTCATATTTTGCTTGGTTTTTGTTTACCGCATAATTCCATATGTATTGTTTTATGTATTCAGTGTTGATCTACAATGTGGAAAGAACAAAAATGAAGAAAAATCGAGGATTGAATAAGATGGTTTGTCTAAACTTTGACTGACACAGTAACTCTGCACATAAAACATGATTTCAGTGAAGTCTTGTTTGGTTGTCTTTTATTTTGAAATACAGTAATACAATAACCCTTTCTTTTAGGTCGGCTTTCCACCATTATGCCCAAGGTATAATAAAGACTGTACTGATACCCCTAATAACCACTACAGATATTTACTTGATACAGACGTGACAATGGCTTCATTAAAGAGGAATGTGGCTGCACGTGTAGGCACAGGCTTTTGTGCCACGTGCTACAGCCACTGCTGTAGAAGCACCATTACTCATATGATAACATGTCAATATTGTGTTTACTGAAATAAATGACTGCCACTTAAATTCATCTGGAAATGTCCGTCACAAGCTTAGTGAAAATAATTGCCAAACATGATTAGTAAAGCCTGCAGAATCATCATACGTCGGTTCCTCATTTCATCCATCATGATATGTTGATGTTGATTTATACCCACGAGGAAGTGAACCAGACTTTTCACCATCAATACAGATACTGTAATACATCTGCTACTGATAACCAATATAATTCATCGTTATGTTGAATAATTGATAGAGGCCAGTATTTTCAGGGTCAACTGACAGAATTGACCAAGATTTCCTCCCAATGGAGATATCTTACTTCCTCTCACAGGAGAAGAATAATTGAAACGCTCTGATTTCAGATGTATACGAAAAAATTCTGCAACATCGCAGCCCATATTCAGGCTGATATAGAGCCGTCTGTATCCAAGTAGCCCAAACAATGGTGGAACCAAACATGTGTGGTTCACTATCATTGTATCTCAAGAAAAATAAAGCCGCCACTTGAACTCTTTTAGCCATTATATCCTTGACGATCCGCAGGACGGCACTGCTGTTTGTAATTCTTGTGTTGTCAGCCACTGTGAAAGGGTCTGTGTCACTTTTTGTTAAAAGTGGATATCTTACTTTCAAAAACTCCTCACAAGCTCTGCCAGCCATTCTCTTTTAAGTTAAGGGAAGCCTTGAAAGACGCGCTGTTGTCATAAGGAAAAAAAAAAAGAAAAGAAAAATAGGCAAAGAAGAAGGAGAGCGGCAGACATTCAGCCTCATGTTTCACCAACTGTCACTCATGACACTAAATAAATCTTCCTATCACTGCATAGATAATTGCTGTTAGTTTTATCTGGTGCAATCCATTTGATTGACTTAAATATTAAAATGATGGAGATATGAATATTTAATGTTTCTGGGCAGAGGAGAACTCCAGGGGGCTTTCACAGAGACTGATGGAAAATACAGAGGAGGTGAAATGCCATTAATTAAGGTCATTTGGTATCTTATTGGATATGGAGAGGTGTGTAGGAGTGGAGGGGGGATCGTGTTTGGAAAAATGACAATTCAAGGTCAGCAGAGATATCCACCTTCATCCACGGGTAACTAAGCTGGTGAAATGAGTAATGAGACTATTCTGCAAGTACAAGTGTCGTTTTCAGAGAGCAGAAGTTCCCGCTGAAGTGTCCTGAAGAAACACACTGTAGGTCAACCAGGTCTGAAGCTGCTTTAGAGCTCAATCTGAACTCTGACCTCCCTTTGGAGGACGCCAAAAGAAAAGTAATTCTTACAATTAAATGCTGAGGTGATGCTGCACATTTCAAAGCAATATTTACATCTATAAAGTTTCTAGACCAAGTAGGCCCCTCAAAAGGAAGATTTAGAAGAGAATAACGCCTCGGAAACAAAGTGTCAAATGTCACCTTTTGATGACGGCAGAAAAGAGAGCAGCTTATTATTAATAACCCTTTGAGCCCTCAACTATTTATGCCTTGTTTTCCCTCCCTTTATTCACAGGCTTATGGCATAGTCATTATATGTTTTAGGCGTGTCGTATATTGATATTTTCAAAATAAATAAAGCTACCCAGAATGCCACAATTTGGTATATCAGTATATGTTGTTCTAGCATAGGTTTTTATTAAATACTTAAACACTGCGTGAAATTGCTCATTTTGTTGCCTGTGTGTCCACAGGCTTCCCAACACAGCAGACATCAGTGTTTCAAAAAGAACTGTGCGGACAGGATGCTGCTTGACGAAGTATTGTTTAAAAAAGTATTGATAATATTAAAAGAAAGCTTTATTTTTTTCACTCTGATTGTTTTTTATTATTGCTCCTATTATTTCAAGTTGGTGTTAGTTTGTTTTTAGCTTTTGCCACTGAGGTTCCGATCATGCTTTGGTAGACTCAAACATGAAGTTTCTGCAGGGTTAAATCAGAGATTGTGAAAAAAGAAACTGAAGAGTCACTTCCTGTATCTGTGTCATGTTAGGTTTAGCCATGAGACAAGTGAACGATTCTTAGTCACTGAAGTACACTGTAAAAAATGTCCGTAGAAATTACAGTAAAAAACTGTCAAATAGCAACAGTACAATACCATAAAATCAAAAATAGTATATCACTGTAGTAAATACATAGAATTACTGTAAATCAAGAAACAGTAAATAACTTTAAATTTTACGGTCTAAAATTTTTACTAAGTAGAAAATACGGAATTTTACTGTGAATGTTATAAAAAGTTTGCAAAATTCACGGTAAAATACCGTAATGTCACAAGCGTGCAATTACCCTAAAATTGACAGTATCATTCTGTCTGAATTACAGATTTTGCTGGTGTTTACGTTTAAATTTACGGTACACAACCATTAAATCATACCATCATTTCTATAGAAAGTAGAATGTTAAAAAGATGGTATATTTAAGCAATACATCAGGACAGGCCGTGGTATGTGCTTATTATATCACAGTTAAGGGGCATTGATGCAAAAAGTGTTGTTGTTGTTCCGTGTCAATAAAGCTTTATTGAATTGAGGAGAGAGACAGAGAACGACAGAGAACGACAGAAAGACAGACAGACAGATAGATAGACAGAGAGACAGAGAGAGACAGACAGACAGATAGATAGATAGATAGAGAGACAGAGAGAGACAGACAGACAGATAGATAGAGAGACAGAGACAGAGAGAGAGACAGAGAGATGACCGCGGAGTTAACGGAAGCTAGAAATTTTGAATTTCAGTTCACCGCCATTTGTTCGCGCCCACAGGAGCAGAGTCTCTTCTTCAGGTAAGCACATTCACAGCTCATTGAGACTGTCCGATTAACGTTAGCTAGCCGCAGAGCCACATTAGCTCTTATTCGTTGACTTTCAAGCAGAGGAGTTCAGGTAGCTATACCTTAAAAGTTGCTGGACGTGTTGCTATCTGCTTTTTGCAGAATAGAAGAGTCACTTAAGGGCTAACAGCTAACGTTGCTAATGCTAGAAAAATGTTTAGCTGTAACTTCTGTAGCAAGTCGGTTAAGACTTTGAGGGGTTATGTGCTTCATTGCAAACTCCATAGAAATGAACCACGTTGTTTATTTAAGTGCACTGGAGCCGGTTGCAAGCAGACATTTTACAGATACGGAGCGTTTAAGGCGCCTTTTTTCCGGAGGCATAGTGTATCTGCTCCTACTCCCATTACTGTCGGGACGGCTGTTAGTGATTTTAAATGCGCAATGGCGATGTGTGAGTGCCAGTGTCACGATACAAAAGATCTGATAGCTCACTTGAGGGAGCATATTGTGGAAGGACGTGCTGTGACATGTCCAGTCAGAGGATGCACACAGTATTTTTGTAGGTACTGCCTAATAACCCGATCTCAATTTCAAGGTGACGATCCTAATCTGTGTGGACCAGAGCGCACCACTGAGAATTACGACGCAGCTGTCGAGCGCCTCCAGACTGAAGACACCCCAGATGTGGAAGGAGTGAAGTGCAAGTCAGTATTCAACAGTTGGAAATACTTTAATGTCTGTCAGCCAGGTTTGCCAGCTTGCCTAGGCCATGACATCTTTGAAGGTGTTTTGTCATATGATGTAGCACTGTATCTGAAGTATTTCATCAACAAAAAGGCATGGTTCACCTACTGTACTCTACTCTCACCTACTTTCTTTCAGGTAGTCTACTAGTGGTTGTACTTGACATGGACTCATCAACTTCTTTGCTGGCCTACTAATCTACCCTTGTGATCAGATACTAGTCTTGTCAAGGATAAATAGTGATAAATGATTGCACAGTTGACTATGCATTAATTTAACAATAGAAGGCTTTATGTTAATCTCTTTTTATAAACACTGGTTGCCGCCCAGAAGGAGACCGGCCACACATCAAAACAATGCCGTGATGATTGAGAGGATTTATGTTTGTACAGGTCCATATGTTGTTTTTTTGAAAATTCTGCATACTCTACCTTTAAGCACAGCATAAATCTAGGCCTTTCATAATCTAATTGTGATGGAAATAATGGAGAAACTGGTTTACTCTTAATAAAAGATGTTACAAGGAGACTTGGATGTATTACGAAGGAAACATTTATCGACACTTGATCTAGGCGAATTCAAAGATAACATAACAAGTGAGAATGATCCCTTTAACGCCATACAATTTTTTAACAAATAATTTCACCTTCTCCACAGCACGGTGCAGCTGGATAATGCAAGGCAGTCAACTTTGCATGAATGCGGTATGGCCAGTACTCTGATTCGTCGCCATCGTTATCAGCACTCAGCTTCAGTGAGTACATTTAAATAGATAGGCTTCTGAACTGGTGCTGCCATTAAATGTTTTTGTTTCTTCATACCAAATACTTACATGACCACATCAATAATTATGTCTCCCATATATGTCTACTACCCTGTTATCTGGAGTTCCTTAAGGGTAAATCCTCGGAACTATCCTTAAAAAAATCAAAATCACTGATTCGATGTCAAATCCAAAGGATTGTGTGTTTTCAGCTGTAGCCTCCACAGTTTCTCCCTCAGTCTCTCTCAATCTATTAGATCTGCTAAATCTGTTAACTGATTTAAGCGCCTCCTGAAATCATATTTATAGGTTGGCCTTTTTATGAGATTTTTTAAACCTACTCTTCATTCACCATTTAATTTTTTTTCTGTTCCAACTTCTTTAATTAATGTTTTGTTTTTTGTTTTTTGTTGTTGTTGCGGGAAGCATTTTGCAACAGTGTAAGTGCTATATAATAATAATTATCATTATTATCATTAACATTTTTTTCTTTGTTGTCTTTCTTTGTCTGGTTGCAGAGAGATTCATGCCAGTCCACAGTAAACACCTGATTGAAGACTGCTGGTGAATCAAGCAGGAATGATGACAACACCTGCCCAAAGTTCCAGTTTCCTTAACATTGTACCATGTCTGTATGAGACTCTGTCCCACCTGTCTTCAGTCAAGTCTGGACCCAATGACTCAAACACCAGTCTTGTCAAGGCTAATTAGAGGTAAGCAATGGTTTATGTCAGTGTAGCAAATGAGTAGATGCACGCACAACTCAAACTTCACTCAATCGATCTCCCTCAAGTGCACAGTGCCAACAGCTTCATACAAACATACAGTAGAAAAAAAAATCAGTTTTATGGACAGGATTCAGGATTAAGGCTGCAATTCGACAAGGGTGAAACAAATACTGATGATCACTTAGTCCTGAAAAGTGACTGTTTCTACCTTTCACACTAATACAATAAAATAAATGAAATACTCCTGATGACCTGCAAAACTATATTCCAGAGTGCGTTTCATTCTATGTCTGAGTTTCATTCTATGTATATCTCATTGGAGCTCAGTTTAACAACAGAAGGCTGAATTTATCGCTGTAGGCATCATGCTCAGGCACTGCATCAATCTAACCTTTGCTTTGTTTGTGTTTTCTGGCTGCAGAGAGGATCATGCCGGTCTACAGTGGACACCAGATGAACAACATATGAGTCTTCAAGCAGAACTGGTGACTGCTGAATGCTTTAAGTTCCAGTTTCTTGAACACCATGTCCATGTTAAGAGCCCTCTTCAGCCAAGTCTGGACTCAGTGACTCATTAGTGTTGATCAACACAGGTGGCTCCTTTTTTCATGATGTTTATTTCTTCTACCATGGACTATCCTTCATATGTATGGACACACACTGTCTTTTCAAGATGTCAACACTGCCTTGTGAGTATACTGGACAAGTTATGTTTTTCACAGAGAATGTGTATATGCAACGAGAGGTTCTTAAAGTTTATCAGTTATAGTCTGTACTTTGGTTTACAATGGGCTTAATTGGTTATTTCCTTTATAATTTACCATTTGCATTTGCTGACTGTAAAATCTACACCACAAACTGTAATTCCATATGTGTTGTACCGTATTTTTTACGGTGAAATTCTGGCAACCACAGCTGCCAGTATTTTACCGTAAAGTTGAACTTTGCAATAAAATACCGTACTATATCTTACAGTTTTACTGTGTGTTTTCACTGATGGACTGTAATTAGGTTTACAGTATATCTGTTATTTTTAAAAGAATTTACCGTAAACAGGTTTATATAATAACTGTTATTTTTACAGCAAATTACCATAAACAGTTTTATATTATAACTGTTATTTTTACAGCAAATTACCATAAACAGTTTTATATAATAACTGTTATTTTTACAGCAAATTACCATAAACAGTTTTATATTATAACTGTTATTTTTACAGCAAATTACCGTAAACAAATAACAGTTCACTACTGTGAAGTTTACGGTTGCCAAAACAGCATACCGTAATGTCTCATACAGTGTGACCGTATTTTCTACGGTAAAATTCTGGCAACCACAGCTGCCAGTATTTTACCGTAAATTCTACAGATTTTTTTTTACAGTGTAGATACGGGACCCATTTTTTCGCAAGAAACATATCTTCTGAACATTTTGACACTAAAATGGCATTTTTTTCAGACAAACAGACAAATCAGGACGAAACTTGGTTCAAGACCTGTCTCTGTCTCAGCAGCAACACGCTCTCTTGAGATCTGGCAACACAGATATCTCTGGTCTGTTTTCAACAAAGAGCTAAATAAGTTTCTGAACAGTCTCTGATCCAACACAATCTGCTTTTATCAGTCCACACAATGTTAGGAGATCTGGTGAGAGAGGAGTCGATGCACACTTAGAAGACAGGGAGTGTGTACCATTTCATATCATCGGTGCAGATTGTAGTGTGTTATCTTCTCATATAGAGCATCTTTGGTTAAATTTAATGCCACATGGATTGCAATTTAATGCTTGTTTCACAATCATAATGTTCAAAGTGGAAAAGGATGATGAAAAAGCAGTAAGGACAAAATGGCCTACAATGATTTATCATTATATCATGTTTAAGTACTTCCCAGCAGTACACAACAACAATTTCAAATGATATAATAATTGATTAAAATAATGGAACCTGGACCTGGATAAGTGGCAGAAAATGGAACTAATTTTAAAATGATTTAAGCTTTTGCTAATACTGACACTTGCCCCTTATGAGACGATGTGACAGGTGTGATGGCGTTGATTGAAATGCCACAGGAAACTAAATTAAACAGCCTCCTGCAGCAAAATGCACTGTCACACCAGTCCTGCTTTTAGTTCAGCGGCCTATAGCAGGCAAGAGAAAATATTTAAGGAAACTAAATTCAATGTTTTTGTAAGGCTTTTCAACACCTGCAGATCCCCTGTGTAATGTTAGATGGAGGGTCTGTCCATCTTAACAACATAAGTGCAGATTCACACACTGGGTAGCAAGTATGTTCCATATCTGAAGAATGGCAAGGCACAGTACAGTTTAGCTCACACTGTATGCACACTTGCTGTATCCTAATAACATTTTGGAGAAGTATTCAGAGAGTATTCCATAATTCATCACCAGTCAGTCCAGCAGTGAACCATTCACCAGTGAACCTATTAGCTGGTTAAGGAATAAGAATAAGGAGTTCCAGAAACCAATCAAGATGCTATTATAATAATGTCTTCTTCATGTAGACCCATGTGCTCGTAGATAACTCAATTTAACAGCTTTATTAATTATATTACTCCTCCCAGCTCCTGATGGAGCGTTTGTTATTCACTGTCATCAACTCTAATGCTGCATGGTTGATCTAAATTATTTTGTCGGTATGGAAACACGCAGAACCAACGCATCATCCGAGCTCAAGTCAACCATGTGTTTGTATTTGCATGAGTGCATGTCCTTATTAACCAAGCTGTGCCAATAAACCTCACAGACACTGCAGGCGGTAACTGGAAATACGTTACACAAGGAGGCACTTGACCACTGCAATACTGTGTGAGGGAATTATGATATATTATATAGTTACATTTGATATTCAGTAGAACTGTAAAATCTTCACGATCATAAGGCAAGAAGTTATATGGTGATTTCCTAAAGCAGTGTTTCTCAAACTTTTTGACATACCACCTCAGAAAACATCAGGTTCTCCAAGTACCACCATGATCACAGAGGTTAAAACACAGCACCATGAGCTGATCCTATTCAGCTATGGACAGTTCACACTGGAGGCTGATCAATTCTAAATGAGATTATTTACTGGTGAATTCTGAATAGCTGCTTCAAGAACCAGAGCTACTATGGTATAAAAACGGTTCTCCTGATCTGCACCTTCCTAATATTTCTCATTTGGAGAGACGATTGCTTGAGTTGTTTTCGAACCATTTATTTTCCCTCCACTTCCTTGACAATGATCGTTCCATTACGATATTCTGTGGTCTGCTATTTCTGTATGTGTTTGTTATGGATGCAGTTCAGATCATGGACTGATGGATGACCCAGAGCAGATGTGATGAAATCATTTTTAAACCAACAAAATAGTTTTAAAACATCGATTTCTCTAGTGAGTAGCCATGTGATAAATGGGATAACATACAGCAAGTTGGTCATTATTATAAAATAAACCCTGACAGGTTGACAGAAATTATGTTGTACTTTTTATGTTGTTTAAACTAATTTATTTAATTTAAAATCTATATTTCAGAGATTCTGCCACGTACCACAATGGGGAGGTTGTGTACCTCCAATGGTACACGTACCATAGTTTGAGAACCAGTGTCTTAGTGGATAAGAGAGCAGAAACAGGGATCACTGAAAATCACTGATTCCAGTAGTATGTGTGTATGTGTGTAAGTTTGACTGAGTTTTGTGCTGAGAACTTTTGCACAGACTGGTTTGATCGAGGCTGTTGCATAATAATTGTGGGATTCTTTCATATTTGCCATATGTTGACATAAATATGCAAATCAATTTAAAAAAAACTCTTAAAAAGAGGTCACAAGGCTAGGAAGCTTTTAAGATTGCTACTTCTAAACTCGACAATAAATCCCATGCTGTTCTGTAGCTGACTGACTCATCTGACCCCACCGAGCAGGAAATGCACACGGAAAAAAAAAGTTACATGTCTAATTATCAAAGGCCCACGCTAAGGCTTTTTTCACACTTAGGAGTGAACTTGTTCTGCTGAAAGGACACAGCATGGGATGAGAAGTTAGAGGAAGAGAAAAACAAGTGGAAAGTGATCAGAAAGATAAAATTCACCTGAAGGTGTACAGTGCTTTCCAGTGAGATGTACAGCTTTGACTGGGAGAATGCTGAGGGTTTTTTTTAAAGCTCCAGGCTTGGCAGCATACAGTACTGCTCTCATTGTTGTTACTGCCAGTTCTCTAAAGTTGGAGGTATAACAACATCCACTGGCGAGAAAAACACTTTATGTTTTATTGGTGCACTTTTGGTCTGTGTTGCAAAGAAAAACCAAGAGATGTGGTAACACCTCACCGTGGACCTGTCAAAGGTGGAACAAGTGGAAAAAATAAAGAAGAAGAAGAAGACAAAGAAAAACAAAACAACATCTTTATATAAAATGCAAAAGATGCTAAGAAAGAAAATATTCAGCATGCACACAGTACAACCACAAACACAATATGATAAAGACAAAGAAACACATTGGCCACAGCTGATACTAGTTTTGATGTATTTTTAATGCATTTCTGAGACTTTTCTTTTTATACTGATTCAGGTACAAAAAAAAAAAAAAAATGTATTTCAAATTTCTTAAAGGGTAAGTGTGTAGGATTAAGTGGCATCTAGTTGTGGTTATGCTGACTGCAATCATTGACCGTATAAAGAATTGACAATGTATCTGTGATGTCACCAACAGATTTCTGAAGAGTTGAAGCTCAAAGTCTGTGGCTCTGGCCACCGCCATCTTGGCAGTTCTGCCTCTACCACTTCCCAGATAATCTAAAAATGGGCTCACAGTGGCCACGCTGTTAATTATGTATAACTTTAAGCCTTAATATAATTCAAACAGGTGAGTTCTATAAAAATTCACCCTCAGTACAGTTGTCGTGAACGGGGAAATTAGTTAGAGACCAAAACTGTTTTTTGTACCGGGCTGTAAACATGTTTATTTCTGCTGTGAAGTTGGACATTTTAACATGGGGGATAGTGGAGGTTGACTCAGTCTGTGGCCAGCCTCAAGTGGCCATTCAAGGAACTGCAGCTTTTGGCACTTCCACATAGGCTTCACTTCATGCCATGAAGGTTGGCGCTTGATTGCAACCCCCTCATTCATACAGCTTCAATATTAGCTTCAGTTGTGACATGACATGTATTTGTGGACATTGTAAATGTAAATAGAACCAGTAATAGTGCATAAACATAAAATATGACAACTCTAATGCCAAATCAGGGTGCCTATTATGAAAGTACTGCAATATCTTTATTTTTGCACTATTATGAACTCAGTATTATGACGCCGCTTTGTCACGCTCCTTGGTGTCTCATACAGACACACAAAGTACCCTTTAGCGACTGTTCGAGACACCTTTTTAGCATGGGGATGACACTGTATAGTATTAAATGCATTTTATATATATAAACCGATCAGCCATAAGATTCAGAGCACTGACAGGTGAAGTGAATCACACTGATTATCTCGTTACCATGGCACCTGTCAGCGGGTGGGATATATTAGGCAGCAAGTGAAAATTTTGTCCTCAAAGTTGACGTGCTAGAAGCTGAAAAAAATAGGCAAGCGTGAAGATTTGAATGACTTTGACAGGGAGTGAACTGTGATGGCTAAATGACCGGGTCATAACACCTCCAAAACTGCAGCTCTTGAGGAACGTTTCTCATATGCAGTGGTCAGTACCAATCAAAAGTGGTCAAGGGAAGGAAACGCGGTGAACTGGTGACAGGGTCCTGGACGGCTAACGTCCAGGATGCACATGGGGAGTGAAGACTGGCTGTGTGGTCCAATCCAACAGTCGTGGTTCTGATAGCTAGGTATCAGTCAGGGTGACCCCTTTCCAATACCCAATGTGCCAACAATGGGCATGTGAGCATCAGAACTGGACTCAACTTACAGGACTTTAAGAATCTGCTGCTATAACGTCTTGGTGCCAGATACCACAGCACACCTTCAGACGTCTAGAGTCCATGGCTCAATGGTTCAGGGTTGTTTTGGCGGCAAAAGAGGTTCATACACAATATTAGAAAGGTGGTTCAGTTGTCTTATTTGTTGACCATAATGATATTTAGTTTCTTTGTTGTGAAAACACACAAGCAGTATGTTTTCAATTGTACTGATGCTTTTTATGATGGCGCCACTAAATAAAATGTTATTATTGTGTGCAGTTAAACGACTTAGGTTTAAGAAAATATCATGATTTGGATTAAAATAAGTATGTTGCATGACAAAGTCATTACTATGGCAACAAGTCATGTAACATAATGTTCCAACTTAAACCTTTAAATAAGTTAAAGTTTACTTTAGGTTTCACACCGGACACGAAGCCCAGTCTCTTGGGTAAAAGTCCAGTGTTTGTTTGGCCCATCCTTCCAACATCACCTGCCGTGTATGGGTTATTTTGCAGTAGAGCCTAGAGCCTCTCATACATAAACTAAAGGGTGCATCTGTATGAGATTGAGGGGCCGTGACAAAATGTCGGTATTTGACCCCCTGGAAATGAGAACAGGATGGCTATTCCCCGAAAGAATGTTGTATTAAGTTACTTGTAATGCAAACTGAACATTTCCTACTGCTGCTGCTTCACATTAAAATGATTTAACTGGTGAAACATGAGTTGACTTTTATTATGTCATAGTCACAAGACAGGCATCGTGTTTGTCAGTGAGATTGATACTGACCTCTATCGTTCATCAAAAATGCATCTACGAAACAAGACGAGCGTCATTCTTGACACTTTTTGACAGCCGATGAGTCTGAAATATTGCAGAGGGTAATGGAAGAAGAAGGAGCAGCCACAGTGAGCCGTTAGATGAAGAGCTGCAGGCGAGAGGCTGCACACCTCCAACTTCTCAGCGAGGTAACTAACTCCTGTCACAGTGCCCTGCTGTTTGCAGACTCATGCCGTGTACAGCATGAAATCAGATCACGGTTCCACACAGAATGATGGAAAAAGGCCAATTAATGTCTGTGTCCTTTATTCAGACGACAACAGATTGTTATGCTGCCACCAGAATTCTGTGACCAGTAGTAGAACTGCACTTGCCGTTAAACCTACCACCAGTAATTACAGGTGTTGCCAAATCAATCAGGATTGTAACTTGAACATGTTAGGATGCTGTTATCATTACACAACAAGGTCAGCAGAGACATCACCTGCAGAGTACTGCACAAGCTGACGTTAAGCTGAGCCTGAAATGTCCTGAACTGTCCACTGTACATTGGAAACAATAAATGAGCGTCCTCCTTTCCTGGCAACACTCTTACGCCGAACTGTTTTGCTTCACGACTGTGAATATGTTTTCTGTCTCATGACACAAATATATTAGAGTTTGTATTTCTTTCGCTGTATGAAGGTGTGATTCTGTAAATTCAAGTTATGATAGAAATCACTTAAAACTGTATACAAGAGTAGATTAATTGGACAGTTTGCACTGCTGTGATTATTCACTTATGCTGT